>CM066031.1:643312524-643912524 GCA_033557465.1 Ichthyophis bannanicus
GAGACATGGCCTCAGAGGTGCAACAGGCCACAGCCTGCACCATCAGTGTCCTAAAACATCTGGAGTTCATGATAAACCACCCCAAATCACACTTCACTCCAACACAGAACCTGGAGTTCATAGGGGCTCACCTAGACACCCTCCAAGCTAGGGCCTTCCTCCTCCTGGACAGGATGGATCGCCTCAGGGCCCTGGCAACTGAGGTGCAGTGCCATCACACTGTGTCGGCGCGCTCCATGCTTCACCTGTTCAGCCACTTGCCCTCCACAGTCCATGCGGTCCCCAAAGCCCACCTCCATATGCAGACAGCTCAGTGGCGCCTCTTCACAGTGGACTTGGGCCACGGGCAGGCTCCAGTACAGGGTCTCGGTGTCCTGTCAACTAGCAGAGTCACTCAGTTGGTGGCAGAATGCACCTTTCAACACCCAAATCCCCAGAGGGTCCTCACTACACATGCCTCTCTACAGGGCTGGGGTGCCCACTGTGAGGAACTGTGTATGCAGGGCAACTGGTTTCTCGAGGAGAGCCAGCAGCAGATCAACCTTCTGGGGCTCAGAGCCATTTTCCTGGCGATCAGGGCCTTCCAACACCTCCTGCAGCATCAGTCGGTGCTGGTCCAAACGGACAACCAGGTCGCAATGTTTTACCTGAACAAACGGGGGGCACAGGATCTCGCCACCTCTGTCAGGTGGTATACCTTCTGAGCCAGGACAATGCCCTAGTGGACAGACTGAGCAGGGTCCTCCAACTGCATGAGTGGCACCTAGACCCCAGGGTAGTGCAGCAGTTTTTCTGACTATGGGGAATCCCATGTCTGGACCTCTTTGACAGCCCAGCCAATGCCCAGCTGTCCCACTTCTGCTGTCCCCAACCGCATCCATCCCAGATAGCGGCGGACGCCTTCCTTATCTCGTGGTTGGAGGGCTTTCTGTATGCCTTCCCACCCACACTCTTGATCATGTGGACCCTCTTCAAGGTCCAGCGGGATAAGGCTTCCATGATACCTCTACCTGAGATCCCTGTCACTAACAGCATGGCTGCTGAACGGGTCACACTAGCGTCCCTCAACCTCCCCAGGGAGATGGAAAAAGACCTCCTGACCTCTCATAAGAACTCCACGAGATGAGCCTACGCCTTCAAGTGGTGCAGATTTTCGGTATGATGTATGGAGCAACAGGTAGATCCATTCTTCTGCCCAGTGGATATGGTGCTGCAATACTTGCTCCACCTCTTGCAGACCGGACTCAAGTCCAACTCCGTCAGAGTACACCTGAGCACGCTCTCCGCGAACCATCACTCCATAGAGGGCAAGCCTCTTTCTGTGCACCCTTCATTACCTGATTCATATGGGGCTTGCTACTCTCTAAACCTCCCATCTGGCCGCCTCTGGTGGAATGGGATCTCAATGTGGTTCTGATGCAGTCTACCAAGCCGCCCTTCAAACCCTTGGCTACCTGCCATTTGCTTTACCTATCTTGGAAGGTGGTCTTCCTGGTGGCACTCACCTTTGCCCACAGAGTCAGCGAGCTTCAGGCCTTGGTGGCTGAGCCAGCCTACACCAGGTTCTACAAGAACAGGGTCATGCTTCGCATACATCCTAAATGCCTTTCGAAGGTGCTATCCGCCTTCCACCTCAACCAAGAGGTGGTGCTCTCTAGCTTCTTTCCACAGCCCCATGTTAACAAGGCGGTGGCCATTCTCCATGCTCTGGACTGCAAAAGGGCTCTCTCCTTCTCCCTGCAGCGTACTCAGGGCCACCGCAAAGCCTCACAGCTTTTCATTTCATACGACCCCAGTCGACTGAGGGAGGCGGTCACCAAGCAGACCCTGTCCACCTTGGTGGCAGACTGCATTGTCTTCACTCACAACCAGGCTGGGCTATTGCTGGAGCATTGGGTCATGGCGCCCGATGTCGTGGCTAAGCCAACCTCAGTTGCGAGCCTACGCTCTGTCCCTATGGCAGACATCTACCAGGTCGTCACCTGGTCCTCAGTCCACTACTGCCTGGAGAGGGAGTCTCAACAGGACACTGCCTTTGGCCAGGCCATACTCCATAATATGTTCGGGGTTTAAGCAATTCCTGCCCTCTGACCCTTCTGGTTCAGGCTATCAGAGCCATGGTTCTCCCTGGACACTGGGGTCCTCAGAGTCTGTCCTCAGATTCACTTGCAGCTGCTCATGGCTGGGCCATGTTTTTTCTACAGGTTCTCGGTAACCTGTAGCTAGGGAGTCTCATATGTGAGGACTGACTTCCAGCTTGTTCCTGGAGAAGGTATAATTCTCACCTGGAACAGGTGTTCTCCAGGGACAGCAGGAATCAGTCCTCACAACCCTCCCTCTTCCCCTGGAAGTTGCCTCCTTACCTTGTTTTATTTTTACTACTATCCTAGCTATGTCATATGACTGATCAAGATGGCACCCTTGGGCGGGAAGGGGACCACAAATGTGTGGTGGCGTCTCTGAAAGGCTTTCTTTGAAAATTAGGAGATGCCTCCACAAGGGTTCCATCAGTGTCAATGTCCTTGAAGAACACCTGTTACAGGTGTCCTTGAAGAACACCTGTTACAGGTGAGTAAATACGCTTTATTTGTAGATGATCTGAAGCTCTGCAGTTCCAGCAACCAACAATTAGCAGAGCAACTCCATGTGATGAAAACCTTTTCTGCTGACATAAAAATGACCTTTGGCCTTGACAAACGTGCTAAGGCAACTTTTTTTTAGAAGAAAATTCAGCAGAATGGAAAACATCTCCCTGGCTGAGGGCTGTGACATCAAGGATCTTGAACAGGAAGGCAGAAATAAGTATCTCAGAGTAGAGGAAGGAACAACTCTGAAGCAGAAATTATTGAGAGAAAAGATCAGTAAAGAATACTACAATACAAGAGATTAAAATCATTACTGAAAAGTGCTTTAACATCATGGAATAAGATACAGGCCATTAATCAGCTGGCAATTTTTGTACTCCATATAGCTTTAGGATTGTGGACTGGCCTCTCAAAGATCTTGAAAAACTGGATGTGCGAACAAGAAAACTCCTCCATGCCCATTAATTAATTTACAAGAATCAGTGTATGCCAAGACTGTACATCCCTATAGCTGAAGGAGGGCTAGGCCTCCTAGAGATTGATTACACATATAAAGCTACTATCATAGGTCTCCAGGCCTATCTAACTGCATCATCGGATCCAAATGCACAAAAAGTGCTGAAATATGAAAGTAAACTTCCAGAATCTGTCTCCATCATCAAGCTTGGAGAAGCATTCTGACAACTAGAAGTGAGTGAGAATCCACAAGCATGCACAGGGAACGAAGTAGCAGAATTTGCAAAACAAGAGAAAAAAACTCTTCAAAGAATTAGATTAACAGACAAGGAAAAACAAGTGTTAAATGCACAAATATAGTCGGAAATACAGTGTTACTCCAGGAACCCTTTGTTGATCAAGAACAGACACATGAATGGTTGAGGAGAGGTGAATTGGAACTGATGGATGAGTGGTTGATAGTTGCAGCCCAGGAAAGCGGATTATGGACGAGATGGTTTACAGCAAGCATTGAAAAACTGGAAACACAGACATATGTTGATTCTGTAAGAAAGACCTGGAAATTGTGATTCACCTCATAGCTGGCTGTGAAGTTCTGATGGCAGAAAATGTCTATACAAAAAGACATAATAAAGTAGCTCACCTCATCCATTGGAAACTCTGTAATCACTACAACATCACTCTGCCCAAAAAGCACTGGGATCACAACCCTAAGAGAATTACTGAGAATGAGGAGATTATGATCACCTGGGATATTCCCATTCTGACTGATAAAAAGCTAGATGCGAGGAAGTCTGATATAATGGTAAAGGAGAAAACACCAGAACGGCATTGATAATAGAGGTGTCATTTTCAAGTGACTACTCTGTGAATCGCGTGGTGCAGCAGAAGATCTTGAAATACTAAGAAATGCAGTCAGAGACCAAGAAAATGTGGCAGAAAGATACAGAAATATTTCCCATCATGTTGGGTGCCACAGGCTTGATAAAGAAGAATTTCCAAGCACATCTTGACTTACCCATACATATTACATCATATGAACTCCAGCAGGAGGCTCTCTTTGACATGATGCAAGTACTACGCTGAGCCTTAGCAGTAAATTTAGAGACTGAGATTATACTCCACATACCCTGGCTTAGAAGTGAGGTTCATGACTGTCATGGTATGCACAAAGCTTATATCAATTGATATCAGCTCTTAAACAAAAATCTCAACTAACAAGAACATATGCCACAACATGACCTCAGCACAGCTCATATTCCACAATTAGTGAACAATCACCGTAGGGAGCAGCTTACGCTAACATCACTGGTCAAAATTGCCACCATTCATCCACCTATATCTAAATAAATACCAGAACTTTTAAACACCCCTTAATTACCCTTGGGATAAATACTCTCAACTAACCTCTAAAACATCCACCATCCACCAAACAAACATACAATACATACAAAAGCGTAACAACTTCAACAGCAATTGAAATTTTTGTTTAAGAGCTGATATCAATTGATATTATTTTGACAGTAGTTCTGCTCTTACACAGTTGGTATGCACAAAACTTACCCATTTGGGGAAACTGTCCCCAATATATCAGTCAAGTGATCAGACCTCTCAACATAAATCAATACATTCTTCTTGCAGCAGAACCATGGCAGGAACTTCTTATCATAGCACATCTTCTAGACTATTTTGCCTCAATATGTCAGAGGATTTGATTCAGATTGCCTGTTGGAAAGGGCCCTCACGTATTCCATTGCCCTAAAGACAGGCTTTAACAGAATTGCAACAAACGTTTGCCATCATATGTTTACAGAATGTCTCCATTGTGTTAATATTGCTTGGCATGCATTTCTACAAATTACGGAAAAAAAGGAAGAGCTTTTAATATTTATATAGAGGATTTTGTGAATGTGATTGAAATTAGATCCATCCTGATTTGAGTCCTATCCTTATTCGCTCCCTCCTTGCTCTCCCTTTATATAGAATATGAAATAACTATTTGACTGTTCGATCCACTGCACTGCCCTGACAAAGGAAGAGTAAGAAGAAAAGAAGATGATGAAGACTACTGATGAGGGCTGGAGAGCCATGACTAATACAATTAAGAATATACTCACCCATTTCCCTCACCTAGGGACTGAAGTTCCTGGATTAGGTGTGGAGCACAGAACTTAAACATGCAGAACATTCTAGCCTGGTCTCAAAGATCCCAATGCCTAAACTGAACACTAGTTACATTACCAGAAGCATGATATTCTCACCTCCAGACTCAATAAAAATCTTCGACCACACTATAAACAATAAAAGAGAAGTCAGATACCTCGGAGTCACCTTTGACCAACAACTCAGCTTTCAGCCACACATCAAAAAGACAACCAGATCAGCCTACCACAAACTCAGAATGCTACGTAACCTCAAACCACGGCTCACTGACAATGACTTCCGAACTGTCTGGCAAGCCATAATAATGCCTATATTAGATTTCTGCAATGCAATCTACCATGGACTCCCAAAGAAAAATGACCCTCCCCTTAACAGCTGGTACAAAACACTGCAGCCAGAATCATCACCGGAACAGCAAAATACAAACACATAACACCCACGCTCCATCAGCTGCACTGGCTCCCTATGACTTTACGCACCAAGTACAAAAACATAATAATAATCTTTAAAACACTAAACGACCTCGCACCTACAACTCTGCAACCACTGATCAAGAAAACACCACCTACCAGAACAAGGAGAGGAACAGATAACAGCCTAGAGACCCTGCGAAACTTCAGGAAAGCAAATCAATCCACCTGCAACAGAGCCTTCTCCCTATTTGCACCCAAGCTGTGGAATGATCTCCCCACATCAACACGTGAAATCAAAGACCTAATGGACTTTAGGAAGGCAATAAAAACCCATCTGTTCCGGGAATACTTCGGAACTACCCTGGATGATGATGTTTAACAATAACAGCAAATAGACCATGAAAACACAGCTAGAGTTCTTGTATATAGTTAGCAATGGACAATTGCTTGTTTTACCCCAATATAACATCCAAGTTAAATAACCCTGTTCAATGTAAAGCTTGTTGCTATAACTGTTCATTGTAAACCACTTTGAATGTAAATGATAAGGCGGTATAGAAGATCTGTTAAATAATAAATAAATAACTTTCCTTTAACTGTGAGAACATCCTGAGGACACCTAGTGAAACACAGCCTATACTGGACAGAGTCCTGTTCCATTGATGGGAGAGATTTGATAAGAGCCTTTGAGAGGTGAAATGTATATTTAACTGATGTTCAGGAATGGTAGACCTCTAGCAGGATAGGAAACATACAGTAAATATATAATTATTTTTAAAGATTGATTGTGTTTGTGTACTATATCTTGAAGTAGAAGGTGACTGTTGTAAATTATATTAGTAATGATAGTGTGTGTTGTTATTACTTGTGTTTGCTTGCAGTGTGGATGCCAATGTATTCTGTGTAACACTAAAAGATTGACTTTGATAAAGCTTGCCCAAACTATGTATTTCAACCCAAGAAATCTGTAGACTGAAATGGATTTGAATGAATGTATGGAAATGCAAAGAATAATGGGATTAAATCTGTAAAAGTTGAACAGATAGATTCATGTTCAAAAGGGAGGAATTGAGGAATGACATAATTAAAAGCTCATTTGGTTTGTATTAAATTGTTAACTGCAGGTTGCTGTTAGAAATTTAAATTAACTGCAAGGCTTGCATAAATACATGCTTGAAGGTGATGCAAAGCAAAAAACAGAAATAAGTATGTCTGTCAGACCACAACAGGTCTTGCAAGAGTCCATAACAGATTGCTTGGTCAGGGAAATGTGGCTTAAGCTCTATAAACTAGCCAATGGGAATAAGAATAGAGATGTTTTGAGCAGAGAGATAGGAACATTGCTGTTAAATATGTATTTCTAGACTAGCTTGAGAAATTATCAGGTTGGAACATCTGCTCCTGGTACCTTTCTGTTCTGCTTTCTGAGCATCTGTACTTCTGTAATCTTAAGTTTCGGTCCTGTGAAGTTCTGCTTATTGTCTTATAGAAGACGTACCTGATCAATACTAGTTAGAGACTTATTTCCTATTAGAATTACTCTTAATGCTCTCCTGCCTCTCCATCGCCAGCTGCAGTCCCGCTCTGTCCTCTTAGCTCCTGGGCCCTGATGGAAGTGAAGGCACATGTTCCTGACTTCTATTTTATCCTCTTCCGGGCCCCCCCCCCCGCCCCCCTTGCTAAACCCATAATCAGGTACCAAAGATTCCATCTGCCCCTCCTGGTTCCCCCAGTAGGGGCAGCAAACTCTACCTCGCTGGTCTCCCCCGGATCATCCCTCCCCCTTCAATCCATTCAAAATTCAGATGCATGTCCAATTCTCTGCCAATGTGTTGCTCTGCTCACATAACCCCCTTTTCTCAACTGGCTAACTAACCATTGCCTTATCCAGTTCAAACGTCTACTGACCTACAAGTGCATTGATTCTGCGGCTCCTCACTACCTTTCCTCTCTTATCGCTCCCTACACTCCCCCTCAGGAACTCTGCTGCTCTGGCAGATCCCTTTTATCTGTGCCCTTCTCTGCCACTGCCAGCTCCAGACTTTGTGTTTTCCACCTTGCTGCACATATGCCTGGAATAAACTACCTGAGTCGGGGCATCTGGCTCCATCTCTGCTCCTATTTAAATCCAGGCTAAAAACCCATTTCATCAAGGCTGCTTTTGGATCCTAACTCTTGATTCTCCTAATAACCATCAATATGTGTTATACTATTTCCCCTTACTTTTACCCTACTCCCCTGTTTGGTGTATTTGCCTATTTGGCATAGATTGTGAGCCCTACAGAGCAGAGACCGTCTCTCATGTATGAGTGTACAGTCATGCATATGCCTCGTAGTGCTATACAAATAAGTCATAGTAGTAGAACCTTAAAATGTAGGATATGTTGGCAACCTTAAGGGCCTTAAAGCGCATATAATCTAAGCAGTTTTCTTCTCGTTGCAGGATTTGCATCATTTCTAACGGCCATGTTTTTTAAAATGCCTGTCCTTGAGTCCATGCTAAATGTGTTTTGGAAGGATTAGGGAGGGCATGGGGTGGAGGCATGGTCTAGAAACTGACAGAACAGGTGGCAGCAAAAGGCACCACCTTCTTGGCTTTAATGCTAAGGTGTAGGTTTGCACTGCTCGCAAGCTTGCGTCAAGAGCAGGGAAGCAGCATCGCACGAGGGATCAACTTTTCCTCTTCTTGCGAGTTTTTGTTGCCTCTTGCTCTATTCCTGAGCGTGCTTGCACCAGCTGCTTGCTACTCTGAGGCAGGGTGCTGGGCTAGATGGACCTTTTCGATTTGATCTAGGGATTAGAGGAGCGTTAGATATTGAGAGAATGAGATGAAGCTGGAAGGGGGCAGTAAAGATATTGCAGGGGTGATTTGAAAAAAAGGTGCTGTGTTGGGAGAAAATAGAAAATTTATCTCCAACCCTTCTTCTATCTGTCGTTCAGATGTGACCCCTGTCCTTGACCTTTCTTGGAGGGCAGTGACTGGAGTGCTCAGTAACAACCCCCCCCCCCCTCCAACTACTAAAGGATAGCTGAGACACTTTCACTATGAAATTCACTGCATCTGTTCTACACTCTGGAAAAATGTACCTCGACCAGTGCGCAGCACAGCAACCAGCCAGAATCAGCCCCAGTGACAGGAACCAAACTAGGGGTGTGGGCCCATGGCAGATATTGAGATAACCATCTCAGGGCCTTTTCTTCTGGTGGTAATTACACACCTTGTACAACTCATCCAGTCTGCAGCGGTCTCTTGGGCTCTTCGCTTGCTCAAATGTGGCAGAGGGGAGTTCGCTGCTCACAGTAAACCAGGTGAAACTCATCTTGCACATGGAGACTTAATGGGAGGCAAACTGGAACTCATTTTCATCAGCCCATGTGGGCCACTGACCCTGTCTCTTTTAGTTCAAGTGGGCTGCTGCAGGATTCCATCCTTTGGCTTATGTCTTGACTCTCCCAGCTGCTGATGCAGTGCTGCCTACCGATTCGTAGGCAAAAAACCTCTGGGTTGGTGATTTAGCTTGAGCTAGCAGAAAATCCTCACTGAGATGTGGTAAAGAAAGCTGAGCCACAATGGGGGGGAGTATATGAGAAACGAGATGGTGAGAAGAGGAGAAAGGAAAAAAAGCATTGAGTACAAGGTAATACCAGAAAGAGGGATCCCAAATCCTAAGTGTGTCAGAAAAGAACGTGAAGCTGAAGAAAGAATAGACGAGCATAAAAACTAGAAACAACTAAAAGAGGAAGGTGTGAACATGGGCATATCAGAACATATTATTCTCTTCAGCCACAAGGGCTTTATTATCACTCTGGTCATGGCTTACTCTCCGACTGCACACAACTCCTCTGAAAATCTTGTTTGATAATTTTGTGATGCAAATAAACAAAACAAAACAAAAAAAACAGCAGAGCAAGATGTCAACTAATAAATAAATGTAACCAAAGGTTAAAAGTAAATTAAAATAAAAGCTGTGGAGCAGTGAGATACATTTTTCTTTTACCTGTGGGATCTCCATGTCTGAAGTGTCGCCTTGTAGAGCATCAGCGGTCAGGCTTCGAGGGAAGTCATCCTAGGCTAAACATGGTGAGCGCCATGGTTTGGGCAGCTGGAATCGCAGGTTGGCCATGGCTTGTGTTGGGATCGCTGCTGCCATTTCAGGCTGCGCTTTGCGTGGCTCAACTAGAGAGTTACTACTGCAACTGGAGATGGCTTGCAGGAAGAGAGCCTTGAAGCTGTGCTGTGCTGGAGGGGTGCTGCTGACTGATATTGAGAACAGCCACAGCCACAGTGGGTGGGTAGCTCGTACCGATCCTAGGGTGCATGGAAGGCAGCAGATATTTTTTTTTTAGGGGAAGCCATGTTTTTGGCTGCATATAGAGGGGTTTGTGGAAAGGAACTATTACCGTGATGTTCAGGTAGGTGCAGCTTGAGTGCTTGGCTGTGAAGCTGAACTTGTACTGGCCTTAGATTGTGGTGGGCAGCAGCTTTTACTTTTGTAAGAGAAGTCACACCTAAAAAGGATAAATAAATACATAAAAATGAAAGGAAGCTTGTCTGTACAGGGCTGTGTACACAGGGTATGTAATAACATCATATTACTGAAAGCCGTCAGAAAGAGTTAACACCACAGGTTCAATAACTCAGACATTCCAGAGCTTATTACTCAGCAACAATCTTGAAAGACTCTACTGAAATAACTAGGCTGAACTTTCCTGTAACAAAGATATTAGGTTTGTTATAAAACAGAGCAGGGAGAAGCTGTCTCTTCAGTCTCTCAGTCTCGAATCAGAGATATCAAAACTGCTAGTGTTAGAATTATTGTTTAAGAAGTTATGTCTGGGAATACATGTATGTCTCCTCATGATGACCTATGCTAATAAGAACTGATCTATGACATAGAGACATAGAGATGCACGTTATGAATATACGTGATGCTTGATGTAGAAAAATAAGGTGGAAATTATGCCGTGTAATGGAATTTTTACCTATAAATAAAATAGCTGAAGGCTGTGATGGCAGAACAAACAAGGTGCTGACTTTTTTCTCCCCCAAAGCTTTGGTGGTTTTTATAATACAAGTGTGTGTTGTGTTTTGTATTATTAACTGTGTTTGTTTCCTTCTCATTGCTTTGAGTGTGGAAATCCATTACCCAAGAACCCAGGTGCTGTTACCGGTGAGGGGAGGTGCAGAGTACACTTTCAAAAAACAGGGGACAGATCCTTGAAATGAATACATAAAAGAAGCCTGTAAGGGGTAAGCTCTTTGGGGGGAGTTGCTGCAGCAATTCAGATGGGAAAGGAGCTAGCTAATCAGGCTGGCTGGGAGCATGCAAACATTAGAGCCATATGGAGGAAGTGGGGCTAGATGGACTTGCTGAGGGCAAAATTTTGGGAAGATCCGATTGAGCCCAAAGTCTTGCTTCTGATTAAAAATCATATGGGCATGCCTGGGGTGATTCAAAGAATGTAAATTTAGTGGAAAATTAAAAGTTTTAAAGTTACCTCAAACTCAAAAGTATTACCAATGGGCGCATGCAGTTGGAGAATTGTTCAGGAGAAGGAAGAGCAAGTTTAAGCTTGTTAACAGGCTCTCCGCCTTTGTGTGAAACACAAGCCTTTGAAATGATTTGATGATGCAGTTTGATAATTCATTTAAAGAGAGATCTCTTATAATATTACCTAAACTATAAGGGAAGAGTGACTGGGACTGCTTTGGAGGACAAAAGACTGCCAAAATGTCTGTGAGGATCTGATTCTGGGTTCTTGGGACTATTTTACTGGGTGGAGGAGCACTAATTTTTATCTGCTCTGCAACTGAGCAGAGAAGTTCTTTTCTGTTAGTTCAGTTGGGGTTTTCTGTTGGACAGGCTTAGACCTGTGTGAAGGGTGAGCTGTGAGGTGTGAAAAAGAGAAATGTAATTGAATTTATAGATTTGAGTTGTGGAAAGTGAAAGAGATTGAGTGGGAAAGGAATAGGAGGGGCCCCCCCCCCTTAAATTGTCCTTAAAAGTTTGCAGCCCTTGTAATCCAAGGGTTGCTCTGAGAGTGGCTTTAACTAAAAATAAAAAGGAGGAAAATAATATATGGAATTTATTTCTGTGTAAAGAGATGAATTTTGGATAAGTAAACTTCAAGAAATTTGTTTTTTTTTCTGAAGTCTGACAGTTTTTGATAGCTGACAGACAGCTTAATCAAGGTTCAGCTTTAACTTTAAGGTTTGGTTGCTGTAGAAAGGAAATTTGCTGTAACTGGCAGGAAAGAGAATTTGTGTTTTTCCTAGAAACAGAAATTAAGTGCCACTGGGTTTTAAAATACTGTAGCTGCCTGAGAAGCTGTGCCGTTGTGACAGACTGACTGCACTGACAAGAAGGAAACTTGATTGTTTAATCTGAATACAAATTTCTTGAGGAGCTTTAAAAGCCAAGTTGTCCCATTTAAAGTTGTGCTGTGCCAGCTGTCATTAGTTGATCACAGCAGTGCTGTCTAAGAAAGGAGTAAGAAAACAAATTCCTGAATAGTGACAGAGACCTCTGGGGTTCTTCATAGAGTTTGAGTCTGATGTGTGAGTAGAGAGGCGGATAGTTATGGAATAACAATTATCCTTTATTTTATATTAGCTAGTGATGAAGTTTTATTTTATTTGAAGAACACTGTCAAACTCTGCTGTAATCTGTAGGGTTCAAACCCCAACAGATAGGGAGGTAGCTTCTATTATTCAGTTGGTATAAGATACAGAGGACCCAGATCCTGGACCAGACTAGAGGAGTTCACAGGCTCCAAAGGAAGAGAGACTCACAGGAAGGGATACGAAGCACTATGAACACACACACACACACACACACACACACACACACACACCCTGTGTTTAAGCTGGGGTGGACGTCACATTTCTAGAATGTTACCCGTCCCTCTCCAAAGGGAGTATCAACAGTTTCCTTTAAGAGAGTCTGCAGCCCACAGTTGAGGGCGTGGATCCCAGGGAGAGGTTAAGGACACAGCAGATTTCAGGAGAGAAAGAGGCCGGTGGGGCCTGAAGTCCCTCCAAGGCAAGTCATGCAAAGGAGTTCTGAAGTAGGAACTTTAACTGGAGCTGGAAGAAGGGCTGGGAGAACCAACTTGTGGAGGTTCAACAACCTAGGAGAGAAGTACAGTTGATTTTGTTTTCCATGAACTGCTGTCTTTTCTGATTTTGTTTTGTGGAGGTTTAACAAGCTGGGACAGAATACTGAACTGCTGTCCGGCCTGTGTTTTAAAGAAAACCCCTTCCCACCACACACTACATTACCACAAGCTCATAAAGAGTTTATTTGGCTTTCATAGCCCGAGAGAGGATATTTATCTGAAGAGACTCCTTTAAGGGGTTGTTCCTGAAAAAGGAAATACACTCAAGTTATTGGTAGAAATTTTACGAACGGATGCCAGGGTGCTGCACCTAACATGCCAAAAGTGCCAAACCTATGGAGCGTTACATGCAACACCACCGTGTTCACTGTCAGGGGGTATGGAAAGGTGGCTTTATGTAAACCCACACTAATCGCGTAGGATGCAGTTAGCATGCAGTGTGAACCCAGTGTTAACTGTGCTGAGTTCACAATGCCCACTTTCTGCCCCAACCCACCTTCTCGTGGCTCTAACATGGGCTGCACAGTTAGGCCGGGAATTGCCCCGCGCTGTCATGGCCCCATGCTAGCTGGCAAAGTATGTCCCCGTGCACTTTCAGCGCATTCCAGGACATACGCTGCCAGCTGGCGCCCTTTTGTAAAAGACCCCCCCTAGGGTTAAAGAAAAGAAACATTTCTATAAGCCTCTACCTGAGCTATAAAATGAAAAGTACCTGTAAAAGAAAAATATTTACATTAGAAATTGATACATTTATGCATCTTAAAATAATATACTGAGCAAGTGTTCATAACTGTATTTCCTATAATACCTCTAAAGAGAAAAGAAGCTAAAGTTACTTAAGAGAAAAAAACGATATATTGAATACTTCCAAGGTTCACAGAAAAGTGATAAATTACATAAGTGTTTAAGGATTCTTGACTAGGAAGTATTTCTGGAATAAAAGAGAATGTCTTTAAGTGTTTTGGTAACAGTAAACACAGTTTGTAATTTGTGCAATGATATCCAGTGCACGTTAAGAATTTTAAGTCACTTTTTATAATTGGCCTTTTAGCTAGAAATAACCAATTCTTATTTAATGTAACATTCCCTTAGAAGTAATTTGAAATAATTGCACATTCCAGTGTCTGGTACTGCTATTTCAGATTTGAGCACTTGCCTGAGTTCATATTGCAACATCTAGTGAACCAGCAGAATCCTTTATCTTTTAGCTTATTCCTTTCTTCAGCTTTGTAATGCAGAGTCAGCTGAATGACGTAGTATATTTCTCTGAAAGCCTGCTGGAGAGTGAATGTCTGCGGTAATGTTATTAACCCGTGCCACGACTACATCAGTTAATGTCTATAGCAGGGAAAGTAAGCCAATCATCCTCCAGTCCAAAGCTATATAAATAAATATAATAACATAACAAAATAAAAGAGACAGATAAAGGCCACCATAATCCATCCAGTCTGCTCAGTAAAGTGGTCAGGGTTGTAACTGCTGCCTGATATTCAAAGGCATATTCTCAGTTTGTAGACCTGCAAACGTAAGTAAATGCCACTCACGGTTAGTGTCGCTGCCGCACGTTCCGAGGCATTCGGGTGCGGCAATCATGTGGCAAAGGCTGGCCTTACTTTCACTGCAGAAGCTCACCGGGCAGTGGCTCAATATTGCCACTGCCTGGTTAGCGTCCAGTTTCTGTGGCAACCCAGTTATTCAGTGCCAGTGGCCAGATATGGCCCCAGCATTGAATACCCGGTCCAAGGTTCAGCACCGAAAGCTAGCGCTAGCACTTGGCACTGAATATTGCGCCCTATGGGGTAGATTCCGAGCAGCTTTTAGTGGATCTGGACATCCAGACCCGCTAAATGCTGGGGCACAAATGCAGCCAACAGAGATCCCTGCATGTACAGGCAAGATGTGCGGGGATCTCTGTTCATGGGCGGAAGGGGGCAGGCTAGAGATGGAGCAAGGATGGGCAGTGGGCGGGAACCTAACCCCAGACATTTCCGGGGCTATTCCAAGGTCAGCCCTGTATGTCTGTGGTCAGCCATTTGACTTGGAGGTGGAATAATTCCCTCTTGATAAGAGGAAGATTGAAGACTCAGGCTCGCATAGCGAGGTAAGGGGGCATAGGGGGTATCCCGCAGCCCAACCCTGGTCACGACAGGGTCGATCAGAGTTTGGGCTGCAGGGAAAGCATATTTTTGGGATCTGCCAGGGATCGCGGCTCCATGCAGGAGCCTGGCTGGGCTAGCCTGGTAAGTATCGGGACATCCGGGGTGCATGAATCAGGGCATGTTCTGGATGCCCTGGCTATATGTCGTGATTCTGCTCCTGCAAGAGCAGAATTGGGTGTATCTCCAGGCCATTCGGACAGCCCGGGAACGCACATCACTGAATTGGCCTCTGTGTGCTTATCCCACACAATTTTGAATTCCATCACTTTTTCTTATCTCTACCACCTCCACTAGGAGGGCATTCTATGTATCCAGCACTCTCCATGAAAAAATATTTTCAGATTTTGCTTTAAAATTTACCACCTTTGGAAAAGATTGATTTCTTCATTAATAACTTTAACGTATTTAAATGTTTGTATCATATCTCCCCAATCCCTCCTTTCCTCTAGGGTATGCGTATTTAGGTTGTCTTTTCTCATATCTCATCTGGCGCATACCATTTTGACCATCTTTCCCTGCACTGCTTCTAGTTTCTTTATAGCCTTGGAGAGTACGCCCTCCAAAGCAGAACATAGTATTCCAAAAGAGGCCTCACCGGTGACATGTACAGGGGAATTATTACCTCCTCCATAGTGCCGGTTATGCCCCTCTCTCTGCAGTCTAGCATTCTTTTGGCTGTGGCCACAGCTTTGTTACATTGTTTAGCTACCTTGAGATCCTCGGATACTATTACCCCAAGATTTCTCTCCAGGTCTATTGCCTCCTATCACATACAATTCCTGTGAATTTCTGCACCCCAAATGCATCACTTGTGCTGCTTCATATAAAATTTTAACTGTCCAGTGTTAGATCATGCTTCTAATTTCTGTTGTCTACTCCTTCCAGAGTGTCCACTCTGTTGCCAATCTTTGTGTCATCCACAAGAAAGCAAACTTTTTTCCTCCAAACCCCTCAGTAATAAACTCAGTTATTGAACAGAATCTGTCTCAGGGCTGAGCCCTGAGGCACTCTACTACTCACCTTTCATCTGAGTGAATTCCATTTATCACCACCCTCTGTCTGTAAGTCAACCAATTTGCAGTCCAGTTCATCACCTTGGGTTCCCAGCCTCAGGCTGCTCAGTTAATTTATGAGCCGTCTATGAGGAACAGTATCAAAGGCTTTGCTGAAATGGATAAATAAAAAATATGTTCCAGATATTCTCCAAAAGGTTGTTAAAAAAACTACTTAAAATAAAACTTCTGCATACTCAGCAGAAGACAAATTCCATCATAGGCTAAAAGGTCCCTTCAGCAAAGGGCAATTAGGATTAAAATGATCATATAAACAACACCTGTCTCAAAAAAAGGCAGAATGATCAACTCTCCCAATCTCAGAGTCACTAAAATACACACATGCTTCCACAATGCTAGCTGATGTGAGGAAGAAAGTAGGAGGAAGCCTGCAAGAGACTGGGAGAGTATTTCTGAGCCTGATTAAAGGAAAGAAAATGAGACAGGATCCCTGCTAGCCATAGTAGAGTTCCCTTTAAGCAAGGTGGGGGGTAGGCCAGCTCAACCCAGCAGTTTAGCTGGAGAGAGCAGGCAGACCCAACTAAAACCCCAGATCAGATTAGAAAATCAAAGGAGGAGTTCCCCTGCTAAGGGATAAAATAGTTTCTGGAGTCACACAAGGGGAAAGAAGTGTGCCCCCGCAGAGTCAGCGCTTGTACAGTCAGCTGACACAGTGAAAGCCAGAGAGAGTATGGAGCTGGATGCTGATAGCTTAATCCCATTAGAGGGAGAGCAAGAAGAGCTGGACCTTTTGGAATAAGGTATTAAATGCCACTATTACTGAAGTGCTGTGAAGTGTTTACTTTCTTTTGTGTTATTATTTTGGGGAGGCTGGCAGTCAGTTAAGAATGCTATGGGAGGGGCTGCAATTCCCTCATTTCCTTAGGCAAACAGAAAACTGAAGAAAGGGAAAGAGACTGGAAGTGAGCCGAGAACTATTTTTTTGTTAGTGTTTATTTTCTTTGCACAAGAAGCTGTATCAGCCATTAAGAAAAACGGGAGGGGGGTGGGGGGGAGACAGTTTTTCCTCTGCCCAAGGAGGCAGGGTTAGGGCCTTAGCATAACAGTGTTGTGTTGCAGGTAAAACCATTGAGTCTGTCAACTCATGGTGACTTTGAGGATAGTTATTTATTTATTATTTTATTTTATTTATTTAACATTTCTTATATACCGCACTATTATCATCAGCGCGGTTCACATGGAACAAAACATATACATACAGGATAACTGTAGTGCATTTTACAAGTAACAGGGATTAGAGAACTTGGAAGAAACAAGGTAATTTAAATAAACCATATACAATGAACTATATACAGTAAGCACAGTCAAAATTCTTATCTAACACTACAGTAAGCACAGTCGAAATTCACTAGATCTGATCATGTTGTGACTATTTCTATTTCTAGTTATGTTCGGTCTTCACTCAGGCGGCTAATTGTTGATAGAGTGGCATCCAAAGCTGCTGTTCTCCTAGGACAAGCAGGATGAAGTCAGCCACACATGGTGACGTCATCCGACGGCGCCGTGGACGGAGTACTCTCTCTAGCCCAGAAGGCGTTAGCCTCCTGGGCTGGGCCCCCTCCCCTCCACCTGGGCCAGCCCCCGGACCGCCCCTAGCCAGCCACTTTCACTTCTTCCGCCTTGCCAGCAAGACGGATCTACACTCTCTCCTCATTTATTTTACTTTCTTTGATTTTATTTTTGTCCAAAATGCCCAAACCGGGCTTCAAGAAGTGCCCGGCATGCACCCCTGCTGCATCCGTTGCCTCGGCATCGCACACAAAGTGGAGGACTGCTCACACTGTGCCAAGATGTCCCCCCGGGCACGGAAAACGAGAGAAAACCTGCTCAAAGAGTTATTTCCTGCCTTACCTCGTCAAGGCTCGTCTACTCCTGCCCAGATAAGTGCTGCCCCGACCTCGGGCGTTCCCCTGCTGGCCTCCGCTCCCTGCCGCGACCTGCTTACAATCCTTGGGCAGGCTGAAGCTATCTTCACTGCGGCCCCGAGCGTGCCCCCACCGGCCTCCGCTCCTCGCCGTGATGCTGCAGGACCAGTTCCTCTTCTCCCGGGCTCTGTCCGCGGCCTCCAGGCTCCGGACATCCCGGGAGCCAGCGAACATGTGGACGCTATGGGGGCGGCCATCTTGGATCCTGCTACTACCGCCCCAAGCTCCGCCCATCATGACGCTCCCGATGACGTCGGCTATCGGCACGGACACCAGCGCGGACACCGGCGCAGTCACAGGAGCAAGAGAAGAAGAAGCTCCTCTCCGCGCCGACATCGATCCTCTTCCGGGCAGCGATCCACCTCCACGCCAAAGCACCGTCGGACTTCCGCGCGGAGGCACAGAGCACACCCGCACCATCAACGGAGGCACAGCAAGAGGGCTCGCTGGAGCAGCTCCTCCGGCCGCGATTCCCGATGCCGCTCCAGGGGCAGACGCCATCATAGTGAGTCCAGCTCCTCTCCCTCCTCCACAGCGTCCTATGACAGCCACGCTGCATACTCCCCACAGCAACTGCTTGACTTCGGGTCCTCCCCCGAGGCTGCTTCCGAGGAGCACTATCTACACGAGCAACCAGCACCTGCAGTAGAGGGATGCGCTCAGAACCCTAAATTCCTCTCTTTTCTGTCGTCTCTCCTTCAACAATGGGCGCAGGCACAACCAGCGGATGCCCTGGCAGCACCTATCTCAGCGCCCATCATCCAGTCTGCCATCGTCCAGCCTGCCATCGTCCAGCCTGCCACGGACTCCTCCAATGACAACCAGTCTGTGACACCTGCGACTGCCACTGTAGCAGGAACTGAATCTCCGCAGGATCCCCCTCCAGGAGACTTGGAGTCAGTCCCCGGATCATCGGCGAAAACGTTCCCCTCCAGCCCCGAGGACCTCTCGTACCACAAGTTCCTACAGAAGCTGGCTTATACGCTCAGTCTCCCAAGCACCTCTGGAGCCTCCGACCAACGCCCCGAGACACAGGCGGCACGCAAGTTTCTTGAAGCACCGAAACCTCTTGCAACCGTTCCGGTTTACCCCTTACTGCTCGAGAATCTCATCACCCTCTGGAAGAACCCCTCCTCCGGGCCGGCAGTGTCAAGGAAACTCGACAACAAGTACCAAGTCCAAGCCGCACCTGGATTCGACAAAACCCAGCTGCCGCACCAGTCCATTGTGGTGGAATCAGCTCTAAAAAGAACCAAATCCACGCGTCCTAACGCAAATGGCCCCCCGGGAAAAGACCTAAAGTCGCTCGACGACACCGGGAAAAGAGCCTTTCAAGGAGCCATGCTCAGTGCCAGGATTGCGGCCCACCAACTGCAACAGGCCCTTTACCTGGACTCACTCCTAGAGAAACTTAAAGCTAAACTCCCTGCACCAACTCAGGGAGCCCAGCAAGATTGCGCCAACGTCATCCTTGACCTTCAAGAATGCACTAAACACCAGGTGCGGGCGGCTTTTGACGCTTTTGACACAGCAGCCCGCACGGCCGCTTCCTCCATTACCGCCCGCCGCCTGGCGTGGCTCAGGGCTTCCGGCCTACGAGAGGACACCCATGATCGCATTTCGGATGCTCCCTGCACCGGAGAGTCCCTCTTTGGGGACACTGTCACTGACACCGTTAACGCCCTAAAGGATCGCTGTACCACATTGAAAACATTGTCGGACGAGGGCTTTGATCGCAACGGACGCAAGATCTCTTACCACCAGAAGCATCACTACTTCAGTTCCTCTAAGCGTAACTACGGCTCTTACCAAAAATGGCAACCCTGATACAAGCAACAGCCATCGCAGCAATCTTACCGGCAAAAACCTCGCCAGAGGGATAGAAAGCCACAAAAAAGCCAGCAGCCCGGGACGGGCAAAGCTAATCAAGCCTTTTGACAATCAGCCCTTGGACAAGACCCCCACGGGGGGACGCCTCACCCTGTTCCTCTCAGCTTGGCAGTCCATCACCTCGGACAAATGGGTGCTGGCTATCATCAAGGATGGGTATCGCTTGAAGTTCCTTTCTCCACCGGTGCAGCACGGAGTCCCACCCTGCAAGGCACCGGATCCTTCCTCCATTGCCCTGGAAAAGGAGATCCTCTCCCTACTCTCCTCCAATGCCATCGAGCCAGTACCAACCTCGGAGCATTTTTCTGGTTTTTACTCCAGGTACTTTCTAGTCCAAAAGAAATCCGGAGGCATGCGCCCTATCCTCGACCTCCGAGCTCTCAACCTCTTCATCACCAAAGAAAAATTCAGAATGCACTCCCTCGGATCCATTCTACCACTCATTCAGGCCGGGGAGTGGATGACATCATTGGATCTGTTGGACGCGTACACGCACATCCCGATCCATCCAGAGCATCGCCAATACCTGCGGTTCCAGTTCATGGGGAGACACTTCCAGTACAAGGTCCTCCCGTTCGGGCTGTCCCCAGCTCCGAGGGTATTCACGAAGTGCGTATCCGCCGTAGCAGCGCATCTCCGCAAGCAGGGAATCTGCCTGTTTCCCTACCTGGACGATTGGCTGATCACATCGCCCTCCCCCGAAGAGACAGAAAAGGCGACTCGATCCACCATTGCCCTACTATCTGCATTGGGCTTCTTGGTAAACTACCCGAAATCCCACCTGCGCCCCTCGCAACAACTGGAATTCATCGGAGCGCTGATAGACACCAACGAAGCAAAAGCCTTCCTCCCGCCGCTACGAAGGAGATCCATACGGGATTTGGCAATGCACATCTGCTCCAACAAAAACCACACCGCCCGGAAACTACTGCAACTCCTTGGCCACATGGCAGCAACCACTCAAACGGTCCCTCTAGCGAGGCTCCACATGCGCCATTTACAGTGGCATCTGCGAACACACTGGTCGCAGCACTCCCAGCCTCTGAACACGCTCGTACCAATGAACCAAGCAGTCCGCAACGCCATTCTGTGGTGGGCTCGGCGGGAAAACCTCTCCCATGGGAGACCCCTCGCACACACACCTCACCAACTAACCATCACCACCGACGCCTCTTCAGTGGGATGGGGGGCTCATTGCCTGCAACTCCAGACGCAGGGTGCGTGGACAGAGAGGGAGATGCGGTACCACATCAACCTTCTGGAACTCAGAGCCATTCGTTACGCCTTGAACGCTTTCCAGAAACTGGTCAGAGGCAAGGTCATCCTCATCCAGACGGACAATCAGGTAGCAATGTTCTACGTGAACAAACAGGGTGGAACGGGCTCCCGAGACCTATGCAGGGAAGCCCTCAGGATCTGGGCCTTCGCAGCCTCCAAAGACTGCCTCCTCCAAGCCTCATACCTTCCTGGAACGGAGAATCAGCTGGCGGACAAGCTCAGCAGACAGCTATACCCCCACGAATGGTCCCTCAAGACGGAAATCGCCTTATCCCTCTTCAGAGCATGGGGCCACCCGGAGATAGACTTGTTCGCCACCGAGCGGAACACCAAGTGCAAACACTTCTGCTCCAAAAGACCATCACATCGCAGCCAGTCAGCGGATGCATTCGCCGAGTCATGGGGGGAATGGTCGCTAGTGTATGCCTTTCCCCCCATTCCCCTGATCTCCAGGACCATACAACGCATTATCTCCGACAGAGCGCAAGCAATTCTGGTGGCCCCCCACTGGCCCCGCCAGCCATGGTTTCCACTTCTCAGGCGCCTGTCGCTTCAACCACCACAGCGACTGCCGCTTATCCCAGACCTCCTCACCCAAGAGGATGGACTCACCCTCCACCCCAATCTTCAGACCCTGGCCTTGACAGCGTGGCGGCTGAGCGGGTAATCCTGCTCCCCCTTGGCCTCTCACAGGAGGTGGAGGAGGTAGTCCTCGCGGCCCGCCGTCCCTCCACCAGGAAGTCATACGGCCTCAAATGGCGCCGTTTTACTTTATGGTGCTCCTCTCAAGGCCTAGACCCCTTCTCGGCACCGGTGCCCGAGATTCTGCGGTACATGACCTCCCTGTCTCAGCTAGGGTTACAACCCCAGTCCATCCGGGTGCACCTGGCGGCGATTTCTTCTCTCCACCACCGCTCAGGAGGCATACCCATCACACAGCTACCCATCGTAGCCCGCTTCATGAAAGGCCTTGCCAACCTGCATCCTCCAGTCAGGAAGCCTGTTCCACACTGGGACCTCAACGCAGTTCTCAACCAGCTCACTCTCCCCCCCTTCGAGCCCCTGCTGTCAGCAGAAATGAAGTTCGCCTCGTGGAAGACCCTATTCCTTATAGCCGTCACCTCCGCCAGGCGCATCAGTGAGCTTCAGGCCCTAGTAGCCCACCCACCTTATACACAGCTTTCCAGCGACAGGGCATCCCTCCGAACACACCCGAAGTTCATTCCGAAGGTCTCCTCAGCCTTCCACATTAACCGGACCATCGAGCTTCCCTCCTTCTTCCCGGAGCCGCATTCCTCCCCGGAGGAACAGAGACTCCACACATTGGGCTGTGTCAGAGCGCTGCGGCTGTACCTCCTAAGAACGAGCAATCATCGCCGTACCTCCCAGCTTTTTGTCTCCTATGACCCGAACAAACCGGGGCGCCCTGTCTCCAAGCGCACCCTATCACTCTGGGTCTCAGCCTGCATTGCTTTCTGCCTCGACAAGGCTGGTACTGATCACGCTCCGTCAGTCCACGCCCATCAATTGAGGGCGCTTGCTGCAACTATGGCGAATCTTCGCTCAGTTCCGGCAGCGGACATCTGCAGAGCGGCCACCTGGTCATCCCTTCAGACTTTCCAGAAACACTACTGCCTTGATCTGCATCGTAACCAGGCCTTCGGCCAAGCGGTCTTAACGACGGCCCATGCTCCGCCGACAGATCCCTAAGACCAAGCAGCCGACGGGCGCCCCCAGTACGCCCTTGCGCTTACTGTTTACACAGATTGTTTACACAGGATTTTGCACAGATTGATGTTGTTGTAGATTTAATGTTTACTGTTTGCATTTTGCACAACTATTTGCACATATTGATTGTACTGTTGCCTCTCTTGCACATTTTGATATGGACAGACTTGCTCGCTTCCATGCCCATGCTGTTTGTACCTGTTGTTTGCACACGATGTTTGCACATGCTATTTGCACGCTATGTTCTCGTTGCTGTTCGAGTTATCACTGCTATACTGCTATACCTTGATAAACTTGGTGAAATTCTACCTATGCATCTCGTGTCCTTAATTGGGCCCCTGCTACCTCAGCCCTTCCTAGCTAGGGAGGCACCATGTGTGGCTGACTTCATCCTGCTTGTCCTAGGAGAAATCAAGGTTACTTACCTGTAACGGGAGTTCTCCGTGGACAGCAGGATAAGTCAGCCACACTCTCCCACCCGTCCTCCCCTTCAGGGGCCCTTGGCATGCACTCGCCCCTAGCACATGCTGGACAAGCTTGGGGAAGTAGTGGCTGGCTAGGGGCGGTCCGGGGGCTGGCCCAGGTGGAGGGGAGGGGGCCCAGCCCAGGAGGCTAACGCCTTCTGGGCTAGAGAGAGTACTCCGTCCATGGCGCCGTCGGATGACGTCACCATGTGTGGCTGACTTATCCTGCTGTCCACGGAGATCTCCCGTTACACGTAAGTAACCTTGATTTATTGTATCACTATTGGGGGAATTCTGCACAACTGTGCAACACAGAATTTGCATAGAATTCCCCCACCTGGGCAGAATTCTGCGCAGACACTGGACAGCTAGACACTGAGACAGGATCACCTGATCCTTCCTCACTGTTAGCAGCAACCTATTTGCTCCTGTGGCTGTGCTAGAGTCATTGACACATTTTTTGAAAAGTATGTTTCCCTGTATACCTTTTTAAAATGCGCTGGTGAAAAAGTGCCCTGCTGCTGTGCTAGAATCCAACGTTGGAATGTTTTCAAAGGTACACTTCTTGTGTACCTTTCAAAATGCACCAGCGACTAGCACAACTGTGGGAGCAAATGGAAGTACTCCTGTGGCTGTGTTACTGTGATTGGGAGTCGGGGGGGAGGGGTGGGGCTGGCTAGGAGCAAGAAAGGGCTAGTGGTTAGTGGGAGGTGAATGGGGGCAGGCAAAGGGCTGCTGGTGAATCGGAGTAGCTGGGGGGGGGGGGGTGGAGAAATGGGTGCTGGGGGCTGGAGAAGGGCTGCTAGTGAGTTGTGCGGTGGTTGCGTGCTAGAAGTTAGAGAAAAAACAGAATTTAAATTTTTTTGCACAGAATTCCTCCAGGTGTACTGTATCAATGTATTGCACTGCTGACCTTCCTCTTTTACATTGACCTTCAACTTTGCCAAGCATGATGTTTTTCTTTAATGATTTTTCTTTTCACATGATATGTCCAAAGTATGAAGTTTTAATCTTGTCATTTAAGCTTCTAAAGAAAGGAATAGTGGTTAGAGCACTGACTTGGTAACCAAGAGACCAGGGTTTGATTCCCACTAGCACTCCTTATGGCCTTGGGAAGTCACTCAACTTTCCATTGCCATGGATGAAAGGCCTGGCAATCTACTTCTGATCAGGGGCGGCCCAAGGGGGGTGCGGGGCCATGTGCGGAGATTAATTGCGGGGCCTCATTTGCATAGGGAGCCTCATTTGCATAAATACTTGCATAATGTTAAATTGCATTTTTAGTAAACATGCTTCTTAATGAGTGTCTGGATAAAGAAAGACTAACAGATTTCTGCGTTACTATATTCCAGTGCCAATCGCCAGGCCCATTAGGAAGTACTATAAACACTGACCATTTAGAACTCATAGCAAATCCACCATATCATAACAGCTCTGCCAGGACTCACAAAGCACCAAACCCTACCTATCAAAAGACAACACTGCAAATATTAAACCAATACATCTCAGAGAATACCAATGCATCTACTAGGGAAAGAGAACAAGTGACATGGTCAAATAGAAACTACATGAACAGAATACCTCAGCTTGGTTAAAATGCAGAACATAGACCGTCACCAAAGAACAAGGGATCACAATTTAGAAATAGGAAGACAATAATTAAACTGGGAACCCCAAAAGCCAAACTTGGGATGTACAACAACACTGGAGAAATAAAACTATAAATTAATTTCCTCTTGTACTAAACAAAACACAAAAGACGTTAACGATGCACATTTCCCAGAGCTGATATATTCCAGTTAATAAATTCAAAATAAAAAAGTATTTTTCTACCTTTTGTTGCTTGTGCATTTTCTTTTCAGTTGCAATTGCTCCAGTCATTTTCTTCTGGTTTCTTTGTGTCTTCTGCGAGCTATCCATTTTCCTTTCTTCTCTTTTAGATTTTTTTCCAAATTTTTTCTCTATATCTGCTTTAACATACTGATCTTTCCCCTTTTGCTGTTTCCTCCATTTCTTTCCTTATTCCTTTATCATCCACTCAAATTTCTCCCTTCCATTCTCAATCTCCACTTACTCTTCCAATACCCGGCCCATTGTAGACTTTTCTTCCCTCCCACACAAAATATCTTTTCCCCTCTCCATTCTCATTTCCCATCCCTTTCTAGTCCTCCCCCAAAATCAGCTCCTTTATAGTTCTAGACCCACCCAGCATCTGCCCCCTTATAGTCCCAGTCTCCCAAGCTTCCACATCAGCCCATTTCCAGTCCTAGCCTCCCATATGCTGTTTTCCAGTTCCATTCCAGCCCCCCATCAACCCATTTCCACTCCAAGCTCCCCATCAGCCCATTTCCAGCCCTATTCCAACTCCCATCAGCCCACTTCCAGTCCTATTCCAGCCCTCATCAGCCCATTTCCAGTCCTATTCCAGCCCATCACCCATTTGCAGTCCACGTTCCCCCCATTAGCCCATTTCCAGTCCTATCCTAGCTCCTCATCAGCCCATTTCCAGTCCTAGCCCCCCATATGCTCTTTTCCAATTCCATTCCAGCCCCCCATCAGCCCATTTCCACTCCACGCTCCCCCATCAGCTAATTTCCAATCCTAGCCCCCTCGTCAGCCCACTTCACCCTATTCCAGCCCCCCTCAGCCCATTTCCAGTCCAAGTTCCCCCCCCCACCATCACAGCCCATTTCGTCCATTCCCCCCACCATCACAGCCCATTTGCAGTCCTATCCCCCCCTCTATCACAGCCCATTTGCAGTCATCCCCCCATCACAGCCCATTTCCAGTCCGTCCGTCCCCACCATCACAGCCCACTTGCAGTCCTCCCCCCCACAGCCCAATTGCAGTCCGTTCCCCCCCCATCACAGCCCAATTGCAGTCCATTCCCCCCCACATCACAGCCCATTTCCAGTCTGTTTCCCCCCATCACAGCCCATTTCCAGTCCGTTCCCCCCCCAGCCCATTTCCAGTCTGTTTCCCCCATCACAGCCCATTTCCAGTCTGTTCCCCCCGCCCATTTCCAGTCCATTTCCCCCCCCATCACAACCCAATTGCAGTCCGTTCCCTCCATCACAGCCCATCCAGTCCTAGCTGCCCCCCCCCCCTCCAAAGAGCCCCGTGCCGTCTAAGGGGCTGCAGAGGGAGCCGGGGAAGCCTGCGCGAGGCCCCGGCTCCCTAGGCACAGCCCGCCAGCGTGAAGAACCTTTACCTTCCCGCTGGCGGCTGTTTCAATGAAGCCGCGAATGCCGGGAAAGGTTAAAGGCAATGCCATATGATTTTCATATTCCATACTGTGTAATAGAATCATTTTCCATATGATTCTATTACACATTATAATTTAAATCTATAAGCACCTTTGTTGATCTGTATATAGTGTCACCAGCAGGAGCTGGACTGTGGCCTAAGCTAACAGCCAGACTGCTGGGCCTGACCTTTCTTATAGAAAGTTGTAGTTGTGAGTCAAGTAGTCAGGTTTTTCAAAAGGATTTTTATTCCCCTCCCGGGGCTGGATTTTCAAAAAGTTTATAATACAAAAAACTCAGGATACAACCATACTTCTGGTAAACTGAAGAAAACTTAAACATAGCATCTTGCTTCAACAGAACTCATAAATCACAGTATAAAGTTTATCCGATATGCTAGCTGTCTCTTCTTAGCTTTCTCAGCACTCACGAGGCACTCTTATCCTGGCTTCAGCATAAGGAGGAAACCATATAGGATAACAACAGTGCACAATCCATGGCTTCATCACATGGGCTTTCCATACCAGCCTCTGTAATCATAGGCTCACACTTTGCTTTATCATTTACAGTATTTTCATTAGAACAGAAAGTTGGCACCTTTCTTAGTCCCGTATCTCTATCAATGCTCTCTGAACAGCCTTCTTCACAGCAGGGCAAATAGCTGTCATATAACTTGTAATAGCAGGAAGGAGAAACACTTTTCTCTGAGTAAGCTTTATCCTTAAAACTTTTAAACTTCCTGCCTTTTACATTTGGCTGTAAACCATAACACTGTTCTCTTCTATTATGTGAGGATTTCTCTCTTGGAAATCTTTTGCAGGGTTTCACTGGCACACACTTTTCAGGGTCAGACATACACACATCTTCAATAGCATTTCTTTCCCTCTCTAGGGTTTGTAACTGTTTTAAGCTGCCATGCTTTTCAGATACATACGGTTTGCCTTCCACTGCCTCCCATTCATTCAGCACAGCCCGGTGCTTAGGAAATTCAAGCTGCGTCAGAGGTAAGTGCTTCTTACAGCTGACCTCTCTGTGTGAAACTCTCCGTGTTTCTTTCTGTGAATTTCTCTGTGGCTTCCTGCTAGAAGTTCTAGGCAGTTCTGACTCTGTGTCTGTATTTCCTGAAGATTCTGAGCTTTCTTCTGAGTCTTGCAAGTCTCTCATGTCTTGCAAGTTTCTCGTGTCCTGCCAGTCTAACTCTGACTGCACTGAGCATTTTTTTATACAGCTTCTTGGGCGTTCCCTTGCACAGGTGAAAGTCGTTTTCATCAGCAGCTGGGGAATGCTTACTAGCTAGGCGTGACTGCAGACCTCGTGTCTGAGTTTGTTTACGTTGCCTATGGTAACTGGGAACCTTGTGACTTGCCTGCCTGTCAGAATCTAAACTGCAAACAGCAGATTTCTGTGCTTCTGAGGCAGAGGGCAGATCTTCCGTGTTACAATAGTTACCCTGTTACTTCCAAGTTACAATCCCTGTTTAATGTAAGCAAAAGATATTGTTCTATTGCAAATGTTGTTACAATGTAAACCACACTGATTCTAAATAGCGCGGTATATAAGAATTTGTAATAAATAATAATAAATAAATAATAAAATGTCACATACCTCTGAAAGCTTCACGTATGCACCTCAGTACAATTTCAGCATTCAGACATTTCAATGATTTTTTTTGTGTTAACCCCTTCTCCTCTGGCTCTCTCAGTTACCAGGCCAAAGAGAAGACCCAACTGTTCCCTGGCTGAGTGGAGCTACAGTGACCAGAGTCCCACACCATGGTACACAGAATATTCTTCACTAGTACCAATATTCTTCATATCTTTCTTCATTGGAAAACTTTTGCGTTAACTTAGACAAATGGAATCTTTGTATACAGAGATACATTTCTGCACTTGAAGATCTTGTCTAGGTCCTTCATAACCATTTTGCCAAGAGCAATGCATCATCATATTTCTTGCCTGTCATTTTGATTATTGATCCAGGAAGGTTAAAGTTATTGACTATTTCTATTTCTTCACCATCAAGTATGAAGTTATTGATTTTATAAGAACATAAGAAATGCCATACTGGGTCAGACCAAAGTCCATCAAGCTAAGGATCCGGTTTCCAACAGTGGCCAATCTAGGTCACAAGTACCTAGCAGTTTCCCCAAAAGTCACAGGTTCCAAAATGTTTGTATTGGGGCAAGCAGTGGATTTCCAGGGTCCTCTTTAATAATGGTTTATGGACCTTTCCTCTAGGAACTTGTCCAAATCTTTTTTTTAAACACAGCTACACTTAACAGCTTTTACTACATCCTCCCGTAACGAATTCCAGAGTTTGATTACAAGTTGAGTGAAAAAATATTTTCTCTTATTAGTCTTAAATAGGTTACGCTGTAGCTTCATTGCATATTCCACTCCCTTCATTAATTTATAGACCTCTATCATATCTCCCTTCAGCTGATTCTTTTCCAGGTTAAAGAGGTTGTAGTGCCCTTATCTCTTCCCATGGCTTTCACTATCATCTCTATGCTGACGACTCTCAAATCTATTTCTCTACGCCTGTTATCTCTCCTGAAATTCAAGCTAAGATCTCAGCCTGCCTCTCTGACATTGCTTCCTGGATGTCCTACCGCCGCTTGAAGCTGAACATGGCCAAAACTGAACTCCTTGTCTTTCCCCCTAATGCCTCCCCTCCTCTTTCCCCTTTCTCAATCTCTGTGGATAACTCTGTTATCCTTCCTGTCTCTTCGGCACGGAACCTTGGTGTTATCTTTTTACTCAACTCTCTCCTTCTCTTTACATATCCAAAACATTGCTAAAACATGCCGTTGCTTTCTTTACAATATCTCCAAAATTTGCCTTTTTCTCTCTGATAACACTACTAAACTGATTGTCCACTCTTTAATCACCTCCCGCCTTGATTACTGTAACCTTCTCCTTGCTGGCCTCCCTGCTAACCACCTCTTTCCTCTCCAGTCTATTCAACATTCTGCAGCTCGTCTGATTTTCTGTCAGTCTTGTTTTTCACACATTACTCCTCTTCTCATGTCACTTCACTGGCTCCCCATCCACTTCCGTATCCAGTTCAAACTCCTCCTTCTAACCTATAAATGTATTCATTCTTCTGCCCCTCATTACCTTTCATCCCCCATCTCTACCTACACCCCCTCTCGCCTACTCCACTCATCTAATTGTCTTCGTTTATCTATGCCTTTTACTCGTACTGCTAATTCTAGACTTCGCTCCTTTCAACTGGCTGCACCCTTTTCCTGGAATTCTCTACCTGTCTCTGTCCTCCAAGCCTCCTCCCTGGCCATCTTCAAATCCAAATTGAAATCCCATTTCTTCACTATTGCTTTTTGTTCCTAACTCGTCTTTTCTTGTTCTCTCCATAAACATTAATACTTGTCTTGTTTATTGTTATTTGTATTATCTAATTTATTTCATATTTTGTCTTGACTAGATTGTGAGCTCTAACGGGCAGGGACTGTCTCTTTTTATGTTTGTACAGCGCTTCGTATGTTGCAGCGCTTTATAAATGCTTAGTAGTAATAATAATAATAATAATAGTCTCTCTTCATAGGTGTATCCTTCCATCCCCTTTACCTTTTTGGTGGCTCTTCTCTGTACCTTTTCTAATAATGCTATATCTCTTTTAAGATATAGCGACCAGAATGGCACACAATATTCAAGGTGCAGTTGCACCATGGAAGAATACAGAGGCATTATAATATCCTTTGTTTTATTCTCCATTCTTTCCTTATGATTCCTAGCATTCTATTTGCTTTCTTGGCCGCCGCTGCACACTGGGTGGTGGTTCCTAATGTGGAACCTTGCATCGTGTAACCATAGTTTGGGTTGTTCTTCCCTAGGTGCATAACTTTGCACTTCTCCACATTAAATTTCATCTGCCATTTGGATGCCCAGTCTTTCAATTTATCAAGGTCCTCTGGCAATTTTTCACAATCCACTTGTGTTTTAACAGCTTTGAAATATTTTGTGTCATCTGCAAATTTGATTACCTCACTCGTTATTCCCAATTCCAGGTCATTTATAAATATGTTAGAAAGCAGAGGGTAGGACTAAATGGCTAATTTTCCCAATGGAGAAAGGTGAATAGTGGATTATCCCAGGAATCTGTGCTGGGTTTGCTGCTTTTTATCTTTTAACCAGTTCCTGATCCACAATAGTACACTGCCTCCTATGCAATGACTTTTTAATTTTGCCAAGAGTGTCTCATGAGGGACCTTGTCAAAGACTTTCTGAAAATCCAGATACACTATATCAACTGACTCATTTTGTCTACCTGTTTATTCACACCTTCAAAAAAATATAACAGATAAGTAACACAAGACCTTCCTCTGCTAAAACCATGTTGGCTGTCTTCCATTAAGACATAATTATCTACATCAGGGGTTTTCAACCCAGTTCTCGGGGAACCCTAGGCCAGTCAGGTTTTCAGGATTCCCACAATGAATATGCATAAGATAGATTTGCATGTCCTGCTTTCATTGTATGCAAATCTATCTCATGCATATTCATTGTGGGAATCCTGAAAACCCTAACGGCCTAGGGTTCCCCGAGGACTAGAGTTGGGAACCTGTGACTACATGTTCAGTAATTTTGTTATTTATAATGGTTTCTACCATTTTTCCCAGTACTGATGTCAGGCTTACCGGTCTATAGTTTCCCAGATCACCCCTGGAACCCTTTTTAAAAATTGTCATTACATTTGCCATCCTCCAATATTCAGGTATTATAGATGAAATTTAATGATAGTAAACAGATTACTAATAGTAGGTCTTCAATTTCATATTTCAGTTCTTTCAACGCCCTTGGATGTATACCATCCAGTCCAGGTGATTTGCTATTCTTCAGTTTATTAAATAGTTGTAATACGTCTTCCCGGTGCATCGATATTTTTTTCAATTCTTCTGTGGCATCACCTTTAAATACTATTTCAGTCATGGGTAACATCCCCACATCTTTCTCAGTAAAGACTGAAGCAAAGAATTCATTCAGTCTCTCCGCTATGGCCTTGTCCCCTCTTAGTGCCTCTTTTACCCCTCTATCATCTAATGGTCTGACTCTTTCACAGGTTTTTTGCTACAAATGTACTTGAAAAAGTCTTTATTATGCATTTTTGCTTCTATATCAAGCTTCTTCTCAAATTCTCTGTCTACTTTATGAATGCCTTGCATCTAACTTGCTAGTGGTTATGTTGTTTCCAGTTTTCATCATTTGGCTCCTTTTTGCATTTCCTGAAAGATGCTTTTTTGGCAACGACAGCCTCTCTGACCTCACCTTTAAACCATGCTGGTAGTTTTTTGGACTTCCTACCACTTTTCTTAAAGCATGGAATTACAGCTGGTCTGGGCTTCCAAGATAGTACTTTTAAACAACACCCATGCTTTATGTAAATCTTTAACCTTTGCAACTGCTCCTTTTAGTTTTTTCTTAACTATTTTCCTCATGTTATCATAGTCTCCCTTTTGAAAGTGAAATGGTAGTACTATGTATTTCCTTGCTGTCCTTCCTCCATGTAGTAAATCAAACGTGATCATGCTATGATCACTATTGCCAAGTGGCCCCAGTACTCTTACCTCTTGCACTGGATCTTGTGTTCCACTAAGGACAAGGTCCAAAATGGCTTCCCCTCTGGTTAGTTCATGAATCAGCTTCTCCAAGAAACAGTCATTTATTTCATCTAGAAACTTTATCTCCCTAGCATGTCCTGCCGTGACAATGACACAGTGTGATACAGTGGCCAGCACAGAACCCATGGATACAGGAGAAAAGGAAGAGCTTACCTTACAGTCACCTGGGCAGAAAGCATATTCAGGTTATAAGGAGCCAGAGAATAGTAGAACAAACTTTCCCTACACTGGGTGTGACGCAGCAGAAAGCCAGAAAGCCAATCAGGTCCACCTGGGCAAGGAAGCACATACAATGTGCAGGAGTCAGGAGGATAAACGTGGCTGGGAAATCCCAGTAGGGGGAGGTGCAGCAAAGAGAGGTGCCACAGAGGAAGGTGCAGCAAAGGGAAGAGCAGCTGACACATAGAGAGCTGGAAGTGCTCGTGCACAAGTCTCCCAAGCCAGAGGGGGCATCGTCCTGTGGAGAGTGAATAAGCAGCTGGAGGGCAGAGGTCACAAGCAGGAGAGCTTGCTGGGTCCAGGAAGCACTGGCTGGGTCCCGACAGCAAGTAGCAGTAGAAGGGAAACCTTTCCTGGAAGTAACTACAGCCCAGACCAGATAACTGCTGAGTGGAACTCTCGGGGAAAAGCAGGCTACAGCCCAAATAAAGGAGCCTGGTTAACAGAGGAAGGAGTGGAAGCCAGCCACCCCAGAAGCAGAGCTAAGTACACCAATTTCTCTAGAGGGCAAGAGGTGGGCTCGGCTAGGAAAGTAAAAGCTAATACTTGGGAGGATAATCCCTGGTGGAGAGAAAGGGGAAGCCTCAGAGAAACAGGCTTCAGTACAGGTCTCCAGGACCCTCCTTATGCAGAACAGTTCCCTGCCTTAAGAATTGCTGCCACTCGAGAGAGTTGTGTAAATAATAGCTGTGGTGAATGTTACCCATTTACAATTTCAGATGGTGAGCAAATGCAATGGGAAAACACTAACCAGGACATTGATTCCAGTGCTATGGATTGCATGCTATGTATCTCGGATGAGATTACGTCTCTTTGTTAATTAAGGAAGCAAGAGCCTTGTTATACCTGTTTGGAAAAGGTGCATTTTATTTTGCTGTGAAGAAACAGTTTTGTTTAAGTTCTTTGTTGCTGTATGAGAAAAACAGAAATCCACAAGGGAAGGGGAATAAAACCTCATCATTATATTTTGCCTTTAACACACGACTATTCTTTATAAAGGCAACCTGCACCTCACACCCCTAGGCGACCGCCTAATAGGGACGGTGGTAGCAGTACCTTGACAGCAGTCAATACCGGGATAATCAAAATCACTCATTATTATTATTATGCTGTAACGTTTTTTAGCCTCCCTGATTTCTTTGAGCATTTAATCATTCATTTGTTCATTCTGGCCAGATGGTCAATAGTACACCCCCACCTTCCCCTTCCCCTTTTACATGGAATTTCAATCCATAGAGATTCTACGGTGAATTTTGTTTCCTGCAAAACTTTAATCCTTTGTGACTCAATGCCCTTTCTAATATAGAGTGCAAGCCCTCCACCAATTTGACCTGCTCTATCATTACAATATAGTTTGTACCCAGGTATCACAGTGTCCCACTAGTTGTTCTCCTTCCACCATGTCTCTAAGATACCAATCACATCTAACCTCTCATTTAGTGCTATATATTCTAACTCTCCCGTCTTATTTTTTTAGACTTTTAGCATTTGTATACAAGCATTTTAGAGGCTGTATTTTATTCCTATTAATCTGGTTATCGGTAGGCAGGGATAATTTGGAATCTTTAAATTCTGTCTGCTCTGTACTCAAGGGCATTTGGGGTTTTTTTGTCTTTACTGGAACCTCTTTGTTCCACTAAAGACAAGAGGAAAAGAAAACCTATTTGGTTCTCCAAGAAGTGGCTGCACGAATAAAGACAAACACAGCTTTCACAAAATTCAGAAGCTCGCACACAGAGGAACACAGAAAAAAATACAAGTTCAAACTAAAAGAGACAAAAAAGAGAAATAAGGATAGCAAAATCAAAGGCAGAAGACAGGATGGCTATAGATGTGAAGTGTGGTGACAAAACGTTTTTCAGGTATATTTGGAAGAGGAGAAAAATCAGAGGTGGAATTGCAGGACTCAGAAGTGCTGGGGACGGATTCGTGGAAAGTGACATTGAAAAAGCAAAAATGCTAAACAAATATTTCTGCTCTGTTTTTTACTAGAAAAAATCCTGGAGAAGGACCACCTGTGATTGACAAATATATAAATGGGAATGGAGTAGATACCACACTATTCACAAAAGATGATGCGTTAGAACAGCTTGCAAAACTGAAAGTGGACAAGGCTATGGGACCAGATAGGATACATTCCAGGACACTGAAAGAGCTCAGTGAGGTTCTTGCAGGGCCGTTAAAAGATGTTTTTAATAGATCCTTGGAGACAGGAGAAGTTCCACAGGACTGGAGAAGGGCTGATGTGGTAGTTGGGAAGAAGTGACAAATTACAGGCCAGTAAGCCTTACCTCGGTGGCAGGAAAAGTAATGAAAGCACTCCTGAAAGAGTGAATAGAGGACTTCCTCGAAACCAACAGGTTGTATGATCTGAGGCAACATGGTTTTACCGAAGGACAATCTTGCCAAATAAATCTAATTGAGTTCTTTGACTGGGTGACCAGAGAACTAGATCAAGGATATGTATTTATTTATTTATTTAACATTTCTTATATAACACCTTTCATGATAGCAAGGCGGATTACATTGAACAGGGCATTATAACTTGGAGATAATTATTTTACAGGGAACATGGGAAAATGAGGGTTAAGTGGCTTGCCCAAGACCACAAGGAACTCCTGTGGGATTAGAAACCCCAGTCCTTCCGGCCCAAGGTTGCTGTCCTCTAGTGGGATTTGAACCCCCGACATTCTGGCCTGCGGTAACTTGCCCCAACCAGATTTCAGGAAAGCCTTTGATACTGTTCCTCATAGGAGGCTTATCAATAAACTCAGCAGCTTGGGGATGGGTCCCAAGGTGGTGAACTGGATCAGAAATTGGTTGACTGATAGATGACAGAAGGTGATGGTAAATGGAACTCACTCTGATTAGCGGTGTGCCCCAGAGTTCGGTCCTGGGACCGGTACTGTTCAATATATTTGTGAGTGATATTGCTGAAGGACCGAATGGAAAAGTCTGTCTTTTTGCAGATGACAAGTAATTTTGCAAGAGAATGGACCCCCCTGAAGGATTGGATAATATGAGGAAAGATCTACAAAAGCTGAAAGAATGGTCTAATGCTTGGCAGTTAAGATTTAATGTGAATAAGTGCAGTGTCGTGCACTTGGGAAGCAGAAATCCAAGGGAATTATATGCGATAGGGAGCGAGAGATTGGTGTGCACAGACCAGGAGAAGGACCTCAGAGTGATTGTTTCTGAGAATCTCAAGGTGGTGAAACAATGTGGCAAGGCGGTGGCAAAAGCAAGAAGGATACTGGGTTGGAATTACCAACAGAAAGGAAGAGGTACTGAGGTAGGAATCCAGGCAGGGCTGAGAACTGAAGGTGTTAATGAGACATCTCTCTCTTCCTCTGCTGTGTGAAAAGAATACACCCCCCGCCCCTTGGTGACGACACACGCATGCTCTTTCAGCTTTTCTTTGTTACTCGGTGCTCTCACTCTGTTCGCTAGAGATAACATTGTATTAGAAATGTGACCAGTCATGAAGAAAATGCTGTGATAAACTGATAAGAATGTTTATATAGTTTGAATGAGCCCTCTGGGCAGGACTCAGACTTTGAAAATTATTTCTCTGAACCTGTGTACACATTAAATCAAGGCTTGCTTCCTAATAGAGACTCCTGGGTATTTCTTTCTTCACTCATTTTCCTGTTAGATTTGGTTCCCTGACCTGGTTCAGGAAGCGAGAAAGGAAGGAAACGGTTTGTCTTGCTGCCTCTAGGTTTGATCGGTTTGAGCCGCAGGGTGGCGAACGCAGGAGGAAATACCAGTCGCCCCCAGACCAATTGTTCTGGAGAGTATTACTTCCTGATTTGCCAAGGCTGCTGGCTTTTTCTGAAAGACACCTACGAACCCTTTGTGGAGTTCAGGAAACAACCCATTAGTCTCTGGAAGACATCTGAGTGGGGTAAGTGAAAAAAGGGGATCTGTTTCTGTATCTGCAGTTCAGGAAAATTCTGTCCTTCCTGTGGGAAGTAGGGGAGCCTGATCAACTCTCAAGAGATGCCTTAGTAGCCCAAGGGTTGGGTGAAACCGCGTTCCTCATAGACTGTTTTCTGGGGACTGGGAGGGTGTCTGTGTATTTGTGTGTGGTTGATTTATGTGTTTGAAACAAGCAGAGGCTTGTGGAGTGAGAGTGGACTCCTGAATAGAGCAGTTCCTGGCCGGGCGACCGTGCCCAGGTCGCAAAAAGGAGGAAGCACTGTTTTGTAAGTCACCCTTCTTGTGTCTAGGGCAAGTTGTTCTGTGTTTTCAGAGACTGGGAGATATGGGTGGATCAGAGTCAAAACGCAGCCCTTTAGAGTGTATGATAAAACATTTTCAGAAAGGATTCTTTGCAGACTATGGAGTTCATATGACCCCATCCCTGTTAAAGAAATATTGTCAGAATGAGTGGCCGAGTTTTAATACTGATTGGCCCCGGGAAGGAACCTTTGATTATGACCTGGTTAGCAGAGTGCACCACGTTGTGGTAGCTAATCAACCTGATCAATTCCCTTATATTGATTCCTGGCTGGATGTCTGTCGGCAGAGACCTCAATGGGTCAGGAAATGCCATGAGGAACACTGTCGCATACTTCTGTCCCATAGTCCACGGGAAATGCAGCCTAAAGTAAAACCAAAACTGCCAGTTTTAGTACAGGAGCCAGAAACAGAAGAACTCCCTCCCCCTTATGTTCTCAGGCAGATTCCTATGACTCAAGCTGGATCACCAGGCTCAGCAGGGACTCCGGCTCAAATGGATACAACTTCTTCCCTGCCCCTCTCGACAGATGCTCCTTTCTCTGATAGTCAGAAGAGCAGTAAGGCAAGAACGCCATTTTCAGATACAGACCTGCCCAGCACTTCAGAAAGTTCCCAGAGTCCCAGATCTGAAGGAGGTCAGTCACAGTTTAGTACCCCTCCTCCCCCAGTACTGGAGCATTATGACCTCAGGAGAGACCACAGAAGAGAGATACTAGGTGAATAGGTCAGCCATGAAATGGTTGGAAGAGAACCCTCCAGGTGAACAGGATCCCCAGCAATCAGCTCTGAGAGACTTTCCTGACCTAGAACCTAACTAGGATGCAAACAGTGATCCAGGCCACCTTGCCCTATCTGAGGTCCTGCAACCCCCCGACAAGAGTCCTGGCCAGTTTTATGAAAGGCTCTGTGAATCTTTCCGTGTTTTATACTCCATTCGACCCTGAAGCACCTGAAAACCAGCGGATGGTGAATACAGCATTCGTAGGGCAGTTACAGGGGGGACATTTGAAGAAAAACATCAGACGCTTGAGGGCTTTGCTGGAATGAATATAACCCAGCTGATGTAAGTTGCTATGAAAGTATTTGTGAACAGAGATCAGGAAATGAAGTGTGAGTGTTAACGAAAGATGGGGAAAAAAAAGAAAGCTGATATGTTAGCAGCGGTGCTAGTCGAGAAAGGACAAGGAAAGTCAATGTAGGAACCGAGGGGCCGAGGCCCGGGTAGAGGAACCCAGCGAGGATCATTGGAGCGAGATCATTGTGCCTATTGCAGAGAAATGGGCCACTGGAAAAAAGAAAAAAAAAAAAACAACAAATGTCCCATTTGTGTCAGGCAATATTCCCTGAGGGCATTCATAAACATCTCCAGCGACTACTCAAGTTTGGACTCCTGAAACCATGCCAATCACCCTGGAATACCCCTTTGCTGCCAGTTCAGAAACCAGATACTACTGATTACTGACCTGTACAAGACCTGCGGAAGGTCAATGAAGCTGTTGTTACCATTCATCCTGTTGTGCCAAACCCTTACAATTTACTGAGTTTGATTCCTGCACAAGCAACCTGCTTTACCGTTTTGGACTTAAAGGATGCCTTTTTCTGCTTGAGATTGGCCACTCCTAGCCAGCCACTGTTTGCATTTGAATGTGAAGACCCTATTACTGGCAGTAAGGGACAACTGATATGGACACAGTTACCCCAAGGATTCAAGAACTCCCCCATGCTGTTTGGGGATGCACTTAGTCAAGATTTGCGTCAGTTCCAGCCATTCCCTACTCAATGGGTATTGCTACAATACGTGGACGATATTCTCATCGCCACTGTTTCCCCAGAAGAATGTCTTGCTGCCACTTCAGAACTTCTGCACCTACTTTGGAGGTTGGGCTATCGGGGTCCTGGCAACAGCCGGTGGCTTATCTGTCCAAACAGCTGGATTCAGTAACGAGGAAGTGGCCTTCTTGTCTTTGCGCAGTAGCAGCAACAGCTCTTCTGGCAACAGAGGCTGATAAATTGTCCCTTGGGCAAGAACTGTATGTTAAAGTGCCGCATGCAGTACTGACGTTGATGGAGCACAAAGGCAATTATTGGTTTACTAACGAGCGGATGACAAATGATCAAAGCATGCTGTGTGTGAATCCTCAGGTTCACTTGGAGATAGTGAAAACACTCAATCCTGCTACTCTACTCCCTGTAGCACCTGGGCTACCCGAACATGATTGTGTTCAGGTTATGGATGAAGTGTATTCCAGCCGCCCAGATCTGAAGGACGTACTGCTGGCCTGTTCACGATGTCCAGTACTTTACCGATGGCAGCAGTTTCGTGGAAGATGGACAGCGGAAGGCTGGATATGCTGTGGTTACTCCTGGGGGGGTTGTGGAGGCTAAGCCCTTACCCCTTGGGACTTCTGCCCAGAAAGCTGAACTCATTGCTCTTACACGAGCCCTCCAGTTAGCTGCAGGTCTGAAAGCAAACATTTTCACTGATTCTAAGTATGCATTCACTACACTCCATGCCCATGGGGCCCTCTATAGAGAAAAGGGACTCATAAATTCAAGCGGGAAATCTATAAAGTATGGAAGGGAGATTTTGGAGTTACTAGAGTCTGTGTGGGCACCAGAAGCGGTGGCTGTTCACTGCACGGCACACCAGCGAGGAGACACTCTGGTCATCCAGGGTAACTGCAGGGCAGATAGGGAGGCCAAGCTAGCAGCCCAGCGAGGAACAATCCCAGTAAGTATTCAAGCTCCCCTGTTTCCAATTCCTATGTCAGAGTGGGACCCACGTTATACCAGGAAAGAGATGGATTTCTTCACTCAGGAAGTGGCTGCTCTCACCACTGCTGGGTGGTTGCGTTTACTGGGAGATCCACCCCGATATGTTATCCCTGAGAGTCTAGCACCTGCTTTTGTCCGCCAATTTCATGAGATCACCCACTTAGGCAAGACCTCCATGCAAACCCTTCTACAGTCTTACTTCTATGTCCCACATCTGTCTGCCTTGACGGCAGCTGCAACACGTCGCTGTCTCCAATGTGCCAGGAATAACCCCCGCCAAGGGCCTCTACCCCCTCCCGTTTTCTATACAGGCATTTGGGGCTACCCCTATGGAAAATATTGTAGTCGATTTCACTGCGTTATCCCGAGTAAGTGGTTATCGATATCTGCTGGCGATAGTATGTACATTTTCAGGATAGGTTGAGGCCTACCCCTGTAGAACAGAGATAGCCCGAGAGGTTACCAGGGCCCTGCTGAAAGAGATTATTCCCAAATTTGGCCTACCCCTTGCTATAGGGTCAGATAATGGCCCTGCATTTGTTGCCAAGTGCATTCAGGACCTCTCCAAGGCCTTCCAGATCACCTGGAAACCTCATACTGCTTACCGCCCACAGAGTTTGGGAAAAGTGGAAAGGTGAACCGAACCCTGATGCTCCAGTTGTCCAAACTCCTGTCAGGAAGCTCATCTTAAGTGGGATCAGGCCTTACCAGAAGTACTGTATGGTCAACCACCACCCATTGTTCAGGGCCTTAAGGGAGATCTAGAACAGATAGATAATGAACTTACGAGACAACACCTACTGGCATTGGGTTCTGTTTTACAGTCTTTGAACAGGTGGATACAAGAGCGACTGCTATCTCTTTGTCAGAGCCACTCCACCCCCACCAGCCGGAGATCGGGTGTGGATTAAGGAATGGAAACGTGAACCTCTGTGCCCTACCTGGAGAGGTCCTTACACAGTTCTCCTGGCCACACCAACCGCAGTCAAGGTCGCAGAGGTTACCCCGTGGATTCATCATGCTCGTCTCAAGAAAACTACTCCTGACCTGGATGATAAGTGGATGGCGCATGAACATTCTCAGGATCTCTTACGTCTCACACTGCGGAGGACCAGGGAATCGGCAGATGATGGAGCCCTGTGCTAGCTGCACACCGGAAGCCGGCTAGTCTACGCACGGTGGAAGCTTGAGGAGTCATCTTCAGATACTGCTAAGAGACAAAGGTTTAGTGGAACATGTCACCCGCAGCCCCCCCTAGTGGCGGCGTAGTTTTCCACAGAAGGGCTGGGGGACACAAGATTGTGATGATTGGGGTTGGACAGGTGCGAGGGTCAAGGGTGGCAGTCCCTTGTGCCGGCCTCGTAACCAACTTCCCAAAGAGAAACAAGTCCGCACGAAAATGGAGGGAAAATGAAAAGGCTTTATTTCCCCTTTTTGCACAAATGGTTCAAAACAGGATAAACGGATTGGATGGTATCACAACTGAACAAGTCCCTTGCATCAGGTTTAAACCATAAATGAAAAAGACCAAAGTAATGACTGTTAACTTCACAGTAGCTTAAGGCAACACAATAGACTGCATTCATTTATTCATTCATAGAGCTAGGGATAAACTCCAGATTCTCTGCTGTGCAGTATGTGCATTCCATCGGCTGGTCAGACTCTTCACCTGCAGATTCCACTTGCATGAATTCTACCTCTGACAGTTCTGAATCCGATGTCTCCACACAACTATACTCTGGCTTTTTAAAAGCTTGCTGTACTGTTTTCCAGTGTCTGGCAGATAGCTTAGGGCGTCGGTTTCTGGCCACTGGATAAAACAAAGGCTCCTCTTCAGTTAGAGTTTTAAAAGCCTGTTCAGCGCAATGCTTAGCATTTACAGTCCTCTTTTTAGACCAATTGTTTTCAAGCTTTTGCTTATAAGTATCTCGGTTACAAGGAGAAGCTTCCTTCCACTGTCCTTCTCTTATGTTAGGATTATGTAGACAATTACAAGTAATAAAAGTTTTACCTTTAAGTTTTCTCCTTTCCTTCTCTGAGAAGGCTTGAGGCCTACCCCAGTCGGCTTCTAGCTTAGCATGGTCCAGGTTCTCCAAGGGTATCTCTCCTTCCTTAGTATAGGGAAGAATCTCTCTGTTCCAAGGCTGCAGCTGTTGCCATCTGCCAGATATTCGCTTACAGTTTGTTTCTCTGCCTCTGCCCTTGCCTCGTAGCCCAGCTCCTTCAGCTTTTCTGTGCACACCGGTTCTTTGTGTTCTCCACTTGTCTTCAAGGCCAGCACTCTCTTTGCCTCTCAGGCCTGCTTTCTCTCTGCCTTTCGAGTCTGCTCTTTCTTTGGCTTTTGGGTCTCCTTCCTCCTCTGATTCAGACCTGTCTCTGTTTAAATCCAAACTGACTGGGCCTAAGTCCTGCCCATAGAGGCGTGGTTCTTCAGACTCTGTACTGACTCTCGTGCTCCCTCTAGGTGGATCCTCAGGACATTGCAGGCTATACCTGTCTTTTCCTGGATTTAAAACTTTTTTTCTCTCTGCAAGAGGGTCCGCCGCATCACAAACTTCAGCTCCATGGTCAACATGTGCTTGCTCATGCTGACTTTTGTTCTGGCATTCGTGTGGGGCCTTCCCTTGTTGGCCTCAGGAACTATAAACATGGCAATATTACTTGTCAGGACTGCTTTGAATACTTCGGACTTTTGTGTACGTAGCTCGTTGCAAGCTGGAGCCTTCCTATCAACATGCCTTATTGCTGTACCTACTAATCTGTGTGAAATGCAGAAGTTTACTATACTGCATAACTTGAACTGCAAACAGCCAATGCTAACATTTTCTACATTTTTTTACTTTATCGGGGTTACCCGTCCTTCCTCAGCCTATTTTAACAAGATCCCTTTCTCCTTACAGGTTGTCTCCACGCTTGAAGCCACAGATTGCTTTATTTTTGTAAATGCAACTAAAGGGGTTTTTAATTTGTCTAACACTGCATTATCATGCAAGTTCATTACAAAGGTATCTTATGCTTACTCAGAAATGTATCTTCCTTTAGGATGCTTCTTATGTGGTCAGAATGCTTATACTTATGTTCCTATAAATGCTATGGGTGGGCCTTGCATTTTTGGTAGACTAACTACTGCTGCTTTCTCTCATACTCCCAGATGTGTTAGTTCTTGCACACGCTATCTCAGATCAAAGCCTATGCTCCCTAACTGTAACTCCAATGTAGAACCGTATAGTGATGAGACAGCCCTGGGACTGGCAATATCCATTGTAGGAGCACCTGAATTAGCCTTACACAATGCTATGGAAGTAAGCCGTATTGCTTGTTCGTTGGCCAAATCCATTAATCTTACCTCAACCATTTTAGCTACCATGAATCATGAAATGTCCGGTCTGCGGACGGCGATTCTGCAGGATAGAATGACCATTGATTTTCTGCTCCTACGTCTAAATCATGGCTGTGAGGAATTTGAGGGTATGTGTTGTTTTAATCTCACTGATAAGAGTGTTTCCATTGAACGCTCTATTCAGGACTTGCGTAACCTGGCCAATCACATTATTTCCCCTTCCACGGGTACTGGGTGGTTTGAGGGATGGTTCAATTGGTTGGGTGGACTTAAAACCCTAGTGGCAGGGGGTTGTACATATTCTTTTAGTATGTCTTATCCTACCATGTTGTCTTCCTGTCCTGCGATTTGTTACCTCCACCATTGAGACTATGGTGGAGCGGAAAACTGCTGTCCATGTGATGGCGGTGTGCAACTACAAATCCCTTCCACAGTCAGATCAACTGATATGAGAAAATTGGCCTCCTTCATTACGAAGGCAAATTTTTCTTTAAAAAAGGGGGGAACGAGGTAGAAATCCAGGCAGGGCTGAGAACTGAAGGTGTTAATGAGACATCTCTCTCTCCCTTCGCTGTGTGAAAAGAATACACCCCCCTTGGTGACGACACACGCATGCTCTTTAAGCTTTTCTTTGTTACTCGGTGCTCTCACTCTGTTCGCTAGAGATAACACTGTATTAGAAATGTGACCAATCATGAAGAAAATGCTGTGATAAACTGATAAGAGTGTTTATATAGTTTGAATGAGCCCTCTGGACAGGGCTCAGACTTTGAAAATTATTTCTCTGAGCCTGTGTACACATTAAATCAAGGCTTGCTTCCTAATAGAGACTCCTGGGTATTTCTTTCTTCACTCGTTTTCCTGTTATAGTACTAATGCCACTGTACAAGTCGCTGGTGAGGCCTCACTTGGAATATTGTGTTCAGTTTTGGAGACCATATTTTGCAAAGGATATAAAAAGGCTGGAAATAGTTCAGAGGAAAGTGACCAAAATGATTTGGAGCCCGAGTCAGAAGACTTATGAGAAGAGACGAAGACCTAAATATGTATACTCTGGAGGAGAGGAGGGACAGGGAAGATACATTCAGACCTTTAAATACTTAAGAGTATTAATGAACAAACAAACCTCTTCCAAAGACGGGGAAGCTGTAAAACTAGAGGGCATAACATGAATTTGCAAGGGGGTAAACTGAGAGGCAATGTCAGGAAATACTGAAAGGGTGGTGGATGCTTAGAAGTGGTGGGAGCAAATACAGTGACAGAATTCAAAATGGCATGGATCCCTTTATAGCAACAGGATAAAATCAAAATAAACATAACTATCTCTCATATCTGAACAAATAGAGGTGATCTACACGGAGTGGTGGTTACACCCCTAAACAAAGGCATGGGGAGGGATGACCTGCTTGAAGTGTCACATGCACCTACTCTTGCCGCCTTGCTGGGCAGACTAGATGGACCATACTGGTCTTTAGCTGCTGTCATATACTATGTTACTATGCTATGCCCTACCTACAATCTTTTGCTAGTATCCTTCAAGGATACATTGTTCCAAACCATGTGCTCTTGGGCGACTGTCGGCTTTCCCCTATTATCTAGTTTAAAACATGCTCTATCTGCTTTTTAAAAGTTAATATCAGCAGCCTGTTTCCATCCCAGTTAAGATAGAGTCTATCCCTTCGGAAAAGACCCTCCTTTCCCCAGAATGTTCCCCAGTTCCTAACAAATCCAAAACTCTCTTCCTTGCACCATAGTCTCATCCATGCATTGAGACTCTATTACTCTGCCTGCCTTTTGGGTCCTGCGCATGGAACAGGAAGCATTTCTGAGAAAGCTACCCTGGAAGTTCTGGATTTCAACTTCCTACCTAAAAGGCTAAATTTGGCCTCCAGAACCTCCCTACCACACTTTCCTATGTCATTAGTACCAGCATGTAGCAAGATAGCAGGGTCCTCCCCAGCACTATCTAACACCTTGTCTAGGTGGCGCATGAGGTCCGCTATCTTTGCACCAGGCAGGCATGTTACTAGGCAGTCCTCATGTCCACCAACCACCCAGCTATCTACATGCTTAATGATCGAATCACCAACCATAGCAGCTTCCTAACTCTTCACTCATGGGCATATGGCCCTGGAGAAACCTCCTCGGTGTGAGAGGACTGTACATCACCTAGAGGAGAGGTCCTAACTACAGGATCACTTCCTGTCATACCAAGGTGATGCTCTCCTGTCAAGTGACTCTCTCCTCCATGGCAACAGCGTTGCTGCCAAATTGGAGGTGGGACTTCAGTACTACATCCCTGTAGGTCTCTTCTATGCACCTCTCTGTCTTCCTTATGTCCTCCAAGTCTGCTGCTCTAACCTCCAGAGATCAGACTCATTCTCTGGGAGCAAAGAGCTCCTTGCACCTAGTGCACATAAGACTCCTCACAAACTGGGAGAAAAGTATACATGTGACACTCAGTACAAAAGACTGGAAAGCCCCCATCTCGCTGCTGGACTGCTGTCTGCATCTTAGTTTTAAGGTTGTGTTTAGGTATTTAAGTTGTTTACTTAGGTTTGCTGGGAATACTTATTTTAATAAAATAATACCTAATATGTTTAATGTATGCCTGGTGAGGTTAAACAGCTCAATCTGAGAGTGAATATGGGCACTTCCTTCCCTTTAAGAGGTTTAAGCACCTATAAAGCTACGATTGTCCCAGGGGTGGGTGGGAGTCGGGGCAGGAGAGAGGGAAAGAAGACTTATTAAAAGCTGGCTGCTACACAGTACCCTGTCCTGTGCTTCTAAGGTAATCGGTGACCAATTTCCTAGGTGATTCACACAGCTCTTGCTTTGATAGAGGGAGTCTTTCAAAATGCCCCTTTAATCTGTCACTTGGCTTTAACACCTATTTAAAACAATTTCACAGGTCTCTTGCCCCCTTTGTAGAAGGCCTCTTGCCCCCTATGTAGAAGGCATCTTTGTAAAGGTATCTAGAAACAATTTATTGCTCAAAGAATATTGACCCTGTTTTTCCTTTTATTCTGTTATACTCTGATTTGATTTAAAGTAAAGCTCTTTGCTGATACTAGGGCCTGACTGAGTGTTAAATTTAATCAGAAAGCTCTCTGCTGGGTTTTAAATTTAACCAGAAAGCTCTCTGCAGGGTTTTAAACTTAAACTGAAAGCTACCTGTTGGATTTTTAATTTAACTAAAAGCTCTTTGCTGATACTAGGCCCTGACTGATTTAACAAATACACTGGATTTACACAGATTAATTAGCTTTAATCTAAAGAATTCCTTTCTTCCCAAGATTTAGAAAACTTCCCAGAAGTAAATACTTACAATTGCAGATCTTTCTCCAGAAGTAGCAGTTCCTTTTTGTAGTCCTTCATGACTATAAGTTGTCAGGATCTTTGTCTTCTTCATGGTAAGATGCAGGTCCATTTTAAGACTCTGCTCCTTGATCTTGATAAACAGATATTTCAGATCGTCTTTACTTTCAGCCAGTAAAGTGGTATCGTCAGTATAGTGAAGGTTGTTGCGTTTTCTACAGATCTTTACACCTTGATGTTTTTTATATAGTCTTACTTCTCTGATGATTTGCATATAAGTTGTACAGATATGGAGAATGTACACAGACTTGTCATACACCTTTGCCTATTTTAAACCATTCGGTTTCTCCTTGTTCCGTTTGAACTGTTACTTCTTGATCAGTGTATGAGTACTATCAGGTGTTCTGATATGTCCATGCCTCTTAATGTCGCCCAGAGTTTTTCAAGATTTATGCAATCAAAGGCCTTGCTGTAGTTGATAAAACACATACTGATATCATAGTAACATAGTAAATGATGGCAGATAAAGACCAGTATGGTCCATCTAGTCTGCCCAGCAAGGCGACAGATCACCTCTCCTCATGCCTTTGTTTAGGGGTGTACCCACCGCTCCGTGTAGGTCATCTCTATTTGTTCAGATATAAGAGATAGTTATACTTACTTTGATTTTATCCTGTTGCTTTTGGTATTTTGTCCTTTCAAGGATCCATCTCACATCCTCGCCCTTTCCTGAACCCTTACACTTTTGAAAGTTCTCATTCCAGATACTGTATGGTTGTAGTTCCCACTGAATGATCTTGTGTAGAACCTTGTTGACATGTGGGATCACTTTGATTGAAGGATAAGGTGGTATATAAAACTGATCAAATAAATAAATAAATAAATATTAAGCAATAATATCCACAGTCAGTTGGCTCACCTTTCTTCAGTACTGGTAAGAACACAGATCTTTTCCAATCAGACAGCCATAATATTGTCTTCCAACTTTTTCTAGCAGAGCCTTATAAGTATTGTAATAGCTGCCTCCGATTGCTGTAATACTTCAAAGGGAATATCATCAGGTACATGTTGAAATGGCTGTTGATCCACTTGATCATTATGGTATAATGACTATGTTCTTTCCATCTTTTCTTGATTTTCTCAGCATCATTCACCATGGATCCTTGAGCATCTTCTAGCATTCCAATTTGAGGCTTGAATTTTCCCTTAAACTCTGGTAGTTTTAGAAAAGCTGATCTTGTTCTTCCTCTAATAGATTCTGATTCTGTTTCCCTTCATGCATCATTGTAGTATTTCACTTTATCTCATCTTGCTGTACACTGGAAATTTCTGTTAAATTCCATGATTACAGTACTTCTCTTTCTCCTCAGACTTTAGCTTTTATGCATTTCTGAGTTTCTTTGGTCATCCCCTTTGGCCATTTTTGCTTTTTAACCTTTTGCTGAGACACTTCACTTTATTGGAGTACAACTTTCTTGATGTCATCCCATAACTCGTTTGGTGCTCTGTCATTTGTATCTAAAGTGATGAATCGATTTTGCAGGCAATCTTTAAAGTCCAGCGGTATATTTTCAATATCAATGTAATGTGTGCCATCGAGTGTCAGTGTTGACTCCTGGTGACCCAGCAGCTCCTGGGTTTTCTTGGCAGTGAGACCAGAAGTAGTTTGCCAGACCTTTCTTCTGAGGCAATGGAGGGTTAAATGACTTACCAAAGGCCACAAGGAGTGCTAGTGGGAATCGAACCCTGGTCTCTTAACCATCAAGCCAGTGCTCTAATTACTCCAGAATCATACTTTGCTATAAAAACCCAGTTAAGACCGTGGACAGCAAAGGAAGGATGTTCTTTATTGGTAAATAAAAGCCTATAGCCCGACACAGGCCATGTTTCGTTGCCTTCTTCAGGGGCAGGCTACATAAAACATACAGTAAAAACAATATAAAGATGACTACAAATATACAAAGTTACATTCTTTTTGGTGCTTTAGTTCAAAAGGGGAAATATTTTCTTTAGTGGTGCAGGTTTAAAATTCTGCTTTCAGTATCTTTCTCAGCTCTTTGAAGCTACTGACACTTCATCAGGAGTTAGTGGGCCTGATTAGCCTGTGAAAGAACTGAGGGCTGCATAAAATGTCATCAGCTCTTTGAGGCTACTGACACCTCATCAGGTGTTAGTTCCCTCCCTACACCCCCCCAACTCCCTCCCACCCCATGTGAGAGGTCTTGCTTTATAGGACCCCTCCCCAGTTAGCTACACACAGGGACCTGGAACAGCACTTTTAGAATGCACATAAAAGAGATTTAACTGTTTTTTCTCTGAAAGGACAGCTGGGAAACCGGCTGGTACTTTGGTAGGTCTCTCTCTCTTTTGCTTCAACAGGTACCTAAACTCCACAATGGCTGGGAAAAATTGTATCGTCAAAGATGTTGCCCCTGTTTCAGCTTCTGCCTCTGTCCAGACAGAGGACCCAAATACCCATTGAAGGACCGGTTCCATGTGCAAGAAGTTCTCAGGAAACAAGTGGAGGAGATCCACAGAAGTGGTGGCGAGGCTGAGGAGCATTTAAGACAGTGAGAAGTACATTAATGAGATGCTTCTTGAAACATCCAAGCTCTCCAGCAGAGGAGAAGAAGGGAGCCTATGGAATGACAAAGGTTGTACACGAGTCACCAGAGCCTGCAGAATCACCAATCCTGCAGAATCACCAATCCAACTCCATCAGCCCTTGAAATGAAGAACCATTATTCAGCCCTGGAAGTGGAGGAGGTGAAAGCATCCCTGGAAAGGGAAGAACTAGAGCTTGAGCACCTCAAAATTGCAGAATCAGTGACCACAAGGAAGCGAAGGGTAGTGGTCGTTGGTGATTCTCTTCTGAGGGGTACTGAGGCATCAATCTGCCGACCAGACTTGATGTCCAGAGAGGTATGCTGCCTGCCAGGTGCCAAAATCCGAGATGTTATGGAGAGTTTACCGAGACTCATCAAGCCCACTGACTATTACCCAGTATTGCTCATCCATGTCGGCACAAATGATACTGTCAGGTATCCCTCTGAGCATATCAAAAGTGACTTCATGGCTCTGGGACAGTGGGTGAAGCACATAGGGGCGCAGGTGGTGGTCTTTTCAATCCTCCCGGTTGAGGGTAAAGGCCAAGGTAGAAAAGCTCACATCCTGAAGATAAATGCATGGCTGTGTGGATGGTGTCATTGAGAGCGTTTTGGTTTCCTGGACCATGGGATGCTGCTCCAAGGGTTGCAGAGAAGAGATGACATCCATCTGTCCAAGAAGGTTTGACTTGTCTTCAGTAGCAGACTGGCTAACCTACTGAAGAAGGCTTTAAACTAGATTTGTTGGGGATGGGTGAAGAAAGCCCCCAGGCAAGTGAAACATTAAATACCTTTATGGAAATGGGTAAAAGGGGCAAAATATGGAAAGCAGTGTGTATAAATGCCCGGAGCATGGAAAATACGATCACAGATGTTGAGGCTTTAATGGGAGATGCTGACTTGGATTTGGTGGCAGTAACAGAGACATGGTTCACAGACAACCATGACTGGGATGTAACTATACCAGGCTATACTTTATTCAGAAAGGACAGGAAAGGAAGAAGGGGAAGAGGAGTGGCTCTATATGTAAAACAAAATATTATTAAAGCTATGGAACTACAGGGCTTAAAAGGGAGAGAGGAGGCACTATGGATTAAACTAGAAAGAGGGAAAGGGAAATCTATTTGCACTGGTGTGATATACAGACCTCCCTTACCGGGAGAAGAGGTGGACGGAGAGTTAATTGAAGATATACTCGACATTGCCAAGAAAGAGGACGTGCTACTGAGAGGGGATTTCAATATGCCAGATGTTGATTGGCACATCCCTGCTGCAGTATCATGTAGAAGTAAAGAGATCCTGGATTGTCTACAGGGAGAACTATTCAGGCAACTGGTAACAGAACCCACACGTGAAGGGGCCATACTGGACTTGGTGCTTACCAATGGTGAAAGTGTTTCTGATGTTATAGTGTGGGATCATTTCACATCCGGTGATCATCAGATGGTGTGGTTCAGTATTAGGACTAGGGCTGCTAAAATCCATTCAAAAGCGAGGGTCTTAGACTTTAGAAAAACTAACTTTGTCAAGATGGGCTGATACCTCAGGGGAGTCCTTAGCGGGATGGAAACAGCTGGGGGATGTAGAAAAACAGTGGGCTAAACTGAAAGGGATATTTTAAAAGCAACCAACCTTTGTGTTAAAATGATAAATAAAGGTAAAAGGAAAAGGAGACTGCTATGGTTTTCAAAAGAAGTAGCTGAAAAGGTTTAGAAAAAGAGGGAGGTCGTCATGAAATACAAGAGATCACAGAGAGAGGAAGACAGGCATCTACGCATAATAGCCGGGACCACAAGACAAGAACACATCACACCCACTCTAAAAGAGCTCCACTGGCTGCCTATCAGTGCCCGCATTAGATACAAGGCAATCATAAACATTTTCAAAATCAAACAACAGTCATCAGCTTTCAGCCTACACCCACTCATACAACCCGACAACAGCACAAGACCGAGGAGAAGAGGCACTTCCAACCATGTCAACACACCTAAAGACATCAACAGGGTACGCAAGGACACCGAAAAATTAGCTTTATCAAAGGCAGCACCAACAATCTGGAACGCCCTCCCCGACGAACTGCGTACAACAACAGACCTTAAGGATTTCAGGAAACTACTGAAGACGACCCTCTTCATAGAACACTACGGTGACATTACTTAAACCATGCAACAGACACCTCAATACCCCCCCCCCCCCCATGTCACTATGATAGTAATTAAGCAAGGACCTGATACCCATAGCATTGTAAATAGCGCACACTGTAAATAGTACACCAAGAATTAATGATCAGATACACACACACGCATACACTACCCACTGCATGCGCACACTAGACACTGTATCTTATTGACTGTTTGCTGTTCAGACCGCCTTGATTGCAGGATAAGGTGGTATAGAAATCCGTTTAAATAAATAAATAAATCTATATTTGGAAACACTTAGAGAAACCAGCAAAGTAGTCAGGAAAGCAAAGATTCAAAAAGAGGAGGAAATAGCCAGTGCAATGAAATGGGGGGATAAGACATTTTTCAGATATGCTAGTGAGAAGAGGAAGGGCAAAAGTGGTATTGTCAGACTCAAGGGTGTAGGGGAGAAATATGTAAAAGCTGATGAGGATAAAGCAGAATTGCTTAACAAATATTTCTGTTCTGAGTTCACAGATGAAGAACCAGGAGCAGGACCTCAGAAAACTCCCATAAACAGGAACAGAAGCGAGGGGCATCTTGAACAATTTTCAGAAGGCTGTGTTCGTGAGAAGCTAGCTAACTTAAAGTAGACAAAGCGATGGGACTGGATGGGATACACCCGAGAATACTGAAGGAACTTGGGGACGTTCTAGCAGCTCCACTGACTAACCTTTTCAATGCCTCATTGGAGTCTAGAGTGGTGCCAGAGGACTGGAGAGAGGCACATGTGGTCCCTTTACACAAAAGCAGAAGTAAGGATGTGGTTGAAAACTACAGGCTCGGTGGTGAGTAAATTATTGGAAGCACCGTTGAAAGAGAAAATATTGAAGTTTCTGGCATCCAGCAGATTACCGAATCTGAGGCAGCATGGATTCACCAGAGGCAGGTCTTCTCAGACAAATCTGATTGATTTCTTTGATTGGGTGACCAGGGAGTTGGACCGAGGGTGAGCCCTAGATGTGGTGTATTTAGATTTCAGTAAAGCCTTTGACACCGTTCCGCACAGGTGACTTATAATCAAACTGAGCACTCTAGGGATGGACCCTAAAGTTATTGCTTGGGTTAGAAATCGGTTGAATGGAAAGCGACATAGGGTATAGGTAAATGGAGTTCACTCTGAGGAGGATGTGGATACCAGTGGTGTGCCCCAGGGATCTGTCCTTGGTCTGATTCTTTTTAACATCTTTGTTAGTGATGTAGCGGAAGGGCTGTCATGTAAGGTTTGCCTCTTTGTGGATGATACCAAGATCTGCGATAGAGTAGATACCCAGGAAGGTATAGATAACATGAGGACGAATCTAAGCTTGAAGAATGGTCTAGAATTTGACAGCTAAGATTTAATGTTAAAAAATGCAAGGTCATGTATTTGGACTGTAGCAATCCAAGGGAGCGATTATAGTATAGGGAGTGAAGTATTTCTTTCTACAAAAGAATAGCAGGACCTAGGCGTGATTGGGTATGATGATCTTAAAGTAGCTAAACAGGTAGAAAAGGCAACAGCAAAAGCTAGAAGGATGCTTGGGTGCATAGGGAGAGGAATGGTCAGCAGAAGAAAGGAGGTGATAGTGTCTCTGATTAAGTCTTTGGTGCGACCTCATTTGGAGTATTGTGTGCAATTCTGGAGGTCGTACCTTCAAAGTATATAAACAGGTTGGAGTCTGTACAGAGGGTGGCTACTAAAATTGTTAGTGGTCTTCATTATAAAGCATATGAGGACAGACTTAAGGATCTTAATATGTATACTTTAGAGGAAAGGTGGGATAGGGGTGATATGATTGAGGTGTTTAAATACCTCCATAGCATAAATGCCCAGGAGGAGAGCCTCTTTCGATTGAAAGCAAGCTCTGCTATGAGGGGATATAGGATGAGGGTGAAAGGAGATAACTCAGGAGTAATATGCGGAAATATTTTTTTTACGGAAAGAGTAGTGGATCCATGGAATAGTCTCCCAGTGGAGTGTGGTAGAGATGAGGACAGTATCTGAATTCAAAAAAGCATGGGACAAACATAGAGGATCTCTAAAGGAAAAAAGGGGACTATTGTAGTGGTTTATATGGACGGGCATAGATAGGCCATGTGGACTTTTTCTGCCATCACTAGAGGACAGCAACCTTGGGCCAGAAGGACTGGGGTTTCTAGTCCCACAGGTACTCCTTGTGGTCTTGGGCAAGCCACTTAACCCTCCATTGCCCATGTTCCCTGTAAGTATTAGTGTATGTGTCTCATATCCCCTCATGTTAAATGTGCCCCCCAACCGCTTTGACCCGGTGAAAAGCGGGATATAAATGCAGCTAAATAAATAAATCATGTTTCTATGTTTCTATAATGTATTTTCCTGAAATATAATTTTATGGCTACCACGCATAACTCTTAAAATTTGAAGGTGCTGGAACTTTGATGTGCCAAGCCACCATAGTTGACATCTGTGTGCATTTTTAGAGTGAAGTCGAGAACAATGAATTAGTCCAGCTGCTTCTGGTTGCATGTTATTGCTATTGCACTATGTTTTATTATTATTGCATTATGTACTAGAAACTTTTTATTTACAGCAACCTAATCAAGTAACAGAAATATGAGTGGATGGGAAAAACGCAAGAGACAATAAAGCAGATATTTCTTGGGGAGACTTGAACCACTTAATGAGAATAATTGAGTGAGGGAAATCAGGGAGATAATTCAGGAGTATGGGTGGAGAAGTGAAATACAATGGTTATAATAGGAGTGAGTATATAGGGAAGGCGGCAGGTATGTGAACAGTGATGAACAAGGGATGGAACATGAGGAATGAGAAGGGACTTCATGTAGAAAGGAGCTGATTTTTGAGCGAAGAATGTAATCTGTTATACTAGTTATTTTGATGAGTTGCATGACAAGGAGATTTAAAAAGGTAAATCGTATGACAGAATTTTGAAAGCTGGTTGTAAAATGATAGTCCAATGAGTAGTGAGCTGTAATAGTTTAAGCAGAAGACTACAAAAGCACAGATTGGTTTCTATCTCCAGGAACAAGCAGGAATGAGTCTTCACATATGGGTACGTCGGTACCGACGGAGCCTGCACGGGAACGCTGCCCAGCTTCCAATCAGAAAGCTTTTGGCAGCATCCCTCGCGCCTGCGCGCTGACTTCCCGCCTTCTCCAGAGCCTCTCTTCAGTTTTCGTTTTTCCGCGGAGCCGGCAGGACGTCCTCCTGTCACCGCAGAAACTTTTCTTTTTACTTACTTTAATTACTTTAGTTTTTGTTTTCTTGTGGTCGCGGCTGTATTTCCCGCCGCCACCGGTACCGCCGGTGGATTTTTGACTAAATTCTGAGAAACTTTTTCTTTAGTTTTTTGCCTTGTTGGGCCTACCAGGCCTCTTCCTCATGGAGCCTTCTTTTCCTAAGAAGTGCATTCGATGTGGAAACACCTGTTTCCTTTTAGACTCCAATAGTTGGTGTCTCAATTGTGTGGGTCCTGACCCTTTTTCCCCTGACTTGTCAGGGGATACTTTTGTGAGGAAACCTTCAGTTTTTAGAGTTTCCCTCGATACCGTTTTTTATTCGGCAGTGAGGGAACCCGGTTTCTCCTCTTCACAGGATCAGGTAACCCACAAACAGTCTGTTAAGACTAGTCAATGCTTGAGTGGTATGTCCCATGCCCAGCATGGTGACGGCTCCGGCCTTACCCTCAAGAATCCATTGGCATTACCCCTGCGGGAGTCTGCGGGCTCCAAAGCATTAAAGGGGTTTCAGGTTGTTCCTGGGGCTCACCCCTCACAGAACATACCTGAGCCATGTCCAGGGGTGGTATCCACTTCGAGCGGTACCGATCCCCCGGCATCGGCACCAGTGTCGAGTGTTCCACTCTTCACCAGGGATCGCCATTGGGCATCCTCGGTACCTTCGGGACAGATCGATACGCTCCGAATTGACTTCCCTCGATCCCAGCCGTGCACGGTGCGGGTATCCGCTTCCAGCGGTACCGACTCCCCGGCATCGGCTTCGGTGTCGAGTGTTTCACTCTTCACCAGGAATCGTCCTCTAGCATCCTCGGCACTTTTGGGGCCGGGCGATACGATAACGATGGACATTTCCATATCTCAGCCATGCTCCGGGACGGTACCGGCTTCGATCGGTTCCGATACCCCGGCATCGGCACCGGTGTGGAATAACGTTCTCCCGGCGAGAGGTTGTCATCGGGCATCCTCGGTACCGATCGATGTAACCCAGGCTGCTTTACCGGTATCGGCATCGCCGATACTACCACCGACGTCGGTACTCTCGAGACATGCATCGTTAGACTCGCTTCCTTCGATGCCAAGTCTTGAATCGATATCTAGTTTCGAGGACTGGGTACCGACGCGTCCCGGAACCGACTCCCGTCATTTCCATATAAGCAGTTCCGAGGATCCTAGCCATAACTCTCGCATGATCTCGGTACCATTGCAGCAGTTCCCGATGACAACTTCAACTGCTGGCCCTGTGTCAGTATTGATGTCGGTGCCTGTTCTTGCACCGATGCCTAGTTTAGAACCGATACCTGGGGTTGCTGATGCAGTACTCAGTGCCTCTAAGTTACCATACCAGTATCCTTGTCCATCTACTAGGTTTCTCTCCTCACACCACGGTACGTCCTCTGGTGCTCAGCCTCTTTCTTTAGCCTTACCAGGGAAGGTTCCCATAGGAGATCAGTCTTTTCAGGCTTTTCTCCGGGATATGGCAACCTTTCTTAATATCTCTATCCCTGGTTGTGATGCTATTCCTGGCTCACCAGCACAAATGGAAAATATGATGCTTCCTTTACATCCTGCTCTGCAGGATCTCCTTCTGAGGGTCTGGAAATCACCCTTACGGCTTCCTCTACCTTCTACAGCCACTGAGGTTCGGTACCGGGTGCCTCCCTCCCCAGGATTTCAGAAGCCTCAACTTCCTCATCATTCCCTTGTAGTGGAATCAGCACTGAGGAAGGTTAAGAGCAAGAAGAAGCATTCTTCTTATCCGCCAGGTCGTTCTTCAAGAACACTCGATGCGTTTGGTCGTCAAGCCTTCCAAACATCTATGCTGGCCTCCAGAATTCTTTCATATATTTTCCACATGAGTCTCACACTCCAGGAGGTCACAGAGAGATTGTCTCTTTTGACCCCTTTTATGCCAGAGCCCAAGGCTACTAATTATTCCTTGCTACTCAATCATAGCCGGAATATATCTTGGTTCCTTTCTCGTGCTTCTATAGACTCTTTTGAGTCTGTTAGCAGATCTTCTGCTATTGCCATTGCAGCACGTCGCAGAGCCTGGCTCGAAGCTTCAGACTTGAGCAGATGGGCACAAACTATATTGGCTCATTCTCCTTGTACTGGAGAAGGTCTCTTCAATAAGGAGGCTTTACGTCAGGTTGCTCAATGCTCCGCTGACTCTCCTTCCACTAAGGACCATTCTAAGCCACCTCCTTCTGCGAAAGGTAGGAAATGTCCTACCAAACCTTCTTTCCCAAAGAAAAGAAAGTTTCATTCATTTCCTGCCCATCATTCGGCTGTACCTAAACAAGGGACACCTCAGCCTAGTCTGAAGTCCTCCAGCTCTGGCCAGTCTCAGCATTCCCAGCAACCATAGGGGCTGGGAATTATACTCTACAGTTCACTTCTACCCATTAGAAGTTTATTCACTGTGCTTTTCTTTTCAGTGTACTAAGCTGTCAGTAAATTTTTGTTCAGGGACTACAGACTTCTCCTCTTCTTACTCTCTAGAAGAGCAGTTGCAACTATCCCTTGATAGTTCTGTCCCAACTGAACATTTTTTCCTTCAGTTGACTTACCCTATGGGTACGTCGCCTTCCAATTACTTGCTCTACCCTCTCAACCGGGCTTTTTCCCTAACTGAGGGGTGCCACACTGAAAGGCTTCTCTAGCAAGCTCGTTCCTCAGACAGGGAGAAGGGATATCTCCTCTCCTTTCTTGTCTGTTTTTCCTTTCTTGGGCACAGGACAATCTCTCTGCTGTTTTCGTCAGCAGCTGTGCCTGCAGGAGTTACAATGCTTGTATTACTGATACTTTACATGTTCCATTCCCTTGTTCAAAATTTTGTCTAGCCTCAGTAGTGATTCCAAGCTACTCGTCAACTATCTTGGAGCCTCCTACTCTTTTAGGCTTTCTCACATTATTCTATCCATCTCCTCTCCTAGGATATGGCAACACACCTGACTTCAGTCAGTTTATCTCATATCTCTCCTGCACAATGCTCTCTGCAGTCTTCAGAGAAGCTTTCTACTATGAGGGCCTTGCTATAGAGCATTGACCTTGTCTCTATAGCTTCTCTATTAGTAGGGAAAAGCTTATAATCCCTTCCCATGCCTGTGAGGGTTCTCCACACCCTCAGGCCTGGGGTGTTCACATGAAATATCAGTTCTTTTGCGTGAAAATCCAACGCTGATGTTTACGCATGCTACCTCTGGGTCCCTCCAGTAGGTCCCTCTGGTATCTTCTTCTTCTGCGTTTCTGCACATCTGCCATGTCAGTGTTCTGTGGAACTCCCGCCTTGTTCCTTACAGATTCATATGATCATCTGTTCTCACGCAAACATCACGGTTATCTCATTGGATTGCCTTCTTGCATCCCTCAATCCACGGAAATAGATTCTCTATACATAACCCAAGTGGGTTCACCCTCTTGTAGGGCGAAGAATCTTTTTCTTTTATATTTCCCATGTACAATTATGGGGCTGGGTGGTAGACATGTATCTTCGATTTGTTATCTTGTATGTAGCATCTCCATATATGTCTACATACCTATATCATTACCCTGGTGGTGCAAAACCATGCCCCACAAATGTATATATATTTCGGTATATCATATCTATATCTATATAAATATATATATTTTGATACATTTCTCCACCCATATCCTAATATACACATATGGACATATGTGTATATATATATATATATATATATATATATATATATATATATATATATATATATATATATGTATTCCATCCACATATATATATCTGTCTATATATGTGTCTGTTGGGGGGCTTCTTAAGGGTAGATACGTCTTACACACTATCACCCTTACTGTCTATACTAAATGTTTTACCTTCTAAAGGTTTTAGACAGTCTATCGCCCTACTTCACATATCTTTTTACGATGCAGAAACTGTCATGCACCTATAACTACTGTGGTGCTGACATCTTCCATTTTTTCTTTAAGTCCTTGAAGCATCAAGCTTCAATATTTTTCCTACCTCTCACCAGTTAGGAAAAATAGTGTACATCTTTATCTTAAGTACACAGCTGTTCTCCTTGGGAATAGGGGTTTTTCCAGTCCCCCTCTTCCCGCCAGGACTGGGCTAGTTCTCCAACTCCGTCAGTCTTCTTCCTTTAGTCCTCAATGTTAATGACTTTATGCCTAAAGGAGTTTTCAGCTTTTTCCCATAAAGCTTCCATTGAAGACCTGATGTCTAATCCTCCCCAGTTGACATCTGGATCGTCTACTACCTCCAGGTCTGGACCTTCATCCTCACTGCTGGGAGGTCACCTTGAAGATTCCGCCACTGCTTATCCAGTAGACTCCATCATGCTCTCTACTTCCTACAATACAGTAGGTAAGCTGTATATTTTAAGTGTACATTAAAGGTGTTTTAATGCCACTCATCATATATACCAAGGACTCCTGTAGTCTGTAGGGCCCTGTAGTCCTTGGCTATGCTGTTTCTTTCCTCACAGCTCCTTTATTGTCAACTCCTACCCTCCATCCCACTTTGGATGCCGGGGATTCCTGGAGACAAAATGCACCCCTGGTCCAGGCTCCTGCATTTTTATGGGATCTCCCCCTGGCATCTCCAGCTTGGGAGTCCCCATATGTGAAGACTCATTCCTGCTTGTTCCTGGAGATAGCACAGTTACTTACCTGTAACAGGTGATCTCTGGGAACAGCAGGAATTAGTCTTCACAACCCTCCCACCTCCCCTAGGAGTTGCATCTCTTATCTTCTTCTTCCTTTCCTCTCCTCGCCTTTGTCTCAGCTTTGAAACTCAACTGAAGAGAGGCTCTGGAGAAGGCGGGAAGTCAGCGCGCAGGCGCGAGGGATGCTGCCAAAAGCTTTCTGATTGGAAGCTGGGCAGCGTTCCCGTGCAGGCTCCGTCGGTACCGACGTACCCATATGTGAAGACTAATTCCTGCTGTTCCCAGAGATCACCTGTTACAGGTAACTGTCTGTGCTTAATGGAGTAATGACTAAAGAAAGAACAAGTGTAAGAGAAGAGAAGAAAATGACAAGGCCTTGAGATAGCACTGATATGTAGTCAGAAAAGGGTATTAGTCAAAGACAACTACAAGGTTCTTGGCCAACAGCCATGGGAAAATAGAGACCTAAGAAGTACTGATGGGAAGATTAAATAAAGGATGAAAGTAGAGGAACTAGAACATTTTGAGTTCTAGATATTTGGAGGTCATCCAGCTAGCAATGGCAGGATGAGAATGCCTTTCTTAGTTCTTTTTTCTCACTGTAATGCATTAGGGTTATCGTTCTAGTCCCTTACTCACCTTTCTCTGCTGTTTTTTTTTCCTTTACATTTATCCATTAGTTCTCATTGTCCTTCTTCTCCCTATTCTGTGGCCCTTTAAGAACTTTCCCAGCTCCTAGCCTCTTCCCCCTTCTATATATATCTTCTTTCCTATCTTCTTTACATTATTATCTCTTCCTTTTCCTCTGGAATCTTTCTACTCTTTAAGATCAATCTGATGTTTTTGCCATTACAGAGTTTGTACTCTTAGGCCCTCATAAATTTTGCATGAGTTTTAAAGTCTTGGTAATGTGATTTCTTTATAGAAATCTGACTCATAGAGGGGGATGAAGTGCAAAAGACAGCCAAGGGGATGAAGGGGCAAACTTAAGAGAAGGAAATGGGAATCTGAAAGAGTAGAATGTAGAACGGTGGGCACAAAATATGCAGCAGTGAGATGAGAGATCTGAGAGGGATTCAGGCGGAGACTGAAGTTAAAAAAGGGTTTTTGGGGCAACTTGGCAATAGTGATCATAGCATAATTTTCAAAAGGGAGACTATGATAAAATGAGGAAAATTGCTAAGAAAAAATTTAAAGAGAGCAGCTGCAAAAAGTTAAAGATTTATATCAAGCATGGGAATTATTTAAAAGTGCTATCTTGGAAGCCCAGACCAGATATATTCCACACTTTAAGAAACATGAAAGGAAACGTGCCAGGATGGTTTAAAGGCGAGGTCAAGAAGGCTGCTGTTGCCAAAAAATCATCTTTCAGAAAATGGAAAAAGAAGCCAAATGACAAACACAGGAAACAACATAAACATAGCAAGTTAGATGCAAGGCATTGATAAGGCAGGCAAAGAGAGAATTTGAAAAGAAGCTTGCCGAGGAAGCAAAAACGCATAATAAAAACTTTTTCATTTGCATTCATAGAGGGGTAAAAGGGGCGCTAAGTGAGGACAAGGCCATAGCGGAGAGACTGAATGAATTATTTGCCTTGGTTTTTACTGAAGATGTAAGGAAGTTACCCGTGCCTGAAATGGAATAAAAGGTGTTGTAGCAGAAGAATTGAAAGAAATATTGATAAACTGTGAAGATGTATTACAACTATTTGATAAACTGAAGAGTAGCGAATCACCTAGACCGGATGGCATACATCCAAGGGTGTTGAAAGAACTGAAATATGAGATTGCAGGCCTACTATTAGTAAACTGTGAACTATCATTAATATAATCTGTAGTACTGGAAGATTAAAGAATGGCCACTGTTAACAACAATTTTTAAAAAAGGTTCCAGGAGTGATCCGGGAAACTACAGACCGGCTTGGAATCATTACCAGGCAAAATGGTAGAAACCATTATTAAAAATAAAACTACTGAACATGTAGTTAATCATGATTTAATGGGAGAAAGCCAATATGGATTTAGCCAAGAAAAGTCTTGTTTTACTAATTTGTGTTATTTTTTTAAGTATGGATAAACAGCTAAACAAAGGTGAGCCATTTGATATTGTGTATCTGGATTTTCAGAAAGCCTTTGACCATGTCCGCATGAGAGACTCTTGGCAAAATTAAAAAGTCATGGGATTGGAGACAGTGTAGTACTGTGGATCAGGAACTAACTAAAAGATAGCAAGCAGAGAGTAGGGCTAAATGACCAGTTTTCTCAATGGAGAAAGGTGAATGAATTGTGGAGTACCCCAGGGATCTGTGCTGGGCCCGCTGCTTTTTAACATAATCATAAATGACCTGGAATTAGGAATAATGAGTGAGGTGATCAAATTTGCAGATAACACAAAATTATTCAAAGTTGTTAAAATGCAAGAGGATTGTGAACAATTGCAAGAGAATCTTAAAGTTGAAGCCTGGACATCCAAATGGCAGATGAAATTTAATGTGGAGAAGTGCAAAGTTTTGAACCTAGGAAAGAACAACCTAAACTATGATTACACGATGCAAGGTACTACCTTAGAAACCACAACCCAGGAAAAGGATTTAGGCGTCATCGTGGATAATATGTTGAAACCCTCTACCCAGTGTGCAGCAGCAGCCAAGAAAGTAAATTGAATATTAGGAATGCTAGAGTGGAGGAGTAGCCTAGTGGTTAGAGCAACTGCCTAGTACCCAGAAGACGAAGGGTTCAATTCCCACTGGCACTCCTTGTGACTTTGGGCAAGTCACTTTACCCTCCATTTCCTCAGAAGAAAAGGCTGGCAATCTACTTCCAGTGATACAGTGCCAAGAAAACCCAGAGGTAGCTGAGTTGCTATGAGTCAACACTGGCTTGATGGCACTAAAAAAAAAGTTATCATAAGGAAAGGAATGGAAAATAAAACCAAGGATATTATAATGCCTCTTAATCATTCCATGGTATGACCACAATTCAAATATTTGTGCAGTTCTGATTGCCATATCTTAAAAAGGAAACAGTTGTGGTCAGCATTATTGGCACCCTTGCATTTTAGGTATGTTATGTACAGTATTTTGAGAAATGGAAATATTCCAACTGTATGTCATCATAATATTTTAATAGTATGCTCAAAGGTATGCAACAAAAAAAAGACATCTGTGCAGCTCTCCCACATCATCTCAGCAATCAGAACAAGCACCGCTCCCACGGACCCTTGCCCAGTATCATGGATAAAGGCCACCAAATCAAGCCTCATCCACATCATACACGACATTGTGCTCAACTCACTCACCCAGGGTCTCCTGCCAGCTCAACTAAAACTGGCTACAGTACGCCCAATACCGAAGAAAACTACCCTCGACAAGAGCGACCCTGCAGCATACAGACCAATATCCAGCATACCTTTTCTGGCAAAAATCATAGAAAAAGCAGTGCAACAACAACTACAAGAACATATTGACAACCATGCTCCTCTAGACGACAACCAGCACGGCTTCCGCCCCCAACATGGAGTCGAAACACTGCTGATCTACCTCATAGACAACATCCTCAGAGTCATAGACAACAACACTAAAGGCATCCTAATGATCTTCGTCGACATCTCCTCCGCCTTCGACACGGTTGACCACCTAACCCTCCTGGAAAGACTAAAGAAAATTGGACTTCATGGTACCACGTTAAAATGGTTCCAATCCTACCTCACCGACAGGCAGCTACAAGTCAAGATAGGCCACAACACCTCTCAACCCATAAAAATCCGCCAAGGAGTACCTCAAGGATCCGCCCTCTCGGCACTTCTGTTCAACATATACATCCAGCCAATATGCGACATCTTGAAAGCGAACAACATTCAATACACCATCTATGCAGACGATATTATGATATACACACCCATCTCAACTGACAACCCAGACTACAATAGAATAACTGACTGCCTAACACAAATGACCAACTGGTGCACGAACAACAACCTCTCAATCAACTACAGCAAGACTGAGGCTCTAATAATCACTCGCAACCCTGACTTCATCCACCCACCGGACATCAAAATAGCAGACACAACCATTCCAATGAAATCCGAAGTAAAATACCTTGGAGTAACCCTGGACAACGAACTAAATCTCAAGTCTCACGTTAACAAAACGGTCAAGAATGCATACCATAGAATGAGAATCATCAGACGGCTTAAACCCCTCCTCGACGCAGAACACTTCCGCACAGTATGCCAAGCACTCATCACCCCATTAATGGACTTCTGCAACCCCATCTACCTTGGCCTACCAAAGCAAACTCTCAAACCGCTCCAACTTGCCCAAAACACTGCAGCACGCATAATTTCTGGCTCAACAAGACATGAACACATTACCCCAGTTCTCAAAGATCTACACTGGCTCCCAATCAGCTCACGCATCAAATACAAAACAATAATAAACATATTCAAAATCAAGCACCACATTTCAGCCAACAGCCTACACACCCTCATTCATCCAGACACCAGCACCCGCCCGAGAAGAAAAGGAACCTCCAACAGAGTCAACACACCGAGAGACTTCAGAAAAACACGAAAGGACACCACAGAGAGAGCCCTCTCCCTGGCAGCCCCAACTATTTGGAACTCCCTCCCAGACGAACTGAGATCAACAACGGACCTCAAAGACTTCCGCAAACAGCTGAAGACAACTCTGTTCATAGAACATTATGGACACGTCACTTAATCAACAAGATCTGATCAACAAAGACCCCCCCCCCTGACGAGAGATTGTATATCGGCACAGGATTTATCTCAAGCCCTATCTGGACAGTACCTTGTATTATAGAACATGCTGTATCATAGCGCACACTGTACATAGCCCACTCTAATCTAGAACACCTCACGCACACGCACTTCACATCACTGCATTCACTGCATGAACTTCCCCCTCGCACCTTATTACCCCAAACACTGCATGAACCTCCCCTTCACATCTTCTGATTGTATTGTTGTGACACCGCCTTGATTTTATGATAAGACGGTTTAGAAATACTGTTAAATAAATAAATAAATAAATAAATCAGATGTAGTAATTTCTGAGAAAAAAAACTAAATATGACCTGGACAGGATTAATGGCACCCTTCACTAATATTTGATTGCACAACCCTTGGCAGTGATGACAGCCTCCAAATGTTTCTTGTAGCCATCTATATGTTTTGTACATCTATCTGCTGGTAGTTTCTCCCACTCTTCAACTGCAATTTGTTCCAGCTCATGAACGTTTCCAGGATTCATTTTACCAATAGCAGATTTCAGCTCTTTCCAAAGGCTCTCGATTGGATTGAGATCAGGACTCATTGCTGGCCAGTTTAAAACAATCAATTTGTTCCTTTTTAATCATTCTTTTGTACTTTTGGATGCATGTTTTGAGTCATTATCCTGCTGGAAGACCTATGACCTTTGATCCAGACAAAGTTTTCTGAACTAGGTAGGGATGATGTACTAAAAACTGTTAGTGTAGCTGGGTTTAAAAATGGTTTGGACAAGTTCCTGGAAGAAAGGTCTATAATACATTATTAAAGAGAATCCAGGAAATCCATTGCTTACCCTGGGGCGAGCCTTGTAGAACCTGTGTGTCTTTTTGGGAACCTGCCAGGAACTTGCGACCTAGATTGGCCACTGTTGGAAACAGGATACTGGGCTTGATGTACCTTGATATGACTCAGTATGGCATTTCTTATGTTCTTATGTCTCCTGTTACATAAAACGGTTTGAAGGCACTTCATAAGCTAATACTGTAATTTTTGTGATTTTTATGGATTTTTATGAAGATTGACTTATGGCAGTTTAAAAGAGCTTTATGGTCCATTTAGTTTTTCTGTTTTGAAATGTTAAATGCCAACTATGTATTATCGTGCAGTGCTGAACAAAAGACCTGACAAATTTCTCAAGTTTTTTCATTAGTTTGTAACTGAAATTCTAAATCATTACTGGGCAGCACTCTTAGTTAACTCTGAAAAGTGCTTCAAACTACTGTTGTGGTCCAAAGGGATACTTCAGTCTTAAGAAACTCCTTAATACTTTAATGTATTTAAAATTTATGGTATTTTACTTTATTGAATTTTAGATTCCAGAGACTGACTGAATGAAAGCCTTTTAATTACTAAATAACGATAATGTCTTTGAAGCAGGGTAAAGCAAAGAGATTTCTACCATGAACATTTTTTTTGGTTTATAAATAACAGGTACAGTCAAACCTCGGTTTTCGTATGCCCTAGTTTTCGTATGATTCGGTTTTGGTTGACTTTTTTCGTCAAGATTTTGTCCCAGTTTTCGTACATTGTCTCGGTTTTCGTACAGTTGAAAATGGAGCACCATCTTGTGGCCAGAAGTGGGATTTTCATTATTTTGATTCTCTTGCTGATTGTCTTCCATATGCCAACAAGAGTCTTCAATAAAGGTAAAAGTGATGTTAAATGTTCATTTATCCATTTCATTAGTCATTTATATTTATTTCTCATTGTTTTCTATATGTAAAAATATAGTTATTATCTATAAAATGTATTTTTTGTTAATATTTTTGGGTGTCTGGAACAGATTAATTGGATTTACATTATTTGTTATGGGAAATATTGCTTCAGTTTTCATACATTCGGTTTTAGTCAGACTTTTTCGAACAGATTAATCACGAAAACCGAGGTTCCACTGTACATATTTTATCATTGAGACTGATTGATTGATTTATTAGTATTTAGCCCACGCCTTTCCAATGGTGTGTTTGTTGTTTACTTTCCCTTCAACAAAGCCCTTTAATCTGCTGCCAAAAACAGGAAACCCTGCTTCTGCTGGGGACTTCTAATGTGCCACAAGCCCTGTACTTTTCTTTGCTTGTATTGCAGCCGCTGATGCAAAAGAGAGGCAGTACTGGGTGACTCAGCTTCGATCCTGTGCCAAGCACCACACAGAAGCCAATGCCAAGGTAAATGATCAAACGAGAGACTGAATATCGTTCAAATGTGAAACCTGTAAAATTCTGGATGGTATTCCCATTGATTCTCTAATAAAAACATGCCACCTTTGGTCTGAAAGTATTTAAAAAATCAAGAACCCGCAATCTGTTTAATTGTTTGGACCTTAGGTATTATCAGCTTATCTGCCTGTTTGATCTAGGGCCTAAGCAGGAACACTCTTCAGCACTGTTCCCTCTAAGCTGTGCGCATGTGCGCGCGCACATACTTTACAACAGAGCGCACAAAAATTGCGGTTCTGATTTTGATAGAAAACACCACAGATGTCTTAAAATTTAAAAGTTCTTGTGTATTTACGGTTTTCAGAAGTTCTACAATATTTTCTAGTGCAATCAATGTGGTGTACATACTGTATTCTGACGTGTATTCAAATTTTAAAGTATATCACTCCGAGTGTCGTTATGTGGTGCACAAAAATTTAACCTTCCTTCAAAAGCTGCACACAGCTGATATTTTATGCGCACACAGCCTACAGAAAATTAGAGGGAACATTGCTCTTCAGTGGATTATAGTGTGTGATTAAGATTACAAGGATGCACAGAAAATTCAACCGCACTTTTAAGTTGGCTAAAATCATTGTTGGGAGAAACAGAGCTCTTCCTAGATTCATTTAGATAGCAACTTTTAGTATATGACAACAAGAGTATTAGTTGTTTATAATGAGTATACGTATTGTACACCTACTCAGGTGAATTTCTTCATAAAAGCACTTGATAAATCTTAATAAATAAATAACAATAAAACAGCGATAGAGTGCTGTTGCCTGTCATCAGCACAGGATTGCAGCATATTTTACAGTTATGGTACTTTTAAAAGAGCTTAACATAACTGTGACTTCTGCTCTTTCATTCTCTTATAGTTTCAGACAGTAATTTATAGCAACACCATTGGTTGAAGTATATAGAAAACACTGTTTCATTTCAAAAATGGGTTTTAGGTGTTCTTTACAGGGATTACTGGAGATCTTGGAATATGTTCTGTACCTGGCCATGTCTCTCCATATTATTTTCTCAATGTGAGTTTGGTTTCCAGTTTAGGTGCGAGATCTGTATGACTGCTTCCACCGGGGAGAATTTAGAGGTGTTTGGTTACCTCTAGCAGGTACTTGTTTGTACTACATGTCTGCAGAAACAGGTTCTAGCATGATAGGTGGCAAAAACTCTTAATATTACCATTGATTTGTTTTGCATTGGTTTTTTTGATAATTAAAATAACTCCTAAATTCTGGATGTTTACAGTGGACGTGTAGCTTAATGGGCAGCCTCATATTGGAAAAATTAACTCACTCTCACACTTCTGCCTACTTTTTTCTCTTTATGCTATGCTTCTATTGCGCCCTCTCATCCCTCCATCTATATAGCAGTTGATGCACTACAGAACTCTGTGGGCCTGATATTTAGCGGCGGCAGCTAGCACGATTATAGTGGTTAGCCATCGCTGCTGAACCCTAGACCTGGATATGCAATGCTGGGGAAAGGAGGGGCTTTTCCGAAGGGATGGGCTTCACCTTAACTGGGATGGAACCAGGCTGCTGGCATTAACCTTTAAAAAGGAGATAGAGCCGCGTTTAAACTAGGTAATAGGGGAAAGCCGACAGTCGCCTAAGAGTGCATGGTTCGGAACAATGTATCCTTGAAGGATACTACCAAAAAAATGAAGTTAGGGCACATCAGCAGAGAGGTTCCAATAAAGACAAAGGTAGCCCAAATGCCCTTGAGTACAGAGCAGACAGAGCTTAAGGATTCCAAATTACCCTTGCCTACTGATAACTAGATTAATATGAATAAAATACAGTCTCTAAAATGCTTCTATGCAAATGCTAGAAGTCTAAAAAAATAAGATGGGAGAGTTAGAATATATAGCACTAAATGAGAAGTTAGACATGATTGGTATCTAAGAGACATAGTGGAAGGAGGACAACCAGTGGGACACTGTGATCTCCAGGAACAAGCAGGAATGTAGTCTTCACATATGGGTATCGTCGGTACCGACGGAGCCTGCGCGGGAACGCTCCCCAGCATCCAATTAGACAGCTTTTGGGAGCATCCCACAGCGCCTGCATGCTGCCTTCCCGCCTTTCCCAACTGCCTCTCTCCAGTTCTTCGTTTTCCGCGGAGCCAGCAGGTCATTTTCCTGTCACTGCAGAAATTATCCCATATTTTTCATTCTTTTTTTGTGGTAGCATCTGCCTTCCTTGACGCCATACCGGTACCACCGGTTCTTTCTTTCTAAAAATAAAAAATAAAAAAAATTCTAATCTTTTATCTGGATTTTCCAGCCTTTTTTCTCTTGGGTGCCATGCGCCATTTTGGGCACTAGGCCCAATTTTTCCTCAACATGGAAAAACCCGCTTCGGGTTTTAAAAAGTGTTCCAAGTGTGGCGGTACCATCTCCGTCACTGACACTCACGAGAGGTGCCTCAAATGTTTAGGTCCTGACTACTCCATCTCTGAGTGTGTTGCCTGTGGGATGATGTCGAAGAGGGGTCGGCAGAACCAAGCTGCTAAGCTTAGCACCCTTTTTCCCTCCGATGCAGCATCCGTGGCATCAACGTCTTCCAGGGCTTCATCTTCCTCCCATGGATCTCAGGTAACCAAACATAAATCTGGCCGGTCCTCAAAGGGTAGATCTCCTTCCAAGCATCGAGATGCCTCTGGCGTTGTCCTTGAGGGACTTGTACCAGCAAAATTGCCCCGGCGGGAGGCTTCGGCTTCCAAAGCACTATCGGGGCTCCAGGATGTTCTCGAGGCCTCAACCTCGGAAGAACTACTGGTGCCATGCTCTGGGGTACCGGCCGCTTCGTCCGGTACCGACACCCAGGCATCGGCAGCGTCAATTGACCAGAGATTCCTGGCTATTGAGCGCAGTCTGGCGGCTCTCCTTGCGTCATCGGTGCCTTCAGGACCGCTTCAGACAGGTCATCCGGTATCGACACTGGTTCCGGCACCAATATCGGTACCAGTACCGACAGCATCGACATCGGTGAGTGTGCTTCCAACTCCGAGTCATGCTATTTCCTCCGGTATCGACAGGCCGGTACTGGACCCCTCCGGTACCGACTTTGATCGGTACTGGTATCGTGCTTTACAAGAGCACCCGGACAGAAGATATTTTGAATCCTCCGATGACTCTGAGGACTCTGACAGCTCTGTCGATGCCGGAGTACTTCTCTCTGAGGAGCCTTCTTCTCCTAAACGTAGGATGTCTCCTCCAGAGGATATATTCTTTCAGGATTTCATCAGGGAGGTGACTAGAGGTCTTTCCATCACAGTGGCTCCTGAAACAGAGCCCAGAACAAAGGAGTTGGAGATTTTACAATATCCTAAAGCTCCCAAGGAAGCGGCTACTTTGCCTATTTATGAGATCTTGCATGATCTCATGTTAAGAATGTGGGAAACACCTCTTACCACCTCTCCTCATTCTCGTAGGCTAGATACCATGTATCGAGTGCCTCCTTGTCCTGGTTTTCAAAAAACTCAGTTGCCACACCACTCCATAGTGGTGGAGTCAGCTATGAGAAGGATCAAGAGTGCAAAAAGACATGCATCTAATCCTCCAGGACGTGAATGTAGGACTCTTGATGCCTTTGGGCGTTGAACGTTCCAGGCCTCTATGCTTTCTGCCAGGATTAGTTCCTACATCTTATATATGGGAATGTTCCTTAAAGAGGTTACAGGAGATGTAGAGCTTATGAGCCCTCTCCTTCCTGATGATAAGAGGCAGGATTATCTTACACTTGTCAAACATGCCCGGGATGTTTCCAAGTTTGTTAATCGTGCAGCTTCTGACTGCTTTGAGTGCATAAGCAGAACCTCTGCCATTGCCATAGGTGCTCGTAGGATTGCCTGGCTTCAGGCATCTGACTTAGAACTCTGGGTACAGGACAAACTGGGGAATATCCCTTGTACGGGCGAAAATCTCTTTGGCAAAAATTGGCAAGAGAAAGCTAATGAGCTGGATGCTGATAACACCACTTTGGATAGACTATTCAAGGCTACAGCTGATCCTGCAAGGAGAAAATCCTACAAGAAACCATTCTTCTCTAAAAAGAAGAGGTTTTACCCCCTCCTATACCCAGCAGGTGCATTCTGCAGGTCAGTCTGCCCGAAAGGGGCAGCAGCCCCCAAAGCAAAGGAAATCAAAGACTGCTAAGCCTCAACTGGCCCAGCAGACTCAGCCTCCACAGGGGCTTTGACTCCCATCTAGAGAACGGGCCAGAGCCTTCCACCATCCCAGGAAGGATGTGTCATTTCGCCCCCAGATGGGGGCAGATAACAGCAGATGAACTCTTTCCATTGTAAGAGAGGGGTACAAGCTTCATTTCTTCAACATGCCCCCTCCTACAGTGGTAAGACAGTTCAATTCTCAGGCTTCTCTCAACACTCAGTTGAGTCAAGAGGTCAGTTTATGTCTTGCCCATGGGGCAATAGAAGACGTACCCATTTCCCAACAGGGTACAGGGTTTTACTCTCCTTATTTTCTTATTCCAAAGAAAACAGGGGGAGACAGACCCATTTTAGACCTCAGAGAACTGAACAAATTCCTGTTCAAAGAGAAATTCAAGATGATTTCTCTGGGAACTCTGCTGCCATACCTTCAGAGTCGGGATTGGCTTTGTTCTCTAGATCTCAAGGATGCGTACACTCATGTTCTCATCCATCCATCTCACCGAAGGTTCCTTTGTTTTCTTTTTCAAGGAAAGCATTACCAATACAGGGTGCTTCCTTTTGGCCTGGCCTCAGCACCAAGGGTGTTTACGAAATGCATGGCTGCAGTGGCAGCATTTCTTCGCACTCTAGGAATATTCGTCTTCCCCTACTTAGACGACTGGCTCATTCAAGCCCCATCAGAGTCAGAGGCCAGAATTTCCCTATCTTGCACAATGTGTATCCTTCAGTATTTGGGCCTGCTCATAAACATCCCAAAATCCAGCCTAACTCCCACTCAGTCTCTAGAGTTTATAGGAGCTCTGCTGGGATACCAGAAAAGCAAGGGCCTATCTTCCACAGGCCTGTTGCCTTCGCATTGTGCAGTTAGCCTCCCAGGCAGTGTTAAAAACTCATCTCACTGCTCGGGAAATGTTACAACTACTAGGCCACATGGCATCTACCATGCATGTGGTTCCCTATGCTCGCCTCCATATGAGAGCAGCCCAATGGACTCTATCCACTCAGTGGACTCAGTCATCAGGTTTCCTATCAGACAAAATAGCAAACACAAGTCACTTTATTTTGTCTCTACAATGGTGGCAGTCAACCCAAAACCTGTTGGTGGGGTCCCCTTTCCAGCAACCCCTACCCTAGGTCACTCTAACAACAGATGCCTCACAGGTGGGTTTGGGAGCTCATCTGCAAGATCTCTCTACCCAAGGCACCTGGACTCCACAGGAGACCCACTTACATATCAATCTCCTAGAACTCAGAGCAATCTTCCTTGCTCTTCGAGTGTTCCATATCCAGCTCAGCTACAAGACAGTCCTAATTCAGATGGACAATCAAGTAGCTATGTTCTATCTGAACAAGCAGGGACGAACAGGCTCTCTGTCGCTTTGCAACGAAGCTTTGTGACTATGGGCCCTCGCCAGAGAGCATCAGATTCGTCTCCTTGCGGTGTATCTGCCAGGCATTCAAAACTCTTGGGCAGACAGACTCAGTCGAGTTCTGCTTCCACACGAATGGTCTCTCCATGCAAACCAGGTAGCAAAAGGTTTTCAAATTTGGGGAACTCCGGACAAAGACCTCTTTGCAAATCCGTTGAATGCCAAACTTCCCCGGTTCTGTTCCAGAATTCTGGCTCAGGGTTCTCAGGCCAGGGATGCTTTTCTCCTCCATTGGGGTCAGGACTTCCTATATGCCTTTCCACCCATTCCCCTAATTCCCAAGACCCTATTCAAGCTTCAGAGAGACAAAGGCCACATGATTCTCATAGCTCCACATTGGCCACGGCAGGTGTGGTACCCTCTGCTCCTGCATCTCTCTCAAGCTCCATCTCTGGAGTTAGGGTCTGCTCCAGATCTCCTATCTCAGGAGGACGGGATGTTGTGGCATACCAATCCCCACTCACTGCATCTCAGGGACTGGTTGCTGAGAGCCTAGACCTTCATGGTCTTAACCTTTCTCAACAAGTAAGGGACGTTGTCAGACGGCTGCCTGGGTGAGAATGTTCACAGTCTTGGCAAGTGCATATATCAATATGATTTGCAAGGGATTGTGGGCAATGCAGTCCATTCACACCAGACACAGCTGCTCACAATAATTAGTTGTGCTTGAGGGTAAAGTCAATAAGATATTTATTTATGGGGTTATTTCTCCCAACACAGATATGCTTGGTAGCACATAAAACAGGATACTTGCTTTCAGTGTTAAACTTGGAAAAACAAAAATCAGGAAAACAACGGTTGAACTTGTCAGGCAATCAAAGCAAAAGAATAAACACCTGGTTGGTAACAAACTGGTCTTTTCTGTTGGCTTTAGCTAATATTTTCTTAGCAGTGTTTCAAACAACAAGCAAAATCCACAAAGAAGGGAAAAACTGTTCTTTTCAGGTTAACTTCTTATATCTTCCCACATAGATTCAGAAGTGATTCCCTCAGAGCTCACAAGCAATTAGGTAAGGCTCAATTGCTAGCAGTTACCCAGCTGAAACCCCTTAGCTGGCTTGCTTTCTACTGCGTGGCTCAAAATCCTACTTCAGGAGTTTTTCTGAGTAGATTAAAGAACAAGTTTGTATTTCTTTGTGATGGTTGCTGTACTTTGTAACAGACAATTACCAAAGGAGTTTAGACAGAGAGCAGTCCATATAAACACATTCTTCATCTGCAATCATTCCCCCTTCTTCAACAAGCATGGGTTCAATATCATGGATTGGCATAGATGAATCTCTCAATGGAGCACTTTCAGGAGAATACTTGTTTCCCTGCTGTCTTTCAAGGTTATAGCTAGGGCATAGATCAGTGTTCATACCTGAGCTTCCATTGCTGTTAGAATTCCTCTCTATATAGCTTGGCCAGTATGTAGTCCAGTTCTTATGCCCAGCCTTCCAATCCAGATCCCTGGACACTGGATCTCTCTTCACATACCTTCTGGCACGGGTCCTAGGGTCCCTTCCACGTGCAGCCGTCTCCCTCACAGGTACCCTCTGGTGATTCCTAGCTCTGCAGCACCATTCCTCTGGCTTTCCCCAGTCCAATGGTGTATGCTGGCCCTTGGAATGCCTCCCAATATACGTACTGCTCTGGACTCTTCTAGACCTCTCAAAGGCTTTTCTCCTCTTTCTTCCAAAGGGTTTCTTTCCCTCTCTGTCCGTCCGGTTTGGCTTCTGCTTCTGATGATCCTCCTGATGATGAAGATGATCAAGCTCTCAGGATAATTCTCTGTAGAATAAACTCTACCTTTATTCTGCTTAGATGAGTGCTCCCCCCTAATACAGTGCAGCTGTGCTGAATCAGGCCCTGCCCTTTGAGATGAGTGCTTAGGGATTACCTCATAGCCCTCCTGATTGAACACACGTTTCCCCACTTCAGCTCCTCTAATGGCTGTTGGAAACCTGGTGCATTCTGGGACTGGTAGTCTTTTATGGGAAAATTCTGTTTTCTTATTTCTACCAGAACTGACAGGTTGCTTGTTCAGAGTCACTTCACTTTTTCTATAGCTCCTTCCTGAGCTATGATAAGCTTCCTTATCACAACGTCCTTTGTGCTTCCAGGAAACCTTCCACAAGACATTCTTATGCTTTTAAGTGGAAAAGGTTTTCTATATTGTGTTCGCAAAAGGGTCTTCACCCAGCTGCGATACCTCTGGAATCATTACTAGAGTATCTCCTTCATTTATCTAATGCTGGACTTAAGACTAACTCAGTAAGAGTCCATTTAAGTGCTATTTCAGCTTCTTTAAAGCCTTTAAATGGACAACCTATTTCCTCTCATCTTCTCATAACAAGATTTATGAGAGGTCTTCTTCTAACTAAGCCTCCCATTAGGCCACCTTCAGTGGCATGGTACCTGAATCTGGTTCTTGGGCAGCTCATGAAGCCGCCTTTTGAACCTTTAGCTACTACCTCCTTGAAATTCCTTTCCTGGAAAGTTATCTTTCTCATTGCAATCACATCAGCACGTCGCATCAGTGAATTGCAAGCATTAGTTGCTGATCCTCCTTACACGAGGTTCCATCATGATAAGGTAGTCCTTAGGACTCATCCACACTTTATGCCAAAGGTGGTCTCACCTTTTCATTTAAACCAGGCGGTTTACCTGCCTGTATTTTTTCCAAGGCCTCATGTTTCAAATGCAGAAAGGAATCTTCATACTTTGGACTGTAAAAGAGCACTTGCCTTTTACTTACAGAGGACACAGCAACATAGAAAGTCCTCCCAACTCTTTGTTGCTTTCGAACCTTCTCATTTGGGACTTCCAGTCTCCAAGAGAACATTGTCCAACTGGATTGCACAGTGTATTTCTTTTGCCTATCAGAGTAAGAACCTTTCTCTGGAAGGCCATGTCACAGCTCACAATGTGAGAGCCATGGCAGCCTCAATGGCTCATCTACACTCTGTGTCTATTGACGACATCTGTAGAGCAGCTACTTGGGTCTCGGTTCATACCTTCACAGCCCATTACTGCTTAGACAAAGATTCCCGCCGGGATACCTTGTTTGGTCAGGCTGTTCTACGACACCTGTTCCATACTTAATCAACTCTTACCCACCTTTCCTCCCGGTAGGATGCCAGAGATCCATGGGGGGGAAGTGGAGCCCTTTCACAGGGGCACACAACTTCTGGGGTTTCTCCCTGGCATCTGCAGCTAGCGAATCCCCATATGTGAAGACTACATTCCTGCTTGTTCCTGGAGATAGCATAGTTTCTCACCTGTAACAGGTGATCTCCGGGAACAGCAGGAATTTAGTCTTCACAACCCACCCACCTCCCCTAGCAGTTGTATCTATCTATCTATCTCTTTCTCTTTCCCTCTCTCTCTCTCTCTTTGTCTCAGCTTTAGAACTCAACTGGAGAGAGGCAGTTGGGAAAGGCGGGAAGGCAGCACGCAGGCGCTGTGGGATGCCCCCAAAAGCTTTCTAATTGGACGCTGGGGAGCGTTCCCACGCAGGCTCTGTCAGTACCGACGATATCCATATGTGAAGAATAAATTCCTGCTGTTCCCGGAGATCACCTGTTACAGGTGAGTAACTATGCTATACCTGGGTACAAACTATATCGTAATGATAGAGCTGATCAAATTGGTGGAGAGGTCGTGCTCTATTTTATAGAAGGCATTGAGCCACAAAGGATTAAAGTTCTACAGGAAACAAAATCAATGTAGAATCTCTATGGATTGAAATTCCATGTAAAAAGGGAAAGGCGATGGCAGTGGGGTTGTACTATCGACCGCCTGGCCAGAATAAACAAATGGATGATGAAATGCTCAAAGAAATCAGGGAAGTTAACAAAAGTTACAGAACAATAATAATAATGGGTGATTTCAATTATCCCGGTATTGACTTGGTCAGTGTCACGGCAGGGCATGCTAGGGAGATAAAGTTTCTAGATGAAATAAATGACTGCTTCTTGGAGCAACTGGTTCATGAACCGACCAGAGGGGAAGCCATTTTGGACTTAATCCTTAGTGGAGCACCAGATCTGTGCAACAGATAAGGGTGTTGGGGCCACTTGGCAATAGCGATCATAGCATGATCGCGGATGGATGGTAAGAAAATCCACAGTACCTTTTAACTTTCGAAAGGGAGACTCAACATAGTACTTGCATTCTGTCAAAGAGAGTCTCCTGGCGTTCATAAGATGTACTGTAACATTTATGAGTAGTTTGTCAAGATGTGCTTGGACATTCTTCTTTATCAAGCCTGTGGCACCCAACATGATGGGACATATTTCTGTATGATGGGACATATTTCTGTATCTTTCTGCCAGATTTTCTTGGTCTCTGAATTCATTTCCTAGTATTTCAGGATCTTTTGCCTCTCCATGCGATCCACAGAGTAGTCACTTGGAACTGACACCTCTATTATCAATGCCATACTGGTGTTTTTCTCCTTAACCACTATATCTGACTGCCTTGCGGCCAGCTTTTTATTGGTTAGAATTGGAGTATCCCAGGTGGTCATAACCTCCTCATCCTCTGTAATTTTCTTAGGGTCATGATCCTAGTGCTTTTCAGGCCCATTGATGATGTAGTGCTTACAGAATTTCCAATGGATGAGGTACACTACTTTATTATGTCTTTCTGTATAGAAAGTTTCTGCCATCAGAACTTCACAGCTAGCTTTGAGGTGTCACCATTTTTGCCTGTATGGTGGCATTCATAACCAAGCTACTAAGGGTAATTCTATGTGTAAAATTGAAGAAGCCTGAAAGCAGGTGCCAGCCAATACTACTTAGCTGACCTTAACTCTTAAGGGGAAAAAAGTATGTCTTGTGTCATGAGGCTGGAGCTAGGGAAGAAACAGCCTTGAAAAAAACTCCTGATTTGAATAAATCTCAGAAAAGCCAGAGAGCGCAGTTCTAGTGTAGCTCAGCCAGAGGGCGCATGAACAGTTACACAATGCCTGAACCCACGTGCTCAAGCTCTGAGCACCTTAATGATGAGTGTTTTCACCTGTCCTCAAACTCACAGCGTGCTAGCTGGAAATCCCTTTATAAGGGAAGTCAGATGAGCAGAGAGGGAGAACCGAAGGGAGAACGGTACAGGATCCAGTACAGAGACCGGTACAGAGACCAGAAAGGGGGCTCAAGAGACCCAGGTGTGCAGCAAGGACTGCAGCAAAGAGTCCAGCACAGAGACCAGGAAGAGAGCTCCGGTACCAGCACAGGAGTGCAGCAGAGAGACCAAGGAGTCCAGCAAAGAGAGGCACCCAGGAGGGTAGCCGCCAGACCAACCGGAAGGGTACCAGCGAGGGTACCAGGAATAGTAACAGGAGAAGGAAGGAGAAGAACGGATACAGACAGAGGCAAGTCTCAGCCCTGGGATAAGGCCCAGAGAAGTAGCCTGCCTGCTAAAAGAAGTTCTCCAAGTAAAGACTGGAAATCCACGTCTGGTTTTCCTAGCAGCCTTAATTGTGGAGCAGTGCACAGGACAGAGGATCAACAGGAAAAGCTACAGAGTAAGCTGAATCCTAGGCGTGGCACTCCACGGAAGATAAGATATGAAAAGCCTTTTATTCTAAAAGGGACTTTCAATAAAGACAGTTTTATGCAAGTAGATAAACCTCAGCATCAGAGAAGAAGCAAAGTTAACTATTTAAAACCACTTTCCAAAAAGGTTCTAGCGAAGTTATATGATAAGCCAAGGAACTTCTGTGAGGAAGTAAGTAACACTGAGGATACTCTAAACATTGAAGAGTGTAGTGAGCCAGAATCAATGTACTTGGATTACAGTTCCAGTGTTCCCATGCCTCATACTGAACCTATGGAATGTAACCTTTGCTTAAGAGGTAGTTGCTTGCCATAATAATTGTATACTGAAGGAATGAGTCTGCAAGTGGTGAAGCTGATAACCATTCTGTTCTAATTGTTTTTCTATTGTTTGGAAAATCCCTTAAACCAGCTAAACAGTCAATTGTACAGCCGACAATATTTAACTGTTTAGTCCATGGTGGAACTTTGTTATTGTTTGAGGAAAGCATTACCTCCACTTTAAGTTGTTGTCTCATTTGAACCTAGAGCATTAAGCAGGGAAATAAAGCCTTATTTACCCTCCATTTGGCGTAGTTATTCATTTCAGGGAGCACTACACTACAAGGACCACAATCCTTTGGGTCCTGCAAGTCAAATACTCCCTGATACAAATTAAATGTCGGCAGACGCCCTTACTCTACTACGCCAGTAGGGGCGCCGGCCCGACACTTGAAAATGAATTACTAAATGAAGGAAAGTATATATGAGGGCTTCCTAAACAGGTCCTGGGGACCACAGTGTATGTAAATTTCCCTCATGCATATATACTACTACTATTACCACTACTAATCATTTATTTTATTCATTTACTACTACTACTACTACTATTTAGCACTTATATAGCGCCACGCACGTAGCGCTGTACAGGCAAAAATACAAGAGTCGTGCTCATACGAGCTTACAATTAAGTTGAGACAATACAGAGCATTGGTCAATTTGGTGCAATACAGAGCATTGGTCAATTAGGTGCACAGCACAATATGGTCGTTACAATTCGGTCATGAAAATTGATGGGAGTCAGGTTGAGATAAAGGATAGATGTCAGGATCTGAAAGCGACAGTGAAGAGGTGGGTCTTCAATCTGGATTTGAAGAGGGCCAGGGAGGGTGCTTAGCATACAGACAGAGGTAGGCTGTTCCAGGCGTAAGGTGCAGCAAGGTGAAAAGAGCAAAGTCAGGAGTTAGCGGTGCGAGTGAAAGGCCTGGATAGAAGTAATTTGTTAGCGGAGCGAAGTTCCTGGGAGGGGATGTAGGGAGAGATAAGGGATGAGAGGTATTGAGGGGCCGTGGAGTGAAAGCATTTATAGGTCAGCAGGAGAAGCTTGAATTGGATACGGAACTGGATAGGGAGCTAGTGAAGCGATTTGAGGAAAGGAGTAATGCGGGCATGGTGAGACTGGCGGAAGATTAGTCGAGCAGCATGATTTTGAATAGATTGAAGGGGGAGGAGACGGCTCATGGGGAGACCAGCAAGGAGTAGATTGCAGTAGTCGAGGTGAGAGAAGATTAAGGAGCAGATAAGCGTTTTGGTAGTGTGCTCAGAAAGGAAGGGGCGGATTTTGCTAATGTTGTAGAGAAAGAAGCGGCAGGTCTTAGCTACGAGCTGGAAATGTGTGCAGAAGGAGAGAGAGGAATCAAAGATCACCCCCAGATTGCGGGCTGAGGGGACAGGAAGGATCGTGGATCCATCCATAGAGACTGAGAAGGGGGGAAGAGGAGGGGAGGAGTTGGGGGGAAAGACAAGGAGTTCAGTCTTGGCCATGTTCAGCTTCAAACGGCGATGAGACATCCAGGCAGCGATGTCAGAAAGGCAGGCAGAGATCCTGGCCTGGATTGCTGGAGAGATATTAGGTGTAGAGAGGTAGATTTGGGAGTCATCGGCATAGAGATGGTACTGAAAGCCATGGGAGGAGACGAGCGTGCCATGGGACTGGGTATAGAGAGAGGGAAAAGGAGGGGGCCCAAGACGGATCCTTGGGGTACACCAACATGGAGCGAGGTGGGAGAGGAGGAGGAGCCACCAGAGCATACTCTGAAGGAGCGATGGGAGAGGTAGGAGGAGAACCAGGACAGTATGGAGCCCTTGAAACCAAGCGAGGAAAGGGTGATGAGGAGAAGATTGTGGTTGACAGTGTCAAAGGCAGCGGAGAGATCGAGAAGGATGAGGACTGAGTAGAGGCCCTTAGATTTTGCCAGGAACAAGTCATTGGAGACTTTTGTAAGAGCCATTTCAGTGGAGTGTAGGGGACGGAAGCTGGATTGTAGTGGGTCCAGGAGGGCCTGGGAGGTGAGAAGGTCGAGGCAGCGGCAGTGGACTGCTCGTTCTAGTAGTTTAGATATGAAGGGAAGGAGGGAGATGGGTCGATAGGACAGGTGGGCTTGAGTGAGGGTTTCTTGAGGAGAGGTGTGACAGCAGCATGTTTGAAGTCAACGGGGACAGTTGCAGTGGAAAGTGGAAGGTTGAGAATGTGAGAGATGGAGGGGACAGCAGTGGGGGAGATGGGGTTTAGGAGATAAGTGGGGATAGGGTCAGAGGAACAGGTGGTGGGTTTGGAGGAGGAAAGGAGGCGTGCAGTTTCCTCTTCGGAGATTGTAGGGAAGGAGGAGAGGGTAGCAGAGGAGGTATTTATTTATTTAATTTATTTATTTATTTACTGTCTCTTTTATACTGCGCTATTTAAAATCAGCGCAGTTTACATACAACAATAACATATACATTGCGGCCTAGGCTGCGCTGTATTTACAATAGAACAGGTGATCTAACTTGGACAAAATCAAGAAACTATATACACGCTGGGGGTCGGGACCCCAGCCCAGGTGGGCATATCATTGGGAAGAGACTATTTACAGAAGTGCTGACTATATACATTCTGCTATTTACATGGTATGCATAGGTTTGCCTTGGCACCATTCGGTATGACTGCCTCATTGCTCGCTAGGTGTATTAATGGGGCCATCCAGGTGGGGGGTGGCTATCTGTGTGCTGTCATCGGAATAATGCATGAGGAAAAGGTGGTGTTTCAAACCCTTCCTAAATTGGGCAAGGTCAGTGATTGCCCTAATGTTGGATGGAAGGGCATTCCAGTATCTGGGTGCATAGAACCTAAATGCTCTGTTTATCGTTGCTTGTGTGCATTTTGTTATTGCCTTCGGAACTACCAGTGTGTTGGTGGCTGCAGTCGTCCTGAATCTGTTAGGGGACGTAGGGCGGATTAGCTCAGTGAGTGAGGTGGAGGTGAGCTTGTTGATGGCCTTGAATGTCATTACTAGAATTTTGAAAGAGAGTCTGCAGTGGATGGGAAGCCAGTGGAGGTATTTTAGGATTGGTGTTACGTGGTCCTTCCTGGAAGCTCCATGTAGAATTCTGGCCGCTGCATTCATTACGAGCTGGAGTGGATTTAGGGTGGTATGCAGGAGTCCCTGCAGAATTACATTGGCATAGTCGAAGTGAGGGATGACCAACGCTTGAAAGATTGTCCGGAAGTCCTCTGGCTCCAGGAGGGGGCGTAGGTGCCGGAGTGTCCATATTTTGTGGTAAACTGACTTGACTGTGTTGCTTATGTGGACCTTCATGTCAAGCCGTTGGTCTAACGTGACGCCTAGGTAGTGGATTGTGGGTTTGATTAGCAGTTCAGCATCCTTCACTTTTAAGGAGGTGGGAGGGGTGAAGCCTTGGTTCTTCGTAATGAAAAGGACGTCTGTCTTTCTGTGATTTATTCAGAGGTTTTGGGTCTGGAGCCAGTTGGAAACGGTGTCAAATCAGCTTGTTAGTGGGGAGAAGTCTGGCTAGTCGGTTGCGAATGGCATGTAGAGCAGTACGTCATCGGCGTATATCAGGCAGGTGATGTTAAACGATCTGATAATGGTACAGATGGGCTGCATGTATATGTTGAACATCAGTGTCGAGAGGGAGGAACCCTGTGGTACACCCATCCACTAGGGGAAGGGTTCAGAGGTTGTTGCACCGGATCATACGTGTTGCCATCTGTCAGTCAAGTATGATGTGCAGCAGCTTAAGGCTGTGTCACGTATCCCCTTCTCCTGGAGACGCCTCACGAGAAGTTCGTGGCTTACGGAGTCAAATGCTGCGGCTATATCCAAAAATATCAGAGTGAATCCTTGTCGGGTGTTGTCGGTTCCCGTGATTATGGTACTAAAGAGGGTGGTAAGGAGGGATTCCACACCATGTGACTCCCTGAATCCATGCTGGCATGGGTCTAGCGGAGCAACAGTCTCGATGTGGTGTTGAATTTGTTGTTGGACTACCTTTTCCATTATCTTAGCGAGTAGTGGGATACTTGATATTGGACTGTACGATTCAACCTTCTGTGGGTCAAGTTTGCTGTTCTTCAGCAGCGGTCTAATGAAGGTGTGTTTCAGCCTTTGCGGGAATGAGCCGGTTGAGAAAGACTGTTCCATGAGTCTGGCTAGGAACAGACTGAATTCACTGCGTAGCATTTTTATCCAGAAGGCAGGGCAGGGGTCGTTTGGTGCAGTAGTGGTGCTGATGGTCGCGATGGTGTCCTCTATGCATTTCTTGGACGGGGTGGAAAAGGTGGTCAGCGGGCTTGGGTGGAGTGATACATGTGAGGGGGGTTGGGGCGAGGTCTTATTGGTCCAGCACGATTTTGATTGTAGGTAGTCAGCGAATTCTTGAGGCTTAATCTCTGTTTGCTTGCTGGGGGAAGGTTCCTTCGTTAAGTCCTTGACAAGATTGAATAAGTCATGCGGTTTATTCAGAGAGTGTTTCAGGAGGTCTGCGTGGAACTGCCTCATTTTCTCTGCTACTGCTTCGCGATGTTTTGTTAAGTGTGTGTTGTATGTTCCCAGGGCCTCGCTGGAGTGGGAACAGCGCCATCGTCTTTCCAACTTCCTTAGGTGGAGGAGTGACGTTCACAGTTCTGGGGAGTACCACGGTGCAGTTTTTCATTTTTTTGGCGGTGTGTTTGTGGTTGGCCTCTGAGCAATGGAGCCGAGGCTATTATTCCAGCTGGAGATCATCTCTTCAATGCAGGGTGATGTCGTCTGGAGATGCGGGAATGTGTTTTTCAGGATTTCTTCTTTGTCAAAAGGTCGGAATTTTTGCGGGGGGGGGGGGGGGCTTGGGAGCTGTTAGCCGGGCTGACGGTGCTTTTGTGACCATAGTGGTACCCAGGTACTTGGAATCTGATCAGGTAGTGGTCAGACCAGGGGACCGGGGCAATGGACAGCTCGGGGTCCTGGGATGAGTGGTCTGATGTCTGTGGGGTGAATACTAGGTCCAACTTGTTTCCTTTCATATGGGTAGGTTTGTTGACCAGTTGCTTATACCCGAGCTCCCTGAGAGCATCTAGGAAGGCTGCTGCATGTGTTTCTTGTTGGGCTGGCAGGTTGAAATTGCCTAGTATCAGCTTGGAGAGCATGGGTTTCGGGCGTTGCAGGCGAGGTCGATAATCATCGAGAGGTCGTCTGGTATGCGATGATTCTCTCCGGTGGCCATTCTTCACCATCCCATTTGTTCCATTGGCCTATTTTCAAGGCCTATTTCAGATGTCGACTTCTGTACACAGGATATCCCAGCTGTTCTCCCTGGGATGTAGGCAGAAGGAAAAAGGAAGGTCGTATGGTTCCCAACACACATGCGCCTCCCCAGTGATGAGGAAGTCTGGCATATGCTCGGGTTCCGCAAATCCAATACAGTCCAGGTGGTGCTTGCCAAGAATTATATGCTGCTAAGTTAGTCCAGATACTGGCAAGTTTGGGGAACTGAACTAGAGGATTGGAGGGTTCAGTAGTGTTGACACCGGACCACCAAGATGTCTTCTTAGTGGTACTGTTGTAAAACTTCTGATTGAGACAGACCAGCTGCCCCACTTCCATATTAAACATTGGTCCATAGCGAGAAAAACATAAGTTACCCACAATAGAGTGAGCCAACACCCATTCACTTGTGGTATTGTGTATATTAGTCTGATTATATGGAACAGAATAGTTCAGTTCTTGTGCCTCCCAAGGCCATTGGTCTCCCATTGTTGTTCCTCCACAAAACAAACAGTCCGTAACATGGAGACTAGATGCAACTGCTCCTGCTAATTCAAGAAATAGGTTCTGGGAGGCAGGAGGAATTTCAAATTCTGATTTCATGGCTTCATAGAATGAGTGATGTATATGATAAGGTGAGGATACATGGGTGTTGGTGTTTAATCGCAGATATAAAATAGTCCCAGGATCTACACCTCCTCCTGCAATACGCAACCCAAACTTGTATCCTTGCTTCCAATGGCTGGGGTTGGCTATGAAGAGTTGGAGAGGATTACAGGCTCCTTTCTGACATTTCCTTGGCTCTGACAGTCTAAATTTTGTTAAGCTACCTTTCCGATGATCTCCATCTCATCCCGTTGGTGCATTCTTCCAGGTAGCAAAATATACACATTCCCATTTTGGGCAAAAGTAATCATGTCTAGATGAAGTAGCGTAGATGGTGGCTGCTGTACTCTTTCCAGTACATTTTCCCCATCCATAGGCTCCCTCTGGACACATGTACTTATCATCATAATAGTATGCTCGCTCCCATGACCCACATCTGTGGTAAGCATTTCTGTTGATTGCATCGCAAGCATCAAAGTTCAGAGTGATAGGTTTCGTGGGGTTGGTGAGCTACCAAAATGGTAAAGGGAATGGAAGGATACTCCTATGAAGAAAGGCTAAAAAGGTTAGGGCTCTTTAGCCTGGAGAAGAGACGGCTGAGGGGAGATATGATAGAAGTCTATAAATTAATGAATGGAGTGGAACGGGTAAACGTAGATCGATGGTTTACGTTATCAGAATATAGAAAGACTAGGGAACATGCAATGAAGCTACAGGGTAAACTATTTAAGACTAATAAAAGAAAATATTTTTTCACTCAACATGTAATCAAACTCTGGAATTTGTTACCGGAGGATGTAGTAAAGGCTGTTAGTGTAGCTGGGTTTAAAAAAGGTTTGGACAAGTTCCTGGAGGAAAGGTCCATAAACCATTATTAAGAAGGGACCCAGGATATCAATGCTTGACCCAGTACAAGCACTGTGGAACATGTGTCTTTTGGGGAAAGTGCTAGGTACGTATGACCTAGATTGGCTACTGTTGGAAACAGGATACTGGGGTTGATGGACCTTGGTCTGACCCAGTATGGCATATCTTATGATCTTATGGTGATGCTGCTGGTGCTCTATAGATTAGGTTGATGGAGCACTGCTTGTTTGCTATGGTGATTGTGTCAAGGTGTGTTGTGCTGGTGGAGTTGATCAGCTGGAATTGAAGCTCTGTCTTGGTAAGGATGAACACTTCACCACCTCTCCGACTGGTTCTATGGCATGTGTGTATTGTGAAGTTGGAGAGTAAAAGCTGGTTGAGGAGGACCATGTCAGAGTTAGATAGCCACATCTCTGTGACCAATAGAATGTCGAGGTCATGGAGGGTTATCAAGTCAGTGATCGCCGGCCATTTCTTGCGGATTGAGCGTGTGTTTGAGGGCGCATTTTGGATTGTGAGGTTGAGGGTGCTTCTCTAGTCGGGCTTTTTTGGGATCTTGTAGGGAAATGTAAAGTAAGTGGGGGTGAGGTATGTGCCTAGGTTCTTTTCCGTGTGGTGAAAGGAGCTTGACCATCTCCTCCCATGATTTTGTAGGATTGGTATATGAGTGCAGGCAGAGGTAAGGGCCATTGTGTTGCTGAGCCATCCGGAGAGGAGGTAGCAGCTAGCTAAGGCTAAGAGTGAGGGCGCCATTATGGATATCTCCTCAGTAGCCAATGATCCTGAGGCCTTTCTTGGCATGTCTGATAGATCAGGCAAGCAGTATATTCAGGTCAGGCAGGTAAATCAGGCAAAAACAGTTGCGCTATTCCAGGCCGGTAACTCAGGTAAATTAGTCAGGCAATTACACTATCACAGGCGTGTAAAACTGGCAACAATTATACTATCACGGCAGGTAAATCAGGCAGCAATTACACTTTCACAGACAATGCAGTTAAAACAGGCAGCACGTGCCATCGCCTTATCCCTGCGGCCCAACCACAGCTCTCCCAGGCGGGAATGAGCTTTCCGGAGCCGGAAGCAGCTGCCCACAGCCCAATCGGGGCCTCTCCTGCCTCACAAAAGAAAGCGCCATCCGGCGCGAACAGCAGTGCCGTTGCCTCATCCCTCGAGCCCAGCCCCAGCTCTCCCAGGCGGGAACAAGCTTGCCGGAGCCAGAAGCAGCCGCCCACAGCCCAATCGGGGCCTCTCCTGTCTCACAAAAGGAAGCGCCATCCAGCGCTCCTGTGCCTGGTGGGCCCACGCCTGAGGGCCTCACCAGAGGGCCCTTTGGTGTGGCCCTTAGGCGGTGGCCGAACCCGGTGGCCCGTACTGCTGTGGTAGCGACCCTCTGGCCCGACCAGAGCGACCAGGAAATAGCCAGTGAGAGCTCGTCCAAGTAAAGCAACACACACACCGGCCAGACAGCCGTTACCCCAAGCCCTTACCCCCGAGATAGACCAGTTGCTTGCCGACTCACCAGATGGGGATAGCGCGTCTGGTTGCCCGATTTCTGGCCATTGTTAGTGCAATTGTTTGCCTGAGACCCCTGACTGTAATAGGGTATTTTCGGCCTGATTTACCTGCCCATGAAAGTACAATTGCTTGCCTGCTCTACCTGCCTGTGATAGTGATAGCTGCCTGTCTTACATGCCTGTGATAGCATATTTTCTGCCTGATTTTCCTGCCTGTGTTGTGTAACTGCTGCCTGATTTAACTGCCTTGTCTGTGAAAGTGTAATTGCTGCCTGTTTTACCTGCTGTGATAGTATACTTGTTGCCAGTTTTACCTGCCTGTGATAGTGCAATTGCCTGACTGATTTACCTGAGTTACTAGCCTGGAATAGCTCAACTCCTTTTGCCTGATTTACCTGCCTGACCTGAATACACTGCTTGCCTGACCTATCAGGCAGGCCAAGAAAGGCCTCGGGATCGTTGGCTACTGAGGAGATACCCATAATGGCGCCCTCACTCCTAGCCTTAGCTAGCTGCTACCTCCTCTCCGGATGGCTCAGCAACACAATGGCCCTTTCCCCTGCCTGCACTCATATACCAATCCTACAAAATCATGGGAGGAGATGGTCAAGCTCCTTTCACCACATGGAAAAAGAACCTAGGCACATACCTCACCCCCACTTACTTTACATCTCCCTACAAGATCCCAAAAAAGCCCGACTAGAGAAGCACCCTCAACCTCACAATCCAAAATGCGCCCTGTGATGTAGCAGGCTCTTATGAGGCAATGGAAACTGATAGTGATCCGGTGGAGAGAGACGGTACTGCAGGGGAATGCAGGATTTTATCTGATGAAAGGAAAAAATGCAGAGCTAATCAGGAACCACTCCTCACTTCAAGGCAGGTGAGAAGCCAAGTCCCTGATTGGGCACGCCCAAGCAGGAGGCGGGCAGTGCAGCACTCAGCCAGCTTGTTAAAAACCCAGAAACAGTTAGGCAAGCAGCGTGACAAGCAAGGAGTTTGGGAAGAAGGACACAAGCACCTGGACGAGGATAGGTCAGATGACCAGGAACAGGAACCGAGAGAGAGAGAACCACTAAGCAGCTGTGATCCAAGAAGGAGCAGACAGAAGCTGGGAGACTCAGGGGCAGAGAGATTTCTGGAAGCAGAAGAATTCTAAGGCACTGAGAGACCCAAGGCTGCAGCTCAGGAGTTTAAAGGACCCAGAAGAACCTTGGAATAGGAGGCAAAGGGATAAGGAATTACCCTGGAAGAAGCCCAAGCACAAGGTATCTGGTGGGTGTGGCACGGCTAGCAAACTTACCAGTGGAAAGCCAGAAAGAGTGAATTTTAATTGTGAAAGACAGGATAAAGGCAGAAAGTTTGATAATAACTGGTTAAGCCAAGAAAAGCCTGACTGTCTTCCTTTTAACACTCTGAGAGATTCTCTAAACACACATGAAGCGTTTTACCCTGCACTGCCATGTGGAGATAGGTGGGGGAAGGGAAACGCTTGCACGCTGAAATGTTGTCCAAGTAAAAGCACTGATAATTGCCTAGAGATAAGAAATATAAACAAACATTTACCTGAAGGAGGATTTGCTCAGCCTAGCTCAGAAAATACACAGGCTGAATTACTTCTCACTGAATTCAGAGAGTTCCTTAAAAGCAGAGCAGTTTCTACTCAGAACGTAGCAAAGCCATTGATCAGCTGGCCAGAAGAAATGCCTTTAATTTCTTTGCCATCTACAGAACAGGAAGTCCCGATGGATTGCTCTATTTGTATGATTCCAAAGGACATTTAACTGATTTGCTTGCCAGTGTTGTATGTAAGAAAATAGCAAAGTTACCTCATTGTTTGCTGTGATAAAAGAGCTTATTTGAAGTGAATAAGTGGAAGCATATTCTATGCAATTCAGGAGCAGTGCTGTATCAGAGTTTTCAGTTACCTTAATGAAAAGGAGATCACATGACAGGTGAATGTGATCAGTAATGGACATTCAGTCAAGCAGTGAAAAAAGCCTTGTTTAAGTTCAGTTTCTCAATCTTGTTTTGTGCCATATTTCATTTTACGTCTGCTGCATTTGAACTGCGAAAGCGGGAAATAAACCTCACAAAAAAGAAATATTCTTTGCCTTGCCTTATCACTTGAGCACCAACACAACTACAACATTAACCCTCAAGGGCATTCAAGGCCAGCCCCTCCCTTAACCCTCAAGGTCCAGGGAGTGGGTGGGTGGCAGCCCTCATACACACACACACGATCCGCAAGAAATGGCCGGCGATCACTGACTCGATAACCTTCCATGACCTCGCCATTCTGTTGGTCACAGAGACGTGGCTCTCGTGCCGTCATGAGGTATGGTTGGGGAGGGCGATTTGGGGAGGGGGGTAGATAAGGAGGTGGGGAATTGAAGGGTAATCTTTTGGATTTTGTCGTGGAAGTAGTCTGCTAGGGTTTGGGCAGAGAGGGAGGGCGGGACCGGGGGCGGGGGCACCTTGAGGAGAGAATTGAGGGTATTAAAGAGGCGGCGAGGATCAGAGGCAAGGGAGTTAGTCAGATGGATGTAGTATTCTTGTTTGGCAAGTGCTATGGCTGATTGGAAGGAACCCAGCATGAATTTGAAGTGTAGCAGGTCTTCCGGGGAGCGGGATTTGGTCCAAACACGTTCAGCAGAACGGGTACAGGTCCATAAATAACGGGTGGTGGATAACAGCCAGGGTTGGGGAACAGAACATCTGACAGGGCGTGGGGTGGGTGGGGCAAGAGTGTCAAGAGCAGAGGATAGTGCAGCATTATAAGAGGATACTGCTTCGTCAACGGATTTGGAGGACATAATGGAGGAAAGAGATGGAGTAATGGCAGAGGAGAGGATCAAGGGATCAATATTATGAAGGTTTCTAAATAGGTCGGAGGAGACAGGACGAGGTTGAGACAATGGAAGCTGAAGGTTAAAGGTTAAAAGGTGATGGTCAGATGAGGGAAGGATTGAGTTGTGGAAGTTTGAGGGCGAGGAATTGGAGAAGAGTATCAGGTCAAGGCAGTGGCTGTGCAGGTGGGTTGGGGCAGTGGAGCAAAGTTGGAGGTCAAACGAGGAGGTGAGGCTGAGGAACTTTAGAGCATGGGGATCGGAGGGGTTATCGACGTGAATGTTAAAATCGCCAAGAATAAGGGTGGGGGAAGAGGGATCCAGAAAGACGGAAAGCCAGGAGTCGAAGTCGTTAAGGAAGGTCGATTTGGATGTGTCGGGTGGGTGATAGATAACAGCTACTCGGAGGGGAAGTGGTGTGAAGAAGCGAATGGCGTGGACTTCAAAAGAGAAGGAGGAGTGTGACTGAGGCAGCGGGAGGGGTTGGAATTGGCAAGAGGGAGAAAGTAGAAGCCCAACACCACCACCGCAGCCAGTGGATCGAGGTGTTATTTAACAGAGTTTATATACCGCTTTATCTTTCAGTCAAAGTGGTTTACATTTAATATTAACAAACAGATTACATAGAACTAAGGTAGGGTAAAATTAACTTGGGTTAACAGGGTAATATTAAAGCAAAACAGATTTTGTACAGCTCTTATATCTTTGGTGGGTGAGGGGTTATTCGTTTTCATCAGACCCAAAGAAGTTGACGAATAAGTGTGTTTTGAGCATTTTGCGTAGCTCGAATACAGTTTTGGCAGATCTTAAGGGCTCAGAGAGTAAGTTTATTTATTTATTATTTATTTAACATTTTTTATATACTGCATTTCCTACGGTCAATGCAGTTTACATGTAACAACTTGAAAAATACATTGAACAATTAATGCAAACTATGTGCAATCGTAGAGGGTATAGTATCTTGTGGGTACAATAAAACTCAAATTCTAAAAACAATTGGCTTGCAAACAAATATTCAGTGGTGGAGGGAGTGTTGGTTGTGGTGTTACTTAACATATGAACATGAGATCAGGTTTCTAAATACAACCGAATGGTCTATTTAATGAGCATGGTGTCATGTTCAAGTGGTGGGTGCAAACTGTTACATGTCTCTTATATAGCACCACAAGGCGTACACAGCACTGTACATGTACAAGTTAGAGACAGACCCTGCTCATCAGAGATTATAGTCTAATCAAGACAGACCAAACAACAACTGGGAAGTAGGAGAAATCTAGGGGAATGGCAAGATACAGATAGGTAATGAGGGAACCAGGATCCAAACGCAGCCTCAAAGAGGTGGGCTTTCAGCCTGGATTTGAATAGGAGGAAAGATGGAGCTTGGCGTACTAACTTGGCATGTGATGTAGATATCCTGTGAGGTCTCCAGGACAATTTTGGGAAGTTCCAGTATAAACTGAAGTATTTTTCTACTTGGAGAATATGAGCTTTATAATGTAGCAGCCAAATTTCTAGAAATGTGGTTCAGTGGCATACCAACGATGGGGAGATAGGTGTGGCCTGCTCCAGGTGCCGATCGGGAGGGGGTACACTTCCGCTGGGTCCACAGAGGCAGTGCAGCAAACTTACCATAAAGTTTGCCTGTCACTCTGTCTCTGTGGGTCCAGAAGTCTCGTAAATCGCAAGGCCCATGGAGGCAGCATGGCAGGCTAGCTTTATGGTAAGTTTGTTGTGCTTGCACTGTAAGCCCAGTGGGGGCCGGGGAGTGTGCATTGCAATGCACATCACAGTGCACAATGCTGGCCACGCTGGGGGAGGGGGGGGGTGCTAGGAATGCCACAGTTGTGGTTTACTATAGTTGCTACAGAAGAGAGAGAGTGATCCATTTACTATTTCTTTGCTGATTTTATCAAATTGAAAATAATGAAAAAGTGAATATGGCAGCTGTAAATGTTTGGACACCCTTGCAGTTGATTCATTACTTCTTTTTATAAGTTGTTAATAAGGCCCAAAAAATTGTGTGGCTTATTATGTTTTCAGTTAGTCAGATGAAGACAGTTCCACAGTTGAAGGAATACTCTGACTCTTCTAACCTCTCAGTTTGTGATTGTTCTGTCTACGTTCAACAACCACAGGCTCCACTAAGCAGCTGTCTGAGCATTATGAAGATAATTCACTCTTTCAAAGTGGGGAAATATCTCTAAACCCTCCTAGCTATCAATTTCATCTGTCGGAAACGCTGTTAAGAAATAGCCATTATGTACTTAAGGGAAAGAAACATGGTTTTGGAAGGGCCTTCGCAGCTCCTGGACTTGAATATTAATCTATGGAGTGATCATAAACAAGCAGCGCATGCAAGGAGATTTAAGCCTAAAACACCTCTGCAAGGAAAGAGTGGGAAAAAAATCCAGAAGCAAGAATAGACTCTTAGCTGCTACAGGAAGCATGTCTTAGCTGTTTCGTCTGCCAAAGGAACTGCCAAAGGGTTGGCCTAGTGGTTGGGGCAAGGTACTTCAGGCCGGAAGGTCGGGGGTTCAAATCCCACTAGAGGACAGCAACCTTGGGCCGGAAGGAGTGGGATTTCTAGTCCCACAGGTGCTCCTTGTGGTCTTGGGCAAGCCACTTAACCCTCCATAGCCCATGTTCCCTATCAGTATTAGTGTATGTGTCTCATATCCCTGTGTGTTAAATGTATCCCCAATTGTGTTGTGACCGCTTTGATTGAAGGATAAGGCAGTATACAAAACTGTCTAAATAAATAAATAAACAATACTGGCTGAAAGCATGCCCAAGCTTTTGCACATGCCATATTTACTATTTTCTTTTTTTGAATCTGTTAAAACAAATGCAAATAAACAGTAATTATGCATTACAGGTTGCAGAAAGATGTTGTCTTTAACTTTGTAATGTATAGGTTATGCCAGCTTCAGTTCACTTAACGAGTGTATCAAAACATACAATTTGACCAGCGGTGCCTAAACTGGCACATAACTGTATAGCACTATAAAAGCTGGAAACCCATAAGTTTTCAGGACAAAAAAAATATTTGATTTTGTGCAAAATTGTTTTTAGAATATAAAGTCCTTATATGAATTATATATTTTTTTTCTTCCATAAAATCCCATGACAACAAGTTATACAGTCAACTGTATTTTATGAAGAAATGTCTTTTGAAAAATAACCTACTGCCTTCTAGATTCATAGGTTACCCCTTCATTCTTGTGTTATGAATAAAAGTTCTGGGACCGATATTCAGCACCGGCAGAGTGCTCCTACAGCAACTAGATGCCAGCGTTGAACTTTAAACCCGGATATTCAATGTTGGGACCACTTTTATCCAAATTAATCAAGAAGGCGGTCCAATTCCAACTACAAGACCACGTAGATGTGTCCTCCCCACTTGATACTCAACAACACGGGTTCCAAGAGCACCATGGGGTAGAAACTTTATTAACATCCCATCTAAACATGGTGCTCAAAGGAATCGAAGACACCAAAAATGGATTCATTCTCATTTTTATTGATATAACTGCTGCATTTGATTCCATAATCCACACCATATTTCTTTTTTTTTTTTAAACTTTATCATTTACAAATAAATCCAAGCATTAATACGCCTGTATAGAAATTGGGGTACAGACAGAAACACATTATAAACTATAATGTACATTAAGAAAAAGCAAGCCAGAATAATAAAAATACTGACCCCACTCCAGCCCACCATACAGGAGAGATCCAACAGAAAAAAAAAAAACAATTAACAATCATTGTGAAGAAAATATAGCTGATATCTAGTCAGAACCAAAAACTATTGCAGAAGAACCAACTAGACCGCCTCATCAGAGCGATGCGAGTTCAGAAATGCCATTAACTGCGAGGGTTCAAAGAAAATATATGAAGCTGACTGAAATTTAACCAAACATTTACAGGGAAACTTTAGAAAAAACTGTGCCCCCATAAGCAATACCCCTGGACAGAGCAACAGAAATTCTTTCCTTCTCTTCTGGGTCTCCCTAGCCAAATCCGGAAAAACACGTACTAATAACCCTTGAAATAACAAAGTATGTTTACGAAAAAACATACGTAGAAACCAATCTCTGTCAGAGGAGAGAGCAAAAATGGCAATTAACGTAGAATGGGAAACAGAAACTTCAAGAGAGGTATCTAAAATACCTGAAACATCCAAAATTTCAAGAGGACTAACCCCAGAAATCTCACCCCCAGACATTTTTTTTCCTAGCCGGAAGATAATATACTTTAACAATAGGTGGATGAGACTCAAGTGGGACACCCAAAAATTCTAACAAATATTTTTTAAACATTTCTTTAGCATTTAAAACAGAAGATTTAGGAAAATTAATCAATCAAAGATTTTGATATCTAGACGTGTTCTCTAACATTTCAAGTCTAGCTTTTAATGCCAATGAGTCCTTCTGAAAAGATGAGACACCATCTTCAAAAGGCATAGATTTCTGTTGCAACTCAGACACAGAAGATTGCAAAGAGTATGCTGCTGCAACAAACTAGTATGCGACTGAGACAGAACTGCCAATGTAGAAACCTGTGGCGCCATAAGTTCCCCAAGTTTCATTATTGCAGACCAAATTGTCTCCAAGGTGAATACAGCCGGACGCTCAAGGCAAAAAGTTACCCCTGTTTCAGACCCTCCAGCGCCGGCTTCTGAACACTGCTGCTCCATTGCAGGCTTCCCAGCTGTAGAGGGAAAGACAGTTCCCTCAGAGTGCCTCCGAGCCGATGAAACCACTGAAGAGTGAGGGAGGGGAAAAACCATCTCCACTGCCCAGCTGAACAGTTAGCCCTCCGCTCCCAACGAGCTCCAACTCCTGAGGAGATCGCAGGCTCAATAACTGCAGCTGACTCTGATCTGTGGTTGGCTGCTTAGGTGGACGCTTCTGCGCCAGGGAAGAGATGGAAGGCCCCGAACCTCCCGTCGAGCTACTCAGCTCCTGCAGAACGTCAGAGGGGCTCTACACCACCGGCTCACCGAACTGTCGCCGTGTCGATACAGCAAAAGCGTCGAGTGGACCAACCACTCGAGAGGAAGGTAAAGAGGATGCCGCTGGGGTTAGAGAGGGCTTCTTCACCCCTTTGGCCTTCTGTTTATCCATGAAGAAAAGAAGGACGCCGCAGCCGACATCAGTTAAGTCACCATCTTGGATCCACACACACACCATACTTCTTGATCGGCTAAGCGAAATAGGAGTAAGTGGCACACCACTGTCCTGGTTCCGCTCCTACCTAGCAGACAGAAGATCACAAGTCAAAATAAAATCTGATACTTCAAAACCTTTTCTGCTAACCCAAGGTCTCCCTCAAGGCTCTGCACTCTCTGCCCTCCTCTTTAACTTGTACATTCAGCCAGTATGCAAAATCTTACAGGAGCACAAAATTCATTACCATCTATACGCAGACGATTTAATGATATATTCCATCCTAGACACCAAGAAACCCGATTACTCCCCCATATCAGCCTGTATGTTAGCAATCATGAAATGGTTACTACAACACAACCTGGAAATTAATTACAAGAAATCAGAAGCTCTCATAATCACAAGGGACAATACATTCAACCCTCCTGATAACCTACTAATAGGAAGTAGATCAATCCCCATCAAGAAAGAAGTTAAATACTTAGGAATTTACATTGACCAGAGGCTAAATTTTAAGGAGTGGAGGAGTAGCCTAGTGGTTTGGACAAGGTACTTCAGGCCGGAAGGTCGGGGGTTCAAATCCCACTAGAGGACAGCAACCTTGGGCCGGAAGGACTGGGGTTTCTAGTCCCACAGATGCTCCTTGTGGTCTTGGGCAAGCCACTTAACCCTCCATAGCCCATGTTCCCTGTAAGTATTAGTGTATGTGTCTCATATCCCCACGTGTTAAATGTATCCCCCAATTGTGTTGTGACCGCTTTGATTGAAGGATAAGGTGGTATACAAAAACTGTCTAAATAAAAATAAAATAAAATAAAGTCTCACATCAGTAAAACCACCACGAGGGTATACTACAAAATGAAGTTCCTGCAGAATCTGTGACCGCTTCTAGAGCAGAACCACTTCCGCACAGTATGTCAGTCGCTAATCACACTGCACCTTGACTATTGTAACCTAATTCTTTATGACTTACCTAAGCCCAAAATGCAGCAGCCCGTCTAATCACCAAAGCTAATAAACAAGCTCACATAACCCCGATACTGGAATCTCTCCATTGGCTCCCCATCAGCTCAAGAATAAAATACAAGGTACTAATGATAGCATTCAAAATACTCCATGATCAATCTTCCAACTGCCTAAAAACCCTAATTAAAAGACTCCCTGACAATAGATCAAGAAGGACACCGCACCAAAACTCCCTGGCAACCCCCAAGACACCCTCGGGCACCTCCCAGAACACTCTACTCAGAGTTTTCGAACTCTACATCCCAACATTATGGAATGCCCTCCCCCATCACCTGAGAGCCACCAAGGACATTACTGACTTCAGAAAATCCTTGAAGACCCACCTTTTCACCGAACATTTCAAGACTCTACAAATTAACTAATTGCTATGCTTACAACAAATGTCAAGAAACTGCCAGTTCCTCATGAACATGCATGAGTCCATTCACTTATGTAAATAGTTAAAATGTGAATATAAACAGTTAATTGTTGTTGTAAATAGTTCCAAAAGTTCTCTGTAAAAAAAGTTATGTATGTTCCCTGTAAACCGCTTTGAGAATTTGAAAGGCGGTATATAAAGAAATGTTAAATAAATATCTGGGCTCCAGCATTGAATATCTGGGTTGTTAGGCTTACCGCAAAGTTAACTGAGCAGCAGTGATATTGAGCCACCGCTCATTTAGCTTCTGCAGTGAAAGTTAGGGCAGTGCTTCCTGCATCTGGCATTCACCATGTGTCGCTAACAGGGCAGCGGCTCGATATCTCCACTGCTCAGTTAGTGACTGTTCCCATCCTGGAACGCCCCTGGCATGTCCCGTTGCTAACTGATCTTGTGAAATTAGTAGCCAGGACTCTACCTATAAGTTTCAAAAATGCTTTGGGGGAGGGGCATACCCCACTGACTTAATACCTTGCTTGTTAGAAAACCATGCTGTGCCTGTGATAGTGCCAGAAATCATCATGCATGCCTTACCTGCAGGAAGGTGATACCGACAAAGCCAGGGTGGTCAAATCATGCCAGATCTGCCCTGCTTACACCAATTGGAGTTCTTGCCTTGATTCTTTCAGCTTACCTTATTGTTTACTACCTCATCTCTCCTTCCTCTCATTCACCTGAATTCTTCCTCCTTTCCTCTTCTTTGTACTTTTTTTGCTACCTTCTCTTTGTTCCTGTCCATGTTCATTCTTTTGCTCTTGCCTTGGCTTCTATCAGCTTCCTCAGATTACACATGTGGCTTCTAAGCTAAATGGCCTTCAGTAAGCTGTTGCTCCAGATCTCAGCTGCACAGAGCTACTGCTGTTCACTAAGGCACTCGGCTCCACTTTAGCATTAAGCAAGTAAAGTTTCTAGTAGGAGAGAGCTGACACCATCTCAATGAGCCTTTCATAACTCAAGGGCTCCCAGGGGTCCTGAGCTCACATTCTGGGGCCTGGTGCTCTGTCTGTTCTCCCCTCAGTTGTCTCTTTCACAAGCTGAAGAGGCAAAGGTTTTGAACACCACCTCAAATGAAAGTTGTTCCATACCCCTAATCATCTCTGTACCTTTTCTACATCCATCGTTGAGATAACTGCACACCATGTTCAAGATGTAGGCACGGCATAGACTTGTCTGATGTCTGTAATGGCTCTCCTACCTAACATTCTATTATCCCTATGGACCCCTGCTGCAGACTGGGTTGATGTTTATAGAGTTTGCCACAGTGATCAGGAGCTGCTTCCTGAGTTGTAAAGGCCAAACGAGAGCTGTTGTTGTGCATGAGAAGCTTTTGGATTGTTTTTTTCCCCCTTTGGTGCATTGCTTTGCATTCGTCAGCGTTGAAACGCACCTGCCACTTTATTGCCCACTCACTTGGCTTTGTGAGATTCTTTTGTAGCTTTTCCCTTTCAGCTCTAGTTACCATTTCATGTGGGTTTGAAGTTGGATTTTTGATTTAATTACTTGCCTTTCATGTATGTATTTATAAAATTAACCGAAACCTTTACAAACATGAACATATTGCAATATCACCATCCTTCTGGAAATGAATACTCGAGACACAACTAGCGCATGTGTCAGTTTTCAGTGACATTGCAAGCATTGCTGTGCTGCTAAACCACTAGTACAATACAATAGCACCTACCACCTCTCTCCTCCCTCTCTCTCTCTCTCTCTCTCTGATACTACATCACATGTTTGTGGGGGAAGAAGTAATTTCATAGAATTTCAGAAAGGTGCCTATTTTATGCTTATCTTATAAAGGCAGTGATAGCTGAATAACTTGACAAATCTCACAGAAATCTCTCATGGGCCAATGTGATATCATGTTTGGAAGATCTACATTATAACCTCTGCACCAGGGCACAAAAAGCAGTTTGTTCCACGCTTGAACAAATCCCCAACCACTTCTCATGCGCCATTCACATCTATTACTGTTTTTGAGATCATATCTTGGGATTTTTGGCTTATCCGTAATCTATTTTTCTATGTGAAGCTCTTTTCTAGAGACACAGATGCATGCGTGTCTTTATAAAAGACATTCTCAGAATTACACTGAGCATGAATGTAACTTGCTGTGAGATATCACTGAAAGGTGCCAGCTAAATCGAAGCAATAAGGGTGGCGGTAATATGGAGCCCGTGGTTGTCCGTGTTTTATTCAAACCCTGGCTGCCACAGGTAAAAATAAAATCTGGATATTCAGTGCCATTGTGTGGATAGTGGGAGTGTGTTGAATATCTGGATGGTGCAACTGCTGTCCGGATAGCACTTAAGACAGCTTTTCACCTGCCCCGGGTTATTCAGAGCTTATTCAGATCGCAGATGATGATCACTGCTATCCAGATACGTTTTTTTTCTCTATCCCTGGACCACCCCATCATATCCGGAGGCAGTTTGCAGTAATGTTGAGCAGCAGTGTTTGGCTCGTGCTGCTATCCAGCTTTTGGATATCGGCACCAATATTCTCAATAGTGCAAAAATGCTTTTGCACAAATTTATACCTGCCCAAAGGATGTGTAAATGTGTGTGTGTGTAGGCGCCATGCGTGTACACACATTTTGTAAAGTACAGACTTGCATCACAACTCTTTCCCCTTTCCCCCAGGAATACCTACATGCAGATTGTGTAAAAGTAAGTGCTATCTTTTGGCATGTCTACCTTTTACATGGGTATGTCCTGCAGTTTAATTATAGCCATTTTCCACATGTGAAATATGTCTTCTGCTTGGAAAATACTGTGTAAAATGATCCCCCTGGTCTCCATTTCTAAATCATTATAAAATAGATTGTCCCCTCCCTCCTAAACAAATTACATAGAAACAGAGGGACAAAACGGATAAACTGGGACTTTTACTAGCATGCAAGAAAACAGCTATGACTGAGAAACAAATGTTGGACCTGGAATTGCACTTCCTCACGGAGCCGTTCACGCTTTCAGCATACTTGCTCACAAAGAGAATCATTTCATAAGGGACAGGAGTATGTAGAGTGTTGTTTTTATATGCTCAAGTAGGCTCTTGTAAAGTTGCCTGGGGATATACATAGGTAAAAAGTTAAATGCATAGACTCTCCAGGAGACAGAGAGTAGGCAGAGCAAGAATGTGCACACAATTACACCTACCTTGGACAGATATTAATATATATGTCTACTTACCTTCAGGAAATTTTATAAAGGCACATAAACCCATATATTACCTTTGTAAAATACCACTAACTTAATATTAGGAATAAACAGGATCAATACTCTGAAAAATAATCACAGCAGTACTGAGCCCAGTATTAAAGTGACTGCCACCATGTTTGTGACCTGACTAAGGCAATGACAGGAGGATTTCTTTCAGTAAGGAGATGGACCATTTTTCTGCTTCAAGTAGATGGTGATGCAGATAAATAAAAGATTTTTTCCTGGTGCAGAACTGCTAATGTGAGTTTAAAACAGCACAGGAGTATTCTCTAACATGTCCAAAGGGCATCAGCCCTAAGTATGATGTAATGGAGTACTATATAACTCCTAGTAAGGAGGATTTAGGGTCTCCTTTTCTTTCTCCACTCTACTGAGAGGAAGCCAGGACACAAGGAGTGCCTGGGCCCTCCACAAAAAGGTCACTAAATACTGAAAGAATATACAAACATTTTTTAAAGTTACAAAAGGTTATACAATTTTGAAATTTAAAAAGGTATGTGGTCACTCTAATATCAGATTCAATATTGCTGTTGTGGGGACCTAAAATAGAGGTTCCAGCCCTTATGTATATTTAAAATTGAGTGATTAAGATGTACCCCCCCTCCCCCGAGGTTTCTGCCTTTTAAGGACACAAATCCTGGCATGAATGCTTCTTGCATGCTCAGGTTTGTAATTCACAAATTTGGCAGACTGTTAACAACAAACCTCAAACTGGATTGCAATGATCAAACGTTTTAAACTGCCAAAAAGTGTTTGACTGACATTTGAGTCACAGCAACCATGGCTCTTGCATCACACTGCAGACCTCTGTGATTGTTTGAAATCTCCCAATGTTGCATGAGTTGTATGAGTGCTTTGGTATGTTTATAATTTGGAGGTTATGAACATATATTATGAATTATTATATAATATGAATTGATGTATTTTAAGAGACATTTCAGAATGAAATGTTATGAAAATGGTTCTATGAAGTTAATGTAGTGGAAAGAATTTTGGTATCTTGTAAAGTTTATCAAGAGTGAAGTGAGTAATAAAGTATAATAGCCTCTTAAGGTATATAGGTTACATTTTGATTGTTAGTGATTTCATTAGATTTACCATGTCATAGTGAAAGTATATTTTCCCTATTGATGCAAGATTTGGGTTTCAGGCAAAAGGAAGACAAAAACATTAGAAAGAATCAGCATCTTTTTGCACAGCTTGAAGAGAGACGTTTTTCATCCTGTATGTGTATGGGGAAGATGTGCTGCTTTTCCCACCTACTAGTTGTAACTGTGTTGTATTAGCTAAGGTTTCGGTTTGTACATGGCGGCCTGTCTTCCCAAACGGAGGAGCAAGCCTGAAGACTTTGAGCAGCATCTGATCCCTCACAGGAGTATTCTCTGACATGTCCAAAGGGCAGCAGCCCTAAGTATGATATAATGGAGTACTATATAACTCCTAGTAAGGAGGGTTTGGGGTTTCTTTTTCTTTCTCAACCCTACTGAGAGGAAGCCTGGGCCCTCCAGTAAGGGGTCACTAAGCTGGGGTTTACCTGGTAGAAAAAAAAGAGATCTTGCAAGGAGTCTTCACCCTGATGGTGGGCAGCCAAGGCCAAAAAAAGGGCCTGGACCACACGGTGAGGGATCGTTGGGCTGGAAGTTGCCTAGGACCGCATATAGTAGTACCACAGAGGACCTGTGTCTTGCAGAACTTAAATTGGAATTTAGGAGAAGATATTGAGTCTTAAATTTAAAAAGAAGAATATCAGAGGAACAAGAAGAAGAACAAAGGAATCGGAATGAAGAAACATCGAAAAATGATAGCAGATAAAGACCATACGGCCTTTCCAGTCTTCCCATCTATGCCAAATATTAGGCTCTATAATCCTTTCCTCTCTCCCTTAGAGATCCTTTGTATTGCACGTGTCCCATGCTTTCTTGAATTCAGATACAGTACTCTGCTGGGAAGCTGTTCCATGCATCCACCACTCTTTCCATAAACAATATTTCCCTAGATCACCCCAGATCTAGTCTCTTTCACCTTCATCCTATATCCCCCTCATTCCTGAGCTGCTTTTCAATTGAAAGAGGCTCTCTTTATGTGCATCTATGTTAGAGAGGTATTTAAAAATCTCTATCCTATTTCCTCTTTTCTGCCCTTTTCCCCAAAGTATACATATTGAGATCTTTGTCGATATAATCAACCACTCTATTATTCTACAATGTTTGAGTGATATTGACATCTCAGGAGTATTGCATAGTTTTGTTTATTTAATTGACAGGAGGGCACAGGTTAGAAACTCTTGGTTTCCTTTAACAACCAGAGGTCCCTCAGGGCTGTTCCCTTTCTTATATTTTATATTAATAAGAATTTAATATGCTGTTGTTGTTGTTAAGTGCCGTCGAGTCGGAGTCGACTCATGGCGACCCTCTGGATAGCTATCCTAAATTGTGTTCGGTCTTCAGTCAGGTGGCTCATTGTTGACAGACTGGTACCCGTAGCTGCTGTTATTGTATCGATCCATCTAATTGCTGGTCTTCCTCTTTTGCGTTGACCTTCTATCTTGCCAAGCATGATGTCTTTCTCTAATGATCTCTCTCTTCACATGATGTGTCCAAAGTATGAAAGTCGAAGTCTTGTCATCTGAGCTTCTAAAGAAAGCTTAGGTTTGATCTCCTCTAGTACCGACTGGTTTGTTCGTCGGGCAGTCCATGGTATTGTGATAAGGAAGCTTATCATAGCTCAGGAAGGAGCTATAGGAAAGGTGAAGTGACTCTGAACAAGCAACCTGTCAGTTCTGGTAGAAATAAGAAAACAGAATTTTCCCATAAAAGACTACCAGTCCCAGAATGCACCAGGTTTCCAACAGCCATTAGAGGAGCTGAAGTGGGGAAACGTGTGTTCAATCAGGAGGGCTATGAGGTAATCCCTAAGCACTCATCTCAAAGGGCAGGGCCTGATTCAGCACAGCTGCGCTGTGTTAGGGTGGAGCACTCATCTAGGCAGAATAAAGGTAGAGTTTATTCTACAGAGAATTATCATCATCTTCATGATCAGCTTGGATATCCTCATCTTGGACAGTTTCATCTGGAGGATCATCAGAAGCAGAAGCCAGAGCGAACAAACAGAGAGGGCAAGAAACCCTTTGGAAGAAAGAAGAGAAAAACCTTTGGGGGGTCTAGAGGAGTCTGGAGCAGTACGTATACTGGGAGGCATTCCAAGGGCCAGCATACACCATTGGACTGGGGAAAGCCAGAGGAATGGTGCTGCAGAGCTAGGAATCTCCAGACGGTACCTGTGAGGGAGACAGCTGCACTTGGAAGGGACCCTAAAACCCGTGCCAGAAGGTATGTGAAGAGAGACCCAGTGTCCAGGGATCTGGATTGGAAGGCTGGACATAAGAACTGGACTACATACTGGCCAGGCTATATAGAGAGGAACTCTAACAGCAATGGAAGCTCAGGTATGAACACTGATCTATGCCCTAGCTATACCCTTGAAAGACAGCAGGGAAGCAAGTATTGTCCTGAGAGTACTCCATTGAGAAATTCCTCTGTGCCAATCCATGATATTGAACCCATGATTGTTGAAGAAGGGGGAGAGGTTGCAGATGAAGGCTGTGTTTACATGGATTGCTCTCTGTCTAAACTCCTTTGGTAATTTACTGTTACAAAGTACAGCAACCATCACAAAGAAATACAAACTTGTTCTTTAATCTACTCAGAAAAGCTCCTGAAATAGGATTTTGAGCCACGCAGTAGAAAGCAAGCCAGCTAAGGGGTTTCAGCTGGATAACTGCTAGCAATTGAGCCTTACCTAATTGCTTGTGAGCTCTGAGGGAATCACTTCTGAGTCTATGTGGGAAGATATAAGAAGTTAACCTGAAAAGAACAGTTTTTCCCTTCTTTGTGGATTTTGTTTGTTGTTTGATACACTGCTAAGAAAATATTAGCTAAAGCCTACAGAAAAGACCAGTTTGTTACCAACCAGGTCTTTATTCTTTTGCTTTGATTGCCTGACAAGTTCAGCCGTTGTTTTTCCTGATTTTGTTTTTCTAAGTTAAACACTGAAAGCAAGTATCCTGTTTTATGTGCTACCAAGCATATCTGTGTTGGGAGAAATAACCCCATAAATAAATATCTTATTGGCTTTACCCTCAAGCACAACTAATTATTGTGAGCAGCTGTGTCTGGTGTGAATGGACTGCATTGCCCACAATCCCTTGCAAATCATATTGATATATGCACTTGCCAAGACTGTGAACATTCTCACCCAGGCAGCCGTCTGACAGTATACACAGTATTCGCCGCCAGCACCATAATTCAAAGGCATCAATTTTCTTCCTGTCTGTCTTTTTCACTGTCCAGCTTTCACATACATATGATGTTATTGAAAATACCATGGCTTGAACAAGTCAAATCTTTGTATGGAGAGAGACATCTCTGCTCTTGAGAATCTTATCTAGGTCTTTCATAGCCATTCTGCCAAGAGCTATGCATCGTCTGATTTCTTGACGGCTTGTTGCTTCTTTATATAGTTTATCCAAGTAGGTTATAGTTGTTCACAATTTCAATTTCTTCTCCTTCAACGATGAACCTGTTGATTATGTCTTTCCAAGGATCCATCTCACATCTGCAATCAGGGGCGGCCCAAGGGGGGTGCGGGGGCATGTGCGGAGACTCAGTGCGGGGCCTCATTTGCATAAATATTTGCATAATGTTACCATACACTAACTTATAGTAAACATGCCTCTTCATGAGTGTATGGATAAAGAAAGACAAAGATTTCTACATTACTATAATCCAGTGCCAACCACCAGGCACATTAGGAACTACTACAAACACTGCCCATTTAGAACCCATAGCAAACCCACCGTATCCTAACAGTACTACCAGGACTCATAAAGCACCATACCCTACCTATCAAAAGGCAACACTGCAAATATTAAACCAATACATTTCAGAGAATAACAATACATGACCTACTGGGGAAAGAGAACAAGTGACAATGTCAAATAGGAATTACATAAACAGAATACCTCAGCTCAGTTACACATGCAGAACATAGACCATCACCAAACAAGGAATCACAATTTAAAAACAGGAAGACAGTAATTAAACTGGAACCCTAAAAGCCAAACTTGGAATGTACAACAACAATATAGAAATAAAACTATAAATTAATTTCCTCTTGTACTAAACAAAGCACAGACATTAATGATGCACATTTCCCAGAGCTGACATATTCCAGTTAATAAATTCAAAATAAAGAGATATCTTTGTACCTTTTGTGCATTTTTTTTCAGTTGCAATTGTTCCAGCCACTTTCTTCTGGTTTATTTGTGTCTTCTGCTATCTCTCCATCGTCTGCTGTCCATTTGTCCTTTCTTCTCTTCTAGTTTTTTTCCATTCTCTCTCTACATCTGCTTTAACATACTAATCTTTCTCCTTTTGCTCTTTCCTCATTCCTATTTCATCCACTCAAATTTTACCCCTCCATCCTCAATCCGCACTTAGGGGCTTGTTTACAAAGCCGCGGTAGCGGTTTACGATCGTAATCGGAGCCGCGACCCCATTGATTTCAATGGGGCCGCGGCTGCGATCGCGATCGCGAACCACTACCGCGGCTTTGTAAACAAGCCCCTTAGTCTTCCAATACCCGGCCAATTGTACATTTTTCTTCCCTCCCACACAAAATATTTTTCCCCTCTCCATTTCACTCTCCCAGCCCCATCCCCTTCTAATCTCCCCCAACATCAGCTCCCTTTTAGTTCCAGCCCCACCCAGTATCCGCTCCCTTCTAGTCCCCACAGCCCATCCGAGTCCCTTCATCAACTCATTTCCAATACCAGCCTCCCATCAGCCCATTTCTAGTCCTTTCCTAGCCCCACCATCAGCCCATGTTAAATCCTAGCTCCCCTCCACTCAGCCCATTTCTAATCCAAGCCCCCCATGAGCCTATTTCCAGTTCTAGCCCCTCCATGAGTCCATTTCAATCCAAGCCCCCACCACAGCCCATTTCCAATCTTAGCTCCCCCAACACCCAATTCCCAGTCCTATCCTAGCCCCTCCATCAGCCCATTTCCTGTCCTAGCTCCCTCCCCTCAGAGCCCATTCCAAGCCCCCCTTCCATCAGCTATTTGTAGTTCAAGCCCCCTTCCACTCATCCCAGTTCCTTTCAGTCCCCCTCCCCACCAGCTATTTGCAGTTATAGCCCCCCACTTCCCCTCAGCCCATTTCCATTCCAAGCCCCGTCCCCATCAGCTATTTGCAGTTCAAGCCCCCCACTTCCCCTCAGCCCATTTCCATTCCAAGCCCCGTCCCCATCAGCTATTTGCAGTTCAAGCCCCCTTCCACTCAGCCCATTTCCAGTCCTAGCAACGCCCCCAACCCCGGACCAGGCCTAGCCCCCCAGAGCCCCCTCTCCCTTCTTATCCCCCCCTCCCCTTTTCCGGTCGAATCCCCCATCACCCAATTTTTAGTTTAAGCCCCCCATAGCCCATTACCAGTCCTAAACCCCCATCAACCCACTTCCAGTCCTAATCCCACCAGCCCATTTCCAGTCCTAATCCCCCATCACCCAATTTTTAGTTTAAGCCCCCCATAGCCCATTACCAGTCCTAACCCCCCATCAACCCACTTCCAGTCCTAATCCCACCAGCCCATTTCCAGTCCTAATCCCCATCACCCAATTTTTAGTTTAAGCCCCCCCATAGCCCATCACCACTCCTAACCCCCCCAGCGCCCATCACCACACCTACCCCCCCCCAGCGCCCATCACCCATCACCAATCACCACTCCTAACCCCCCCAGCCCAGCCCATGGAAAATTTAAAATAAAAAAAAGCTGTCTGCTGCCGCTTCCGGGGCCGCCGCGGCAGAATCGAGTGTGCCGCGGGGCCCCCCCTGTGCCCGGCAGAGCCTGCCCTCCCCTATATCAGCTCTTTCTTTCCAGCTGCAGTCACACGCGCTGGCTTTCAGAGCACGAAGGGACTAGTTTCCCTTTCGTGGCTCTGTTAAGCCCGCGGGGGCTGATGGGAGTTCCCATCAGCCCCCGCGGGCTTAACAGAGCAGCAAGGGAGAAACTCTCCCCTCGCGCTCTGAAAGCCGGCGCGTGTGACTGCCGCTGGAAAGAGAGAGCTGATACAGGGGAGGGCAGGCTCTGCCAGGCACAGGGGGGGGCCCCGCGGCACACTCGATTCTGCCGCGGCGGCCCCGGAAGCTGCAGCATACAGCTTTTTTAAATTTTTTTTTCATTTTACTTTTGGATCAGAATGTTTTTTGCACGGGGCCCCCTGAAACGCGGGGCCCTGTGCAAAAAACATTCTCGCTCAATGGACGGGCCGGCCCTGTCCGCAATGATGTCTCTTGTTTCTCGCCCTTTCCTGAACCCTGCTTGCACTTCAGGTAGTTTTTGTTCCAGGTATGGTTGTAGTCTCTTTTGAATAATCTTCAGTAGAATCTTGCTGGCATGTGGGATCAGAGCGATTGTGCGATAATTTTCACAGTCAGTTGGATCACCTTTCTTTAGTATTGGTATAAACACAGATCTTATCTCCAGGAACAAGCAGGAATGAGTCTTCACATATGGGTACGTCGGTACTGACGGAGCCTGCACGGGAATGCTCCCCAGCATCCAATTAGAAAGCTTTTGGGAGCATCCCTCGTGCCTGCGCACTGCCTTCACGCCTTTTCCACTACCTCTCCTCAGTTTTCTTTTTTCCGCGGAGCCGGCAGGACGTCCTCCTGTCACCGCAGAAACTTTTTTCTTTAAATTCTTATTTCTTGTTTTCTTGTGGTCGCGGCTGTTTTTCCCGCCGCCACCGGTACCGCCGGTGGGTTTTTCTTTTCTTTTTCTTAAACTCAGGGAGAGTCTTCCCTCAGTTTCTGTCTTAAATTTTTTTGGACCTGCAAGGCCTTTCCATTATGGAGCCGCCTTCTCCTAAGAAGTGCCTTCACTGTGCAAACACAGTTTTCTTTTTAGACTCCAATGATTGGTGTCTAACCTGTTTGGGTCCTGACCCTTTTTCCCCTGAACAATCAGGTTGCAAGACTGTGAGAAGAACTTCCCTCTTTTGAGTTTCCCTCGATACCATTTTCCCTCCTTATGTGAGGGCACCGGCCTTTTCTTCTCTACAGGATCAGGTAACCCACAAACAGTCTGTTAAGACTAGCCAATCCTTGAGTGGTAGGTCTCATGCCATGCATGATGACGGCTCCGGCCTTGCCCTCAAGACTCCATTGGCATTAAAACCCCGGCGGGAGTCTTCGGGCTCCAAAGCATTTCAGGGGTTTCAGGTTGTTCCTGGGGCTCACCCCTCACAGAACATACCTGAGCCATGCTTGGTGGCGGCATCCGCTTCGAGCGGTACCGATTATCCGGCATCGGCACCGGTGTCAAGTGATCTACTCTTCACCAGGAATCGTCATCGGGTGTCCTCGGTACCTTCGGGACCGATCGGTATGACCCAGATTGACTTTCCCGTATCGACGCCGATACCACCACCGACGTCGGTACCCTCTAGACATGCATCGATAGACTCGCTCCCTTCGATGCCGAGTCTGGAATCGATTTCTAGTCTAGATGATTGGGTACCTACGCATCACGGAACCGACCCTTATCGTTTCCGGATACGCGGTACCGAGGATATTCACCAAGCGTTTCTGGTTGCCTCAGTACCACTTGATCAGCCTCCGATGACTGCTTCGGGGACGTTACCGTCTCCGATTCCGACTCAGCTACCAGTATCGGTATCAATGTCGGTTCCTGCAGTTACTTTGGTACCATCGATCCTTTCTATGCCTATTTTGGAATCGATACCTGGCATGGACGATGCAGTACTGACTGCCTCATATCCTGACTGCCAGTATCACTATCCATCTAGTGGGATTCTTTTTCTGCACCAGCCCAGTACATCCTCTGGTGCCCAGGCTGCTACTTCAGCTTTAGCCTATCCAAGGATGATTCCCATTGGAGATCCTTCTTTTCAGAAATTTCTCCTTGACATGGCAACTTTTCTTGCTATTCCTATCCCTGGCTGTGATCCTACTCGAGGCTCTCCTGCAAAAAAGGAAAATATAATGCTTCCTTTGCATCATTCTTTGCAGGATGTTCTTCTAAGAATATGGGAATCCCCTTTAAGAGTTCCCTCACCTTCTACAGCAACTGATGTTCTGTATCAGGTGCCCCCCCTCTCCAGGGTTCCAAAAGACTCAACTTCCCCATCATTCCATTGTAGTGGAATCAGCAATGAGGAAGGTAAAAAGCAAGAAGAAGCATTCTTCTTTTCCGCCAGGTCGTGCATCTAAAGCACTTGATGCCTTTGGACGTCAAACCTTCCAAGCATCTATGCTGGCATCAAGGATTATCTCTTATATTTTTTACATGAGTCTTTCTCTCCAGGAGGTCACAAAGAAATTATCTCTTTTGACTCCTTTTCTGTCAGAGCCCAAGGCTGCAGACTATTCCTTACTTCTTAGTCATAGCCAGAATCTCTCTTGGTTTCTTTCTCGTGCTTTTGTAGACTCTTTTGAGTCTGTTAGCAGAACCTCTGCTATAGCCATAGGAGCACGGCGTAAAGCCTGGCTTCAAGCTTCAGACTTGAACAGATGGGCACAACAAAGACTGGGGAATTCTCCTTGTACTGGAGAAAATCTCTTCAATAAGGAGGTTTTACACCAGGTTGCTCATTGCTCCACTGACTTCCCTAGTTCTGGGAACGATCCTAAGCCTTCTTCTTCCCCGGGAGGTAGGAAATGTCCTACCAAACCTTCTTTCCCTAAGAAAAGAAGGATTCGCTCTTCTCCTGCCCATCATCCAGATGTTCCCAAGCAGGGGACACCTCGCCTTGGTCTGAGGAATCCAAACTCTAGCCAGGCTGAACAACCCCAGCAACCATAGGTTCCTGAAGGTTACAAACTACAGTTAACTTCTTCTTAACAGAAGTTTATTCTCTGTTTTTTCTTTCTTAGATATGCTGAGCTGTACGGATATTCATGTCTATGGGTTACAGATTACTCCTCTTCTTCCTACCAAGAAGAGCAGTTAACTACTATCCCATGATAGTTTTTCTGTCCCAACATGAACATTTTTTCCTTCAGCAGACTTCCCATATGGTAAGTCATCCTTCAGCTCCTGTTTTCTCTACCCTCTCATCCAGGGTTTCCCCTGAATGAGTGGTACCATATCACTTCTTTTTCTGGGCAGTTCCTCAGGCAGGGACAGGAATTTCCTCTCCCTTTGTCTGTTCTCTCTGTTTTACACAGTAAGATTCTCTCTGCTGTTTTTTCAGCAGCTGCCCATGCAGGAGTTCCAGTGCTTGAACTACTGGTGCTTTTCCACAAGTTTCCAGTCCGTCTTCCACCACTTTCTGTCAAGCCTTAGTAGTGATTACAAGATAGTGCTCCATCTATCTTGGATAATCCTACTCACTCAGGCTTCTTACATTATCTTCTTTTCTTGCCATCTCCACTTCTTGGATTTGGCAGCACAACCGACCTACCGTCAGGTCTATCTATTAATTCTCCTGCATAATGCTCTCTGCAATCTTCAGAGAAGCTTTCTACTATGGGCCCTTGCTAGAGAGCATAAGTTTTTGTCTCTAATGACTATTCTCTATGGTGGAAAAAGCTTCTCAGTCATTCTCCATGACTATGAGGGGTTTTCACACCCTGTTGTCTCCTGTCACTTACAGGGTATAAGCCTTTTCTGCGTGCATATCCAAAGAGTTTTTCCCAATCCTGCAGGATTATACTCTTTTTTTTTCTTTACAGCTAGTCCTCATGGTATCCTACTCCTTTATGGACAGCACATATTCTACTAGTAACGCATGATACCCTTGTGTCCCTTCAGTGGGTCGTCCTGGTATCTCCTTCTATGCGTTTTCTGTCCATTTACCATGTCAGAGTTCCACAAAACTCAGGACTTGCTGTTTACAGACTGATATTATCCTCTGTTTTTTCACGCCTTCTTAGCCCGGAGGAATAGATTCTCTACATTTCTTCTCAAGTAGGTTCCACCTTCTTGTTCTTAGATGAATCTTTCTCCTTCACATCTCTCATGTGAATGTTCTTATGGGCATATCTCTATCTGCTAGCAGCAGACATGTATCTTCAAACATACATTTTCATGTATGTATATATCTCTATATATTCTGTAGATACGTATGTCTGTAAGCTGTGTGTGCATACCCTATGCCCCTTTATATAACCATAACTATACACATATATATATCTATATATCTATATCTATATATGTGTGCATCTGTCAAGATGCTTCCTTATAAGTAGATATGTATTATATACCTATCTCCCTAACTGTCTATGCTATAAAGGTTTTTCCCTCTTTAGAGGTTCCAAACAGTGGACTTGCATATATTCATACTGTCCCTCAGTATGGTCGTGATATTATGCACACAACCACTACTGTGGTACTGACAGCTTCCATTTTACTTTAGCCTGAAGCATCATGCTTCAATATCTTTCCTATCTCTCACCAGCTAGGAAAGACAGCTTAGATCTTCAATAGTTCTGGGGTTCAGTCCTTCATGCATCTGTCCTCCCTGGGAATACGGGGTTTTTCTCATACCCCTTCTTCCCTCCAGGACTGCGCCAGTAGTCCAAATTGGTCAGTCTTCCTCTTTTACTCCTAAATGTTAATGACTCAGTAGCTAAAAGAGTTTTTCAGCTTTTCCCATAAAGCTTTCCACTGAAGACTTGCCGTTTTTCTACTACCCCAGTTGACACCTGGGTCACCTGCCAATTCCAGATTTGGACCTTCCCCTCACTGCTGTGAGGTCACCTTGAGGATCCTCTACTGCATCTCCAGTAGACTCCATCACGCTATCTCCTTCCTACAATTCAGTAGGTAAGATCCAGTTTCTGATTGTTCATTAAATATTTTTAATGGTACTTATCATACATACCAAGGACTCCTCTCCTGTAGTCCTTAGTTTTGCTGTTTTTTCTTACAGCTACCACTTCTTTCAACTCCTACCCACCATCCCTCATGGGATGCCGGAGATCCCTGTGTGGGAACTGCAGTCCTGATCCAGGGACTCGCATCTTATGGGATCTCCCCCTGGCATCTATAGCTAGGGAGTCCCCATATGTGAAGACTCATTCCTGCTTGTTCCTGGAGATAGCACAGTTACTTATCTGTAACAGGTGATCTCTGGGAACAGCAGGAATAAGTCTTCACAACCCACCCACCTCCCCTAAGAGTTGTATTTATCTATCTATCTTCCTTTCCTCTTTCTCTCCCTTTGTCTCAGCTATGAAACTCAACTGAGGAGAGGTAGTGGAAAAGGCGGGAAGGCAGTGCGCAGGCGCGAGGGATGCTCCCAAAAGCTTTCTGATTGGATGCTGGGGAGCATTCCCGTGCAGGCTCCGTCGGTACCGACGTACCCATATGTGAAGACTTATTCCTGCTGTTCCCAGAGATCACCTGTTACAGGTAAGTAACTGTGCTTTCCAGTCAGTTGGCCATGATGTTGTCTTCCATATTTCTTGGCAGAGCCTTGTAAGTACGATAACAGCTGCATCAGATTGCTGCAATACTTCTATGGGAATGCTATCAATACCTGGTGCTTTGTTCTTTGAAAAGGCTTTCAATGCTGCTTCAACTTCTTCTTTCATCACCAATGGTTCCCGATCATAAGGTACAGGTTGAAACGGCTGTTGGTCCACTTGATCTTTATCATATAAAAACTCTGTACATTCCTTCCACCTTTTCTTGATCTTCTCAGCATCTTTCAACATAGAACCTTGAGCATCTTGTAACATTCCAATTCGAGGCTGGAACTTTTTCTTTAACTCTCGTAGCTTTAGGAAAGCCGATCTTGTTCTTCCTCTAATAGTTTCTGCTTCTATTTCCTTGCAAGTGTCATTGTAGTACTTTTCCTTGTCCTGTCTTGCTGCACGTTGGAAATCTCTGTTGAGTTCTGCGATTGTCTTTCTTTCTCCTCTAAAGCAAAATTCGGCCACGTTTCGTGAATGATAATATTGCTATAAAGAAAGTAGCTCATTCAACTGTTCACCTTCGTATCACTGTTCAGTGTTTTATGTGTCCTACATAAGCCTCAGAAAATCCCCTGTCAGCACTGCAAGACCCAGACTAAATGAAAATGTCTCGGGCGCGTGCAGGGTTATTAAACATCAATGGCTTATGACAAATGAAGAACTATATAACCGACATCTGTTCGTGAAATATAACAAAACAGTATTCTGGTTTAGCAGAAAAATCACTTAACTTTTGTGATGACGTGTCCGGTTGTAGTCTTCATTTCCAAAAATTTTTTTTTAAGAATTTTGTTGCTTAATAATAGCCCTTTTCTTTTATAGTTCTTTCTCCTCTGGCTTTAGCTTCTCTGCGTTTCTGGGCAATTTTCAGAGTTTCTTCCGTCATCCATTTTGGCCGTTTTTGCTTTTTCACCTTTTGTAGAGACTTCTCGCTTTCTTCCAACACAACCTTCTTGATGTCATTCCATAACTCTTCCGGAGCTCTGTCATTTGTATCTAAAGCAGCAAATCGATTTTGCAGGCAGTCTTTAAATTCCAGTGGTATATTCTCAAGGTCATATTTTGCCGCATTCATGAGTGGTTTGCTCTTTTTCAACTTTAGCTTGAGTTTGCATACTAGTAGTTGATGGATCTGTACCACAGTCAGCTCCAGGTTTTGTCTTTGTTGATGTTACAGAGCTTTTCCATCGTTGACTTCCACAGATGTAGTCAATTTGATTTTTATACAATCCATTGGGTGAGGTCCATGTGTACAGTCGCCGCTTGTGTTGCTGGAAGAAGGTGTTTGAGATGAATAGATCATTGGTCTTGCAGAATTCTATCAGTCTTTCTCCAGCTTCATTTCTGTTGCCAAGTCCATATTTTCCAACTACTTTGCCTTCTTCTTTGTTGCCAACTTTTGCGTTTCAGTCACCCATGACTATCAGGATATCCTGTCTGCATGTTCTGTCAATTTCAGCTTGTACTTGTTCATAGAACTCTTCAATTTCATTCTCTTCTGCAGCTGTTGTTGGGGCATATACTTGAATTATAGTTGTGTTGATAGGCAATCCTCGTAGACGAATAGAGATTAAGTGTTCGCTGACTGCATTGTATTTCATTACAGTTCTTGCAAGTTTCTTCTTTATTATAAATGCAGCACCATTTCTTCTTTGTCTTTCATTTCCAGCATAATAGATCATGTGATCATCTGATGCAAAGTGCCCGATGCCAGTCCATTTCAGTTTGCTGACACCCAACAGATCAAGTTGTACATGTACCATTTCATTCTTGACCACTTCCAACTTTCCTTGGTTCATGCTTCGTACGTTCCATGTTTCCATGTGTAAGACATCTTTACAGCTTCTGACTCTCATTTCATGCACAGCTACATCAGCAGTCAGACTTCCCGAGGGCTTTGATCCAACCACATCATAAATGCTGGCTTTACTCTGAAAAGTCTTCAGCTCTTCCCCAGTAGCTAGTTGAGTGCCTTTTGACCTGGGGGTCTCATCTTCCAGCACCATAGCACAATTTGTTTTGTTGTAACCATCCATTGGGTTTTCATGGCAAGATACAGAAGTATATTGCCGGGCCTTTCTTCCGCGCAGTTTAAGTTTGGTGTTGTTGCCGTTGTCACAGAAATGTGATCCTTCGCCATCAACACTATCCCATTCTGCTGCTGCCCAGATGGGTGGTTTGTCTTGGTCTGGCACCTCAGCTGAGACCTGTCCATCTTGGGAGACCCTGCCAGTAGTTAAACTACCGATAGTTTAGCTCTCAGCATCACTGATGCACGCAAGCCCTTACATCACGACAAGCTGCAAACCCAAGTGAGAGAGAATTTAATATATACTGTCTTTAAAAAATAAAAAATACTGGTCTGCTCTTAAAACTCACCTTTTTATCACAGTCTTTGGTGATCAGCTCTGAGGTGGCAGTGGAAGTTGTGGTGTCTAATTTCTCTTTTTACTTTAACTGATTTTTCTGTCCTTGACCTTATCTTTTACTTCTACTATCCCAGTTATTAAATTGGAGTTTCTTTCTTTCTTTTAGTTATTTTTTTTTATATTGTAAACTGCTCTGCATTTTTTTAAAGACAGTAGAATTTAATATATACTGTCTTTGAAAATGCAGAGCAGTTTACAATATAAAAATAACTAAAAGAGAGAAAGAAACTCCAATTTAATAAATGGGATAGTAGAAGTAAAAGATAAGGTCAAGGACAGAAAAATCAGTTAAAGTAAAAAGAGAAATTAGACACCACAACTTCCACTGCCACCTCAGAGCTGATCACCAAAGACTGTGATAAAAAGGTGAGTTTTAAGAGCAGACCAGTATTTTTTATCACAGAGTTCAGCTTGAATATTTGATAGAAGGTTGTTCCATAGGAAGGGGACTGTAAGATCTGGTAGCCTCCAAGAGACTAATGGAAAAGAAAGTCTGTTGTTTGAATAGATCAGCGAGACTGACTAGGGACATGGGGAATAGTAACGGAAGGCAAGCAGGCAGGATTGGATGTATAAAGGGCTCTCTGGACCTGAACAAGGGTCTTAAAATTGCATCAATTTGTAAATTGTTTAGGGGACATGAAGTCAGTTAATATATACAAATTCATACCAGTCACTGATTTGATTCCATATCCCTTTGATTATGCAGCACTGTACATCAAAACTATGAGGACTTGAATGTTTTGTAACAGATTTGCTTTGAATGTTAAAAAAAAAAAAAGAACCAAGGTTCTGTTTTTAACTTTGTCATTATTGGTTATGTTTCCTACTCATTTTAAAGAAGCTGATTGCAGTATTCTGATTTTATCACAGCTATGAAATCTGGGGTAGATTCTCACCTAAAAATGCATTTGCATATTCAAACAGTTGTTAGTAATCTTGGTACTATGGTTCAATCACTTTTAATCTTGCATTTAGATGACTGCAGTAATCTGTATCTCGGGCTTCCTGCATTGACCATACATGCACATCAGATCGTTCAAAATTCTGCTACATGGAGAGAGTATCGCTGCTGAGGGAGCTGCCGTGCGATTTTCACCAGCGCGGTTCAGTGCAGCAGGACCTGGAGGAAGCTTACTTGACCAGCGTGCAGGCGGGAGAAGGACGTGCCCTGGCCCGGAGGACCCTTCCCTGCTCTACAAAGCCCACAGGTGTAGGAGAGACCAGCTGAGAGAGTATCGCTGCTGAGGGAGCTGCCGCGCGATTTTCACCGGCGCGGTTCAGTGCAGCAGGACCTGGAGGAGGCTTACTTGACCAGCGTGCAGGCAGGAGAAGGATGTGCCCTGGCCCGGAGGACCCTTCCCTGCTCTACAAAGCCCACAGGTGTAGGAGAGACCAGCTGAGAGAGTATCGCTGCTGAGGGAGCTGCCGTGCAATTTTCACCGGCGCGGTTCAGTGCAGCAGGAACTGGAGGAGGCTTACTTGACCAGCGTGCAGGTGGGAGAAGGACGTGCCCTGGCCCGGAGGACCCTTCCCTGCTCTACAAAGCCCACAGGTACTATACGCGGCCGCGTGTCGCGGCCTGCGTGGTGTGACCTAAGGGGCATGGCTCAAGGGGCAGGACACGCCCCTTTGGCGCCCCTTCGGCGCACATGAGGTGTTCGTGTGTGTCTTGAGAAGTCAGTGTTAACCATGGGCAAATGGAAGGCTAAGGTTGGTACCAAGTATGGGAATGGTGTTTCAGGTGGAAAAGTGGTGGGCCCTATGGACAAACATGTGACTTCCCTGCTGCCTGGTGATCATTCACCGGAGGGGGTTTCACTGAGCCCTGTTCTTCGGTCTCCTCCTCCTCTTCCACTACCAGCTTTCTCTTCCACCTTTCTGGAGTGTTCCCCTGAGAAGGCACCCCCGGTTCCGCTTCCTGTTTTTCCAGCTGTTTCAGAATCTGGGGTTATTGCTTCCCCCGCTGGGGAAGTGACTCTTACTGACATATGGTCTGCAATTCAAAAAATTGATGTACGTTTAACCTCTACAGTATCCTCCCTTTGTAAGTTTTCCCAAGATGTGGTTGACAAATTACAATTTATGGATAATCAGTTGGGTTCTCTTGTTAAGTTTGCTGCTCGTCCTGATTCCCAGTTCCAATCCTGCCAAGATTCTGATGTTGCTTTAATGAGAGATTTCTCAACTATTTCCTTTCGGCTGGAAGTTCTGGAGAATCAGGCCAGAGCATGAAACTTACGTTTCTTAAACTTTCCCATCACGCATTTATTATCTCCTGAAATTTTATTGGGGAAATATTTCTCTGAAGTGTTACATTTGGAGGGGGATTTACAAATAGCTCATATGTATTACCTGCCTTTAGGTTCTTCTTCTTCTCCTCGAGCCGTCGGGACTGCGGTCCCTTCGGTTTGTTTGGTGGATCAGAACCTAACGGCTTTCCTGGAGGATTCCCTTGATGTTATTTCTAAGCGCAATACTTTGGTAGTGAAGTTTGTTTCTGAAACTGCCAAATTGCGGGTTTTGAGAGCATACTTCAAGTGTAGGCACGCTCCTTTTTGCGGTCCAGGTTTTTCCAGATGTCTGTCGGTTTACTCAAGTTTGGCGTAAGCAGTTCTTGTTGTTGAAACCGCGGGTTGTAGCTTTGGGGGCGACTTTTTTCCTGAAATTTCCCTGTTGTTGTATGGTTACTCTGGGGGGACAAACCTATGTATATACTGATGTAAATACTTTAAAATCTTTTTTGGATAGAAAAGCGGTGGGTGGTTCATAGTCGGAGGAATTGATAAATATTTTTGGCTCCCTAATATGGGGTTATTACACTCCTTATTTCTTATCCTTTTGGATTGTTAGAATTTCTGATTTCCTCTGAACGGTTCTCTCTCCTTTGATGTGATCTTTTTATGTGGGAAGGTTTCTTTTTGAACTGATATATTATGTATCTTGTTTACTTGCTTATATTTATTGTATTGCATTCAGAAGAATTCTTAAATAAAAATTTAAAAAGAAATTCTGCTACACGTCTTATCACTGATTCCAATCGTTTCAAACATGTTACACCTAAACTTTATGACAATTAAATGGTGAATTTTGTTTACGATCTTAGGGGCCCTTTTACTGAAGTGCGGTAAGCCTTTGCACTTACCATGGGTTTTCTGATGGAAAAACATGCGTTAAGTGCAAGTCTCTGTAGTAAAGAGGGAGGAGTAGCCTAGTGGTTGGGGCAAGGTACTTCAGGCCGGAAGGTCGGGGGTTCAAATCCCACTAGAGGACAGCAACCTTGGGCCGGAAGGACTGGGGTTTCTAGTCCCATAGATGCTCCTTGTGGTCTTGGGCAAGCCACTTAACCCTCCATTGCCCATGTTCCCTGTAAGTATTAGTGTATGTGTCTCATATCCCACGTGTTAAATGTATCCCCCAATTGTGTTGTGACCGCTTTGATTGAAGGATAAGGCGGTATACAAAACTGTCTAAATAAATAAAATAAATAAAATAAATGCAGGGGCGTTCCCAGAATCGGCCCTGCATTTGCCACACAGGGCAGACATATACTGCAGCAGGGAGTGCAGGAGTAGTCTTGTTCCTTGCCAAGGCAAAGAACACAGACCTGGGGACAATCACCACCTTAGCAAACCCCTTCCTGCCATGGAGACCTTGCAAAAGGGCCCAACAACATCAGAGTAAGAAAGCCCCATCCGGCATGCCCACTGTCACCAGCTCTCCTTAAACCCCCGTGTATAAGTGGGTAGAGGTTAAGGGAGTGGTTCTTCCCCACTGAAGCAGCTACTTTACATATCCTGAAGCTGGGCTTTTTGAGAAATGTAGTCCCTTCACCAAATCAATGAGGAGCAGTTGTGGAAAAGTGGTTTAAGCAACCAAAGGATTTTATTTCCCCTCCCGGGGTGGATTTCACCATGAACAAAGTAACACGAACCAGGTATTTACTGGCATAAGGACAAATCAAAAGTTCTTTAACAGAAAAAGCTTACTTCAGCAATAAACAGGTTGATATCTAGCATTCCAACATAACAATGCTGTTTCTTCACAGCTCTCTGCCTCCCAATGCTAGTAGTGCTGTACTTTCTCTTTCACCACATGCCTTCAGCGTAATGAGATTATTTCATTAGCAAGTGATATCGTACAGTCCATGATATCTTCATCAATATTCACACACTCAGGTTCAAAGTCCATTAACTCTTCCTGGCTAGAAGGAAATGTTTGTAACGGCAACTCTGATGCCACGCCCTTTCTAACTGCTCCAGGTTTCACTAGCTGTTCCTGAGTTAAATACTGGCTTTCACAAATGTTATCAGCACAGGTATTCTCTTCCCAGCTCCAACCCTCTGGGTAAATACAGTCACTGTAACTACTTTTATACCAGCCTTTTGGCTTACCTTTTAGCCTAGCTGTTGGAGGTTTTCTTTGTGGCTTTGGACCGGCTGTAAGTTCCCAGCCTAAGCCTTGCACAGAAGATTTCACTTGCCTTCCTGGCTTCCTTTCACTTCTGTGTTCCCCTGGATACTGCAGGTAATCCACTCTGCCCTTATTATATCCTTCCTTTGGGGTTTCTTTCCTTTTCCTGAAGAAAGACTCTGTCTCACCCTTCCTCAGACACTCTGGCTTTCTCCTGGCACTGCTGTCTGCACCGTAGCTCTCATTAGCTTCGTTATCCAGCACACATGCCTCTCCTCTTTCTTCTTCTGCTTCTCCTTCCTCCTCCAACTCTTCTTCTAACTCCATAAGCTCAACTGAACTCTCTTTATCAGGGTGAATTCTAGGGCCGTGCTCAACTCCACCCCCTAGCAGGTGTCCTGCATTAGCTCGTGACTCCTTCCCTGAATGATAGGGGCGTTTCTCTTGCCTCTGTGCTTGATTTCTAAGGTTACCAGGAGCCATGTGCTTTTGTTTACCACTCAGCCCTACTCCTGTTCCTGGCTTTTTAGCCTCTCCTGACTGGCTGGAAGGACCCACTATGTCACAGATCCCCCCCCCTTAAAATATTCCGGGCTGCCGGAGCTTGCAACGGACAGCACGGAATCCGGGAAAGAGCGTCTGCATTACTATGCAATTTTCCTGCTGTGTGCTGGACTATAAAGTCATACGCTTATAGCGCTAAATGCCACCTAGTGAGCCTGGCATTACTATTCCTCATTTGGTGCAGCCATTTTAATGGCGCATGATCCATAATTAAGTAAAACTTACGGCCTGTGAGGTAAAATCTCAGTGTCTCCACTGCCCACTTAATCGCGAGACACTCCCGCTCCACCATGGAGTACTTCTGCTCAGCTCTTGATAGTTTTCTACTAAGGTATGACACCGGGTGCTCAACCCCTTCGAATACCTGCGACAGTATAGCCCATAATCCCGTCTCGGATGCATCCGTTTGTACGAGAAACGGTGAGTTAAAGTTGAACCCCCTGAGTACTGGGGCCTTACACAACCTATCTTTCAGTGTCACGAACACCCTCTCAGCCTCTTGTGTCCACTTAATATTGTTAGGAGCGTTCTTCCGCAGCATCTCCGTGAGTGGAGCACTTTCCTCCGCAAATCGCGGGATAAATCTGCGGTAATAACCCACCAAACCCAGAAATCCTCGCATTTGCCTCTTGTTGATATGACGCGGAAAGTTCTTTACGCTCTCAATTTTACTAGCTAATGGCTTTACCATCCCTCCTCCCACCATGTGGCCTAAGTACTTAACTTCCCTACCAGCAAAAAGACATTTGCTGGGATTGATGGTTAGGCCCGCTTTCCTCAAAGCACACAGGACTGCCTCCACCCTGGGTAAGTGCTGGGCCCATGTAGTACTATGGATGATTATGTCATCCATATAAGCCCATGCATATTCATGGTGTGGCCGCAATACTTGGTCTACCAATCTTTGGCATGTGGCCGCAGCCCCATGAAGTCCAAATGGCATTCGCCTGAATTGGAACAAACCTATTGGTGTCGTGAAAGCTGTCTTTGGTTTGGATGCCCTGGTTAATGGTATCTGCCAATAACCCTTGGTTAGGTCCAATGTAGTTAAATATTTAGCTTGGCCTAACTTATCCAACAAATCCTCAATCCGAGGCATGGGATACGCGTCAAATTCCGAAATATTGTTTATCTGCCAGAAGTCTATGCAGAACCGGAGGCTCCCATCCGGTTTAGGCACCAATACTATAGGGCTTGACCAGGGGCTTTTGGACTCCTCTATCACGCCCATTTTCAGCATGTCTCGTACCTGTTCTACCACCTCTGTTTTCTTTGCCTCCGGCAACCTGTAGGGTCGTTGCCTAATTATTTTTCCAGGGACAGTAATAATTTCATGTGCAACGATGTTAGTTTCCCCAGGAAGCGTCGTCAAAACATCAGAGAACTTATGCAAAACTTTATTTAGTTCTTGCCGCTGTTGTCCTGACAGCTCTGCCCCTACGCGTGGTTCTGGAGTTTCCCTCCAATCAGTGGGCTGTGGACCGAAATCGTCCTCTGTTTGCTCTTCAGCAACAGCTGTCAACCCTTTTAATTCTCCCATCCCGGTAGACCCAAATCCTCCTTCCCCCCTCCCTGTGGGGACCAGTGAGGATACCTCCTCTACTTCGGGGAATCCTACGCATTCACATATCAGCTGTGCTATTCTATCGCCAGTCTTAATCTGGAAGTCCTCCTGACTGAAATTGAACATTAAGACCTTCACCACCCCCCCGGTAATCTGGGTCAATGACCCCAGCCCCTATATCAATAAAAGTTTTAGCCGCCAAACCTGACCTAGGCGTTATTCTCCCATAACACCCGGGTGGGATCTGCACCCTTATCCCCGTGTCTATCAGGGCTTTCCCTCCGGGGGTATCACGCTATTCTCTGCACTAAATAAGTCATATCCTGCAGCGGCTTCCGAGGCTCACTGCAGACCCCTGGCCTGGGCTGACACTTTGCAGAATTTGAGCACAAATTTTGGCTTCTCTGTGGTTACCTCCTTTCTTCCCACTATGTGTTGTCGACTCATCTTCCCAGGCTTCCCTAGCAAAGGGCTTGGGACTTTGGTGGCCATGGCCTCTAACTTTGGTGTATCCGATGACTGACTCTCTTTTTACTTCCAAGGAGCCTGTTTTATCTGGGTTGGGTGCTAAACTTATCTCAGCTGTGAGGCCCTCCTCCAGCCCTTGACTAAAAGGAGGCCAATCCCTTCCCAGGACTACACTTTGCGGGAGGCGGGGTACCACTGCCATTATCATTTTTCTTTCTGTTCCTAAACCCTCTATGCCTAGTTCATACAAAGGATACTGGTGGGCGGCCCCGTGTATGCATCTTATCTTCACCTGCCCCACTGCTTGACTTGGTGGTGCTTGAGTTTTTATGGCTTCCCAGAGTCGTTGGGACACCATACTCTGGTCCGCGCCCGAGTCAAGTAGTGCTTGGGCATTTATGCCCTCCACCTGGACTGGTAGTAAAAAGCCTGTTTGAGGTTTTCACCATCACCATATACTAAGGCAGTGCGTATAATACAGTCTTTTTGCAAGTGTCCAATATTTCCACACTTGAAACATTTTCCTTTAGTAGAGGAAAAACCCCTATTTTTACAAGGTGCTATACATTCAAAATTCTTACTTACTTTATCAGCCTGTGTCATGCCCAGAACGCCGGATTTTGAGGTCCTTGAGAACTCAGCCTCAAAATACCGTTCTGTCATGGCAGCTGCTTCACTTGTTGTCTTACAGTTCTGTAACATAAGAAACTTTTTAACCTCAGCAGGTACAGCTTCCATGTACTGTTCCAACATTATCTCATCTAACATAGACTCTACATTTTTCTGCTCAGGTTTCAGCCATTTACAGGCTAATCCCTTTATTCTAAAATACAGGGCTTTAGGGGTTTCTCCAGGCTTTAACTTTGCCTCCCTAAACCTACGCCTGTAGAATAGAGGGGTGAGCCCTAACTTGTCTCGTACAGCGTTCTTTACTGCATCATAATTCATTGCTAAGGTAGCTGGCATTGACTTGTATGCCGACAAAGCTTCACCAGATAAAGACATGGCAAATCTTATAGCCCACTCACTGCTCCTTAGGCAGTTTGACGGCTTCCGCAATCCATTCAAATGCATCTACATAATCATCTAAATTGTCAGTAGGAGATAACTGTCCCAACAAAAGTGATCCGGCACCATTTAGTCCTACCCCTTGGGTAAATCCTGGAAAAACTTCCGCTGGCTCCTGCTGTTGCTTTGCTAAATGTTCTATGAGAGCATTAACCAGTCTCAGCTGTTCTTGCAAGGCAGTCATCGCTTGGTCATGCACCCTTTGTGACATCTCCAGCTGCCTATCCCATTGCAGGGACATCCACTTTAGTATTTCTTGCGGGTCCATTCTGGATCTCCTTGGTATCTGTAACACAACAACAAAAAAACCCAAGTGTGGCCCAAAATAAAAAGAGAGAGAGAAAAACAATTCCCCTTCTTTTTTTTTTTTTTTTCAACGCCGTGCACTATTCCTGTGCACCACCCTTTCTCCTTTATGTCCTTCTCCACCCGTGCCCAGCTACAATTACCTTGCACCAGTGCAGAGTCAGGCACTGAGAAAAGGGAACTCCCCAGTCTGACCGACCGTCAGCCGAGCTCTGGATCTTTTCCTTCTGGTCGTCAGCTCTTGCTGCAGGAACCTCCGTCCTTGTGGTGTCTTCAAATCCAGGTAAAAATCCAAACTACTACGCCATTTGTCACCAGCTCTCCTTAAACCCCCGTGTATAAGTGGGTAGAGGTTAAGGGAGTGGTTCTTCCCCACTGAAGCAGCTACTTTACATATCCTGAAGCTGGGCTTTTTGGGAAATGTAGTCCCTTCACCAAATCAATGAGGAGCAGTTGTGGAAAAGTGGTTTAAGCAACCAAAGGATTTTATTTCCCCTCCCGGGGTGGATTTCACCATGAACAAAGTAACACGAACCAGGTATTTACTGGCATAAGGACAAATCAAAAGTTCTTTAACAGAAAAAGCTTACTTCAGCAATAAACAGGTTGATATCTAGCATTCCAACATAACAATGCTGTTTCTTCACAGTTCTCTGCCTCCCAATGCTAGTAGTGCTGTACTTTCTCTTTCACCACATGCCTTCAGCGTAATGAGATTATTTCATTAGCAAGTGATATCGTACAGTCCATGATATCTTCATCAATATTCACACACTCAGGTTCAAAGTCCATTAACTCTTCCTGGCTAGAAGGAAATGTTTGTAACAGCAACTCTGATGCCACGCCCTTTCTAACTGCTCCAGGTTTCACTAGCTGTTCCTGAGTTAAATACTGGCTTTCACAAATGTTATCAGCACAGGTATTCTCTTCCCAGCTCCAACCCTCTGGGTAAATACAGTCACTGTAACTACTTTTATACCAGCCTTTTGGCTTACCTTTTAGCCTAGCTGTTGGAGGTTTTCTTTGTGGCTTTGGATCGGCTGTAAGTTCCCAGCCTAAGCCTTGCACAGAAGATTTCACTTGCCTTCCTGGCTTCCTTTCACTTCTGTGTTCCCCTGGATACTGCAGGTAATCCACTCTGCCCTTATTATATCCTTCCTTTGGGGTTTCTTTCCTTTTCCTGAAGAAAGACTCTGTCTCACCCTTCCTCAGACACTCTGGCTTTCTCCTGGCACTGCTGTCTGCACCGTAGCTCTCATTAGCTTCGTTATCCAGCACACATGCCTCTCCTCTTTCTTCTTCTGCTTCTCCTTCCTCCTCCAACTCTTCTTCTAACTCCATAAGCTCAACTGAACTGTCTTTATCAGGGTGAATTCTAGGGCCGTGCTCAACTCCACCCCCTAGCAGGTGTCCTGCATTAGCTCGTGACTCCTTCCCTGAATGATAGCAGGGGCGTTTCTCTTGCCTCTGTGCTTGGTTTCTAAGGTTACCAGGAGCCATGTGCTTTTGTTTACCACTCAGCCCTACTCCTGTTCCTGGCTTTTTAGCCTCTCCTGACTGGCTGGAAGGACCAACTATGTCACACCACCTGCGCCTCATCCCTTCCTGACACCAACACCAGGATTCTACCAGATCCTCCCTGCTAGTCTAGGAGTGATCCCTCCATTCCTACACCATCTCCAACAGTCTTCAAAATGGCACCAGGATCACGTCGTGATAGTCTTGCCCCTAATGGTAGTATCACGAGACTAGCATGCAGTGATCCCAACACCATCTTGGGGGATTGCAGGAGGGGATATCTTCAGGGGGCAATTGCTAAGTAGGGGCAGGATCATTAGCATATCACTGTGGTCAGGCACCTGGTAGCGTGGCTCTAATTACTTCCACTTCTAAGGTGGCAGTAATTGTAGCCGTGCTATCGGCAGTTGTGACAGTTAGCCTGCGGCAATGTCATGCACGCTAGCTGTCACAGGCCGACATGTCCACTTGTCGATCTGAACCTGCCCCTATCCCACCCTGTCTCTTCAATACTGATTTCATCCTGTGCTATCTGCACTTGTTCCATGGTATCAATTACTGCAGGGGTTTAGTGCATGCTGTATTCACAGTAACTGCTTACCGTCCTTTAGTGAAAGGGCCCTATAGCACTGCTCTTCAAAGCCTTAAGCTATGAGGCTCCTCTAAGTATTTGTTTGGCCTTGAAGCTTTATTGCCATCCTCTATTTTTGAGCTCTCAAGTGCTTCTAGATGTTTCTTCATTTAAACAGGTACAGTTAATGAAAGCTCGTGACTGCATGTTTTCTGTTTCAGCAAGCATATCAACTCATTCAGTGTGTGTGTGCAGTATGTACAGGCCAAGAACTTCTTTTAACATTGTTTGGTTAGCACGTATGGATGACATTACCGACAGAGCCTTGTGCAAGAATGTTCTCCAGCTCCTTCTAGAAACTTTTGGGAGGCTCCACTGCGCATGCATGCCTGCCTTCCGGCCTGCTTTGGCACCAGCTTCCCCATTCTCTATTTTTTCTGCAGAACCTCTATGACTGCTCCTGCACCATCGGAAAAAGATGTTTCACTTTTGCCCCTTTGGAGTCCTCTTGTATCTGCTTTTCACCACCTGTCATTGGTAGCGCCGGTCCCAGTGCCATTGTTCTCATTTTTCATGATTTTGTCCCTTTTTTCTTTTTTGTTTTCTGTGGCTGGCACTATCAAGCCATTCAACCTTGCCACTGGATGACCCAGAAGCCAGCAAGTGGATTTAGAAAGTCTGGGCACACTTGGTGCACTATCTCGGTCACAGACTAGCAAAACTGGTGCGTTCAGTGCCTGGGTCCCAACCACCAGCCCATCTCTTGTAACCTGTGCTTGCAGATGACAAGAAGGAGCCTGAAGGGTTGGGAAAAGCAATGGGAGTCCATCTTCGAGCTGTCAGATTCTGCATCTTCGATCCTGGCATCAATCCTGGTGTCCTTGGGCACTGTGGAGGCATTGGCATCGAGAGGAGCCCGAGCAAATTCAGAACAGAGGGGCCGTGGTGCCCTGGAGCGAAGGACCTCTGTTGACTATCCCAGAATCGACTTCATCGACCGCCATTGTCCTCAAAGGGGGTGTCCAAGCACCAGGCCAAGGTCCATATGTACCTTTGGAACCCTTCCTGACACAACGTGGAGAGCAATGGCTGGGAGCGGCCTGCTAAATTACCCCGAGGAGAGGAATCGTCATCCTGATGTCCCTCCATGGTGGATTCCCCTACAGGGGCAACGGAGCCAATGGTCAAAGTTGTAATTTCCAACCCCATTACCTTCGGAGGCGGCAGTCTTAAAGAAATGCCCTTGAGTCCCAAATGGCAGCAGTGTTGGCCACACAATCAGTGGGCCCCTTGATTCCTTGGGGATCGCAATTGCAGGTAGTGCAGCCAATCCTTGAGACCCATGCACTGCCCGTCAATGCAGGTGAATCAGGTTGGCGATCAGAATCGACACCGGTTCTTATGGCCATCTCTCTATCGAGCGTATCATGGTCCGATGCCCTGGTGAGGCCACAGAAGCACTTGATGCACCATGGTTCTCAGAGGTGCTCTTTCTCTCTGTGCAGCTGAAGTCGTCACCGGGATGAGGCCCAGTGTTACTTTTACTTCCTCTCAGAGTCATATTACAATGGCTGGGAGACCAAGGTGGCATTGGAGATGCCAGGAGCAGATCTCTCGAGGTCCCCTCGACCCCTCTTTTCCTCACGAGTGGTGGAAGTCATCCCCCTGGATGATATGTCCTTCCAGGACTTCGTAGAGGATATGGCTAAGGCCATTCCCTCCTCCCTGGAGTTGGAGGATAAGCCCAGAATGGAGGAGATCCTCCAGTATCCTTCGGCCCCCAAGGAGGCAGTGATGGTACTGGTGCACCAGATTCTACAGAGACTGCAGATAAGGATATGGGAGAACCCCCTCATGGTGCCAGCAGTTAACAGGCAGCTGTACTTGATCTACTGGGTCCAGAAAGCCCAAGGGTTTGAGAAGCCTCAACTCACGCACCACTCTCTGGAGGTGGAATCGGCCACAAAGAGGATCAAGAGCAGTAAGATGCACTCCTCGATGCCCCTGGGTAGGGAGAGAATACCTTGGATTCCTTTGGCAGATGGTGCTTCTAGAGCACCATGCTGGTGATCAGGGTCCTTTCATACCAATTGTATATGGCCATGTTCCTCAAGTATGTCATCTGAGATCTGGCTGAGTTTGGCCCGTTCCTTCTTCCTGAGTGTCTGGATGCCTTGTGTGCCTGGTAGGCCACAGCAAGGACTGTTCCAAATTCATGGTCCAGGAATCTTATGATGCCTTTGAGTCAGCCTGCAAGGCCCTGGCAGTGAGCATCATGGCCTGTCTGCTTGTCTAGCTCCATTTCTCACACCTGGAGCAGTGGGTCCAGGATAAGCTGGCTGACATGCCGTGCCAGGGGAAAAAACCTATTTGGGAAGCAGGCGGAGACTAAAGCTGGTGAGATTGAGACCTGGCATGTCGCTCTCACCAGTCTTTTGAGGAAGACAACTGATTCTTCTCGTAAGAAATGCCAGGTCAGGAAAGCATACTTCTAGCATAAGCGCCAGTATCATGCAGGCTCCTCAGCAGCATTGTGCGAAGTCTCAGAAGGCCCTCCAGCCCCGCAACCTAAACCGAGGATGAGGTTTTTACTGGTTCCTCCGGAGCGTAGCCAATCTGCCGGTCTCCACAGGGGACAGCTCTCAGGTGGGGGGACGGGGGTGGCTCATCCTATTCACCCACAGGTGGCCTCTCATCATCTTGAACTTGTGGCTGCTGTAGATAGTCAAAAGCGGCTACATGCTGTACTTTGCTGAGTTGCTGCTCCCTTTCCCCCTAGGGAGATCTTGCTAGACTCCCTGCATTTCATCCTGTTACAGGGAGAGGACTCCACTCTGCTTGCTTATCTCGCCATCGAGCTGGTGCCTCTGGCTCAGGTCAGGGGGGATTCTACTCCACGAAAACAGGGGGTTGTTCCAGCCCATCCTAGACCTACGAGACCTCAATGCCTACCTAGTGCGAGAAAGGTTCAAGATGGTCTCACTGGGCATCCTGCTGCTCTAGCTCCTAAAGGACAATTGGCTATACTCCCTGGATCTCAAGGATGTGTATACACATATACTGATACACCCCGCTCACAGAAAATACCTTAGGTTCATCCTGGGGGACTGGAACTTCCAGTACAGAGAGCTTCCCTTCGGGCTGGCATCAGCATCCTAAGTCTTCACGAATTGCCGGGCGGTGATTGCCGCTTACCTTTAGACTCTGGGGGTATTCGTCTTCCCCTAATTGGATGACTGGCATGAGAACATAAGAACATATGTCAGACCAAGGTCCATCAAGCCCAGTATCCTGTTTCCAACAGGGCCAATCCAGGCCACAAGTAACTGGCAGGTTCCCAAAGAGGCACACAAGTTCCACAATGCTTGTCCAGGGGCAAGTAGTGGTTTATGGACTTTTCCTCCAGGAACTTTTCCAAACCTTTTTTAAACCCAGCTAAACTAACAGAGCCAAATGACGAAACCTGGAAACAGCACAAGCACTGGCAAGTCAAATGCAAGGCATTAATAAGGCAGGCAAAGGGAGAATTTGAGAAGAAGCTTGCTGCGGAAGCAAAAACGTGAAGTAAAGACCTTTTCAAGTACATTCGTAGCAAAAAACCTGTGAGAGTGTCAGTTGGTCCATTAGATGATAAAGGGGTTAAAGGAGCACTAAGAGGCGACAAGGCGATAGCTGAGAGATTGAATGAATTCTTTGCTTCAGTCTTTACTGAGGAAGATGTAGGGATGTTACCCATGACTGAAGTGGTATTTAAAGGTGCGGAAGAATTGAAGGAAATATCGATACATCGGGAAGATGTATTACAACTATTAGATAAGCTGAAGAGTAGCAAATCACCTGGGCTGGATGGTATACATCCAAGGGTGTTGAAAGAAACCTGCTATTAGTAATCTGTGAACTATCATTAAAATCATCTCTAATACCTGAAGATTGGAGGATCGCCAATGTAACACCAATTTTTAAAAAGGGTTCCAGGGGTGATCCAGGAAACTACAGACCGGTGAGCCTGACATCAGTACCGGGAAAAATGGTAGAAACCATCATAAAGAATAAAATTACTCAGCAGGTAGATAGTCATGACCTAATGGGAGACAGCCAACATGGCTTTAGACAAGGAAGATCTTGTCTTACTAATCTGTTATGTTTTTTTGAAGGAGTGAATAATCAGGTGGACAAAGGTGAGTCGGTTGATATTGTGTATCTGGACTTTCAGAAAGCCTTTGACAAGGTCCCTCATGAGAGACTTTTGGCAAAACTAAAGAGTCATGGGATAGGAGGCAGTGTACTATTGTGGATCAGGAACTAGTTAAAAGATAGAAAGCAGAGGGTAGGGCTAAATGGCCAATTTTCCCAATGGAGAAAGGTGAATAGTGGTGTACCCCAGGGATCTGTGCTGGGTCCGCTGCTTTTTGACATATTCATAAATGACCTGGAAAGTGGAATAACGAGTGAGGTTATCAAATTTGCAGATGACACAAAACTATTTAAAGTTGTTAAAACCCAAGTAGATTGTGGAAAATTGCAAGAGGATCTTGATAAATTGGAAGACTGGGCATCAAAATGGCAGATGAAATTTAATGTGGACAAGTGCAAGGTTATGTACCTAGGGAAGAACAACCCAAACTATGGTTACACTATGGTTACAAGGTTCCACATTAAGAACCACCACCCAGGAAAAAGATTTAGGCGTCATTGTGTATACCATGTTAAAACCCTCGGCCCAGTGTGCAGCAGCGGCCAAGAGAGCAAATAGAATGCTAGGTATGATAAGGAAAGGAATGGAAAATAAAACAAAAGATATTATAATGCTTCTTTATCGTTTCATGGTGAGACCGCAACTTGAATATTGTGTGCAATTCTGGTCGCCGTATCTTAAAAAGGATATAGCGATTTTAGAAAAGGTTCAGAGAAGAGCCACCAAAATGGTAAAGGGGATGGAAGGATACTCCTATGAAGAAAGGCTAAAAAGGTTAGGGCTCTTTAACCTGGAAAAGAGATGGCTGAGGGGAGATATGATAGAAGTCTATAAATTAATGAATGGAGTGGAACGGGTAAACGTAGATCGATTGTTTACCTTATCAGAATATAGAAAGACTAGGGGACATGCAATGAAGCTTGTCAGACGGCTGCCTGGGTGAGAATCTTCACACTCTTGGCAAGTGCATATTTCTATATGATTTGCAAGGTATTGTGGGCAATGTAGTTCATTCACACCAGACACAGCTGCTGACAATAATTTAGTTGTGCTCTTGGGTAAAGCCAATAAGATATTTATTTATGGGGTTATTTCTCCCAACACAGATATGCTTGGTAGCACATAAATTAGGTTACTTGCTTTCAGTGTTAACTTGGAAAAACAAAGTTAAAATCAGGAAAACAACAAATGAAAAGCCACAAAGCAAGAAACAAACTGTTCTTTTCAGGTTAACTTCTGATTACTTCCCACATAGATACAGAAGTGATTCTCTCCTAGCTCACAAGCAATTAGGTAAGGCTTAATTGCTAGCAGTTACCAGCTGAAACCCCTTAGCTGGCTTGCCTTCCACTGTGTGGGTCAAATCCTGCTTCAGGAGCTTTTCTGAGTAGATTAAAGAACAAATTTGTATTTCTTTGTGATGGTTGCTGTACTTTATAACAGAAAGTTACCAATGGAGTTTAGATAGAGAGCAGTCCATATAAACAGGATCCTCATCTGCTATTATTCCCCCTTGTTCAACAAGCATGGGTTCAATATCATGGATTGGCACAGATGAATCTCTCAATGGAGCATTTTCAGGAGAATACTTGTTTCCCTGCTGTCTTTCAAGGTTATAGCTAGGGCATAGATCAGTGTTCATACCTGAGCTTCCATTGCTGCTAGAGTTCCTCTCTATATAGCCTGGCCAGTATGTAGTCCAGTTCTTATGTCCAGCCTTCCAATCCAGATCCCTGGACACTGGATCTCTCTTCACATACCTTCTGGCATAGGTCTTAGGGTCCCTTCCACGTGCAGCCGTCTCCCTCACAGGTAGCGTCTGGTGATTCCTAGCTCTGCAGCACCATTCCTCTGGCTTTCCCCAGTCCAATGGTGTATGCTGGCCCTTGGGATACCTCCCAGTATACGTACTGCTTTGGACTCTTCTAGACCTCTCAAAGGCTTTTCTCCTCTTTCTTCCAGAGGGTCTCTTTCCCTCTCTGTCCGTCCGGTTTGGCTTCTGCTTCTGATAATCCTTCAGATGAAACTGAGGATAATTCTCTGGATATCCAAGGTGATCATGAAGATGGTCATCTGTAGAATAAACTCTACTCTTATTCTGCTTAGATGAGTGATCCTCCCTAACACAGCGCAGCTGTGCTGAATCAGGCCCTGCCCTTTGAGATGAGTGCTTAGGGATTACCTCATAGCCCTCCTGATTGAACACACGTTTCCTCACTTCAGCTCCTCTAATGGCTGTTGGAAACCTGGTGCATTCTGGGACTGGTAGTCTTTTATGGCAAAATTCTGTTTTCATATTTCTACCAGAACTGACAGGTTGCTTGTTCAGAGTCACTTCACCTTTTCTATAGCTCCTTCCTGAGCTATGATAAGCTTCATTATCACATACCCCCCTGCTTAAGTTATTACGGACTGGTGTCACTGGTGAAACTTCTTCTCTACAGTCCGTAATACAGGAAAGGGCATCCGCATTCTTGTGTAACTTCCCAGCACGATGTTCAACTTGAAAATCAAATGCCTGTAAGGCCATGTACCAGCGTGTCAACCTGGCATTATGGTTCTTCATTTGCTGCAACCACTTAAGTGGGGCATGGTCCGTGACCAACTGGAACTTTCTCCCTGTAAGGTAAAACCTTAACGCCTCCACTGACCACTTGATAGCTAAACATTCTTTTTCTATTGTGGAATACTTTTGTTCAGCCGGTGACAACTTCCTGCTCAGGTACATCACAGGATGCTCCTCCCCATCATGACACTGGGATAGAACCGCTCCTAGCCCTACATCCGATGCATCGGTTTGAACCAGAAAGGGTTTCTTGAAGTCCACCCCTTTCAGTACCGGTCCTGTACACAATTTTCCTTTTAAGACTGAAAACGCTTTTTCAGCTTCAGGTGTCCACTTTAGCTGGTTTGGACAATTCTTCCGCAGCATATCCATGAAAATTGCACTTTTCTCTGCGAATTGCGGTATAAACCTGCGGTAGTATCCAATAAGTCCTAAGAAACTTCTTAGTTGTTTCTTTGTTGTTGGAGGAGGAAAATTCCTGATGCTATCTACTTTACTCATTAGAGGTTTAATTTTTCCTCTTCCCATTAGGTGGCCCAGGTATTTTACCTCCCTATTTGCAAAGGCACACTTCTTTGGGTTTAAAGTGATTCCCGCTTGCTTCATGGAGCACAAGACTGCCCTGATCCTCTTTAGATGCTCCGCCCAGGTGTTACTATGGATTATGACATCATCCATATATGCAAAAGCATAATTTTGGTGGGGTCGAAGTACCTGTTCCACTAACCTTTGGCAGGTAGCCGCTGCTCCATGCAGTCCGAAAGGCATCCTCTTGAACTGGAAAAGGCCAACGGGGGTGCTGAACGCAGTCTTCGGCTTCGACTCCCTGGTGAGAGGGATTTGCCAATATCCTTTTGTCATATCAAGGGTGGTTAAGTATTGAGCCTGTCCTAGCTGGTCCAACAGCTCTTCAATTCTTGGCATTGAATATGCATCAAAAACTGATATGGCGTTTACCTGCCGGAAGTCAATACAAAATCTTAAAGATCCATCAGGTTTCAGCACCAGGACTATGGGGCTATTCCAGGGACTCTTTGACTCCTCTATTACTCCCATGTCCAACATCTCCTGGACTTGTGCCACTACTTCCTGTCTCTTGGCTTCAGGCAAGCGGTATGGCCTTTGACAAACTAATTTCCCAGGTGGGGTTATTATTTCATGGGCAACCAAATGTGTCTCCCCAGGTATGGGTGTCAACACATCTGGGAATTCTTTAAGCAATTTCCTAATTTCTTCCTGTTGTACCACTGTCAGGTCCTCACCTATTTGGGGCTCTGATTTTTCTTTACAATCAGATACCTGGGGTCCCAAATCTTCCTCTTCATTCACCTCCCTCTCTCGGGCACAGGTGGCAGCTAGGCTTTTAACCCCTTTGACATCAGTAGAACCAAAGCCTTTGGTTCCACGTTCAGAATTCTCCAGGGATGTGACCTCCTCCACAGGTGGAAAACCCAGCCTCTCACAGATCAATTGGGCAATTCTGTCTCCTGTCTTCATGTGATAATCATTCTGTCCAAAATTAAATAACAGAACTTTAATATTGCCCCTGTAATCGGGATCAATTACTCCCGCACCCACATCGATGAAATATTTAAGGGCTAATCTGGACCTTGGGGCTACTCTCCCATAGCATCCAATAGGTATTTCCACTTGGAGACCAGTGTCAACCAGGGCTCTCCCTTGGCTAGGTACAGTCACATTTTCTATGCTGCACAGGTCAAACCCAGCAGCTTGAGGGGTTGCCCGCTTAGGAGCTTGGGCCTTCTCTGTGACCCTATGGTACTTTAGGACGAATGTCTGCTTTGGGGTAGCTTGGTCTTCTGGACGCTTAACCATCTTTTTAGCTGGGGTCTGAGGACTTCCAAATAAAGGCCCGGGAGCTATTACCATTAAACCTTCTCCCTCCTTCTTTCCTAGTCCTTCCACTAGACCCTGCTTAAATCTTGGCCAGTCTCTTCCTAGAACCAAATCAAAGGGTAGCCTAGGCACCACTGCTAACAGGACTTCCTCTTCTTCCCCCAGGCACTTAACCTTTAGCCTATAGGTGGGATATGGTGTTGCAGCACCATGAATGCATCTGATGTGAACTTGGCTTTCAGGGGTTCTAGGTACAAATCCTTCTTGGGCCTCTATCCTCTTCCAAAGCCTTTTTGACATCATACTCTGGTCTGCCCCAGAGTCTAACAAAGCATTTGTGGTAATTCCTTGCACATCAACCATCAAAAGAAATCCTTCTTTGGGCTGTTTTAAATCCACACCCACTAAGCTAGTGTGTGTCTGACATCCTTTTTTTAAATGTCCCCATTTTCCACACTTGAAACATTTCTTTCTATTCCACTGTGTCATCTGGTTTGATACAGTACATTCATTTTCAGAAACATTTTTAATTATTTTCTTTTCTGATACAGCACATCTTGCCTCAGCACCAATCTTCAGAGGGCCACCCATTCTATGGCAAGCCTGCGTGGCTTCCAAGAATCTCTCTGCTAGCATGGTTGCCTCTCCAAGATTTTGGCAATTTTGCTGTATAAGGAAAGTGTGCAAATCTTTAGGCACCCCAAACATAAATTGTTCAAGCATTATAATATCTAATAACATTTCTACCATCTTTTGCTCAGGCTCCAACCATTTTACAGCTAAACCTCTGATTCTCTGACTCAGAGCCCTGGGTGTCTCACCCACTCTCAATGTAGTAGCTCTAAACATTCGCCTATACTCTGAAATAGACAACCCTAGGCGATCTCTAATAGCAGCCTTTACATCCTTATAATTCAAAGCCTGGGCTGCTGGCATTGCTCTGTAAGCTGCAAGTGCCTCTCCAGTTAATGAGGCTGCCAGCCTTACTGCCCACTGGGTCTCTGGCCATGCTAATGGTTGTGCCACTCTTTCAAAAGACTCTAGAAAATCATCAACATTATCATCTGGAGTTAGCTTCCCAAAACTAAATGCCCCAATCCCTTGATTGAGTCCCACACTGTCCACATGTGGTGTACCAGTATTTACTGCTGGTCTTGCATCTGTTCCACTTTGGTTCTTCAGCTCAACTAGGGCTTGCACCAGATCAAGCACTGGCCTCTGCTGGTCCATTAAGGCTCTCATAGCAGTGTCCAGAGCCTGCTGTGCTAGCTCTGCCTGCTGAACTGGCCTGCCATCCACTGAGCTAGTTCCTTTGAATCCATCTTGAACCCTGTAAGAAAATACAAAGAAAAAAAACACAGTGCACCACCTTCCAAACAGGTGTTTTTTTCTACACTCTTTTTTTTTTTTCAATTACCCCTGTGCTTACTCCCATCCACCACTAGACATGCCCAGGTACTTATTACCTTGTGCTAGTGATGAATCCAGCTCTGCACAGGGTCTTTTCCTCCTGGGACAGGTTCCTGGAACAACCACTTCTCCTCCAAAGTGCAGTTGAGGGAAAATCTTTTTTTTCAGCTTTAAACTTTAACTGTAGTTGTAATCCTCGGCAAGTAAATCCCCTTTTGTGCAAAAGCAATCCGAAAAACTACGCCATTTGTCAGACGGCTGCCTGGGTGAGAATCTTCACACTCTTGGCAAGTGCATATTTCTATATGATTTGCAAGGTATTGTGGGCAATGTAGTTCATTCACACCAGACACAGCTGCTGACAATAATTTAGTTGTGCTCTTGGGTAAAGCCAATAAGATATTTATTTATGGGGTTATTTCTCCCAACACAGATATGCTTGGTAGCACATAAATTAGGTTACTTGCTTTCAGTGTTAACTTGGAAAAACAAAGTTAAAATCAGGAAAACAACAAATGAAAAGCCACAAAGCAAGAAACAAACTGTTCTTTTCAGGTTAACTTCTGATTACTTCCCACATAGATACAGAAGTGATTCTCTCCTAGCTCACAAGCAATTAGGTAAGGCTTAATTGCTAGCAGTTACCAGCTGAAACCCCTTAGCTGGCTTGCCTTCCACTGTGTGGGTCAAATCCTGCTTCAGGAGCTTTTCTGAGTAGATTAAAGAACAAATTTGTATTTCTTTGTGATGGTTGCTGTACTTTATAACAGAAAGTTACCAACGGAGTTTAGATAGAGAGCAGTCCATATAAACAGGATCCTCATCTGCTATTATTCCCCCTTGTTCAACAAGCATGGGTTCAATATCATGGATTAGCACAGATGAATCTCTCAATGGAGCATTTTCAGGAGAATACTTGTTTCCCTGCTGTCTTTCAAGGTTATAGCTAGGGCATAGATCAGTGTTCATACCTGAGCTTCCATTGCTGCTAGAGTTCCTCTCTATATAGTCTGGCCAGTATGTAGTCCAGTTCTTATGTCCAGCCTTCCAATCCAGATCCCTGGACACTGGATCTCTCTTCACATACCTTCTGGCATAGGTCTTAGGGTCCCTTCCACGTGCAGCCGTCTCCCTCACAGGTAGCGTCTGGTGATTCCTAGCTCTGCAGCACCATTCCTCTGGCTTTCCCCAGTCCAATGGTGTATGCTGGCCCTTGGGATACCTCCCAGTATACGTACTGCTTTGGACTCTTCTAGACCTCTCAAAGGCTTTTCTCCTCTTTCTTCCAGAGGGTCTCTTTCCCTCTCTGTCCGTCTGGTTTGGCTTCTGCTTCTGATAATCCTTCAGATGAAACTGAGGATAATTCTCTGGATATCCAAGGTGATCATGAAGATGGTCATCTGTAGAATAAACTCTACTCTTATTCTGCTTAGATGAGTGATCTTCCCTAACACAGCGCAGCTGTGCTGAATCAGGCCCTGCCCTTTGAGATGAGTGCTTAGGGATTACCTCATAGCCCTCCTGATTGAACACACGTTTCCTCACTTCAGCTCCTCTAATGGCTGTTGGAAACCTGATGCATTCTGGGACTGGTAGTCTTTTATGGCAAAATTCTGTTTTCATATTTCTACCAGAACTGACAGGTTGCTTGTTCAGAGTCACTTCACCTTTTCTATAGCTCCTTCCTGAGCTATGATAAGCTTCCTTATCACAAGCTACAGGGTAAACTATTTAAGACTAATAAAAGAAAATATTTTTTCACTCAGCGTGTAATCAAACTCTGGAATTTGTTACCGGAGGATGTAGTAAAGGCTGTTAGTGTAGCTGGGTTTAAAAAATGTTTGGACAAGTTTCTGGAGGAAAGGTCCATAAACCATTATTAAGAAGGGACCCAGGATATCAATGCTTGAACCAATACAAGCATTGTGGAACCTGTGTCCCTTGGGGAAACTGGTAGGTACATATGACCTAGATTGGCCACTGTTGGAAACGGAATACTGGGCTTGATGGACCTTGGTCTGACCCAGTATGGCATATCTTATGTTCTTATGTTCTTAACAGCTTTTACTGCATCCTCCAATAATAAATTCCAGAGTTTGATTATGCGTTGAGTAAAAAAAATATTTTCTCTTAGTAGTCTTAAATGGGTTGCATTGTAGCTTTATTGAGTGTCCTCTAGTCTTTCTACTTGTTGATGGCGTAAACAACTGATCAACGTTTACCCGTTCCACTCCATTCATTAATTTATAGACCTCTATCATGTCCCCCTCATCTGTCTATTTTCCAAGTTGAAGAGCCCCAACCTTTTAAGCTTCCCCTCATAGGGGCATCCTTCCATCCCCTTTACCATTTTTGTCACTCATCTTTGTACCTTTTCTAATTCCATGATATCCTTTTTAAGATATGGCATCCAGAACTGCACACAATATTCAAGGTGTGGTCGCAGCATGGAATGATACAGAGGCATTATAATATCCTTTGTTTTATTCCCCATTCCTTTCCTTATGATTCCTAGCATTCTATTTGTTCTCTTGGCTGCAGCTGCACACTGGGCGGAGGGTTTCAACGTTTTATCCACAATGACGCCTAAATCTTTTTCCTGGGTTGTGGTTTCTAAGTTGGTACCTTGCATCGTGTAACCATAGTTTGGGTTGGTCTTTCCTAAGTGCATAACTTTGCACTTCTCCACATTAAATTTCATCTGCCATTTGGTTGTCCCGTCTTCCAATTTTTCAAGGTTCTCTTGCAATTTTTCACAATCCTTTTGTGTTTTTACAACTTCGAAGAATTTTGGGTCATCTGCAAGTTTGATCACCTCACTTGTTGTTCCTATTTCCAGGTCATTTATGAATATGTTAAAAAGCAGCAGGCTTAGCATAGATCCCTGGGGTACTCCACTATTCACTTTTCTCCATTGAGAAAATTAGCCATTTAGCCCTGCTTTCGGTCTTTTAACCATTTTCTGATCCACAATATTACACTGCCTCCAATCCCATGACTTTTTAATTTTGCCAGAGTCTCTCCTGAGGGACCTTGTCCAAAGGCTTTCTGAAAATCTAAATACACTATTTCAACCGATTCACATTTGTCTACCTGTTTATTCACACCTTCAAAAAATATAACAGATTAGTAAGACAAGCTTTTCCTTGGCTAAATCCATGTTGACTTTCTCCCAATAAACCATGGCTATCTACATGTTCAGTAATTTTATTCTTTATAATGGTTTCTACCATTTTGCCCAGTGCTGACATCAGGCTCACCGGTCTGTAGTTTCCCAGATTACCCCTGGAACCCTTTTTAAAAACTGGAGTTACATTGGCCTCTCTCCAGTCCTCAGGTACTACAGATGATTTTAATGGTAGTTCACAGATTACTAATAGTAGGTTTGCAATCTCATAATTCAGTTCTTTCAACATCCTTGAATGCATACCATCCAGTCCAGGTGATTTGCTACTTTTAAGTTTATCAAACAGTTATAATACATCCTCCAGGTTTATCAATATTTCTTTCAATTCTTCTGCTGCATCACCTTTATATACTATTTCAGGCATGGGTAATTTTCCTACATCTTCTTCAGTACTGACCAAAGCAAATAATTTATTCAGTCTCTCCGCTATGGCCTTGTCCTTCGTTAGCACCCCTTTTACTCCTCTCTCATTCAATTGTCCAACTGACTTTATTACAGTTTTTTGCTATGAATGTACTTGAAAAAGTTTTTATAATGTCGTTTTGCTTCTACGGCAAGCTTCTTTTCAAATTCTCTCTTTGCCTGCCTTATCATTGCCTTTCATCTAACTTGCCAATGTTTGTTGTTTCTGGTATTCGTCATTAGGCTCCTTCTTCCATTTCCTGAAGGATGCTTTTTTGGCAACAACAGCCTCTCTGACCTCGCCTTTAAACCATGCTGGCAGTTTTTTGGCCTTCCTTCCACTTTTCTTAAAGCATGGAATACATCTGGTCTGGGCTTCGAAGACAGTACTTTTAAACAATGCCCATGCTTTATGTAAATCTTTAACCTTGGCAGCTGCTCCTTTTAGTTTTTTCTTAACTGTTTTCCTAATTTTATTATAGTCTCTCTTTTGAAAGTTAAAAGGGTAGTACTGTGGATTTCCTCGCTGTCTTTCTTCCATTTATTAAATGAGATGCGATCGTGCTATGATCACTATTGCCAAGTGGCCCCAAAGCACTTATCTCTTGTGCCAGATCCTGTGTTCCACTAAGGACTAGATCCAGAACAGCTTCCCCTCTTGACAGTTCATGAATCAGCTCCTCCAAGAAGCAGTCATTTATTTCTTCCTTCTAGAAACTTTCTCTCTCTAACATGTTCTGCTGTGACATTGACCCAGTCGATAATGGGGTAATTGAAATCCCCCTTTATTACTGTGTTGTAACTTGTTAGCTTCCCTGATTTCTGTAAGCATTTCATCATCCATCTGTTCATTTTGGCCAGGCAGTCGGTAGTACACCACAACTGTCATTGCCTTCCGCTTTTTACATGGAACTTCTATCAATAGAGATTCTATAGTGTATTTTGTTTCCTGCAAAATTTTAATCCTATGTGACTCAATGCCCTCTCTAACATAGAGTGCAACCCCCTCCACCAATTTGATCTACTCTATCATTGCGATATAGTTTGTAGCCATGTACAAACGGGTTTGTGGTTAACTACCCCAAATTTCACCACCAGCCCTCCCAACAGCTTGAATTCATTATGGCCCTCCTCGACACCTCTCAAGCTTGGACCTTTCTCCCGATGGATCACTTCCAGAGGCTGACAGCCTTGGTTTGCGATACCCAGCAGAGATGTCAGTGACAGCTCAGGGGATGCAGAAAGTTCTTGGCCATATGACCTCAAATATGCATGTCACTCCCCTAGCTCATCTGTCGATGAGACAAGCTCAATGGACTCTGAGTACACAGTGGAAACAAGTCATGGGCCACCTCCAGGAACATGTGGCAGTTTCTGGGCCTCTCAGGCAGTCTCTGCACTGGTGATTGGAGCCGCAGAACATACTCAGGGGTTTCCCATTTCAGACATCGCCCCCTCCGCCTCGTTTGGATACTGATGACAGATGTGTCCAAGTGGGTCTGAGGGGCTCATCTGGACAGCCTGTGCATGTATGACTTGCAGTTTGAGCAGGAGAGCCTGCACCAAATCAATTTCATGGAACTCTGGGCCTTTGAAAATGCCCTCCATGCATTCTAGTTTCATTTGGCCAACTAATCTGTGCTGATCCAGACAGACAATCAGGTGGCAAAGTATTACGTCAAGAAGCAGGATGGCACAGGGTCATACCTCCTGTGCTGGGACGTGATCTGCTTGTGGAAGTTTGCCATTGCTCATGGAATGGAGCTGAGAGCAACTTATCTGCCCCTGGGACCTCAATTCCCTGGCAGAACAGTTGTGCCATGTCCTTCAGCCACACAAGTGGACCCTCAACAGGGAAGTTATGGAGGAGATCTTTCCAGGAGTGGGGCACTCCTGTGATAGATCTCTTCACCACCCCTTGCAGTGCCCAGGTGGATCAGTTTTGATCCAGGGTTGCATCCCTGGATCAGGGCAGATCCAGCTGGGCAGTGCCTTCCTCGTTCATTGGGGAATGGGCCTGCTATACGCCTATCCTCCCAGTCCGCTCATGGTGAAGACCTTGCTGAAGCTTCAGGGTGACAAGGGTACGATGATTCTCATTGCCTCATATTGGTCCTGGCAGCCATGGCTCCCTCTGTTGCTCCAGCTAGCTGCAGCTGGGCCTAGCTCATATCTCAGGAGAATGGGACTTTGCTGCATCCCAACGTCAAGTCCTTTGCCCTCACAGCATGGATGTTGAGTGGGTAGTCCTCATGGAGCTCAACCTACCCAGGAATGTTATGGAGGTTCTTCTGGCCTCCCGCTAGAGTTCTACGCAAAGATCTTATGCTTTCAAGTGGTAGAGATTCTCTTCCTGGTGTGTGGATCAGGCTCTGGATCCCTTCTCCTGTGCTGTGGACAGATTGCTGGAGTACCTTCTGCACCTCTTGGACTCTTGCCTCAAGTCCAATTTGGTCAGAGTCCACCTGAGCATGATTGGGGCCTACCATCACTGCTCGGAGGGGAAGCCCATCTCAGCTCAGCCTCTATGGTTCACTTCATGCAGGGCATACTCCTTTCTAAACCTCCAGTCAAGCCCCCACTAGTGGCTTGGGACTTTAATGTGGTTCTGCATGGCTCTTGTTGGCTCCCTTTGAGCTGCTTACTTCCTGCCCTCTGAAATTCCTGACCTGGAAGGTCTTGTTCTTGGTGATGGTCACTTCTATATGCCATGTAAGTGAGCTCCAGGCATTGGTGGCTCACCTGCCATATATCTGGTTCTACCACAATAGAGTGGTCTTGCACATGTCATCCATGTTTCCTGCCAAAGATGGTATCTGTGTTCCACCTCAACCATTAGGTCATTTTGCTGATTTTCTTCCCCAGGCCTTATGTCAGTAGAGGGGAGGTGATGCTGCACAAGTTGGACTGCAAGCGTGCCCAGCTGTTTGTCTCTTTTGACCCTAGCAGGCTTGGGGGCTGCCGTCTCCAAACTGCATCTCTTTTGCCTATGTCCAGACAGGCCTGAACCTTGCTGGTCATGTCATGACTCACAATGTCAGAGCCATGGCTGCATCAGTGGCCAACTTGCCCTCGGTCTCCGTGGAGGAGATCTGCAGGGCTGCGACATGGACTTCAGTCCACACTTTCACAGCTTATTACTGTCTGGTGGGGATTCCCGATGCGACAGCAACTTCAGCCAAGCCATGCTCCAGCATCTCTTTGGGAATAAGTTCCAACTCCTTCCCATTAGACCTTCTGGCCATCCAGCCTGCCAAAAAATGTATTCTCCTGTGATGCTGTAAGCTGAAGATGCTGAATCAGTCGAGTCCCCTAGATGGACTACCCACACAGTTTCTGTTGTTCTCCAGTTTGGTTTCCCCTGTTGGGCTTTTGGTCACCTCCAGTTTTTGGTAGTTATCTTGGGAATCCCATACTTGAGGACTTACTTCCTGCTTGTCCACAGAGAAAGCGTAGTTACTCACTTGTAGTAGGTGTTTGTTGGATTCTCTGGGGACAGCAGGAATAAGTCCTCATAACCCTCCCACCTCCCCAAGGAGTTGTTTTCTGGCTACTGCTTTGATATCCTACTGGAAAAGATGGCACCTCAGCAAGCAGGAAAACAGGTGTACATGCATGGTGGAGCTTCTAGCTTTTGGGAAGCTCCACCACGCATGATAGAAGTCTATAAATTAGTGAACGGAGTGGAATGGGTAAACGTAGATCGTTTGTTTATGTTATCAGAATATAGAAAGACTAGGGGACATACAATGAAGCTAGAGGGTCAACTATTTAAGACAAATAAGAGAAAATATTTTTTCACACAACGTGTAATCAAACTCTGGAATTTGTTACCAGAGGATGTAGTAAAGGCTGTTAGTGTAGCTGGGTTTAAAAAAAGGTTTGGACAAGTTCCTGGAGGAAAGGTCCATAATCCGTTACTAAAAAGAGACCCAGGATATCAATTCTTGATACAATACAAGCATTGTGGAACCTGTGTCTTTTGGGGAACTTGCTAGGTACGTATGACCTAGATTGGCCACTGTTGGAAACAGGATACTGGGCTTGATGGACCTTGATCTGACCTAGTATGGCATATCTTATGTTCTTAAGCTGGGGAGTGTTCCTGTGTCAGGCTCAGTCAGTGATGTCACCCATATGTGAGGACTTATTCCTGCTGTCCACGGAGAACACCTGCTACAGGTGAGTAGCTACAATTTTATTTGTATCATTTTAGGTTTATTATGTATTTTTTCCTCAATACATTATTTGTTATGTTTAGTCTTTTATTACACAGGAATTTATTATATGTTTTATGTGTTATTAATTATGAATGGTTTGTTATGATCTGCCTAGATCCTCATAGCAGACTACAAATCCTTGAAATAAATTATTAAACAGATAGATAAAAATAAAAGTAGGAGAAAATTTCACAGCAAAATATGTGCAAACAAATATTTCCACTGTGAGAAATTTGCCTGAAAAGTGCTAAATGTTAAAATCACATGAAGGCCTCACAGTACTATTTTCTTAAACATGTTTTATTTGCTTGACATTTTCTGTGGCCTTGCTTTGCCTTGGAGAAATTAGCAGAGATTATTCTATTACTAAATATACTGTGTTTGAATATTTTCTAGATAAACTAACTGGCACTTTGTTTTATCCTACTTCTGCCTGGAACCTAAATCTGACCCTTTGCTATTAAACCCAGGAACTACCTTGTAAGGTCCATTCTAATGGCTGAGTGGCCAGCTCTATGCACTGCTGTGTGTAGGGATCCTGGGTTTGATTCCTGGGTCAGTTCTGGAACTTTCTAGGTGGACTGGTGCAAGGGTGGCCAGATTTAGGACTTCAGATTGCATATCTTTTAGAAGCCCAGGTACGTGATCCGAGGTCAGGGACTAGTGTTGCTGTGACTGGTCTGAGATAGTCAGAGGGGGCTATAAAATAGAGGAACAAATCCCTAGCTATTACAAATGAAGGCTCATGGCACTTGGCTCATCAAAGCCCGGTGTTGATTGAGCTGGACACACAAAGGAAATGGAGGAAACTGCCAAGACAACCCCCCCCCCCCCCCCAAAAAAAAAACAACCAAAACCCCCCTAAGAGATCGGTATTTCTGCAATTGGGAAGGGAACCTTTGATTTCAGTTGGTCAGACTGTATGGCTGTATGCTGGAATTATCAGCATTGGTTGTTCTAGTAGTGTTGATTTTTGATGACAGCTTTCTGTTCTTTAAGAAAAGGTTTATGAAGTCTGTTCAACTGAATTACAGCCTTCAAATATTAAGAATGTTTCTGATCATTAAAGTTCCTGCTACACGTGCCTGAAATCAGTATGCAGGATAAGATACAGTCATATTCAAAAAAAGCATAGACCTTTTGGGATACAGCAGCTTAATTATTCAAAAAGGTGAAAAATGCGTGGTCTAAATGTTAGTGAAATGGGTTAAGCAGGATATACAGTTGCTGTCAACATTATTGGCACCCTTGCATTTTAGATATGTTGTGTACAATATCTTGAGAAATAATTAGAAATATTCCAACTGTATGGCATCATAATCTTTTAATAGTATGCTCAAACAAAACAGAATATGTCTGTGAAACTTAGACATAGTAATTTCTGAGAAAAAAACAACATATGACCTAGACAGGATTAATGGCACCCTTCACTAATATTTGATTGCACAATCCCTGGCAGAGATGACAGCCTCCAAACATTTCTTGTAGCTATCTATAAGTTTCGTACATCTGTCTGCTGGTAGTTTCTCCCATTCTTCAACTGCAATTTGTTCCAGCTCATAAATATTTCCAGGATTCCTTTTACCAATGGCAGATTTCAGCTCTTTTCAAAGGTTGCCAGTTGGATTGAGATCAGGACTCATCACTGTCCAGTTTAAAACAGTTCATTTTCTCCCTCTTAACCATTTTGTACTTTTGGATGGATGTTTTGGGTCCTTGTCCTACTGGAGGATCCATGACCTTTGACCCAGACCTAACTTTCTGATACTAGGTAGAACATTTTGCTTCAAAATACCTTGGTAGTCCTCTGACTTTATGATTCTTTTAATGTTCCAGGCTTCCAATTCTTGAGGCAGCAAAACAGCCCCACAACATTATGGAACCTCCACCATATTTAACTATAGGAAGGGTGTTTTTTTCCTTATAACGTTTCATTTCTTTGCCTGTAAATATATCGCTGGTCTGCATTGCCAAAGAGCTCAATTTTGGTTTCATCTGTCCATGAACATTTTCCCAGAAGGATTGTGGTTTCTCAAGGTGGGTTTGGGCACAGATCAAATGTGCCTTTTTATGTCTGTCTTTGAGCAGTGGGGTCTCCTTGGCCTTCACCATGAAGTCCTTCTTTGTTTAGTGCATGGTGTATGGTGCGGTTTGAAACCACTGCTCCATATTGCTCCAAGTCAGTCTTAAGCTCTTTGGTTGTTGTACGTGGTATTTTTCCAACAGTTCGCACTAACCTTCAAAGACTTTTTAGATTAATTTTCCTCTTCCCATCCTGCTCTGGGAGGTTCTTGACAGTTTCATGAGCAGAAAACTTCTTAATAACATTGTGAACTGTAGCCACAGGAATTCCAAGATCTTTGGAGATGGCCTTGTACCCCTTTGAAATTTGATGTTTGGTGATAATGGTTTTTCTGACGGTCTCAGGCAGCTCTCTTGCCTTCACCATGATGAAAATGGAATAAGGAGTGAATGTGGCCATTTTAAACATTAGAGCCATCGCTCATTGGTTGATTCAGGTCATGTGAGAACTGACAGTTGATCTCAAGTTCATCTAATTTTACTGCAGTGAGAATGTGGTACTTCTGTTCAAACTGATTTGAATTGTTTATAAGGGTGCCAATAATCATTTCTGGGCAATGTCTCTGTTTTTATACCATTTCCTTTTTTAATTGGTCTTGTTTTATTTGATTCTTTTGTGTGTCAAATATGTGTGCATAATAATCCAAAGCCATTTCACTGGCCATTTTTTTAACGCTTTATCATTTAGTCAAAGTAGGTTATATTGCAACTTAAACTTGGTAATGTACATTAAATAAGGACATTGATAACTTGGATTCTTCTGAGTCAATGGAGGGTTAAGTTACTTTCCCAAGGCCACAAGGGGGAGTGCTAGTGGGACTCAAACCCTGGTCTCTTGGTTTCCAAGCCAGTGCTCTAACCATTAGGCTGCTACTCCACTTCACTTTTAAGAAGGATATTGGACATTGAGAAGGTGAACTGTAAGGGTGCAAATAATGACCACAGCTGTAGATGCTGCTAAGACAGACCCTTGTGCATATGTGCCTGACTTGCTCTCCTTGTTTAGTGCATATTTTTTGTGCACAGCTTATCTGCATGCTGTTTGCTTATAGCATCTCTGAGCAAAACCTCTGTGTTAAATTTGCTTTAGATAACCCTGCACTAGAGTTTTAGCAGTGGATTCTAGTGCAGGTTTTCTGCATCAAACCTTTAGACTGTAAGCTGCCCAAGAAAAGGGACATATTGTACCCAAATAGTGCTATAAAAATAAGTATCATAGGGGGACATATTCAACAGAAGTGGCAAGTGCTGTTAAAGCAGCTGGCCATCGCTCCTTTAAATAATGACCGGATATTCAATGCTGGGGTGATATTTGGTCACCGACATTGAATATCAGGGTTTCCCATTTAGAGTTTTAGCTCACCATTCAGCATTAATATTCAGCCACTGGCTGGATAGATAAACAGCCTAAAGTTAAGACAGCCTTTTTTCTGCCTAACTTTAGCCGGTTTAGGTTAGTGACTGGCTAACCTATATCGCTGGTTCCGGAATGCCCAGATGCTAAACGATTATTGTCAGGGGATTTAAACCGGTAAGGAGAGAGTATTCAGTGGCACTAAGTGCTGTAGTGCTACTCAATATGTCGCTGAGCGCACTTTAGTCAGTTAGCAGGTGTGCTAACAAGTTAACTACTTTGAATTTGACCTTCCCATTAGTCTTTTAATTTAAAATAAGAGGGCTGGCCCAGTGCCTTAGACATGAAACGGCTTTTGTTCTATGAACATTGTTTCAGAATCCTGTAGTGGATCACGTGGTACGAGAAGTTTTTCTGATAGTTGCGACCTCCATTGTCTCTTTTGAGCCTGATGTAGTCTATGCACATCACACCCACAGTGTGTCCTGATAGCCCCTGAGGAAGTTGTATACGAAACACGGCCTGTGTTGGGCTTAGGCCACTTATTTGGTTATAATAAATTTATTGGGTGTTGAATCTGCCGCTTCCTGTTTTTGTTCCAGTGCCTTAGACAGCAATTGTTCTGCAGGAGGCTTCTGGTTTCATTCTCATTTCGGCCCGAAGTTCTCTAATTTGATGGGGCTGTGGTAGCTGCTGAATGGCGTTCACAGCTCCTTGGAAGGAGGGAGGTATGGTTATTGCTTAAGGGTGACACCTGGGGATAATTTTATTTATTTATATGTATTTTTTTAATCACCTTCCTGCATCCAAAAGGGTTTCCCCAAAGCGATATACAATCACAATAAAATACACAATATAAAACAATGAAAAAACTAATAAAACAAAATGACCAACAATATATAAAGTATTCACTCCTCTCGCAATTCACCATCCTTTAAACTGGATGTCTTCATAGCAGCATCTTTATTTTTATTTGCAGTTTTTCCAAAAGAAATACACGCTACAGTTATGGTCAACACTTATTGGCACCCTTGCAGTTCAACCCCTTAATGTCTTTAAAAAAAAAAGGGGGGGGGGACAGTGAAATGGGGTTATTTCCTTCTTAAATTTCTCAGAGATGCACAGATCTCCCAAATAATGCATCACATGTAGCTAATAGAAACAGTCTCTCCCCGCAAGTTCATATTTCTCCCTGAGATTCTCAAAAGAACGGATCTCACCATCTTATCCCACACACTGGCCCACTAAATCCAAATCTTTGCGCTCCCACTCCTCAAATACTGGATAACAGACTCCATGGCTTGAAAGAGGCATTAAATTGAAGGGGTAACCTTCAGATCCCTCTACTATCCCCATCAACTTTCCCCTTGACTCTGCCAAACCCGTAACTTAACCCTCATAAAAGGATTAGTGTGCATCCATCTGACCACTCTCCCCTCCCCCCCCCCCAATCCACTCCATCAATTTACCCCACTCTAGTCCTACCCTTTCCATATGCATCCACCCCTTACATCTCTCCCTTATTCATCATTCAAGCAATGCCCTTAACTGTACAGTATTGTAATATCTTACTACATCAGGTACTCCCAACCCTCATGGTAAACACAATACTTTCCAGCTCAACTATGGGGGTCGCTTCCGCCAAATAAAATAAAAAATCATCTTCTGTAACTTTTTTAATATCTTAACAGGTACCTCATTTGGGAAGGCCATAAACAGAAACAATATCCTAGGTACCACATTCATTTTTGACAATGGAGATCCTTCCTAGCCAATTAAAAGCTAACTCAGATCCTTCTCTAGTTCCTTTAGGAGTGGCTCAAAGTTCAAGCGGTACAATATCCGCCAGTTAGCCGAGAACTGTACGCCCAAATAGCAAATCTATTCCCCTACTCACTTAAACAGAAAGGACTGCTGCACAGTTCTTTCTACCCCTCCCCTTCATTCCAATGTTAGGTTTAAAACTTCAGATTTTCCCAAATTCATTTTATATCCAGATAGCTGGCTATAATCCCTAATGGTCTTCAGCAACACTAGCAATGTTATAATAGGCTGCTGGACAGCAAAGATCACATCTTCTGCAAAAAGGTCTGTATGATCCTTCTCCCCACTGACTCTGTCCCTTCCTATAATCTGAGCATTTCTGCACCTTTGCCACCAATGGTTCTATAATCATTGCAAACAGCAACGGTGATAGAAGACACTCCTGCCTAGTACCTCTATGTAAATCAATTGCCTGCCCATATCTTCCATTTATCCATAACCTGGTCCTAGGTCTGGTATACAGGATTGCTATCCACTGCCTAAAATTCACCTCCAACCCCATCTTACTCAGAACTGCAAACAGGAAATCCCATTCCACATGATCGAGTGCTTTATCAGAGTCCACCGCCAAGCGAAGAGCAGGTTTGTTTGCCACTTTAATGGCCCAGATTACGGTCAAAATTAGTCGGATATTATCCCCCTTGTCTCCCTGATCCTCATAAATAAGCTTAAATATTCCCTCTTCAACCTATCTGCCAGCACCTTAGCTCAACTTTTTGCATCAAGGTTAATCAATGAAATTGGTCTATATGAGCCGCACTGGTTGGTATCCTTTCCAGGCTTAGGTATCGAGGTGATTCCCACCTCAGCCATAAACTATACTTGCTCAACACCCTCAAGCACTGCATTAAAACTCTCATCAATGGCTCAAGCAAAGCCCCCCTAAATCTCTTATAAAATGTAGCTGTAAACCCATCCAACCCAGGTGCTTTGCCGTCCTTTAAGGACCGAATAGCCTGCTCAACCTCCTCCTCGTTTATCATGAGGTCCCAACTCTCCTTTTCCTCCTGCCCCAACCACAGCAATCCGCAATCCTCCAAAAATACCTCTGTCATGTGCCTTTCCATACAAGGTCTTAGAAAACCTCTGGAAAGCTGCTTGACTGCCTTTAAAAACAGTCACCAACCCTTCACTCCCTCCTTGATCCCAATAATTTGCTGCTGTTTAATTTGCTCTTTTAATTCCTGAGCCACCAACTTGCTGGCCTTGTTTCCTTATTCAAAGTGGTGCTGCCTTACCCGATCCAATTTATGCACAAAATCCTTCATTGCCACCTCAAACAATTCCCTCCTAATGATCTGCAGCTCCTCCCTTACACTCAAAACGTCTATTTCCACTGCAAGTCCACTTGCTTCCTCCAAATGACCCACAAATTACAATTTTCTATTAGCTTCAATATCTTTTTCCCATGGTAAGCAACTTGCCCCCTCTCCCCTTGGAATGATCCGACTTGGGATTTAATACCATATTAAAGTCCCCTCTCCCCCTCCCCCAATATGAGTGGTTTCCCAGCAAACTGCATCAGAACCTCATGCAGTTGATCATAATTCCCTTCTTGTACATGCAGCAGCATGATAAGTTTTTCCCCGAGTCCCTGATGCCTCCAAAGGCCAGGGCCTCGTCTTAGGCCCCGACATCTCGGGAGGAGTCTTCCGAACCTGAGCCTTGTTGTGCATCCTCAGAAAGGGAGTCTCCCTCAAGGAAATCCAGGAAGAAGAAGAAACCCGCAAAGGTGGCATCCTTGGATGGTTCTGACCAGCTGGGGTACTCCCCAGGCTCACTCCCACAGTCTGAGATGCTCGTCTGAGGCATTGGAAAAGGAGCGTCCTGCAAAGGTCCCCCGGAAGGATCCGACCACGGATTGGCCTCTGTCCCCAGACATAATTCTCATTGAGGATTCCCCTTCAGGGGAGCTGGCATCGGGCCGAGTCCCTCGATGCCCACGCCGAAGGCTGCAGAGTCTTCTGGTCTGGAGTCCAGAATGGCGCCCCTGGAACACAGTTTGTCTGCCTTCATGGACCAGCAGCAAGCGCTGTTGTCCAGCACGACCGGTTCATCCGCCCTGACCACCAGGTCTTCGACGTCCAAGACGTCCCCGGAGGCCAAGCCGATCCTCTTTATCTTTCTTTATCTTTATATATAACATTTGATATACCACCTGTTACCAAAGTGTCAGAGTGGTGTACAATAATAAAAAGTTGCAGCTGGTGAAAATAAAGGAGGAAAAAGAGAACGCCATCAAATTAATAGGAAACCAAATAGAAAAAGAGGAGAGAAGGATAGAAAAGGACAGTAATAGACAAAGAAAACCACAGATATCAGACATAAGGGGAAGGTAAGGTTTGGGGGAAGGAAAGAGGGTGGGCTGTATCTGGTGTACCAAATAAGATCAGGAGGTTATTGTAATGGAAGAACAACCTAATGGTATCTTGATGAAGAATGATCAGAAGAGATGGGAAGATCATAGGCCTGTCAGTAGAGGTGGGTCTTGAGAAGGGCCTTGAACCAAGGGAAAGATGATTCAGTGCGGAGGGAATGGGGAAGTGAATTCCAAAGAGCAGGACTCACAAAGAAGAAAGCGGCATGATGGGTAAATTCAAGGTGGGCCTGGGCAGGGGTTGGGAGAAAAAGACGATTACCGTGTGCAGAATGAAGTAAACGAGGGGTGGGTTGAAGGTAAATGATGTCGGCAAGATACTGAGGCGTACTGGTGTGAAGGACCTTATGAGTTATGGTGAGAAGTTTATATAGAAATCGAACTTTGATAGGGAGTCAGTGAAGGGAAAGAAGACAGGGGGGTCACGTGATCCCGAGGAGAGGAATGGATAAGAAGACGTGCAGCCGTGTTCTGGATTAATTGAAGTCGTCAAAGCTGATATTGGGGGAGACCAGCAAAAAGTGAGTTGCAATAATCAAGCTGAGTAATCACCAGTGAAAGGACAAGAGTAGTGAGGGAGGAGGGAGGAAGAAATGACCGAACAGCCCGAATTCTACGAAGGTGAAAGAATGAACTACGTACAAGTGAGGAGATGTGTTGGTGAAATGAAAGAGAGGGATCAAGGGTAACACCAAGGTAACGAAGAACAGGGACCAGAGGAATCTAAGAAGTGGACATAAGGTGCCAAGCTAGGGGAGGGGGCACCGAAGGTAAACCAAATGGCAGCAGATTTTGAAGGATTGACATGGAGAAAGTTACTAGTAAACCAATCGGAAACGGAGGCAAGACAGGTATTGAGAGCAAAGAGATCCGGAGCTGAAGGGCTTGTATGGTGCACCAGGAGAATATCATCGGCGGAAAAATAAGCAGATATTCCAGCCTGTTGTATAAGCAGAGCAAGGGGAGCAAGGAAAACATTAAAGAGGAGGGGGGCAAGGATGGAACCCTGGGGAACACCACAGTGCAAAGGAAAGGAGGGGGAAGTGTTGGAGCCTGATCGAACGCCGAAAGTGAAAGACGAAAGGAAAGACCGAAACCACTGAAGAACAGTGCCATGAATACCAAGATCTGACAAGCAAGTGAGAAGGGTGAGGTGATCAACAACATCAAATGCAGCAGAAAGGTCCAGGGAAACAGCAATAGATACATCACCATGGTCGTGGGAACTTTGGCCTCGAGGCGATCCGGGTCCCACTCGACGGGATCGTGGTCATCCCCAGCAAGTTTGCCAGGCATCAGCCACAGGGCATCGGGGGCTCTGAGGCCCGTGGAGCAGCCCTCCTATGAGTCCTCAACAGACTACTCCAAGTGAGAGTTGGAGGACAAGGAGTCCCCCGATACCCATCGTTACCGCGACGTCCCATCTGACTTTCCCATCTCGGAGCCTCAACAGCGGTCCCCATCCAAGGATATGGGCTTCCTTGACTTTGTCAAGGACATATTTAAGGCCCTGGCGTTCCCGACCGAGTCAGAGGAGGACCCTCGAGCGGATGAGTTGGAAATCCTCCAGTACGAGGCCCCTCCGTGGGAATCACTCACGGTGCCCAACCCTCCCATCCTGGAATGGCTGATGCTCCGAATGTGGGAGACACCGGCTTCGGTGCCAGTGGTGAGCAAATGGCTCGACTCGATGTATCAAGTCTGCTGGAACCCGGGCTTCCAAAAGTCACAGCTGCCGCATAACTCCATGGTGGTGGAGTTGGCCATCTGTCGGCTGAAAAGCCTGAAGACGCACTCCTCGGTACCCCCCCGGCAGGGAAGCCTGCACCTTGGCTGCCCTCGGCAGAAAATGCTACCAGGGCTCAATGCTCATTGGTCACATCCAGGCCTATCAGTTGTACATGGGCATGTACCTGAGAGACCTGGCGAAGGAACTCGCTGGGTTCTCAGCTGGACTCTCTGAGAAACCCTTGTAGCGGTTTAAGAACCTGGCCAAAGCAGTCCATGAATGTTCCAAATTCATGTCTCGAGTGGCCTATGATGGGTTCGAGTCAGTGGCTTGAGTAGCAGTAGCTGGCATTGGTGCATGCCACCAGTCTAGGCTACAGTCAGCTGACCTTGAGCAGTGAATTCAGGACAAATTGGTCGATGTCCAACCCATGACCGACAAGGCTGGCGAGCTGGTGACTGAATTCATGACGATGACCAGGCTCTCCAAAAAGACCACTGCCCCTCCCCAACAGAACATAAGAACATAAAATATGCTATACTGGGTCAGACCAAGGTCCATCAAGCCCAGTATCCTATTTCCAACAGTGGCCAATCTAGGTCATACGTGCCTAGCAGTTTCCCCAAAAGACACAGGTTCTACAATGCTTGTATTGGGTCAAGCACTGATATCCTGGGCTCGAGTAAAAAGTCCTTTTACCTGAGGAATGGAGCTGATTACCAAAACTACCCACCTTATCAGGCCTCCCCAGATCCCCAACAGGGTTAGCAGGCCAAGGGACATGGACATGGGCATGGCCCGCAGAAGGCTCCAAAACCCCAGGCACCGGCTCTGGTCCAGCCAGGGGGGGAGTTTTTGACTCCTTGATCATAGCCTATCTACCCCCAAGGAGATCGGCAGCCCACAGGGGGATGTCTGGCCCTCTATGCCCAGTGGTGGGTGTCCATCACCACCGGTTTCTGGGCACTTCGGGTAGTCAGGGAGAATTATCTCCTCCACCTGTCTCAGACACCTCCCCCTTATTTCTCGAGAGAGCCCCTCAGGTCTCCCCTCCACTGGAACCTTCTTCTGAAGGAGTTGGCAGGTCTTCTTGAAGACAAAGCAGTGGAACCGATGCCCCGCCATCTCAAGGGCAAAGAGTTCTACTCCAGGTACTTCCTCATCCAAAAAAGACAGGGGGCCTAAGGCCCGTCCTTAACCTGAGTAACCTCAACAAATTCCTGGTGAGGGAGAAGTTCCAGATGCTCTCCCTTGGAACATTGCTGCCCTACCTCCAGCAGGGAGAATGGCTATGCTCCTTAGACATCAAGGATACTTATACCCACATCCTCATCCACCCCAATCACAGGTAGCATCTGTGGTTTGTAGTGGGGGGCAGGCATTTTCAGTGCAGGGTGTGCTCCCCTTCAGCCTAGCCTCTGCCCCAAGATTTTTCACAAAATGCCTGGCAGTATTGGCTGCCTTCCTCCGGCTCCAGGAGGTCTTCGTCTTTCCCTACCTGGACGACTGGCTCATAAACAGAGGCACGGCCTCGGAGGTGCAGCAGGCCACCACACACACCATCCAGGTTCTGCAACACTTGGGGTTTGTCATAAACTACCCCAAGTCTCACCTCATCCCGACACAACATCTGGAGTTCATTAGGGCAAAGATTAACACTCTCCAGTCAAAGGCTTTCTTGCCCAGGGACCGAGCCAATCGTCTCAGGACTCTGGCTCGGGATGTAAAGTACCGTCACTCGGTGCCCGCTCAACTTCTCCTGCACCTCCTCCGGCACATGGCCTCCACGGTTCATGTCACCCCCGATGCTTGCTTCCACATGAGGGCAGCGCAGTGGTGTCTCTGGGACCAGTGGTCTCAGGCCACGGGCTGCCTCCAAGACAGAGTTTCTGTGACCCACCAGTTTGGCTTATTTTCTGGTCTGGTGGCAGTCTCCTCAGCATCTCGAGGCAGGCATGCCTTTTCAGGCCCCAAATACCTCAAGGGTCCTCACCACGGATGCCTCCCTGCTCGGCTGGGGAGCCAACTGCGGAGATCTCCGCACCCAGGTCAACTGGTCACCAGACTAGATCACCCAGCAGATCAACCTCCTGGAGCTCCGAGCCATACACCTAGCCCTGAGGATCTTCTGTCACCACCTGCATCACCAGCTGGTGCTGGTCCAGACAGACAACCAGATGGCGATGTTCTACGTGAATAAACAGGGGGGCACGCGGTCTCATACACTTTGTCAGGAGGCACTGGTCCTCTGCTCATACTCAATCCAACAGGGTATCTTCCTGCAGGGCACTGTACCTGCCAGGCCAGGACAATCTGCTGGTCGACAGGCTCAGCAGAGTTCTCCAGCCACACAAATGGCAGTTGGACCCCTGGGTTGCCAATCAACTTTTCCGGCTCTGGGGGGAACCCGTGATGGACCTGTTTACCAGCCTGGACAACTTTCAGTAGCCCTGCTTCTGCTCCTGGAAGGCCCACCCCTCCAGGGTGGCAGCAGACACATTTCTAGTCTCATGATCAGAAGGCCTCATGTACGCCTTCCCTCTTACGCCGCTGATTGCCAAGACCTTGTTCAGACCCTCTATGACAGGGCCTCGCTCATCCTGATAGCTCCTCAGTGGCCCAGGCAACCATGGTTCCCGCTGCTTCTACAGTTGACAGTGGAGACCCCCATCCCCTTGGGGACTGCCCCGGGATTCCTATCTCAGGAGGGGTGTGCTCTCTCTTGCACCCCAACCTGGGGTCCCTGTCACTGACAACGTGGCTGCTGAGAGGGTTACTCTGGCCCCTTCAACCTTTTGGTTGAGGTGAAAGACATTCTGCTGGCCTCTTGCAAGGCCTCTACTAGGAAGGCTTATGCCCTCAAATGGTGCAGGTTCTCTGTTTGGTGCACCGAATACAGGGTTGACCCTTTTTTCTTGCCTGGTGGCTCTGGTGTTCCTTCTCCACCTCTCTCAGTCCAGGCTCAAGTCTAAGTCCGTCTGAGTGCACCTTAGTGCCCTGGCAGCACACCACCATCCGGTGGATGATAAGCCCCTCTCGGTCCATCCCTTGGTGACCTGTTTTCTTTGGGGACTGCTCTTATCAAAGCCCCCAGTTCACCCTCCGGCAACTGAATGGGACCTCAACATGGTGTTGGGGCAGCTCACTCGCCCACCCTTCGAACATCTGGCTACTTGCCTCCTTCACTACCTCTCTTGGAAGGTGGCTTTCCTGGTTGCGCTCACCTCTGCTCGCAGAGTTAGCGAGTTTCAGGCCTAATGGTTGAGGCGCCTTATACCAGGTTCTACAAGAACAGAGTGGTGTTTCGTATGCACCCGAAATTTCTGCCAAAGGTAGTTTCGCCCTTCCAGCTGAACCAGGAAATGGTGCTCCCCATCTTCTTTCCAAGACCTCACTCCATTAGGGCGGAAATGGTCCTTCACACCTTTGACTGTAAGAGGGCTTTGTCCTTCTACATCCAGTGCACTCAGGGCCACCGCAAAGCTGCTCAGCTTTTCATCTCCTATGACCCCAGTAGGCTGGGGGAGGCGGTGACCAAGCATACGCCCTCCACATGGGTAGTGGACGGTATCGCCCTTGATTACGAGCAGGCGAGGCTTCCGCTGGAAGGCCGCATCACAGCGCACCGTGTCAGGGCCATGGCAGCCTTGGTGGCAAACTTGTGCTCAGTCCCGATGGTGAACATCTGCCGGGCCGCCACCTGGTCTTCAGTCCATACCTTCGCAGCCCATTACTGCCTGGAAAGAGAGTCCCGATGGGACAGTGCCTTCCACTGGACTGTGCTCCATAACCTTTTCGGGGTCTAGGCATCTCATACCCTCCGACCCTTCTATGTTAAGGCTACGGGAATGCTGGTTCATCAGACAAAGGGGTCCTACTGTGGTCTGTGTACATGGACTCATTTGCTGCTGCTTGCGGCTCCCCATGAGGGAGCCCCTATTTTTGTTTTCAGTAGCCTGTAGCTGGGGAGTCCCATATGTGAGAACGGACTTCCTGCTTGTTCCCGGAGAAAGCGTAGTTACTCACTTGTAACAGGTGTTCTCTGGGGACAGCAGGAATCAGTCCTTACAACCCTCCCTCCTCCCCTTGGAGTTGCTCCTTTACCATCTTTTATTTTTGCCGTCTTTTAGCTATGTCATCTGACTAAGCAAGATGGCACCCTTGGGTAGGAAGGGGACCACGCATGCGTGGTGGCATCTCCCAAAGGCTTTTTTGAAAGCTGGGGGCAGGGCCGGCCCATCCATTGTGCGAGAATGTTGTTTGCACAGGGCCCCGCACTTCAGGGGGCCCCGCGCCAACAACATCCCATACTGAATGGCAGGCAGGGTGGCTTTACAGGGAGCCGGAGAGGCCCCGGCTCACCTTGAACAGCTGCTGAAGCGAAGCGTGTCTTTTTCCTTCACTTCGGCAGCTGTACTAAAGTTTAGAACTCTGCCGCGCTGAACGCCAGGAAACAGGAAGTCCCCTTTGACCTCAGCGCAGCAGCGTTCTAAACTTCAGTACAGCTGCCGAAGTGAAGGAAAAAGATGCTCTTCACTTCGGCAGCGGTTAGAGATGAGCCAGGGCCTCTCCAGCTCCCTCTAAAGCATTTTAGATAGCTGTGGGGCTCTTCGGGAGGGGAGGGGATGGGGAGCTTGGACTGCAAATGGGCTGGGGGAGGGAGCTAGGACTGGAAATGGGCTGAGTGGAGGGGGGCTTGAACTGTAAATAGCTGATGGGGAGGGGGGCTAGGACTGGAAATGGGCTGAGTGGGGGGAGGAGCTAGGGCTGGAAATGGGCTGAGTGGGGGGAGGAGCTAGGGCTGGAAATGGGCTGATGGAGGGGCTAGGATAGGACTGGACATGAGATGTTGGAGGGACTAGGATTGGATATGGGCTGTTGGGGGGCTAGGATTAGAAATAGGCTCATAGGGGGGCTTGAATTGGAAATGGGCTGATAGGGGGCTAGGATTGGAAATGAGCTGATAGAGGGGCTTGGATAGGACTGGAAATGGATGGGGAAGCTAGGACTGGAAATGGGGTGATGGCAGGGCTAGGATAGGACTGGAAATGGGCTGATGGGCTAGGATTGGAAATGGGCTGAGTGGAGGGGGGCTTGAACTGGAAATAGCTGATGGGGAGGGGGACTTGGACTGGAAATGGGCTGATGGAGGGGCTAGGATAGGATTGGAAATGGGCTGATGGGGGACTAGAAGGGGAGAGGGGCTGGGTGGGGCTGGAACTAGAAGAGAGCTGATGTTGGGGAGGACAAGAATGGGATGGGGCTGGGAGAGTGAAATGGATAAGGGAAAAAATATTTTGTGTGGAAGGGAAGAAAAATCTACGATTGGCTGGGTATTGGGAGAGTAAGTGGGGATTGAGGGGTAAAATTTGAGTCGATGAAAAATGAATAAAGAAAGAGATGGAGGAAAGAGCAAAAGGAGAAAGATTAGTATGTTAAAGCAGATGTAGAGAGAGAATGGAAAAAAAAACAGAAGAGAGAAGAAAGGACAAATGGACAGCAGACGATGGAGAGTTAGCAGAAGACAAGAAGAAATCAGAAGAAAGTAACTGGAGCAATTGCAACTGAAAAATAAAATGCACAAACAACAAAAGGTAGAAAAATACTTTTTTATTTTGAATTTATTAACTGGAATATTTCAGCTCTGGGAAATGTGCGTTTTTAACATCTGCATTTTGTTTAGTACCAATGGAAATTAATTTATAGTTTTATTTCTGCAGTGTTGTTGTATATTCCAAGTTTGGCTTTTGAGGTTCCCAGTTTAATTATTGTCTTCCTATTTCTAAATTGTGATCCCTTGTTCTTTGTTTGGTGATGGTCTATGTTCTGCATGTGTAACCAAGCTGAGGTATTCGGTTTATGTAGTTTCTATTTGACAGTGCCATTTGTTCTCTTTCCCCAGTAGGAGATGTATTGGTATTCTCTGAGATGTTTTGGTTTAATATTTGCAGTGTTGCTTTTTGATAGGTAGGGTTTGGTGCTTTATGAGTCCTGGTAGTACTGTTATGATATGGTGGGTTTGCTATGGGTTCTAAATGGGCAGTGTTTGTAGTACTTCCTAATGTGCTTGGCGGTTGACACTGGAGTATAGTAATGTAGAAATCTGGTAGTCTTTCTTTATCCATACACTTATTAAGAGGCATGTTTACTAAAAGTTAGTGCATGTTAACATTATGTAAATATTTATTAAAATAAGGGCCCTTATGCAAATGAGGCCCTGCACCGAGTCTCCACACATGCCCCCCCCCCTTGGGCCGCCCCTGGTGGGGGGATGCTTCCACAAGGGCTTCGTTGGTGCCGATGTCACCCATATGTGAGGACTGATTCCTGCTGTTCCCGGAAAATACCTGTTACAGGTGAGTAACTACGGTGTAAGACAACACCTTCCTTGGCTAAAGCCATGTTGGCTGTCTCCCATCAAGCCATGACTATGTACGTGTTCAGTAATTTTGTTCTTTATAATGGTTTCTACCATTTTTCCCAATAATGACATCAGGCTCACCAGTCTGTAGTTTTCTGGATCACCCCTGGAACTCTTTTTTAAAAAATTGGCATTATATTGTCTATCCTCCAATCTTCGGGTATTACAGATGATTTTAATGCTAGTTCACAGATTACTAATAGTAGGTTTGCAGTCTCATATTTCAATTCTTTCAACACCCTTGGATGTATACCATCCAGTCCAGGTGATTTGCTACTGTTCAGTTTATCAAATAGTTTATCAAATAGCCTTGAGTTCCTGAAACCAACCTTGCATTTCTTTGTGGAGAGCAGCCAGGGAGATCTTTTTCTCCATTTCAGCTGCTTCATCAGGATGCAACTCATCGCTCTTTGACACTGCATGCAGTAGCCCCACCACCATATGTCTTCACCATGTGGCTTTCTTTCTTGTTGCCATTTGTTCCACACAAGCTAGCAGGTTCGAATTACTCAAGTCAGGAAGGGGGTAGCAAGACGGAAACTGCTCAACTATAGACAATTAAGCAGCCTTCATCACAGAGCCCCAGGCTCAGGTGTCTATCTAGTTAGGCAGCATCACTTCCTCCTCCATAACAGCATCTTAATTTAATAAACTTCCAGGAAACAAAGTTTTGGGTTTTTTTGAAACATTACAGAGTTCTGTTCTTGATATAATAATACCAGTAGATTATTCCATCCCATAGGTGCAGCCACAAAAAAAGAAATCTATTATGGTTCCATACTTTTGATATTTCTTTGGTAGAGAGTACCTTTAAGAAAGCACTGTGGCTAGATCTTAGTACCCTTCCTGGAGTGCATCATTCCACTTGCTCATGAAGATATCCTGGGGCTTTCTCTTGCAATACCTGAAAAGTCACTGTAATTAATTTAAAATGCAGTATACTCTTGTCTTAATACGTAACCAATGAAGCTGTTTTAATAGTGGCTTCGCAGACTATGGTCACTATGGTACATTAAAAATCACTCTTGCAAATGCATTTTGTTCTACCTGAAGACGTTCTAATTGTTTCTTAGCTAGTCCAGTATTAGAATAATCTAGATGAGGGGTTCATAACAGAAGACTAGGATAAGAAGGTAAGCAGACCTCTGTTTGTAAGCCTATTTTATAGACACATACAGTAGGTGCCCAATTGCCTTTATGAAATACTAGTGCAAGTGGCAGGAATTGCGCCTTAAAAGCAGGTGTGGACATTTACACCTTATCTGTAGTAGGCATAAACGCCACTCCCTGCGGCTGCCAATTCCATCTTGGGGGGAGGTGGGCGGCGGCAACTTCAGTATATTAAAAGCAGTAGCTTTGTGCTGCCGCTTTGTAGCTTGCAGGGCGCCGTGTGCTTCAGCATATATGGCCTGCTGCTTCTGACCTCCTCAGACAGTAAGTTGCATCAAAGGGGGATCAGAAGTGGCAGGTCATGAGTGCTGAAGCTCATGACCTGCCGCAAAGTGGTGGCACAAAGCCCGCTGCCTAGCTCACCTAGTGGATGGGACGGCCCTGCATTAATGAATGCACATAAAGTATGCATGTGTGTGTTAATATGGGTATGTATGTTTTTTATAATAGTCCATTAATATGTGTATGTAGCCACATGTGTGCATTAAGGACTTTATAAAATTGCCCCTCATAGTGGCGGGATTCATAGCCATAATTGCAGGTCTCCTCATTTGGATTTGAATTTTAGGTTTAATTATTCAACTTTCCAAATCTGAGCTCAAGACGCATTACGTACAGGTACAGTAGGTATTTCCCTGTTCCAATCTAAATTGTGTACCTGAGGCAATGGAGGGTGAAGTGACTTTATAGAGGCCGCAAGGAGTGTCTGTGGAAGAAGTAGATTTTGAAATCTGCCTTCCCTGGTTCAAGGATTGTTACTCTAATGTTGGGGATGGAGGGATATAAAATGAAAAGAACATTCCTGGGTAGTTCTGAATGAAACCTCATGGAGCCTGAAATGATAAAGCTGGAAAAAAATGCCAGGTTAAAAAAAACAACACAAAATGAACAGTAAAAAGTGAAAATAAAAAAACAAGAGCATAAACGTGAGAGAGATGTGGAGCCTACTTTGAAATCTTATTGGGCCTTTTTTTTTTCTCTGTAAATGATGCTAAATCATAGGCTGTATTTGTTTACACTTCAAAGGTGAGTAGAATTTGGAGCTGGGCCATAGTGAAAAAGCAGAAGTAGAGGAATGAACAAGCTGAAATGGAGCACTTTTGGTTTGGTTGTGAAGCACAGGATATCCAGCAGAAGATAGCATTATATCTGACAGCATAAGCTTGGGAACTGAGAGACGAACTTGTGGTAACCTGTGGAATAAGAGCAAAAAGCCCAAACACAAATGCTGATACATGCGTGTGGAGGAGGAGGGAATTGGGCATGGTTACTTTAGAGAAAGCACAGTTACTTACCTGTAACAGGTGATCTCTGGGAACAGCAGGAATAAGTCTTCACATATGGGTACGTCGGTACCGACGGAGCCTGCACGGGAATGCTCCCCAGCATCCAATCAGAAAGCTTTTGGGAGCATCCCTCGCGCCTGCGCACTGACTTCCCGCCTTTTCCACTGCCTCTCCTCAGTTGAGTTTCATAGCTGAGACAAAAGGAGAGAAAGAGGAAAGGAAGATAGATAGATAGATACAACTCCTAGGGGAGGTGGGTGGGTTGTGAAGACTTATTCCTGCTGTTCCCAGAGATCACCTGTTACAGGTAAGTAACTGTGCTATCTCCAGGAACAAGCAGGAATGAGTCTTCACATATGGGGACTCCCTAGCTGTAGATGCCAGGGGGAGATCCCATAAAATGCGTGTCCCTGGATCAGGACTGCATTTTCTACACAGGAATCTCCGGCATCCCATAAGGGATGGAGGGTAGGAGTTGAAAAGAGAGGAGCTGTAAGAAAAAACAGCGAACCTAAGGACTACAGAAGAGGAGTCCTTGGTATGTATGATAAGTACCATTAAAATTATTTAATGAACAATCATAATATGGAGCTTACCTACTGGATTGTAGGAAGTAGAGAGTGTGATGGAGTCTACTGGAGATTCAGTAGCGGAATCCTCAAGGAGACCTCACAGCAGTGAGGATGAAAGTCCAAACCTGGAATTGGCAGGTGATCCAGGTGTCAACTGGGGTAGGATAAGAACGGCAGGTCTTCAATGGAAAGCTTTATGGGAAAAGCTGAAAACTCTTTTAGCTACAGAGTTATTAACATTGAGGACTAAAAGAAGAAGACTGACCGATTTGGACAACTAGCCCAGTCCTGGAGGGAAGAAGGGGTATGGAAAAAAGCCCGTATTCCCAAGGAGAACAGATGTGTACTCAGAACTACTGAAGATTTACAATGTCTTTCCTAGCTGGAGAGAGATAGGAAAGATATCGAAGTCTGATGATTAAAGGATAGGGAGACCTAGAACAAAGTGGAAGCTGTTAGTACCACAGCAGTGGTTGTGTGCATAACAGCCCCCACATACTGAGGAACAGTATGAAAATATGCAAGCCCACTGTCTGGAACCTTTAAGAAGGCAAAAATCTTTATAGCATAGACAGGTAGGGAGATAGTATGTAATACATATCAACCTATAAAAAGCCTCCCAACAGATACCTATATATAGGGGGATATATATACCAATATATATGTATATATAGATATGTGCAAATATATATATATATATATATATATATATATATATGGGGCATAACTTATGCACACACAGCTTACAGACATATGTATGTATAGGCATATATAGAAATATATACATACATGAATATAAGTCTGAAGATACATGCCTGCAACTAAGTCCCATAAGAACATTCACCTGGGGAATGTGAAGGGGAAAGATTCATGCAATAACAAGAGGGTGAAACCCACTTGAAAGATATATAGAGAATCTATTTCCGTGGGCTAAGAGGATGCAGGAATGCAATCCAGTGAAATAACCAGGATGGTTGCGTGAAAAACAGAGGATAATATCAATCTGTAAAGAGCAAGTCGAGAGTCCTTTAGAACTCTGACATGGTAGATGGACAGAAACGCATAGAAGAAGATACCAGGATGACCCACTGGAGGGACACAGGGGTATCATGCGTTATTAGTAGAATATGTGCTGTCCATAAGGAGTAGGCTAGCATGATGCCAAGCTGCAAGGGAAAAAGCCTTGGACATTCACGCAGAAAAAGCTTAAATTCTGTATTATAACAGGAGACAAGAGGGTGTGGAAAACCCTCACAGTTATGGGAATGATTTATAAGCTATTTTCTACTATATAGAATAGCCTTCAGAGACAAAGTTCAATGCTCTGTAGCAAGGGCCCATAGTAGAAAGCTTCTCTGAAGATTGCAGAGAGCATTGTGCAGGAGAATTATGAGATAAAACTGACTGAAGTCAGGTGTGTTGCCACATCCTAGGAAAAGGAGATGGCTAGAAAGAAGATAATGTGAGAAGCCCAAAGTGAGTAGGATTATCCAAGATAGATGAGGACTAGCTTGGAATCACTACTAAGGCTAGACAAAAATTGTGGAAGATAGACTGGAACTTGTGGAAAAGTACCAGTAGTTCAATCACTGGAACTCCTGCATGCACAGCAGCTGAACGAGACAGCAGAGAGGAACTCCCTGTGCAAAACAGAGAGAAACAGACAAAGGGAGAGGAGATATTCCCGTCCCTGTCTGATTAGTCGTCCAGAGAATCTAGTCAAGGAAACAAAAAAGTCTACACTGGAATGAAAGGCTAGAGAAGCTTTTCAGTATGGCACCACTCAGTCAGGGAAAACCCTGGATGAGAGGGTAGAGAAAACAGGTAATTGGAGGGTGACTTACCATATGGTGAGTCAGCTGAAGGAAAAAATGTTCATGTTGGGACAGAAACTATCATGGGATAGTTGTAACTTCCCTTCTTGAAGGTAAGAAGAGGAGAAGTCTGTAACCCATGGACAAGAATATCCTGACAGCTTAGCATACTGAAAAAGGAAACCCCAGTGTAGAGCTTTAAGAAAAAACAGTGAACACGCTTCTGCTAAGAAGAAGTTAACTGTAGATTGCAACCTTCAGAAACCTATGGTTGCTGGTTAAGCTCAGACTGGCTAGAGTTTGGAAACTTCAGACTAGGACGAGGTGTCCCTTGTTTGGGTACATCTGGATGATGGGCAGGAGAAGAGTGAAACCTTCTTTTCTTAGGGAAAGAAGGCTTGGTAGGACATTTCCTACCTCCCGGGGAAGAAGAAGGCTTAGAATGGTCTCCAGAACCAGGGAAGTCAGTGGAGCAATGAGCAACCTGACGTAAAGCCTCCTTATTGAAGAGGTTTTCTCCAGTACAAGGAGAATTACCCAGTGTGTGTTGTGCCCATCTACTCAAGTCTGAAGCTTGGAGCCAGGCTCTACGACGTGCTCCAATGGCAATAGCAGAGGATCTGCTAACAGACTCGAAAGAGTCTAGAGAAGCACGGGAAAGAAACCAAGAGATATTCCGGCTATGACTAAGAAGCAAGGAATAGTCAGCAGCCTTAGGCTCTGACAAAAAAGGAGTCAAAAGAGATAATTTCTTTGTGACCTCCTGGAGTGTGAGACTCATATAAAATATATAAGAAATAATTCTTGATGCCAGCATAGATGTTTGGAAGGTTTGACGTCCAAAGGCATCAAGTGCTCTAGATGCACGACCTGGCGGATAAGAAGAATGCTTCTTCTTGCTTTTTACCTTCCTCATTGCTGATTCCACTACAATGGAATGATGGGGAAGTTGAGTCTTTTGAAACCCTGGAGAGGGGGGCACCTGATACAGAACATTAGTTGCTGTAGAAGGTGAGGGAACCCTTAAAGGTGATTCCCATATTCTCAGAAGAAGATCCTGCAAAGAATGATGTAAAGGAAGCATTATATTTTCCTTTTCTGCAGGAGAGCCTCGGTTAAGATCACAGCCAGGGATAGGAATAGCAAGAAAGGTTGCCATGTCGAGGAGAAATTTCTGAAAAGAAGGATCTCCAATGGGAACCATCCCTGGGTAGGCTAAGGATGAAGAAGCAGCCTGAGCACCAGAGGATGTACTGGTCTGGTGCAGAAAAAGAACCCTGCTAGATGGATAATGATACTGGCAGTCACGATTTGAGGCAGTTAGTACTGCATCATCCGTGCCAGGTATCGATTCCAAACTAGGCATAGAAAGGATCGATGGTACCGATGGAACTGCAGGAATCGACATCGATACCGATACCGGTAGCTGAGGCGGAATCGGAGACGGTAATGTCATCGAGGCAGTCATCGGAGGCTGCTCAAGCGGTACCGAGGCAACCAGAGAGGCTTGGTGAATATCCTCGGTACTGCGTATCTGGAAATGATAATGGTCGGTTCCGAGACGCGTCGGTACCCAGTCCTCTAGACTAGATATCGATTCGAGACTCGGCATCGAAGGGAGCGAGTCTATCGATGCATGTCTACAGGGTACCGACGTCGGTGGTGGTACCGGCGATGCCGATACAGGAAAGTCTGGGTCGTATCGATCGGTCCCGAAGGTACCGAGGACGCCAGATGACGATCCCTGGTGAAGAGTGGAACACTCCACACCGGTACCGATGCCGGGGTATCGGTACCGCTCGAAGCGGGTGCCATCCCCGAGCATGGCTCGGATACAGGAAAGTCAATCTGGAATGTATCGATCGGTCCCGAAGGTACCGAGGACGCCAGATGACAATCCCTGGTGAAGAGTGGAACACTCGACACTGGTGCCGATGCCGGGGTATCGGTACCGCTCGAAGCGGATACCACCACCGAGCATGGCTCAGGTATGTTCTGTGAGAGGTGAGCCCCAGGAACAACCTGAAACCCCTGAAATGCTTTGGAGCCCGAAGACTCCTGCCGGGGTTTTAATGCCAATGGGGTCTTGAGGGCAAGGCCGGAGCCGTCATCATGCTTGGCATAAGACTTACCACTCAAGGACTGGCAAGTCTTAACAGACTGTTTGTGGGTTACCTGATCCTGTCGAGAAGAAAAAGCCGGTGCCCTCACTCCAGGAGGGAAAACGGTATCGAGGGAAACTCGAAAGAGGGAAGGTCTTCTCACAGTATTGCAGCCTGATTGTTCAGGGGAAAAAGGGTCAGGACCCAAACAGGTTAGACACCAGGCATTGGAGTCTAAAAAGAAAACTGTGTTTCCACAGTGAAGGCACTTCTTAGTAGAAGAAGGCTCCATGATGGAGAGGCCTTGTAGGCCCAAGAAGTTAAGACAGAAGCAGAGGGAAAATTCTTTCTGAGTTTAAGAAAAAGTAAAGAAAAAACCACCGGCGGTACCGGTGGCGGCGGGAAAAAACAGCCGCGACCACAAGAAAACAAGAAATGAAGAATTTAAAGAAAAAAGTTTCTGCGGTGACAGGAGGACGTCCTGCCGGCTCCGCGGAAAAACGAAAACTGAGGAGAGGCAGTGGAAAAGGCGGGAAGTCAGTGCGCAGGCGCGAGGGATGCTCCCAAAAGCTTTCTGATTGGATGCTGGGGAGCATTCCCGTGCAGGCTCCGTCGGTACTAACGTACCCATATGTGAAGACTCATTCCTGCTTGTTCCTGGAGATAAATAAATACTCTGTCACAAAACCTCTATTCTATGCAAATATCCCCATTAATCTCAGAGAAGATGAGAGATGTGTATCAGGAAATAGGAAATCACTGGTGCATTGTCCTAATGTTTATAGTTCAGAAGTATTCCTTAAAGCGTGAGTAGCTCATTTTGCAGGAACTGTGCTTTCAAGTTGTGCAACAGAGGAGCACTTCAGTCTAACCAGCTCTGCAGGTGACAGGACTGAAAATGCTTCTTGACAGATGGAAGATGCTGACATATAGGATCAGATTTAGGCACAGGAAACATAGGCATGTGCCTAGGATATCCAGTACTGAAGGCCCCCAGAAACGGGAGCCTAGTAGGGTTCCCTCTAAATGTTTGCAAGCCCAGCTCACAAACCCCACAGACAAAGCAAAACATAGCATGCACAAGAAAATATAATACTATGACAAATTGTACTTAAGTGACCAAGAAACCGACCTTTTTGCATTTGCTTGATTTTAGCAGGTGCTCAAATGGTACTTTGTGTCCCGTCCAGATAACGGCGATCTAAAATTAATCATAGATTATTAAAATGTAAGAATAGTTGTAGTTAGGTAATCTATGCCGTTAAATCTTTCTGTCAAAAAATGCCTGGATCTTTCTTTCATTGAATCATGCAGTTTAGTTGCATCATGCAGTTACAGTAGTTGCTTTATAGTGAAAGTAATTTTTTTTAAAAAGCCAGGGGGAGATATTCTGCAGAGGTAGCTTGTGCTACTAACGCAACTAGTTGTCATCGCTGAAAACTAACCCCTAATATTCAATGCTGGGGCTATATCTGACCACCAGCATTGACTATCTAGGGCACTGCAGGGGCCAGATGCTAACTGAGCAGTGGCGATATTGAGCTGCTGCCCGGTTAGCAACAGGTGCCACCTCCTCTCCACCCCAGGGCAGCCTTTAATCATCACCCCCCCCCCCCCCCCCGTTGATAACATCTATCTTGAAATTTCATTGTTTAGAGGCCAAAAGTGCAAACACATGACTTTATTTGAATCAGACTGACCGAATGACAAAGCAGAAATGATCAACCCAAAACCTCAAAGTGTAATGTGGGTTGAACTTCTTGAAATTTTCAAATATGATGAGCACAGTGAAATTGTCTGCCTATACTGTGGTGATGCCAAAATTCCAGGAGAATTTTTTTACAGGGAAAATACGGGATGATTTCTTAAAGCGTCACCCCTCAAGCAAGTTTCATACTGCTGGTGTAACAAGATTTGGAAACAAAAACAGTTCATTCTGCAGAGGATTGCTTAGTATGATTCTTGAAAAGTCCAGTTAAAGAGCAAAGACGGCACATTTAATCTTCAGTGCAAGCAAATGTATTGCCGAGGATGCTCTTACTGTGTATTCTGTCAGTAGAGCAACTTCAAGTCTGCAGAGACGCAAAAATCAAAAGCAAGCCAGTCTCAAGTTTTCCAGATATCGTGACATTTGTTCATCCAAACAGTTTAAGACCTTGCAGACTGAAAACATGAATTTAGCCTTATGAATGCCTTGAAAAATAAACAATGGAATCACTTAGAAATAGATCATTTGGACATGAGTGTTAGGAGTTATCAGCTTGCTGGAGGACCAACAGATCTGAACAAAGTTTATAGTCAATGGGCAAATGCCAAAGATCACCAGAAAACCTGTAAGGTTAGCTAACTTAGCTTACTCTATTCCTGCTTCAGAACTGTACACTAAGTAATTACACTTAAAACAGATTCTTGTTTTGCTCTTTTACTTGTGAGCTTTCAATTTGGTGTTGTCTGCATGCGGAGGGCAATTTTATATATTCCCATGCAGTCATTCTAGCCTATTGTTGTTATGTTATACATTGTTTCATGTTATAATGTAAATTCTCTCTTCATTGTAAATCACCCTTGATTTTTGGAAGGGGCAGTATAGAAAAGCTTTTTAATAAATACAATAAATAAGTGTATTTAGATCCTGTGTTATAAAATGAAGTACACATGTTTTTAATGCAGGCATTCATTTTTACCCCTTTAGCACACAAAATAATACAAAGAAATCATCTCTGGCAAAATCAGGGCTACAGCTTTATTGACATGCAAATAGAACACGTAACCAAATAAATATATAGCAGTCATTGTCAATTCCAAATATCCCAAGCCAGCCTTACTATACACTTTATACTGGGATGCCCAGCAAACAACCAAAAGGGGCAAAACTACCTTCCCTTTGACCTTAGTTAGTTGACAGCCTAGCCCAACCAAATAACACAACTAAACACTATTCCCAGGCCAACAAAGCGCCTGCGGTGACACCAGATTGCTCTCCTCAATTGGTTTCACAAGGTGTTCATGGAAGCCCAACATCCCCCAAACAGTAACACTAGAGAGATGTCAGGCCCTATCTTGTTGGCAAATCTTGTTGATCATTTATACTCTCCTCTCCCCCCCAAACTGGACTTACAAGAGCTCACATGTCACCTGCCACCTAAGCTATAACAAATAGACCTCCTAATCCTTGCCACCACTCCCAAACACAATTCCAGGTGGGAGGGATGGTCAAACTCCATCATAGACCTGATGACCAACTGCCAACCCCTCCCTACCAATTAGTCAAATACCCTAGCCAATCCCTGAACCCCTCTCACTGCTACATGGGGCAGCACAACCTGTGTTATTTAGCTCCAGGTAACTCTGGAGCTTCCCTGTAGAACATAGGAGCATTCACAATGTGCCTTAACCTTATCGCAGTACTTATGCCTGTTCTAAAACAGGTCTAACAGCCCACACGTAGACTGGGTGGAAACACACAGAAGTCATTGTATTCTATAATGTATGCAGGTACATGTAGTCTCTACCTAAGATCCTTTGCATACTTCAACTGAAAATACAAAATACAAAAATGGTAGAAACCATCATAAAGAATACAATTACTCAGCATGTAGATAGTCATGACCTAATGGGAGACAGCCAACATGGCTTTAGACAAGGAAGATCTTGTCTTACTAATCTGTTATGTTTTTTTGAAGGAGTGAATAATCAGGTGGACAAAGGTGAGTCGGTTGATATTGTGTATCTGGACTTTCAGAAAGCATTTGACAAGGTCCCTCAAGAGAGACTTTTGGCAAAACTAAAGAGTCATGGGATAGGAGGCAGTGTACTATTGTGGATCAGGAACTGGTTAAAAGATAGAAAGCAGAGGGTAGGGTTAAATGGCCAATTTTCCCAATGGAGAAAGGTGAATAGTGGTGTACCCCAGGGATCTGTGCTGGGTCCACTGCTTTTTGACATATTCATATCAGAATTTAGCTTACCTCAGCAGCACAAGACAGGGTACTGTGTAGCAGCCCTCTTTTAATAAGTGTTATTTCCCTCCCTCCCTCCCTCCCCACCCCTGGGATAATCATAGCTTTATAGGTACTTACACATCTTAAAAGACAGGAGGTGCTTTCAAGTGAAGCTCATTACCCAAACCAGTCATACACTAAGGACCTGAGATTAATTAAGCTTCAGGTGAACAAGGTATATTAAACGTATTAGGTACAGCTTTATTGGTATAAATACCCATAGCAACCCCTAGTAAGTAAGAACTTAAAGATCTAGACACAAACTTAAAACTAAGATGCAGACAGCAGTCCAGCAGCGGGATGGGGGCTTTACAGTCTTTTGCATTGAGTGTCACATGTATGATTCTCTCCCAGTTGGTGAGAGGTCTTACGTGTGCACTAGGTGCAAGGAGCTCTTTGCTCTCAGGGAACAAGTCCGTTCTCTAGAGGCTAAAGTAGCAGACTTGGAAAACATAAGTCAGACAGAGAGGTACATAGACGAGACCTACAGGGATATAGTCCTGAAGTCCCACCTCCAGTCTGGCAGCACCCCTGTTGCCATGGAGGAGAGAGGTCATGTGACAGGAGAGCATCACCCTGGTGTGGCAGAAAGTGATCCTGTAACTAGGACCTGTCCTCCAGGTGATGTAAAACCCTCTCGCACTGAGGAAGTTTCTCCAGGGCCATGTGCCCATGAGGGAAGGGTTAGGACAGCCGTTATAGTTGGTGATTCGATCATTAGGCATGTAGATAGCTGGGTGGCTGGTGGACGTGAGGATCGCCTGGTAACTTGCCTGCCTGGTGCGAAGGTAGCGGACCTCACGCGCCACCTAGATAAGGTCTTAGATAGTGCTGAGGAGGAGTCTGCTGTCTTGGTACATGTCGGTACCAATGACATAGGAAAAAGTGGTAGGGAGGTTCTGGAGGCAAAATTTAGGCTTTTAGGTAGGAAGTTGAAATCCAGAACTTCCATTGTAGCATTCTCCGAAATGCTTCCTGTTCCACGCGCAGGACCCAAAAGGCAGGCAGAGCTCCGGAGTCTCAATGCGTGGATGAGACAATGGTGCAGAGATGAGGGTTTTGGATTTGTTAGGAACTGGGGAACATTCTGGGGAAAGGAGGGGCTCTTCCGAAGGGATGGGCTTCACCTTAACCGGGATGGAACCAGGCTGCTGGCATTAACCTTTAAAAAGGAGATAGAGCAGCTTTTAAACTAGATATTAGGGGAAAGCCGACAGTCGCCCAAGAGCAGATGGTTCGGAAGAATGTATCCTTGAAGGATACTACCAAAAGCAGAGAGGTTCCACAAAAGAGTAAAGTAGCCCAAATGCCCTCAAGTATGGAGCAGACAGAGCTTAAATATCCCAATTTACCCATGTCTAACAATAGCCAAATTAACATGAATAAAATACATTCTCTAAAATGCTTGTATGCAAATGCTAGAAGTCTAAAGAATAAGATGGGAGAGTTAGAATATATAACACTAAATGAAAGGTTAGATATGATTGGAATATCAGAGACATGGTGGAAGGAGGAAAACCAGTGGGACACTGTGATACCTGGGTACAAACTATATCGTAATGATAGAGCTGATCAAATTGGTGGAGGGGTTGCGCTCTATGTTAGAGAGGGCATTGACTCAGAAAGGATTAAAGTTTTGCAGGAAACAAAATCTGCTGTAGAATCTATATGGATTGAAATTCCATATAAAAGGGGGAAGGCAATGGCAATGGGGGTGTACTATCGAGCACCTGGCCAGAATGACCAAATGGATGATGAAATGCTCAAAGAAATCAAGGAAGCTAACAAAAGTTACAGCGCAGTAATAATAATGGGTGATTTCAATTACCCCGGTATCGACTGGGTCAGTGTCACGTCAGGACATGCTAGGGAGATAAAGTTCCTAGATGAAATAAATGACTGCTTCTTGGAGCAGCTGGTTCATGAACCAACCAGAGGGGAAGCCATATTAGACCTAGTCCTTAGTGGAACACCAGATCTAGTGCAAGAGATAAGGGTGTTGGGGCCACTTGGCAATAGTGATCATAGCATGATCGCCTTTGATTTAATTAGTGGAGGAGGGATAGTAAGGAAATCCACAGTACTACCTTTTAACTTTCGAAAGGGAGACTATGATAAAATGAGGAAAACAGTTAAGAAAAAACTAAAAGGAGCATTTGCAGAGGTTAAAGACGTACATCAAGCTTGGGTGTTGTTGAAAAATACTGTCTTGGAAGCCCAGACCAGCTGTATTCCACGCTTTAAGAAAAGTGGAAGGAAGTCCAAAAAACTGCCAGCATGGTTTAAAGGTGAGGTCAGAGAGGCTGTTGTTGCCAAAAAAGCATCTTTCAGGAAATGGAAAAAAGAGCCAAACGACGAAACCTGGAAACAGCACAAGCACTGGCAAGTCAAATGCAAGGCATTGATAAAGGAAGGCAAAGAGAGAATTTGAGAAGAAGCTTGCTGCGGAAGCAAAAACACGAAATAAAGACCTTTTCAAGTACATTCGTAGCAAAAAACCTGTGAGAGAGTCAGTTGGTCCATTAGATGATAAAGGGGTTAAAGGAGCACTAAGAGGCGACAAGGCGATAGCGGAGAGACTGAATGAATTCTTTGCTTCGGTCTTTACTGAGGAAGATGTAGGGATGTTACCCATGACTGAAGTGGTATTTAAAGGTGCGGAAGAATTGAAGGAAATATCGATACATCGGGAAGATGTCTTACAACTATTAGATAAACTGAAGAGTAGCAAATCACCTGGGCCGGATGGTATACATCCAAGTGTGTTGAAAGAACTGAAATACGAGATTGCAGACCTGCTATTAGTAATCTGTGAACTATCATTAAAATCATCTCTAATACCTGAAGATTGGAGGATCGCCAATGTAACACCAATTTTTAAAAAGGGTTCCAGGGGTGATCCAGGAAACTACAGACCGGTGAGCCTGATGTCAGTACCAGGAAAAATGGTAGAAACCATCATAAAGAATAAAATTACTCAGCATGTAGATAGTCACAACCTAATGGGAGACAGCCAACATGGCTTTAGACAAGGAAGATCTTGTCTTACTAATCTGTTATGTTTTTTTGAAGGAGTGAATAAACAGGTGGACAAAGGTGAGTCGGTTGATATTGTGTATCTGGACTTTCAGAAAGCCTTTGACAAGGTCCCTCATCAGAGACTTTTGGCAAAACTAAAGAGTCATGGGATAGGAGGCAGTGTACTATTGTGGATCAGGAACTGGTTAAAAGATAGAAAGCAGAGGATAGGGCTAAATGGCCAATTTTCCCAATGGAGAAAGGTGAATAGTGGTGTACCCCAGGGATCTGTGCTGGGTCCGCTGCTTTTTGACATATTCATAAATGACCTGGAAAGTGGAATAACGAGTGAGGTGATCAAATTTGCAGATGAGACAAAACTATTTAAAGTTGTTAAAACCCAAGAGGATTGTGAAAAATTGCAAGAGGATCTTGATAAATTGGAAGATTGGACATCAAAATGGCAGATGAAATTTAATGTGGACAAGTGCAAGGTTATGCACCTAGGGAAGAACAACCCATACTATGGTTACACGATGCAAGGTTCCACATTAGGAACCACCACCCAGGAAAAAGATTTAGGCGTCATTGTGGATACCATGTTAAAACCCTTGGCCCAGTGTGCAGCAGCGGCCAAGAGAGCAAATAGAATGCTAGGTATGATAAGGAAAGGAATGGAAAATAAAACAAAATATATTATAATGCCTCTATATCGTTCCATGGTGAGACCGCACCTTGAATATTCTTTGCAATTCTGGTCGCCGTATCTTAAAAAGGATATAGCGATTTTAGAAAAGGTTCAGAGAAGAGCCACCAAAATGGTAAAGGGGATGGAAGGATACTCCTATGAAGAAAGGCTAAAAAGGTTAGAGCTCTTTAACCTGGAAAAGAGACGGCTGATGGGAGATATGATAGAAGTCTATAAATTAATGAACGGAGTGGAACGGGTAAACGTAGATCGATTGTTTACCTTATCAGAATATAGAAAGACTAGGGGACATGCAATGAAGCTACAGGGTAAACTATTTAAGACTAATAAAAGAAAATATTTTTTCATTCAACGTGTAATCAAACTCTGGAATTTGTTACCGGAGGATGTAGTAAAGGCTGTTAGTATAGCTGGGTTTAAAAAAGGTTTGGACAAGTTCCTGGAGGAAAGGTCCATAAACCATTATTAAGAAGGGACCCAGGATATCAATGCTTGAACCAATACAAGCATTGTGGAACCTGTGTCCCTTGGGGAAACTGCTAGATACATATGACCTAGATTGGCCACTGTTGGAAACAGAATACTGGGCTTGATGGACCTTGGTCTGACCCAGTATGGCATATCTTATGTTCTTATGTAAGCAGTGGTGCTTACGTGGGCGCTTACAGAAAGCAACCACCCAAAGCTGCATGCACATAAGTCCTTTAGAATAGGGACTTGCATGCATTTCTAGCACACAACTCTGTGTGTGCTATACAGAAACTGTCCCAAAATGACATAATAGCATATATATGTATCGGGGGCCGGGGGGGATATTCAAAGACGTTTATGTGGTTTGCAGACTTCCAAACTGTGTGAATGCCGCTGCTACAGGCCCTGATGCTAAGCGGTTAGCACTGGGCGTGTCGGGGGCGTTGTGGTGCAGAGCGGAGGCTGCAGATGCTGGCCTAACGTTACCCATAGAAGCTAACCAGGCTCTATACAGCCGCTGCCCTGTTAGCTTCCAGCTTCTGTGGCGACCCGGATATTCAATGCCAGTGGCCGGATATGGCCCCGGCATTAAATATCTGGGGTTTATTTATTTATTTATTTAACAGTATTTCTAAACCGCCTTATCTTAATAATCAAGGTGGTATCACAGCAAGCAATCAGGTAAAGTGTGTGTGTTGTACATGCAGTGAGGATAAAACTTAGTTGTGTGAGGGATGTGTTGGGTGCTTGATTTGTTTGAGCTATATACAGGGTGGGCTATTTACAGTGGTGCTAGAATCATATTTTATATATATTCAGTTGTTTGGGAGGATTGGAGTGCTGTTATCCATTCTCTTAGGTTATGTGATGTGACCATAGTGCTCTATGAACAGCATGGTTTTCAGTTGTTTTCTGAAGTCTTTGAGGTCTGGAGTTGCCCTTAGATCGTCCGGTAGATTGTTCCATCTTGTTGGAGCAGCCATGGAGAGAGCTCTGTCTGTTGTGTCCTTGCGTGTGTGCTTGTACTCATTTGGGGTGCTGACTCGGTTGCGTGTTTGACTTCTTCTGGGACGTGCGCTGGTTTCCGGTTGTATGAGCAGGTGGAGGCTGTTGGCTGATGTGTGTTCTTTTATCTTAAATAGTTAGATTTCAGTGGCGATGGCTAGCTGCTGGTTGAGCTTTACAAGCACTGGCCACTGCTGTGAATATCCCTCCCCCCTCCCCCTATCTTTACTATATGATTTGATGTTTTCTAATTGTTTAAAACTAAAGTAGGGAGGCCCTTTTATTGTATCCCACTAAGGGTTTGCAATGTATACATGTTATTAGTGTGTGGTACACACTAAATGTGTTCTAACCAGTTACTGGCATTTAGTAAAAGAGCCCCTAACTTTATTAAAACAATTACTTAAGTAATACTTTTGAAACCACAGTATTATTTGCATAATATTTGGCAACTTACACTTGGCCTGTAATGCATAAATTTGAACTCTGCTTATAAAAAAAACTGACCAAAAAGAAATTTCAGTGTACATCACCTGTCAGACATTAGAGGGTGCATTGGGCCCAGGTTCTCTAACTTTCCCATTTCAGGAGAATCCCCTTTCCCCATTCGTCCTCTGCTTGTGAGCAGTTTAATTTTAGATATGACCCTGCTGTCACCTAGCAACCTCCCTCACCCCGATACAGCTATAGGTCCCGGTGAACTTGTTCATAGATACTGTGAAGTAGGAAACAGACCATAGAAGTGAATGAAAAGCTTAAAGGGGCTAGATACAGTTACTTGGACTGCTGAAGGTAAAATGGAAGTAACGTATTGCTATTTTTATGCCACAAACCCTACATTTAGATCAAAATGGTACACAGAGAACATGCCAAAAACTGATGCAAATATAAGATCTCTAACTGGAAAAATCAAAGCAAAGACGTACATAAGAGAAAACACATTTAACCAAATGAGAGCTGATGCAGAAAGAGAAAGAGGAGATATGAAAAGGAACACAGAAGAGAATAGCCAAAGTAATCGGAGGCATTAATGGGCGAAATACCAGTATGTGCAGCCCAGGAGAATGAGAGCAGTGTAAGGCAGGCCGGGAGAGGAAGTGAAAAGGAAGGACAGGAGAAAGACTAGGAGCTGTTGGTTGAGCTTCAGTCCTGTGTGGTGGGAGAAAGAGAGAGATTATTAAAGATCAACTAGACAGCACGATACATAAGATAAAAAAGACCTACATAAAGAGGCCATTTAATGATGTCACAGGAATGTAGCGAAAATCATTACCAAAATTTCCTACCAGGAAGGACACAAGGTCAGAAGAAAAAGAGCATAGTAACTCTTCTTTGGGGAAAAAAATGTGCAGAGGTAAAAATGATCATGGCATGCAGTAAATGAGTATCTCAAAGGATCAAGGCCATCAAAATGAGACCGATCCCAGACATCAAGCTGAAGCCCGCTGCACTAACAAGATCTAAATGCATATGCTACCCTAAGAAAATTGAAAATAATGGCAGACAGAGGCACAAAAGCTATCGAGGTATGAAGAAAACAGAAATACATCAAGATAAAGTATTTAGACAGGAACAGAAGTAAATCTACAGGGAACTGAGGGAGAACATCAGCACAGTTAAATCCGACCTGAGCTTAAAAGGAAAATTTTGAGCTAAAAATATACAAGGATTGCACAGAGCAGAACAGAGAAACAGAATGATTACCCAGGGTGCAGAAGCACACAAGAGGCAAACGTCAAAAGTCTGGAACGGCCTGAAGCAACAATAGAAGAACTGAACCAAAAACCAAGACCTCCAACACTTACGAGCTAATTTTATAAAGGATTTTTCACATATATTGTGTTTTGGATTTTGGGGTTTAGCGCATGCCTTTTTTCAGTATATATTTGACCTAAATTCTTAATCACCTCTAGCAAAAATCTTATAGTACATCAGTAAAACTCACGAATACCGCCTCCCCCACCCCCCAACTAAGTCCCACTGAGGACAACAAAAGTACAAAACACATCAAGTACAATCCCTCAAATGCCATATGCCAGAGCCAGATTTAACCTTTTTGTGAAAGCGCAAATACCTGACTGAAGACGAAGTTCAACTGGTGGGATCTACAACCGAAAGAGCTCTTTTCCTCAAGGCAAAGTACATTCAGCTACAATAAAGTCATCATAACCTGCTGTAAGAAAACTTGAAACGTCGGTTTAACATGGATTTACTGAGAGAAGGCTTGCAATAGCTCCCCAACTCTTGGATAAGAAATTACCCTGAAATGTACAGAGTACATTTGATTAAAAAGAACTTACAAGCACGCCTTGATATGTATGTATGTAGCTGTGAGCTCCAGATGGAGGCTCTCATTGACACAGTGCAGGTATTAAGAAAAGTACCAGCGGTAAGCCAAAGACATTGATATCAGATCTGACAGTTTGGTTTAGGAGTGAGATTCTTTCCTATCATGGTATGCACAAAATTAACCCATTTGGAGACATTGCCACGTGAAAGAAAATAACTCTTGATCTTTCTGTAATACACAGCTTGGTATAAATCAACAGAACATTGCTGACTCCCCAGTGGTGGCCCACCACACTCCTACAGTATAGCAGTGTCTGTACATCCAGTCTTAAATTGAAGAGCTGCAAATATGTGACAGCCAGTAGAACAGATATAAGCTAATGAATTTATGAATAATGATTCTCTTCTAGTTAATTGGTTAGGATCCAGTTATAGGGGGTATGTCATGAGCTCAGCACCATTCCAAGCTAGCAATGTGCCCTGTACAACTAGTGAATCTGGCCCGCCAATCTCACACAGTTGTGTACAGGATCCCGCTTTTGTTGGGCTTCCTAAAAGTTCAGTGATGACGACAGTGCCCCTTCTGTACCTGCGCCTTGTGTGACCGCACCACTTGCACAGGCCTTGGTACAGCCCTGCAGGAGCTGAGAATGCTCCTTTCTTGCCCTTTTTGCTCAAATTCGGACTTCATAGATTATTGGGGGAGGGTGATATCAGTAGCCTGCTATTTGACTCCCGTGGGGACATGAAACTGGACCCTGACCATAGCAAGAGGATTGAATCTGAAAAAATATAAACCGCACATCCCAAATGGAAATATTTTGTCTTAGTTGACCTCTTCAGTTGTTGTGTTAAGTTGCATCTTTTAAACACTATTTGCAAAGTCCACTTTTCTAGATAGATTTTGATTGCATTTCTCTCTTGGTTATTTAGTGATTGATTTAAATCCAGAAACATAGAAATGATGAAAAATAATGTTAGAAAAAGACCTGATGGCCTTTCTAGTCTGCTCACCCATACCAATTACAGTACTAAGCTCTAGATGCCCTTCTTTTGGAGCATTTTCCCCAAACAAGTTAGTTCTGCACATCCCATGACAGTCATAGACCTGATCCTTAGCCAGGGTATGTGGAGTATGATCTCAGTCTCTCAAATTTACTGCTAACGCCGTGCCAAAGAGCACCTCCTTCTGGAGTTCATATTGTAAAATGTATGGGTAATTTATCAAGGTGTGCTTGAAAATGTCTCTTAATCAAGCCTGTGGCACTCAACATGATGGGAAATATCTTGCTGTCTTCCTGCCACATTTTCTTGGTCTCTGACTGCATTTCTTAGTACTTGAAGATCTTTCTCTCAATGTGATTCACAGAATAATTGTTTGCAACAGACACCTCTATAATCAATGCCTTTCTGGTGTTCTCCTTTACCACTATGTCTGGCTTCCTTGCATCTAGTTTATCAGTCTGAATGGGTGTATCCCAGGATGATCATAAGTTCTTTATTCTCCATAATTCTCTTACAGTCATACTCCCAATGCTTTTTCAGTACAGTGTTGCAATGTTTATAGAGTTTCCAATGGATGAGAAGTGCTACTTTATCGTGCCTATCTGTATAGAAATTTTCTTATCTTTTAGAGATCCTCTGTGTTTGTCCCATGCTTCTTGAATTCAGATACAGCCCTTGTCTCTATCACCTCCACTGAGAGGCTATTCCACACATCCACCACTCTTTCTGCAAAGAAATATTTACTCAGATAACTCCTGAGTCTTTCCCCTTTCATTTTTGCTCTATGCACCCTCATTCCAGAGCTTTTTTTTCAATTAAGAGGCTCTCCTCCTGTGCATTTGTGCCACAGAGGTACTGTATTTAAAGTCTATCATATCTCCTCTCTCTGGTCTTTTTTCCAAAGTATATATAATAAGATCTTTATGTCTATCCCTATATGCTTTATGGCGAAGACCACTGATCATTTTAGTAGCCACCCTCTGCACTGACTCCATCCTGTTTATATCTTTTGGGAAGATGTGATCTCCAGAATTGCACACAATACTCCAAATGAGGTTCCACCAGAGACTTATACAAAGGCACTATCACCTCCTTCCTGTTGGCCTTTCTTCTGCCTATGCATCCAAGTATCCTGGCTTTCACCATCACCTTTTCTGTCTATTGACTACCTTAAGATCATCAGAAATGATCACCTTCAGGTCCCACTGTTATTTCGTGGACTGAAGTACCTCACTCTATACCAGTGCTTCCCAAACTTTTTTCCACTGTGACCCCATTTTAGAGTTGAAAATTCCCATGACCCCAGATAGTAATCAAATAAAGTTATCACTCAAATAACATATATATAAATATGTAAATCTATGTTTTATAAAGTAATTATCTGATGTACTCAACTCGCCTAACACAGGCTTGGAAGTTATGACACAGTTTCTTGAACTTATGCAGTGTGGGGGCTGAGCGTCTCTGGGGCAGTATGTGTGGGGGTTTGAATGTCTTGAGGCTGTGTGTGTGTGTGTGTTTGCATGGGGAGTTACTGTCTAGAAGCATTATATGTTCATAGTTGTTGGAGCTAAGTGACCGGGGGCACTGAAGCTGAAGAAAGCACAGCCTGATAGTGGGTTTTGAGGTACCCTCCCAAATTTTTGCCTCGAGCTGGGCTCCAGCTATATCTACCAGTCCTAGCAGATGTGCATGCCAAAAGCTTACATGTTCAAATTACTAAATAGAAAATACAATTATTTTTTTATCTTGTTTTCTGATCATTTTATTTTTCTGATCATGTTGGTCCCAGGGTCTTGTTCTGCTTTTCTCTGCCTTCTCTTAAATCTTGTTTCTAGTGTCACCTGTCTATTTGCCATTTCTTCTCTCTCATGCTGTCTTCACTTCATCACATATCAGTCTAGAATATTGATCTCTTCTTTTCAGTTTTCTTCCTTCTCCTTCTTTTCACTGTATTTAGCCACAGCTTCTTGTCACTTTCCATCATTCAGCTTTCCCATCCCCATCTCTCGCTCTTTCCCAAGCCTCTTATTGCCCACTTCACTAACTCTCCCCTGTCTTGCCCACCTCATGTCCTGCACCTCCCCTCTCCCCTTCTCCATCCAGGGTCTCTTTCTCTCTTCCATGTTCAGTATTTCCTGTCTGCCTCTCTCATCTCTCCCACACATGTTCAGCATTTCTTCTGTTTCCCTGGGCCCCCCCATGCCCAGCATTTCTTCTGTGTCCCTCCCTCTCATGTATAACTCCTTTTCAGCCTCCCTAGCCATACCGCTAATGTTCAGTATTTCCTGTCAGTCTCGCCAGTACTTGTAACGCCCCCCCCCCCTTGTCTAGCAGCTCCTTTCGGTCCTCTCCTAAGTACCCCCTAATATCAAGCATCTCCTGTCACCCTTCCTCCCATGTCCAGCATCCCTTCTGTCTCCCTAGTTCCCCCTCCCCCACATCCAGCATCTCCTTTGTCTGCCTGCCTTGTACCACCTCCATGTCAAACATCTCCCTGCTATTCAAACTATTCCAACCTCCATCGTGTCCAGTTTCCTCCCTATTTCCCCTTCCCCTGGTGGTCCAGCCTCCAATGTTCCCTTCCCCTCTTCCGCATCTCTATTCCATCTTTGTATGCCAGTGTCCAGCATCTGTCCTCCCTCTCACCTCTCCCAGTGTCCAGAAAATCACCTATGTGTGTGTGTCTGTCTCTTTCATTGCACCCACCCCTGCAGCCATCACCCATGTGTCTCTCTCTATTCCCACCCTGCAGCCATCACCCATGTGTCTCTCTGTTCCTCCCTGCAGCCATCACCCATGTGTCTCTCTCTATTCCCACCCTGCAGCCATCACCCATGTGTCTCTCTCTATTCCCACCCTGCAGCCATCACCCATGTCTCTCCCTCTCTATTACCCCTCTGCAGCCATAATCCGTGTGTCTCTCTCTATTCCCAACCTGCAGCCATCACCCATGTATCTCTCTGTTCCTCCCTGCAGCCATCACCCATGTATCTCTCTGTTCCTCCCTGCAGGCATCACCCATGTATCTCTCTGTTCCTCCCTGCAGCCATCACCCATGTATCTCTCTGTTCCTCCCTGCAGGCATCACCCATGTCTCTCCCTCTCTATTACCCCTCTGCAGCCATAATCCGTGTGTCTCTCTCTATTCCCAACCTGCAGCCATCACCCATGTGTCTCTCTCTCCATTGCCCTCCTGCAGCCATCACCTATGTGTGTGTGTGTCTCTCTCTCATTACCCCCCCCCCCCCGCAGCCTTCACTCATGTGTCTCTCATTATTCCTTCTGCATCCATAACCCAATGTGTGTCTCTCTTTTATTCTCCCCTGCAACCATCACCTGATGTGTGTTGTCTGTCTAATTACTCCCCCCTCCCCCATAGCAATCATATAGTGCATTTGTATCTCTCATTCCTCCCCCCCCCCCCGATGTGTCTGTCACATCCCCCATGTATCTCTCTCTCATTTCCACCTCCCTCCCTTGTGCAACTAGACTCACCGTTCCTGCCTTTGCTACCGTGCACTGCAATCGACTGCGCTTGCAGCTTGAGTCATGCAGTGACATAGGTTTTGCTGATCATGCCACTTTAAATCTCATGAGATCAGCGCAACGTCATCCACCACAGGGCTCGATCTACATGCACTGAACCGATTGTGGTGGAGGACTGGAGAGTCCTTGAAAATCAGAGCACGGCTTTGGAGTCCATGCACGAACAGAGGTGCAGCATGCGCATGGGCTTCAGAGCCCCATACTGAGTTTTAATGCTAGCCTATCCCGGGCCGTCTCCCCAGCCGTGGCTACTTGCCGGCAGGAAGAACACTGTTCTGTAGGCCTTTTGTTGCTGCTACAGTGTCACTGCTTCAGCTGAATCAATCTTGCCGCAGTAGTGGCCTTGGTGTGGGCTCGGTAGCTGCACGGGGTCATGTGCGGGCAACATGCCTGAACATGTCCAGAGCCAGCCTTGGTGGCCGCGATCCCAAATAACAATTTTGCAGCCCCGTTTGGGGTCGTGACCCACAGTTTGGGCACTGCTGCTCTATCAAATTTATGATCTTGCATTTTTTAGCACTAAATCTCGGCTATGAAATTCTCAACCATTGTTCAAGCTTTGTAAGATCCCTCCGTATGTATTTTACAAGAGGCTCCATGTCAGTGAGCCCTTTGTGAAATACTGTGCAAATTATGCACATCCTAACTTGCATGTCCCTTTTCTGACCTAAACTTCACACTTGGTCTTTTTCTTTTTCAGAGTTAGAATGACTACTATAACTATTGGCTCTGCAGTAAAACTAGAAAGTACAATGTATCTTTGTAGAGACTAGAGATGGTAGAACAAATAACAGTCTAATCATTCCACAAAATTATTATTATCGCAAAGGTCTCAGAAACTTGGGCTGCCGCTGATCTATTATATATCATCAAGCGGACTAAATGCCACCACTACATCAGCGACCTTTATAGATAGTATTGTCTTGAAACTTCTTAGAACTGTATTTGACCATTTTCCATATTCAAATCCAGTATATAACTTGCACGTTTTTAACTTTCAATTTCAATTTTTGGTAAGAAATTATGGTAGAAATTCAGTGCTTATCTTTGAGCAGTGGAATTCAGCTTTTATATATCCCGACGCTGTCAGGCGCGCTATCTTTAGCGTTTCACCCTCACAGGTTTCTTCAGGGGAAATACCTAAGCACTAAAGTCCATTACAAGCTTCTTCTCATGAAACACACTCGCACTGCTCCCACTAACTGTGCGAGTGTGTTTCATGAGAAGTGCGAGTGTGTTTCATGAGAAGAAGCTTGTAATGGACTTTAGTGCTTAGGTATTTCCCCTGAAGAAACCTGTGAGGGTGAAACGCTAAAGATAGCGCGCCTGACAGCGTCGGGATATATAAAAGCTGACTTCCACTGCTCAAAGATAAGCACTGAATTTCTACCATAATTTCTTACCAAAAATTGAAATTGAAAGTTAAAAACTTGCAAGTTATATACTGGATTTGAATATGGAAAATGGTCAAATACAGTTCTAAGAAGTTTCAAGACAATACTATCTATAAAGGTCGCTGATGTAGTGGTGGCATTTAGTCCGCTTGATGATATATAATAGATCAGCGGCAGCCCAAGTGTCTGAGACCTTTGCGATAATAATAATTTTTTGGAATGATTAGACTTATTTGTTCTACCATCTCTAGTCTCTACAAAGATACATTGTACTTTCTAGTTTTACTGCAGAGCCTTTTCTGACCTAGACTATCTATGCAAAACAAAATAACTTGGCACACTCAGGGTGAATGCTTTGCTTTGCTTCCTTGCAGGGGCGGGAACCCTAGGTGGACCTTCAGCATTATGTCCCCCCCCCCCCCTTTAATATTTAAACTTAGAAATCATGCTCATCTGACAACCATTCCTCCCACAGCAATCTCATAAAAATATTAAACTTTGCTCTCCCTGCAGGTAAAATAATGTACTGATGAAACATAGAAACATGACTGCAGAAAAAGACCATATGGCCTATCTAGTCTGCCCTTCCATACCAACTACTATAGCCCCTTTTTTCCCCTTAGAGATCTTCTGTGTTTATCACATGCTTTCTTGGATTCAGATACTGTCCTCGCCTCTACTACCTTCACTGGGAGATTATTCCATGCATCTACCACTCTTTCGGTAAAGAAATATTTCCGCATATTACTCCTGAGTCTATCCCCTTTCACCTTCATCCTATGCCCCCTCATTGCAGAGCTTTCTTTCAATTGAAAGAGGCTCTCCTCTTGTGCATTTATGCCATGGAGGTATTTAAACATCTTTGTCATATCTCTTCTCTCCAGCCTTTCCTCCAAAGTAAACATATTGAGATCTTTAAGTCTCTCCTCATATGCCTTATGTTGAAGTCCACTGACCATTTTGGTAACCACCCTCTGCACTGACTCTATCCTGTTTATATCCTTTTGAAGGTGTGGTCTCCAGAATTGCACACAATACTCCAAATGACCAAAGATTTAGACACTATCACCACCTCCTTCCTGCTGTCCATTCTTTTCCCTATGTACCCCAAGCAGTAGCCTGGTTGTCGCCATCACTTTTTCTACCTGTTTAGCCACCTTAAGATCATCAGAAATAGTCACATTCAGGTCCCACTCTTTCATGGACAGAAGTACTTCAACCCCTGTACTTTACCGCTCCTTTTGATTTTTGCAGCCCAAATGCATGACCTTGTATTTTTCTTTTTTTAGTGTTAAATCTCTGCTGCCAAATTCTTGACCATTCTTCAAGCTTCACTAGATCCCTCCTCATATAATCTACTCCTTCCTTAATGTCTACTCTATTGCAGATTTTGGTATCATCCGCAAAGAGGCAAACCTTACATGACAACCCTTCTGCAATATCACTAACAAATACAGTATGTTTAAAAAAAAAAACGGATCAAGAATAGATTTCTGCTGCACACCACTGGTAACATCCTTTTACTCAGAGTGAGCTCAATTTATACGGTTTGTCGCCTTCCATTCATCCAATTTCTAACCCAGTCCATCACATTAGACCCCATCCTTAAGGTGCTCAATTTATTTGTAAGTTGCTTGTGTGGAACAGTGTCAAAGACTTTACTGAAATCTAAGTAAACCACACCTAGGGCTCTCCCTCGGTGCAATGCAAAAGAATTAATGAGATTTATCTGACAAAACCTTCCTCTGGTAAAACCATGCTACCTCAGATCCTGCAATCCACTGGACTCCAGAAACCTCACTATTCTCTGTTTTAGCAACATTTCCATTAGTTTACTCACCAGAGAGGTCAGACTAACCGGCCTGTAGTTCCCAACTTCATCCTTATTTTCGCTTTTGTGTAAAGCTACTAATCCCGACTCTAAAGAAGCATTGAAAAGGCCATACAGTGGAGTCACTAGAACTTCCCCATGTTCTTTCAGTACTCTCAAGTGTACAGCTGTGGTCAACATTATTGGCACCCTTGCATTTTAGATATGTTTTGTACATTATCTTGAGAAATAATTCAAAATATTCTAACTGTATGTCAACATAATATTTTAATAGTATGTTCAAAGGTATACAAAAAAAAAGATGTCTGTGCAACTTATGGTAATTTCTGAGAAAAAAAACAAAATATGACCTGGACAGGATTAATGGCACTCTTCACTAATATTTTGTTGCACAACCCTTTGCAGTGATGACAGCCTCTAAACATTTCTTGTTGCCATCTATAAGTTTTGTACGTCTGTCTGCTGGTAGTTTCTCCCACTCTTCATTTTTGATTTGTTCCAGCTCAAGAACTGTTTCCAGGGGTCCTTTTACCGATGGTAGATTTCAACTCTTTCCAAAGGTTCTTGATTGGATTGACATCAGGACTCATTGCTGGCCAGTTTAAAACAGTCCATTTGTTCTTTTATAACCATTCATTTGTACTTTTGGATGTATGTTTTAGGTCATGTCCTGCTGGAGGACCCATGACCTTCGACCCGGATCTAGCTTTCTGACACTAGGTAGAACATTTCATTCCAAAATACCTTGGGAGTTCACTGACTTCATGATTCCTTTAATACATTCCAGGCCTCCAGTTCCTGAGGCAGCAAAACAGCCCTATAACATTATGGAACCTCCACCATATTTAACTATAGGACGGATTTATTTTTCCTTATAAGCTTCATATCTCCAGGAACAAGCAGGAATGAGTCTTCACATATGGGTATCGTCGTACCAACGGAGCCTGCGTGGGAACGCTCCACAGTGTCCAGTAAGAAAGCTTTTGGGAGCATCCCACAGCACCTGCGCGCTGCCTTCCCGCCTTTCCCAACCGCCTCTCTCCAGTTCTTCTTTTCCGCGGAGCCAGCAGGTCGTGTTCCTGTCACCGCAGAAGAATTCTTTATTTTTTTCTTTATTTTTCTGTGTCGCGTCTGCCTTCTTCGACGTCAGACCGGTACCGCCGGTCTTTTCTTTTCTTTCTTATACAAAAAAAAAACAAAAAAACCAAAAAAAAATTTTCTCTTTCTTCAACTGTGCATTTGCGGTTTGGGCCTTAGGCCTGAACATTTTTCTCCTCATGGAGAAGCCCGCTTCCGGGTTTAAAAAGTGCACGAAGTGTGGCGGTACTATTTCTGTCACCGACACCCATGATTGGTGTCTAAAATGTTTGGGTCCTGACCATTCCATCACGGATTGTGTGTCCTGTACCATGATGTCTAAAAGAGGTCAGCAGAACCGAGCAGCCAAGCTCAGTACCCTGTTTCCGTCTGATGCAGCTTCGGTGGCATCGATGTCTTCCAGGGCTTCTTCTTCCTCCCATGGATCTCAGGTAACCAAACATAAATCTAGCCGGTCCTCGAAGGGCAAATCTCCCTCTAAGCATCGAGATGCCTCCGGGCTTGTCCTCGAGGAATCCGCACCGGCAAAATTACCCCGGCGGGAAGTTCCGGCTTCCAAAGCATTATCTATGGGGTCACAGGTTGATATCGATGGCTCGGCCTCGACCGATCACCTGTTGCTGTGTTCTGGGGTACCGGTGGCCTCCACCGGTACCAACATCCAGACTCTGGTGGCATCAATGGATCAGAAGATTCTGTCCATACAGCGCACCCTAACGACGTTTATGCAGGCTTCGACGCCTTCGGTACCGCAACAATCTCCGTTGCCGGTATCAACATTGTTTCCGGTGCTGGTACCGATTGCATCGACATCGGCTTCAGTGTCGACTGCAATGGTACCCTGTCCTATGATGCCCATCGGTACCGAACCAGTACCGCTTACTCCCTATGTCGATCCCACTCGGTACGCGTATCGGGCTTTACAGGAGCATCCAGACAGGCGATACTTCGATTCCTCCGAAGACTCTGATGAGTCGGAGGCTTCTGTCGAGGCACCGGTACTTCTTCCTCAGGAGTCTGATTCTCCAAAACGAAGAATGTCTCCTCCAGAAGACTTGTCTTTTCAAGACTTCATTAGGGAAGTGGCTAGGGGCCTCTCCATTACAGTGGCCCCTGAGTCAGAGCCTAGAGCCAAGCAATTAGATATTTTGCAATACCCTAAGGCTCCTAAAGAAGCAGCCACCTTACCTATTCATGAGATTCTCTATGATCTCATGTTGAGCATGTGGGAGACTCCTCTTACTACCTCTCCTCATTCTCGTAGGTTAGACACCATGTACCGTGTCCCTCCTTGTCCTGGCTTTCATAAGTCTCAGCTTCCTCACCACTCTATTGTGGTAGAGTCTGCCATGAGGAAAATAAAGAGTGCAAAGAGACACTCATCTAATCCTCCAGGACGTGAATGCAGAACCCTTGATGCTTTTGGCAGAAGGGTTTTCCAAGCTAATATGCTTGCTGCCAGAATCAACTCCTATAGTCTCTATATGGGGATGTTTCTAAAAGAAGTCACAGATCATCTGCAGACTTTAGCCCCTTTTATTTCAGAAGATAAAAGGCAGGAATTTCTCACTTGGCTTAAACATGCCCACGATGTTTCCAAATTTTCCAACCGTGCAGCCTTTGACTCTTTTGAGTGTGTAAGTAGAGCCTCGGCGATTGCCATAGGTGCACGCAGGATTGCTTGGTTACAAGCATCTGATTTGGAACTCTGGGTCCAAGATGAATTGGGAAATCTTCCTTGTACAGGTGAAAACCTTTTTGGCAGGGATTGGAAAGCAAAGGCCACTCAGATGGATGCTGAGAACTCTGCTTTGGATCGACTTTCAAAGTCTACCTCTGCTCCTGCTAAGAAAAGATTGTTCAAAAAGACACCTTTTTCTAAAAAGGGAAGATACTATCCTGCTTATTGTCAGCAGGCATCTTCTGCAGGTCGTTTTGCTGCAAAGCGTCAGCAATCACCTAAACAGGCCAAGTCAAAGGCTGCCAGGCCTCCCACGGCCCAGCAGCCTCAGCCTCCTCAAGGCCTTTGGCTTGCAACTAGAGAACTTAGCCTTTCTGGCTCTGGAAAAACCAGAGCCCCTCACCATTCCAGGAAGGTTAGCTTACTTTGCTCCCAGATGGGAGCAAATCACAGCAGAGCAATGGACCCTCTCCATTATAAAGGAAGGGTACAAGCTTCATTTCTTAAACCTTCCTCCCCACACCATGGTGAAACAGTTCAATTCTCCAACATCTCTCCTCAACCTTCTGGGTCAGGAGATTGCTACCCTTCTTGCACAAGGGGCAATAGAAGAATTACCCCTTCTTCAACAGGGCTCAGGGTTCTACTCCCCTTATTTTCTTATTCCAAAGAAAACAGGGGCTACAGACCCATTTTAGATCTCAGAGAATTGAACAAGTTTCTATTCAAAGAGAAATTCAAGATGATTTCTCTCGGTACTCTGCTGCCATACCTTCAGAGTCAGGACTGGCTTTGTTCTCTAGATCTCATGGATGCATACACCCATGTCCTCATCCATCCAACACACAGAAGGTTCCTTCGGTTCCTTTTTCAAGGAAAGCACTACCAATACAGGGTGCTTCCTTTCGGTCTGGCCTCTGCACCAAGGGTGTTCACGAAATGCATGGCAGTAGTAGCTGCATTTCTACTCACTCTAGGAATATTCGTTTTCCCATATCTGGACGACTGGCTCATTCGAGCTTCATCCCAGTCAGAGGCCCAGATTTCTCTAACCTGCACAATGCGTGTCCTTCAGTATTTGGGACTGGTAATAAACATCCCAAAATCCCATCTCACCCCTACTCAGACTCTGGAGTTTATAGGGGCCTTGCTGGATACCACAACTGGAAGGGCCTATCTTCCTCTGGCCCGTTGCCTACACTTGATGCAGTTAGCCTCCCAGATACAGTTAAAGTCCCATTTAACTGCTCGAGAGATGTTACAACTATTAGGCCACATGGCATCCACCGTGCATGTGGTTCCATATGCTCGCCTTCACATGAGGGCAGCTCAATGGACTTTGTCCACCCAATGGACTCAGGCATCAGGTTGCCTGTCAGACAACATAGCAAACTCCAGTTTCCTATTTTGGTCTCTCCAGTGGTGGAAGTCCCCTCCAAATCTGTTGCTGGGGTCCCCGTTTTAGCAGTCGCTACCCCAAGCAACTCTGACAACAGATGCTTCTCCAATGGGTTGGGGAGCTCATCTGCAGGATCTCTCCACCCAGGGCATTTGGTCTCCACAGGAGACTTCTCTGCATATCAATCTCTTGGAACTTAGAGCAATATTCTTAGCTCTCAGAGTATTCCATTCCCTGCTCAGCTACAGGACAGTCCTCATCCATACGGACAACCAAGTAGCCATGTTCTATGTAAACAAGCAGGGCGGGACTGGCTCTCTGTCGCTTTGCAACAAAGCTTTGTGACTGTGGGCCTTCGCCAGAGAGCATCACATCCATCTTCTGGCAGTATATCTTCCAGGCATTCAAAACTCTTGGGCGGACAGACTCAGTCGAGATCTGCTTCCACACGAGTGGTCCCTCCACATGGACCAGGTAGCCAGGATTTTTCGAATTTGGGGAACCCCGGACATAGACCTCTTTGCAAGTCCGTGGAATGCCAAACTTCCCTGGTTCTGTTCCAGAATTCCGTGTCAGGGAGTTCAGGCCAAGGATGCCTTCCTCCTTCACTGGGGTCAAGACTTCCTTTATGCCTTTCCACCAATTCCCCTAATTTCCAAAACACTATTCAAGCTTCAGAGAGATCGAGGGACCATGATCCTCATAGCTCCACATTGGCCACGCCAAGTGTGGTACCCTCTACTTCTGTATCTCTCTCAAGCTCCTTCCCTGGACTTGGGCTCTGCACCAGACCTTCTGTCCCAGGAAGGGGGAACATTGTGGCACCCAAACCCCCAGTCGCTCCATCTCAGGGCTTGGTTGCTGAGGGCCTAGACCTTCAAGATTTTCATCTCTCTCAGCAAGTCAGAGATGTTATTCATGCCTCTAGAAAGCCTTCTACTAGGCGTTCCTATGCTTTCAAATGGAAAAGATTTACCATTTGGTGTTCAGAGAAGGGTCTAAACCCTCTTGCAATACCTCTGAATTCTCTACTAGAGTATCTCCTGCATCTATCCCATGCAGGCCTGAAAACGAATTCAGTAAGAGGTCATTTGAGTGCTATTGCAGCGTCCCTCAAGCCTCTCAATGGACAACCTATTTCCTCTCACCCTCTTATAGCAAGATTCATGAGAGGCCTTCTTTTAACTAAACCTCCCATTAGACCACCTCCAGTGGCATGGGACTTAAACCTGGTTCTTGGCCAGCTTATGAAGCCACCCTTTGAACCTTTAGCCACTACCTCCTTGAAACTTCTTTCTTGGAAAGTTATTTTTCTCATTGCAGTCACCTCAGCACGCCGCATCAGTGAGTTGCAAGCTTTGGTGGCTAATCCACCTTATACAAGGTTCCATCATGATAAGGTAGTCCTCAGGACCAATCCACACTTTATGCCTAAAGTTGTCTCGCCTTTTCATCTGAACCAGGAGGTATATTTACCTGTCTTTTTTCCAGGACCTCATGCATCAAATGCAGAGAGGAATCTTCATACCTTGGATTGTAAGAGAGCTCTCGCTTTCTACTTACAAAGAACACAGCAACATAGAAAGTCTTCTCAACTCTTTGTTGCTTTTGATCCTTCTCATTTATTTATTTTTATTTAGTAGTAGTATACATTTGTATACCGCTACTTCCAGCGATCAGCAGCGGTTTGATTACAGATTGGAAATTGTCAAATCATGAAAGGAAATTTTTGAGGTATAAACACATTGATTAGACAGGAAAGCACAGCACACAGAGAACTATTTTACAGGGACTTCCAGTCTCTAAGAGAACACTGTCCAACTGGATTGCTCAGTGTATTTCTTTCGCCTACCAGAGTAGGAACATTTCTCTGGAGGGCCATGTCACAGCTCACAATGTGAGAGCCATGGCAGCCTCAATGGCTCATCTAAACTCTGTGTCCATCGACCAAATCTGTCGAGCGGCCACCTGGGCCTCGGTTCATACCTTCACAGCCCATTACTGTTTGGACAAGGACTCCCGCCGGGATGCCTCGTTTGGTCAGGCTGTCCTCAAACACCTGTTCCATTCCTAATCAACTCCTACCCATCTACGCTGGTTGGATGCCAGAGATCCATGGGGGGAAGTGGAGCCCTCTGCAAGGGCACACAACCATGGGGTCTCTCCCTGGCATCTGCAGCTAGGGAGTCCCCATATGTGAAGACTCATTCCTGCTTGTTCCTGGAGATAGCACAGTTACTTACCTGTAACAGGTGATCTCTGGGAACAGCAGGAATAAGTCTTCACAACCCACCCACCTCCCCTAGGAGTTGTATCTCTCTATCTATCTTTCCTTTCCTCTCTCTCTCTTTGTCTCAGCTTTAAAACTCGAACTGGAGAGAGGCGGTTGGGAAAGGCGGGAAGGCAGCGCGCAGGCACTGTGGGATGCTCCCAAAAGCTTTCTTACTGGACGCTGGGGAGCGTTCCCACGCAGGCTCCGTCGGTACCAACGATACCCATATGTGAAGACTTATTCCTGCTGTTCCCAGAGATCACCTGTTACAGGTAAGTAACTGTGCTTTCCTCGCCTGCAAATGTATTGCTGGATTGCACTGTCAAAGAGCTCAAGTTTGGTTTCATCTGTCCACAGAACATTTTCCCAGAAGGATTGTGGACAAAGATCAGGCATGCATTTTTATATCTATTTTTGAGTGGTGAGGTCCTCCTAGGCCTTCACCCATGAAGTCCTTCTTTGTTTAGTGCACAGCATACATCAGTTGTGCAGAACATTAACCTATATATATGTAAATTTAAGGTATATACAATTGGAAGGGGGTTCATAGATGGTCACCTAAGAAGTCTTGTTGTTTGTCTTCAATAATGGAGAAGGTGGAGGAGTGTAACATGGTATTATTTGGGGGGGTTATGAGATGTTGGGAGGGGTGGGCAGTTGAAATTTGGGGAGGGATTATGTGGCAGGGCTGAAGTGTTCAGTGAATAGTTGGGTCTTCAGGTGTTTTCGGAAGGTGTGGATTTCTGTGGCATTTCTGATTTTGTTGGGGAGCGAGTTCCAGATTGTTGGTACATAGAGTTCAAAGGATTTTGCACATGCTTGCTGGTTGCTCTCTGTTTTTGTATGGGGGATGTCTAAGGTGGTTTTGGTGGATTGTCTTCTGGCTCTTTTCCTCTTCCCATCACATCCTGGGAAGTTGTTGACAGTTCCATGAGCAGAAAACTTCTTAATAACATTGCAAACTATAGGAAGGTCTTTGGAGATGGCAGTTCTCTTGTCTTCACTATTATAAAAATGGAACAGGGAGTGAATGTGGCCATTTTAAACATTAGAGCCATCTTTCATTGGTTGATTCAAGTCATGTGAGTACTGACTTTTCATTTTGGAATGAAATGTTTTACTTTGTGTGGCTAATTTTACTGCATTGGGAATGTGGTTCTTCTGTTTCAAGCTGATTTGAATTGTTTATAAGGCTGCAAATAATCATGTCCTGGCAATGTCCCAGTTTTTATACTATTTCCTTTTTTAATTGGTCTTATTTTATTTGATTCTTTTATGTGTCAAATATGTGTGCATATATAGTTCAAAGTCATTTCACTAGCCACCTTTTTTTTTTTTAGGAGATATTGGACATTAAGGGGTTGAAGTTCAAGGGTGCCAATAATGTTGACCACAACTGTATCCCATCTGGCCCCATCACTTTGTCTGCTTTTAGTTTAGCTGATTCTTCATGAGCACAGTCTTCTAAAATCATTCAAGATCCCCTTCACTTCTGTTCCTATTTGTGGATGTTTTCTGATGTCCTACTCCTGGCCTGTGATCTGTGAACATATAACAAAAATATTTACATAGTAATATAGTAACATAGTATATGACGGCAGATAAAGACCAGCATGTTCCATCTAGTCTGCCCAGCAAGATGGCAAGAATAGGTGCACCTGCCGCTCCATGCAGGTCACCCTTCCCTCCTTTGTTTAGCGGTGTCCCACCGCTCCATGCAGGTCACCCCTCTTTGTGAGATATAAGAGATAATTATGTTTATTTTGATTTTGTCCTATTGCTATAAAGGGATCCACTGTGACTGTCCCATGCCATTTTAAATTCTGTCATTGTATTTGCTCCCACCACTTCCATCGGCAGGGCATTCCAAGCATCCACCACCCTTTCAGTGAAAAAGTATTTCCTGACATTGCCTTTCAGTTTACCCCCTTGCAGCTTCATGTTATGCCCTCTAGTTTTTCCGCTTCCCCATATTTGAAAAAGGTTTGTTCATTAATACTTTTTAAGTATTTTAAGGTCTGTATCATATCTCCCCTGTCCCTCCTTTCCTCTAGCATATACATATTTAGGTCTTCAAGTCTCTTCTCATACATCTTCTTGTGCAGGCTTCAAATCATTTTGGTCGCCTTCCTCTGAACCGTTTACAAACCTTTTATATCAATTGTGAGATACGGTCTCTAAAACTGAATACTCCAAGTGAGGCCTCACCAGCAACTTGTACAGTGGCATTAGTATCTCCTCCTTTCTGCTAGTGCTTTCTCTCTGTATGCAACCCAGCATCCTTCTGGCTTTGGCCACCGCCTTGTCACACTGTTTTGCCACTTTGAGATCCTCAGAAACAATCACTTGGAGATCCTTCTCCTGGTCCGTGCACACTAACCTATTGCCCCCTATCTTATACAATTCCCTTGGATTTCTGCATCCCAAGTGCATGACACTGCATTTCTTCACATTATATTTTAACTGCCAAGCATTAGACCATTCTTCCAGCTTTTGCAGATCTTTCCTCATATTATCCATTCCCTCAGGAGAATCCATGCTGTTGCAAATTTTTGTGTCATCTGCAAAAAGACAGACTTTCCATTCAGTCCTTCAGCAATATCACTCACAAATACATTGAACAGTACTGGCTCCAGGACCGATCCCTGGGGCACTCCACCAATCACTTTCCTTTCATCCGAGTGAGTTACGTTTACCATCACCTTCTGTCGTCTGTCAATCAACCTATTTCTGATCCAGTTCACCAGCTTGGGACCCAAGCCCAGGCTGTTCAGCTTATTGATAAGCCTCCTATAAGGAACAGTATCAAAGGCTTTGCTAAAACCTAGGTAGCTCACATCTATTGCATACCTTGATCTAGTTCTCTGGTCACCCAATCAAATAACTCAATCAGATTTGTTTGGCTTGATCGTCCTTTGGTAAAACCATGTTGCCTCAGATCATGCAACCTATTGGTTTTGAGAACTTCCACTATTCTCTCTTTCAGGAGCGCCTCCATTACTTATCCCACCACCAAGGTAAGGCTTACTGGCCTGAAATTTGCCACTTCTTCCCTATTACCACTTTTGTGAAGAGGTACCACATTGGTCCTTTTCCAGTCCTGCGGAACTTCTCCTGTCTCCAAGGATCAATTAAAAACACCCTTTAAAGGCCCTGCTAGAACCTCTTTGAGCTTTTTCAATATCCTGGGATGTATACCATCCAGTCCCATGGCTTTGCACACTTTCAGTTTTGCAAGCTGTTCAAACACATCATTTTCTGTGAATGGTGTGGTATCTACTCCATTCCTATTTGTTTATTAGTCAATCATAGGTGGTCCTTCTCCTGGATTTTCTTTAGTAAAAACAGAATAGAAATATTTCTTTAGCATTTCGTTTTTTCAATGTCACTTTCCACGAATCCGTTTTCAGCACTTTTGAGTCTTGCAATTTCACCTCTGATCTTCCTCTTCTCTTGAATATACCTAAAAAAGATTCATCACCACACTTTAGATCATTAACCACCTTTTCTTCTGCCTTCGATTTTGCAATCCTTATTTCTCTTTTTGTCTCTTTTAGCTTTATCAAAAGCTAGTCCAAAAATATATTAAGTTAGTCCAATAAAAAGGTATTGCCTTATTTTCCTTTTTTCTGTTCTCTGTTTCTATTAATTAGAAAAGCAATGAAACTCCATCAGATGTCCAAGAAACCATGAAAATGTTGTTTTATTTGGAAACCACCTGTACCTTTTCAGTTGCTTTTAGACTATAGCTGATAGGCACCCAGCATGCTTTTATTTTACCATTACTACTTGAAAAAATGGTTAGAAACATTATTCCTTGGACAGTAATGAAACAATATGTTTAATTCATTCATGTTTTTGGTTGAATTCCCACATCCCTTGAAAATCAGGCTATAGAGACCTAAGCATGCTAAAGTAGCAGCAACTCTCATTCCAATTAAAAATGTCTCTTCCCATCTTGCAGCACAGATGCAATGTGTGCTTTGGGTGAATAGTCTTTGATGTGTAATTTGATCGAGACACAGCAAGGGGGGGGGTGTTGAAGGATGGGAGGGGGAGTTCTTTACCCTAAGTAAGACAATCATTAGTGACCCCTGTAGAGATGACTGTTCTCTAATGGGTAGCCATCTGTTGATGAACTGTAGGAAGCAACAATCATGTACAGGAAAAGAAAGCAGCAGACGTTCTCAGTTTTCCCATGATTTAAAATATTAGCAGGGTTACTTTTTGTATTCAACAACTTCCTGCTTTCCACAATGGTTTAAACTGATAATTTAACAGGTCTGCAAAGAGAAACTCGGATCTATTCTTTTGAAGACACTAAAGGGAATTTTGCTGTTTTATTCTCCCTCTTTCCTCGCCCAGTATGTTTATTTTAAAGCAGAAGCATGTGCCAGTCACTGCAGGGCTGCAATTGGCCAAGAGTAGAGAGCAAGCCATTTTGGCAACAAGTGGTGCATGCAGAACCATGGGGGCCCTCCACGTTTCCAAAGGAATTGCTTTGGCAGCTTAAAAGTGATGAACTGGAGCCAAGAAAGTGGCGAGTGGTCCCTTCTGCTTCCTTCAGTCTTACTCATCATCTTGTCTCTGACTGAATTAGAAATTAGTAGGCAGATAGGAGTATCATCAGAAGAGAGAGACACATGGCTCGCTTGAGATTCTCCCAGCTGACAGATAATCTGTACAACTACCTTTTTCCTCACCCATCTCTAAACTGGGACAACCCGGGCAAGGTGGGCTCCGTTTTGCTCTCACAGCTTGTGTATGCATGTTAACATTCAGTTTGTAGTCTACTGTAAACAAAAGTGAGGAATTTCCTGCTATGGTAGGGTATGTCAATTTTGAAGATGTCATAATTTTAAAAAGTACTAGTGAAAAAATGGTACAATTTCAAGTGGCAAATCAACAACGAGCTTTAAATTTTGTGTAATATGTAATTTACCTACCTGTAATTTCTAGGAAATTATGCAAAAATACACAAATTACATAAAAATGTTTAAGTGCTCTGATAATAGTTTTTGTGTTTGCATTGCATATTAATGCCTTTGGTGCCTCAATTATCAATTAATTTTACTTATTTCTGTGTTGGGGTTTAAATGGTGAACTGGTTCAATATAAAAATAAATAGCAATTGGACACAAGGTCCCAGGCATCTCCTTTTTCAGCTGCAACTGTTGAAAGAACAGTGTGAAGAGGTAAGGAAGATAGTCATGCCTACAGTGAGAAGGTTGGCTTGGTTTGGTTAAGCAAATCTGATCTGCAAGCTAAGTTGTACAGTGAAGAGGAACAGGACAGAGGAGATGCACTGGAGAAGATATTGAAGATCAGAGGTGAAAGAGATGAGAAGACTCGGCTTAGATACCGCAGTGTGAGACCCAGGAAAGCACCATCCATAAGCAATGAGGCAACTACACTCACTCAATTACTTGACTGGAGCTCCAGAGTCTCTGAGCCTCCTCTTACCTATACCTCTCCAGTCTCCTCAAGAACTGTCTGGCATCATGGCTCAGCTCAAGATACAACCTTTGACGTTATTGGTCAGTTTCAGAACCCCTAGTCATTTTAGGTATTCTTCCGCACCCTTCCCTCTAGTGCGCAAATCCGCATCTTGGGCTTCACTCTCTGATGTTCACATCATTTATTTCACCAGTTAATTCATCATCCAATCATGGTCGGTTAACTCAGTATCCACTCCTAAGTTGTTCATTTAATTCAACAATCCATACTACTGGCAATTGTTCAACTGAGGCAGGTACAGATTCATCCTGCTCGTATTGAACCAGAATCAGTGTAGCACTCTTAGTTTCAATTATGAACAGTAAATTTCTTGTTTGTAATAAACAATTGGAAGAGACTGAGTCATCTCCTTGGATATTGAACAGGTCTAGTAAACTGTTCAGTATTGCATTGGTGCATGCAATATGCGAACAGTATACGCATTGCACTTCTGCTTAGCCATAGTTAAGGGTTATCCTGCTGCTTTGAGACCAGGTAGCCAGTGTTAAATGAAGTATGTCTCTGACTTTCACCCTGTCATGTGCTTTCCCCATGAAAGGAAAACCAGAATGAAAATAAAGAACACTATTCTTGTGTGATTAATTTTTGTTATTTCTGTCACACTGTCAGGTCAGCCAGAAGTTGAACCCGTGTGCATGTGAATAAGAGACTAATGACTTGCAGCTGAAGCACCAGAGTCCACATAGCCTGAGTCAAAGCCCAAGAAAAATAACCTAGAAGCAGTGGAGGAAGAAGCCTGGCCCTGGAGGAGCCCATTGGACCAGCAAGAGATGTCTTATCAGTGACCACATAGAAGGAGAGCCAGGCAGACACACCCTTGATGGTTCAACACAATTTGATTTGGACCTGAGCCTCATTTGCTGTCAGCCCTTCTCCTTGCATTTCCCCATTGGCAAAAATTGTTCTCCAACTTCATCCATTTCTGTTCCTGCTTTCCTGCAAGACGTGGTTCCTGATCCTCATGTGGCCTGGGCACTCTCTTTCCAGCCCTGCTCCTTACCAAAAGACCTTCTACCTCTTTACCTATGCCTGATTTCTGATCCTGCCTGACATCTGCACTGCTCTGCCTTGGGCCTAGCTTTTCAATTTTTGCTCCAGCCCAGGGAAAGCCTGACTGTTTAAACCAGTCCAAAACCTGGGATTGGGTAAAAGCTAGCAGAGGGTGCAATCCATGTAGGTACTATTTCAGGCCCCTTAGCAAAAGGTGAAAGCTCTTCAGCAATCTGGTCAGGAGCAAGGTCAACAAGCTGCTCCACCCAGTCATCCACCTACAGAACGTTTCAGCATGCCATTGCTGAAAGAATTTGATGGCACCACAGGAGAACTTCATGGGTTCTTACATCAGTACAAGCTCCGGTTTCATCTCCATCTCTGCTCCATTTGGCCCATCCCTGCTCCATTGGGCTTACGGGTCTTACAGTTAAACCTCATCCAGACTCTATTACACTCCAGTATCATGACCCTTCATTTGCAGCAACTCGGATTTCCCTTTCTCTTTCCCAACCTAATCCAGCCTTTGTAATGAGTGTCCTTCATCACGGGCCACAGATTGTGTCTTCCTCCAGAACCCAGTACAGGTCTATCTATGCCAGCCATTAGGGTTACTGTTGAACAATGGCAGATACTCCATCCTCCCCAGGGTTGTGAATGCTGCCTCAACAGCACTCCTAGTCCTGGTTGATCCAGGGAACATAAATCTGGTCCAAAATTGAGCTCAGGTCCTGTGGGCCACATTTGACACTGAACTACCTTCTCAACCCAGTACTACTGTTTTAAACCCAGAAAGGTACCAACCATAGTAAACAAGAAACATTCCTCAAACTTCTGAAACAGCAAGTGTACCCTGATATAAAGCAAAATGTAAATTACAAAGAGATAAAAATTAAAGAAAAGAAATATGTGGATTCTAAACTGACTCAATTATGAGATGAGGGAGGGAGAGACGTTTGGAGAGTGAATGCAGTGCTATCTTACCATCATCCAGCAATTGCACCCCCACAGAGACTGGCCATGAGAAAACTCCATCACCCCTGTGATCAGCATCATAGGTTAAAAGCCCAGCTTTCCCATAGGAAAGTGCAATGGGAGAAGCTCTGAATTATGGGTAAGAGGAAAGCAAAGAACAAGGCACCAGGAGCTAGTGATGGAGTAGCCATGGATAAGGGCCCTGTGGACCTTCATGTGTAGTCTGTTGCTCTATCTCTTCCTGCAATCATAAGTAATACATTTGATACTGAGACTTCCTTGAGTTCCGGTTGTCTTTCACCTCCACCTCAGCCTTCCTTCTCTTTAGGAGTGACTGTTCTGGATACTAGTGGAGATTCTCAGGGAGCCATTTCTCTTTCCGCTTTAAAAGACCACCCTCAGTTAACCCCTTTTCCTTCGGGACCCCAGGCTGATGTTCGGCATCCCAAGACCGTTTCTTTGTCTGTACAGTTCTCAAGTTCTGTAGCGCCTTTGAGTCCTGCCGCTGAGGTGTCTTTAAGGATGTTTGGGGAGCTTTAACGAGAGTGGTATCTATTGTGAATGAGACTATCGGTCAGCTTTGCAAATTCTCTGAGGGGTCCGTAGACAAATTTAAACATCGGGATTTATTAATTTCCTCATTAGAGTCTTGTGTAATGAAGCTTGAGAGTTCTCAACCCTCACTGCAGTCTGGGGAGGGAGGGAGGCAGTTGTTCAAGATAGCTTCACCTTTCATGGCAAGCTCGAAGCAATTGAAAATCAATTAAGGGCGAGGAATCTTAGATTCCTGAATTTCCCTGTGAAGCGACTTCCATCCCTCCCTCGAGTTGTTAAGAAAATATCTGAAAGAAATTTTGCTGTTTAGTAATATCGATACATTAGTTATTTCTAAATTGTATTTTGTTTCTAAGGGGGATTTGGGTAGAAGTGGCCGAAGGTGAGGGGATGGATTCTATCTTCTCCCTTGATAGCCTAGACCTGACCAGTTTTCTTGAGACCTCTCACGACAATGTTTCTGAGGGAGCGACTTCACTGGTCACTTTTGGATTGGACACTGAGATAATTGCCATCTTAAAGTCATACTTTTCTAAAAAGTCTTTTCCTTTTTGTAGCCATTGATATTTATTTATTTAATTTATTTATTTAACATTTCTTATATACCGCGCTCTTTGTCATCAGTGCGGTTTACATTAAAACAATATAACACTTGGTCATTTGAATATGACTTTCGTTTACATATAACAGGGATTTTAACATGGAGGTAACTGGGGAAAACTATATACATATGATATGTATTTTTCCTGATGTTGCCAAGCTTGCGCAAATGCATAGGAAAGCTTTTTTGCAGTTGCAGTTTAGAGTCTTGGCTATCATTGCCACTCTCTACTTTTGTTTCCCCTTTAAGTGTGTTGTTATTCTTGCTGAGAATAAGTTTGTCTTCACAAATGTTTCACATTTGGAAAATTTTCTTCGGGACAAATTGGAGAGTTAGTATGGGCACTTGGGGATATGTATATTTTGACCCTTGTGCTGTTCTTTTTCTGACTGTAGTAGTTAGATATTTCAGAATTAATTCTCTTCTGCTTCTCTTCTGTGATGGGGCTAGACTAGAGTATATCTTACTTTGGTTTTCTTTTATAATATTTTTTATTTAGCAATTGTATAGCAGATTGCTTTTCCTATATGCATTGTGCATGTATTTTGTTAAAACCTAATAAAAAAAAACATAAGGGATTTTTTTAACATTGTGCATTTCAAGAAAATATATTTTGTCTTATAATCATAGACCAAAGACTGTCGTTGAGGCAACTTGTAGAGCTAATCTCACTGGGATAAAGACTTCTGCGGAAATGGTGATTTGGAGGAACCCTGAGGTCAGGGCCCATCCATTGAGCAAGAATGTCGTTTGCACAGGGCCCAGCGTTTCAGGGGGCCCCGCGCAAACAACATTCTGCATCAGCCCATAGATTTAAAAAAACAAACAAACTGGCTGCTGCTGCCGCTGCCGCCTTGGCAGCAGCAGAATCAAGCGTCCTGCGGGGTCCCCCCTGCCCGGCAGAGCCTTCCCGGCATCAGCTCTATCAGCGGTGGCTTTCAGAGCCGTGAAGAGAGTTTCTCTCTCGTGGCTCTGTTAAACCCGCTGGGGCTGATGGGACTTCCTGTTTCCCATCAGTCCTGGTGGGCTTAACAGAGCCGCAAGAAAGGGGAACTCTCCCTTCGCGGCTCTGAAAATCCCACACTTTGAGAGCTGATGCTGGGAGGGCTCTGCCGGGCAGGGGGCCCCGCGGGATGCTTGATTCTGCTGCTGCCACAGCGGCAGCGGCAGCAGCAGCCAGTTGTTTTTTTTTTAAATCTATGGGCTGATGGGGGGAGGGGGGTTAGAACTGGTAATGGGCTATGGGGGGGGCTAATACTGGAAGTGGGCTGATGGGGGGTTAGGACTAATAATGGGCTAAGGGGGGGCTAGGACTGGAAATGGACTGATGGGGGTTAGGACTGGAGGTGGGCTGATGGGGGGTTAGGACTGGTAATGAGCTGATGGGGGGTTAGGACTGGAAATGGGCTGATGGAGGGGTTAGGACGTAATGGGCTATGGGGGGGCTAAGACTGGAAATGGGCTGTTGGTGGGTTAGGACTGGAAGTGGGCTGATGGGGGGTTAGGACTAGTAATGGACTATGGGGGGGCTAAGACTGAAAATGGGGTGATGAGGGGGTTAGGACTGGAAGAGGGCTGATGGGGGGCTTAGGACTGGTAATGGGCTATGGGGGGCTAGGACTGGTAATGGGCTGGGGGGTTGCTAGGACTGGAAATGGGCTGAGTGGAAGGGGGGCTTGAACTGCAAATAGCTGGTGGGGACGGGGGCTTGGAATGGAAATGGGCTGAGTGGAAGGGGGGCTAGAACTGCAAATAGCTGAGGGGGAGGGGGGCTTGGAATGGAAATGGGCTGAGTGGAAAGGGGGCTTGAACTGCAAATAGCTGATGGGGAGGGGGCTTGGAATTGAAATGGGCTGTGAGGGGAGGGAGCTAGGATTGGAAATGTGCTGAGTGGGGGGGAGCTAGGACAGGAAATGGGCTGATGGAGGGGCTAGGATAGGACTGGAAATGGGCTGTTGGGGGTGCTAAGTTTGGAAATGGGCTGTGTTGGGGGCTTGGATTGAAATGGACTCATGGAGGGGCTAGAACTGGAAGTAGGCTCATGGGGGCTTGGATTGGAAATGTGCTGAGTGGAGGGGAGCTAGGATTTGACATGGGCTAGGAAATGACTCAGAGCCATTTCGTGCCTAACATAAATAGGGCTCAGAGACGCAAGAAACCTAAGTCGCTGAAAATGAAGGGAAACAAGCCTGGCCAAATCCAAACCAACCACTTACCAACCTCCCAAACAACGCATGATGACTATAGCATCATCCTCATCAACGCCAGATCAATAAGGAACAAAACGCACATCCTACACAACATCATCTCAGATGAACAACCGGACATCCTCTGTATAACTGAAACCTGGATCACTGACTCCGACCCTGCAATAATAAATCAACTAAACAAACCTGGATACAAAGTGTTCAACTGCCCACGCATCAATAAAAGGGGTGGAGGTGTCATCGTAATAGCCAAAACCATCTTACAACTAACAACCACCTCCCTAAACTCAAATATTGACATAGACATACTCAATGTAGAAAACTCAGTTCTTTCCGTCTGTCTTATCTACAGGTCCCCCTCATCAATTCACGAAACACTTGCCTCAGCACTAGAAAGCATCTCCACCACTCAGATCAGAAAATTCCAAATCATCTTGGGAGACCTGAACTTAGCATCACTACCAACTAGTCATGCAAACAATTTCATGGAAGCCATGGAACAACTGGGGTACCAACAAATCATAACTGATGCTACCCACGAGAAGGGAAATACCCTAGACTTGGTTTTCCTACCCACCAACCAACGGACGGGCGAGGAGAAACCCGTGATCAGAATAACTCCAGTACCATGGTCAGACCACCACCAAGTAGATCTCAAAGTAAAACTGCCCTCTCCACCCAAAAATGCAAAATCCAGGAGGACAACACACACGCAGAGGAGTTTCAACAAATTCAACAAGGAAAATCTCATAGGCTCCATTGCCTCCCACTTAGATTTGGAATGTACGGACCTTGAGGTTCTAACCAGCAGATGGAACGAAGGTATACAAAAAACATCAAACCCTACATGGAAAACCACTACAGACTCAACTAAACCTCGATCGGAGCCTTGGTACACAGCTACACTGACTGGAATGAAAAGGGCACTCCGTAAATCAGAGAGGAAGTGGAGACAAACAAAATCCATTGTACACAAGACAGAATACCTGACCCTCCTCGCCAAATACAAAGAAGAGATTAACTCCGCAAAAAGAACTCACCATACAAATTTACTGAACAAAGCCATCAATAAGCCCCGCGAATTATTCGAACTGGTCAAATCTCTAACAAAAACAACACTGGTTGACCATGCTGACAACGTAATCAAGCCTCAAACTTTGGCAAACCACTATGCAAGCAAACTCACGGCTTCAACTCCCACGCAATACCTGGGCCCAACCCTCCCAGTGCCAAACCCAACCTTGGCAACCTCCGACAGTCAAGACATGATATGGAACACATTTCACAAACTTGATGACAAACAAATAACTAACATAATCACAAGCATCAACACCACCACCTCCCCACTAGATCCCTGCCCAGCCACTTGGATCAAGGCAGTGAAACAGGACATCACTCAACTTGTCTCGCACATAGTAAACCTATCACTGCAACAAGGAATCATGCCCATACAACTAAAGAAGTCTATCATAAGACCTGTCTTAAAAAACAAAACAAGCAATAGAGAAGACCCTGCTTCCTATCGACCAATATCGAGCATATCGTTCCTGGCCAAAATCATTGAAAAGGCCGTGTTACTACAACTGCAAGACCATTTGGATGACAACGAAACCCTGGATAAACAGCAATATGGATTCAGACGATACCACGGCGTTGAAACACTACTCCTAGCGCTGCTTGACAACCTCCTCAAGGGTTTAGAAAACAAAAAGAAAATGTTTCTACTCATATTCATAGACATATCTGCAGCATTCGATACAGTTCACCATGGCACCCTCTTAAACAGGCTTAAATCCATTGGAATAACAGGAACCCCTCTAAAATGGTTCTCCTCGTACATATCAAACAGAATGCAACAGGTCCAGTTCAACGGAGAAAAGGCAGAAGCATTCACGCAAACACAGGGTATCCCACAGGGTTCGGCTCTCTCAGCACTCCTGTTCAATATTTACATGCAACCACTTTGCAAAATCTTCCAACATCATAATATCAAATACCACGTCTATGCAGACGATATTATGCTGTACACTCAACTCGACACTGCCAACCCAAACTACACCCAACTCGAAGAGTGCCTAAGTGAGATGCAAGCCTGGTTACTCCAAAGTAACATGACGATCAACCACAAAAAAACAGAGGTAATGTACATCTCCAGAAAGCCAAACTTCGATCCCCCCGGAACAATCACCTTATGTAACAATACTTACCAAACGAAGGAGGAAATAAAATATCTGGGAGTAACGTTCGATAGTAATCTAAAAATGGAGAAACACCTCCGCAAAACAAACAAAGCTGTTTTTCACAAGCTTAGGGTCCTCCAACCGCTAAGGAGCATTATCGAACCTCAGGACTTCAGGACCATTGCCCAGGCACTCATCATGCCACATTTCGACTACTGCAACGCCATCCTGCAGGGTCTCCCAAAGAAAACTCTGAACATTCTGCAAATGGCGCAGAATGTAGCCGCTAGGGTCATCACGAAAAAAGGCTTTGCTGATCACATCACCCCGGTATTGATTGAGCTCCACTGGCTCCCATTCACGGCTCGTATAAAATACAAATCACTCACGACCACTTTCAAGCTCCTACATAACATTGCTCCATCCTTCCTCTCCACCTTGATATGCTCACAACCACCCAACAGAAGCAGAAGAACCTTCAACTCCAACACCCTCCTCATTCCAGCTGATATAAGAACTGTTAAAACCAATACTAGTAATAGAGCGTTCTCATACGCAGCACCTACACTCTGGAATCATCTGCCGCCAGAGTTACGAGATTGCAAAGACCTAACTGTCTTCAGGAAAAACCTCAAGACTCATCTTTTCCAGAGTCATTTTAATTTGAATTAACCTAAGGGGTCTAAGTCCAGAACATATTTATGTACTCCTGCTCGTTTATTGTATAATGTATATATGTATATATGTAATTAGTACTCATATACTTAACAAACCCCTCGTGTGATGTGCCTACCCCCCTGATCAACCTGTACACACCCAAATTTACTGTACTGATTGACAGTCCTCCTTATGTTCTCCTTGTGTAATCAGACCGCTGCTGATCGCTGGAAGCAGCGGTATATAAATGTTTGCTAAATAAATAAATAAAAAATAAATGGGCTGATGGGGGGCTGGGCTTGGACATGAGCTGATGGAGGGACTCGGATAGGACTGGAAATGGATGGGGGAGCTAGGACTGGAAAGGGGCTTATGGTGTGGCTAGGATAGGATTGGAAATGGGCTGATGCAGGGACTAGAAGGGAGTGGATGCTGGGTGGGGCTGGAACTAGAAGGGAGTTGATGTTGGGGGAGGATTACAATGGGATGGAGCTGGGAGAGTGAAATGGAGAGGGGAAAAATATTTTGTGTTGGAGGGAAGACAAATCTACAATTGGCCGGGTATTGGGAGTGTAAGTGGGGATTGAGGACGGAGGGGTAAATTTGAGTGGATGAAAAAGGAATGAGGAAAGAGCAAAAGGAGAAAGTTTAGTATGTTAAAGCAGATGTAGAGAGAGAATGGAAATAAAAACTAGAAGAGAGAAGAAAGGACAAATGGAGAGCAGACGATGGAGAGTTAGCAGAAGACACAAAAAACCAGAAGAAAGTGGCTGGAGTAATTGCAACTGAAAAAAAATGCACAAAAGATAGAAAAATATCTCTTTATTTTGAATTTATTAACTGGAATATGTCAGCTCTGGGAAATGTGCATCATTAACGTCTGTGCTTTGTTTAGTACAAGAGGAAATTAATTTATGGTTTATTTCTACAGTGTTGTTGTATATTCCAAGTTTGGCTTGGGGTTCCCCGTTTAATTATTGTCTTCCTGTTTCTAAATTGTGATTCCTTGTTTGGTGATGGTCTATGTTCTGCATGTGTAACTGAGCTGAGGTTTTCTGTTTATGTACCGGTAATTCCTATTTGACATTGCCACTTGTTCTCTTTCCCCAGTAGGTCATGTATTGTTCTCTGAAATGTATTGGTTTAATATTTGCAGTGTTGCCTTTTGATAGGTAGGGTATGGTGCTTTGTGAGTCCTGGTAGTGCTGTTAGGATACGGTGGGTTTGCTATGGGTTCTAAATGGGCAGTGTTTGTAGTAGTTCCTAATGTGCCTGACGGTGGGCACTGGCTTATAGTAATGTAGAAATCTTTTAGTCTTTCTTTATCCATACACTCATTAAGAGGCATATTTGCTAAAGGTTAGTGTATGGCAGAGCTACTCAATTCCAGTCCTGGTGGCCCGCAACCCTGCAGGTTTTTGGGATATCCCTAATGATATGCATGAGATATATATGCATTAGAGATAGCCTGCCAACCTGACTGGTTTGTGGCCCTCCAGGGCTGGATTTGGAGACTCCTGCCTTACACCTCTGTCATTTAAGATTGTGAGTGGGCAAGGTACAGATGTTCTAGACATCAAAAGGGTAGATAGAATGTGTTACATTCCTCCTAGATTCTCAACACCACCAAAAAGTTGTCTAATAGACAATATTTTGGTGGTGGTGAAAAGCAAGGAGGAATGTGACAAATTCTAACCTTTTTGATGTCTTGGACATCTGCACCTTGCCCACTTACAATCTTAAATGACAGAGGTGTAAGGCAGGGGTCTCCAAATCCAGCCCTGGAGGGACAAACACCAGTCAGGTTGGCAGGCTATCTCTAATGCATATATATCTCATGCATATCATTAGGGATATCCCAAAAACCTGCAGGGTTGCGGGCCACCAGGACTGGAATTGAGTAGCTCTGGTGTATGGAAACATTATGCAAATATTTATGCAAAGGTGGCCCTTATGCAAATGATGTCCTGCACCGTGTCTCTGCACATGGCCCCGCACCCCCCTTGGGCCGCCCCTGCCTGAGGTGGCCCTGATAGAAATCACCCCCATGGGCTGATGACTGGTGCTCAGGCAGCCTTGATTGGGATAATGGAATCTAACATCTCCTGGTGGTACAGACTGGGTGCTGCAGTACTAGCCTAAAGATAAGGGACCGTCTTCTAATCGGGCCAGTACAGTAAATATAGAAGAAAATGGCATATATTGTGGATTAAAGGAGCAGAGCCGGTGAGGAGAAACCCAATCAGCGGTGTTCCAACAAGAGGGCATAGTACAGATCATCCGCAGAATCTGAGGATGCTGATCTTCTTTTCCCAGCCAATTTCATCAGGAGGCTTTTGCATGCATTGACCAAGAAATGCTAATTCTAAGTCTACCACCTTCATTTGGTATTATCATTATTTGTTTTAGAAGTTCTTTATCATGGAGAAAAGGTTTGCTGCTTGTATGCTAATTATAATATTGAGGTATTTGACTATTTTCTATTAGTCAGTCACTCACATTTCATCAGAACCATTGCTGCACACCCTCTGAGATCATCAGTTGCACATATCTTATTCTTTTGTACATACAGTTTTACTCTGGGTTCAGCTACTTATCCGTATCTATTTTATCTCAGCTACACATGTTCCCTGCATTGCCTATTAAGATAGTTCATTGTATTGTGCTGACATTGGATCGTAGTTCTGTTACATGAATGTTCTACAGAGCTGTTTACAGTGTACAGTATAAGCACTGTTTTGCATTATTGCTATTAATAAAATTTAATTTGCCTGACTGTTCCAGTTGTATGTTAAGCTGTCATTTGGTCACCTTACTGTAATGCAAGTTGGCTGTGCTAAGCAGTGTCTGATGTATGTGCCTTGAGTGTACCTATTCATAGAGGCGATTAATAAATCTTAATAAATAAACCTACATGAGAGCAAATAACTCTCCTTTCTGTAATACACAGTTTGGCATACATCAAGAGAACGGTGCTCCTTTTCAGTTCCTCTATAGTTACAGTATGTTGAATTCCACTTGGATTTGGTAATATTCCCTCCATATAATTGTGGACTGATGTGGGGTGTATGATTAGGATTTCAGAATATTTTGTTTAATTGCCTTTGTGATCTTCACTTTATTAATCCTGTAATCCTCTCAAGGTTTGTGTCATTTTGAAATTTTGAATAAATTAAAAATGAAAACAAAAAGAGAACTTTGCTCCCTCCCCACTGGTATGTAATCTCCTTTCTAGGCTATCTGTATTTAGGCACTTCTGTCTCATGTCCAAAGACTCCCATGTGCACAACCTTTACTTCCCACCTCGTATAAGGATCTTTAGTAGTGCTGGCAGTACGCTCCTTGAGGACAGTACATTCTTAGTGCTGCCGGCTGCATCTTAATCCATTTCCTATTCTAAGAAAAGAATCACAACCACTCAACTGTTTCTTTGACTTTTCAGTTAATATATTTTATGGAGTGGTTTAGCACTCAGAGATAAGCTGCTTCCATTTAATATAGGATGAACGTAGCTATTAAATGACCCACTATCTTACTGGGGGGAGAGGGTGGATATATGAAAACTGGTAAAAGCTTGGAAGTATTCATAGATTCTCGCCAATGAAACGTTTGCTTACCATTAGCCTGGAACAGACTTCCAGAGTTGGTGTGCCGTTCTCCTTCTCTGGTTATATTCAAATCCAGACTGAAAACTTTTTTGAAGTTGTTTTTACATCTTGACCACTTGTCTATAAAACGTTCTCCTAGAATCTGTATGTTTGTCTTGACTAGATAGCAAGCTGTTTGGAGTAGGGACTGTCTCTTGTACAGTATGTGTCTGTAGAGTGCTTCATAGGTAGTAGGAGGACTTCAGGGTGTCTCTCTTGCTTATTCTAGGGCTCAGCATCAAGAGCCAGAAGTTTCTCCTTGCTTCCACATGGAACAAGCAATTCAGCGTCCCCTGGCAGCCAGAGACACTTGCCTCACAGTGGGCAGGGCGTTGTCACCATCACCCATCACAAGTCACCTGCTGCTGCCCGAAGAGCCAAAAGCCAGTATCCTGGGCAACTCGGTGAAGTCAAAGAGGTGAGTGATGCATTTGCCTTCCAATCAGCATCTCTAAATTTTTTTTTTTTTAATTTCAAAACATGAGATAAGCACTTGTTCCAAAAAATGAGATGAAAGCCAGAGATGGACTACCAGTTGCTTACCAAGAGGCTCTCACTTTGAGAGAGACAGTTTTCATAGAATAACACAGGTACACTAAAAAATTTTTTTTTAAACTGCCTCTAATGTTTCGATTGATTTTTACGTTTTTTGGTGCGCTGAATCCAAATCTGGTAACCAATTTGCTCCATCACGTACAGATTTTTTGCTACATTGGGTTAGCAGTTTGAGGTGAACGTTTCAGATTGAGTGCGATCGAGATAAAAGTTTCTTGGATGAATTCTTTATACTAATTGTTTAGTAGTTATTCAAATAAGAATAAAGAAAATTGTAACAAGGCAGCACATAAGAATAGAGTAATGTCAACAAAACACGCTGTGATGGTAGCAAAATTGTCTGCACTTAAAACAGCCACATACATGTGCACAAACATTGAGCATATAAGAGCGAGGTTAGACACAAAGCAAAGCAAAGAAATGTGCAAAAAATGTTGTACAGGTATGTATGTAAGAATAGAAAACGCAAACCGCACCATTGCAATACATGAAGACAAACACCCGATGGTGTGAAAATAAAATTCTAATAAATGAGATCCGACACTGTGGTAATAACTAGCAAATTTTTATTTCAAAGTTTAGTAAAAACACGATATTTGTCAACACAGTTTAGATTTTAAAGTCATTCTTGGGTCAATCAATCTCCTGGTGGGCCCGTTTCTTCTTCCCCCGAATGCTTCTCTTGGTGTGCTGCTTGGCGTATTTTTCATCTGGGGTTTCCCGCAGCAGCAACCAGCAGAAATCAGCCATCATAGTGGTGTTCAATCTTCCTTGGTACCTTCTCTCTGCGTCCTTGATGTCCTGGTGAAACCTTTCACCTTGTTCTTCACTGTACGCCCCCAAGTTTTTGGGAAAGTAGTTCACATGGGAGTGCAAGAAATGGACTTTCAGGCTCATGTTACAGCCTTGTTCTTTGAAGGCATTGAGCATCCTGGCAACAATATCCTTATAGTTCTCATCCCGCCTGTTCCCCAAGAATTTGAGAACAACATCCTTGAAGGAATCCCAGGCTTCTTTTTCCTTCTCAGACATCGTTTCAGCGAATGCTCCATCTGAAATGAGTTTCCTTATATCAGGGCCAACAAACACTCCTTCCTTTAGCTTTGCTTCAGAAAGTCGGGGGAACTTTGAGCAAAGGTACCGAAAGCACTCACCATCTTTTGGAAGGGACTTGATGAATTGCTTAATGAGACCCAACTTAATGTGGAGAGGTGGTAATAGAATTTTATCACGAGGTACCAAGCTCTCATGAAGAACATTTTTCTCACCGGGTCTCAAATACTCCCGAATTGGCCAGTCTTTTTTCCCCCAGTGTAGGTCGCGGGCCCGGCTATCCCACAAGCAAAGGAAGCAGGGATGTTTGGTGAAACCGGATTGCTGCCCTAATAGCATGGATAGAATTTTAAAGTCTCCACAAATCATCCACTTATGCTCATCATAACGAATCTTCTGAAGAATCAGGGCCAAATTCTCGTATTTTTCTTGGAGAATAACAGAGTGAGCAATAGGAACTGAAGCGAATGTGTTGCCATTATGAAGAAGAACACCTTTTATGCTGTCTTTTGACGAATCAATGAACAGCCGCCATTCAGCAGGATCATACTTGAGTTTAAACTTTTCCATCACTCCGTATATATCGTTGCAAAATACCAAATCTTCCTCTTTGCTGAAATACTTCAAAAATTGTGTCTCGCGGTTGCGGTACCAATAAAAAGTTGTTCCTGGTGACAATAGATTTTTCTGTTTAAGCCGAGAACCTAGCAGTTGGGCAGCATCTTTTGGGAGTCCTAAATCCCGGACTAAATCATTCAATTCAGCTTGAGAGAAAAGTTCAGGTTTCGGATCTGGTTCAGTTTCAAACTCGGAAGTACTGGACTCATCGGGAAAAGCCATCTGATGAGTCTCATCATGATCAGAACCGTCCACACAAATATAATCCAAAGATTTTGGTGGTTCAGGCACAGGTACTTCGTTGCTATGAGGCATAGGCCTAATTGCTGAGGGAAGGTTGGGGTAACTTATTATGTTCTTATTTTTTAAGTTGTATCCCTTCACAATGCAAGAGCAAAAATAGCAGTCACTGCTGTGTTCTCTTTGTTCACGCCACATCATAGGTATTCCGAAATGAAATGCTTGTTTTTTACCTTTCATCCATAAGCGTAGATCTTCCTCACATGTCTTGCACACTTTGTGAGGAGCCCACGGTTTGTCTTGATCGCCTAACTTCAAACCGAAATAGGCGAAATATACTTTTTTAATAAATGCAGAAATGTTCCTCTGCCGCTTTTTCACGGTATATTCCCCACAAATAAAACAAAAACTGTCCGGAGAGTTGACGCAACCTCTGGCTCTGTGAGCCATCACAAATACACAGCACTGCAAACTACAACTGTAGTGAACCACTTCGGAATAAAGCTGGATTACGACTGAGCAAACAAAAGGTAATAATGAACTTGCAAGAAACTGAAATTTGACAGGAACGTTCATGTCGCAACCACCGTGTTTGAGCGAGCGAACGAGGCGAGGCGAACAGGAAAGAACATGCGCCAGCGCGAGTACTGGATTTAGCCCCCCGCCTCCCAATTGTCCTGTTAATGTATAAAATGAATACAAAACACTCTAAAATATCATGAGGGAGTGTTTCTAGTTAGTTAACCATTACAACCTCTATTTTGGGCCAAGAAAATAAACTGCAGTCGGCTAAAAAGAAATTATGTGAACATTCCTTATATGGGTAAGAAATCTAATTTTGCAAGAAAACGTGACGTGATGGAACATTTTGGCTATTTTTCCTGGATTCAGCACCCCAAAATCTATAGGAATCAGTTGCAAAACTGGAGGCAGTTTTTTGGTAGTATTCCTGTGTAATTGAAGAAAGGACTCCTGGGAGTCCCTTCCAACGCATCACTATTTACAGAATATGAAATCCTCTGGTAGTTACATCATTCACTGCAGCCATTGCTTAGAAAAGCACCAGGAAGCAAGACCTGGAAACTCACGAGGGGGGGGGGGGGGCTTTCCCAGCCCTGTTTTGGAGGCACACCTACTCATTTTGGTTTACAGGATACCCATAATGAATATGTATGAGAGAGATGTATATATATCTGTGACTCAGTAGAAGCGAATCTCTCTCATGCATATTCCTTGTGGTTATCCTGAGTACCAGCCTGGTTAAGTGTGCCTCCGCCACTAGCCAGGTACATTGATGGGCTATTGCCTCAGTGAAGATCCTGGTATTATTTTCTTTCACCTGTACAATGCTGCACCTTTCTGCTTTTTCTTCTGAGCTTGCTTTTAACTTTATTGACTATACTCGTACTGTCAAAATATATAAATATTTTAAATATTTAAATATCAATATTATCAGACACGTGGATTTGTATCTGTATTGAAGGTTTAGACAGTTTAAAGGGGATAATTTTATAAATGGCTGTCTAAAAATATTTCAATAAAAGTGCCTCTTTTATGCCTCTTTTTTCATTATGAAATACAAGGAACATATCACTTCTAGCATAATATAATATCACATGCACAACCTCCTCTGAGAAGGATGGAAGTGAAATTTGTGACATTGAGGTTTTGTCGATGTTCCCATTAAGAAGATATGGTGCTTCTTGTTTTTCCCTGTGAACTTTGTGTAAAATGGGGCATTTTGAAATCTTGACCAGCTCTGGATATGTAGTCTGCAACTTTTTTTTTTTTTCATTTTTTAATTATATAAAATATCTTTATAGTTCCAAGAAACATCTCGTAAAAGGAACAGGTGGAGGTACAATATATGTGAAAAAGGAGAAATTAGAACAGAGAAATATGGGGCAAGGCACAATTCCAGGAAATATGAGGCATCACTTTAGATTAGAAAAATCCAAAAATAAGCAAGAAGCGTCAACCTCAATTCACACACTTCATGGAGAAGATATTAGCAACACATCCAGAGTTGGAGGCTTGCTCCCCACTGCTCTTGAGCTCAGAAAGGTGGTGAGATGAGCCGGCTCATAAATGTATTTCACAGAAGCAAATTTAGGCACACATTTAACCGGAAAAGACCCCTCAACTTCAAAACAGGCTGCCTACTCTTCTGGGTACATCTAGCCATGTCAGGAAACACTTTTTTCCTGAGTTGTAAAGTTAGAGCATTTCAATTCCATAAAACTGCCAATCCCAATCAAGTTCTAAAATAAAATTAACTACCGGTATTAATGCTGCTGGTGCCATTAGTTCCTCCTCCTCCTCCTCCTCAGTGTCTGTTTAAGTTCAATAAATCCAAAGAACTATCTGTCCCAGTGGTCAACAGCTATCCATCTATCTTTTTAACAAATTGTGAAAAATCATATGTCCTAGATTTAGGTCAACAGGACTGTTTAGGGATCTTAAATACCTCTAGCATGCAATGTCAAAAAATTAAATAAAGATCCATCGTTAAAGGTTTTGGCAAGTAATAAAGTGCAAAGTTCTGCATCTCATCATATTCTCCAGATTTCCCATCTTAAAATGAATTGAAAGGTTATCTTTCAGTATGGCAGCTAGTCCTTGAAAATTGTAAGCATCATGTTAATCTCATCAACCCAGTCCTCAGAGAACAACACTTTTTGTTCCAATATCTTAGTTGTCTCCAAAGATGATTGAATTGGTGCAGGTGAAGTGGCCTTTTAGAAAGGCTATTTAGCTGTCATCTGGGACATGGAATTAAAAGCATCTTAAATTCCAAGGGCGGGGCAGCAGAGAAAGTGGGCATGTGTAATTGGGTTCTAAAATAGACTGGTCTCCGTCAACAGACAAGGAAACATAGAAACATAGAAACATGATGACAGAAAAAGACCACATGGCCTATCTAGTCTGTCCTTCCATAACAACAACTACAACAGTCCACTTTTTACCTTTAGAGATCCTCTGTGTTGAAACAGGAATATACAGCAAGAACCTTCAGACATGTGCAGGGAAACAGGCAACTGTACAAACGTGCACGTGTGAAATATGCATATCTGTGAAATCGATACCATAGACGTATCTGTGATAGTATTTCAGAATGCGCACGTGTATTTATCGCACATAGATATCCCAGTCTGCCATTTTGTGAGTGGAGACATACATTAACTTGGATGCTTTTTTGGAAGGGGCAAAAATTATCAGGGGAATCAGAGGGTATTGCTTTCTTCTCCCTACTGTGGATTTTGCTGGCCATAACATACACTTTACAGATGCCTGTTTTACCCAAGAGCAAGTACAGACATAGAAATGTCTGCCGACGGTCATAAATATGCAGTGCCATTCTAAAATCGTATATACATATAGATCTTTTCCAGACAGCCCAGGACACACCTTCACCACACTGCCATGTGACATAGATGTGATCACATCAGACATATGTAAATTTGGGCCTCTTTAAAATGGCTCTTGGGATGTGGATGTGGTTGGCACGTCTGAATGGGCATTTTTGGAGGTGCAAAATCATGAATAGAGCTTCCAAAAAGACTCCTATAGGATGCTAAACATCTGAGAAATAGAATTGTTAAATCTTGCAGTTTTCTGCAGCTTTTTACATGGGAGCTGTACTCTGCTGGATCGTGCCCTGTGGCGGCAGGCTGTTCCTGCAGTGCACCTTTGCAAGGGTCCCAGCCATTACATATATTCAGAGTACTGAAAACAACCCCAAACAAACAAACTCTCAAGCTCAAGAAACCAGTGATAAAGTATGCATGAACTGGCTGGGTTGTCATCCAACTCACTGATTTTATAACTTAAACAAATGTTCTTCATCCTGGACAATCCAGGTTCCATGATAATCATAGCAGAGAAATGGCCTTCACTGCTCTGCTTAGTGAGCTTCACTGTAATTTAGATGTCCACAAATTTGCTCTGATCGTTTCTTTAGATCTTTCAGCTGCCTTTGATGTTGTTGATCATAGTTTTCTACTCAATCATCTGTCTGATATTGGTATTGAGGACTCTGCTCTCGAATGGTTTTCCTCATTCCCAAGGTAATACATTTCGGGTATTTATTTTATTTTATTTATTTATAGTCTCTTATATACCGCACTATTCAGCATCAGCGCGGTTTACAATAAACAAGGAGTTACACAATTCAACGGTACTTTGTGTTTACAGAAAAAACAGGAAATACAACTCGGATAACAGGGTAATTAATTAATATAACAGACATGATCTCATCCTGGCTTCAGTATTGTGTATGGGAGGTCTGTGGGGTGTCTGTATTGAATTTGTATGTTTGGAAGGTCTGTGGGTAGGTTGTGTTATCTGGATTGTTTAATGGATAAGACAAGAGGAAGAGGTAGTGTTTCAAAGCTTTTCGAAACTGCAAAAGGTCTGGTATTGATCGAATGTTTTGAGGAAGGCTATATGAACTAGTCAATGATTCTTTTTCAACTACTGCTAGTTTTCCGTGTGGTATGCTGCAAGGCTCAGTTCTTTCCCCAACTCTCTGACATATTCTTAGTCCCACTTTTGATTTTGATTCAAGGGCATACTATTAGTTCATTTTGCTATGCTGATGACATTCTTTTGGTTCACTATTCCTTGTCATCTTCCTCTCCCAATATGTGTCCAATAAATAAGTGTTAAGACTCTAGCTACTTGGTTAGAATTGCATCTTCAGCTAAATCCCAGACTGAGAGTGCTGACTTTCCTGCTGTGAATCCCATAATCAAAGGCTTTTCCATACCCCTAGTAACACAGTAACATGACATATGACGGCAGATAAAGACCAGTATGGTGGCTAGTGTGATTGTAACTGCAGCTCCATTCAGGTCACCCCTCCATATGCCTGTGCTTAGGGTTGTACCTGCTGCTCCGTGCAGGTCAGCCCCCTCTATTAAAAAAATATTTAAGTTTGCTGTGATTTCATCCTCTTGCTATAAAGAGATCCACTGTGTCTGTCCCATGCCATTTTGAATTCTGTCCCATGCCATTTTGAATTCTGTATTTGTCCCCACCACCTTGATCAGGAGGGCATTCCAAGCATCCACCACCCTTTCAGTGAAAAAGTATTTTCTGATGTTGCTTTTAAGTTTACCACCTTGCAGCTTCATCATATGACTTCTAGTTTTACAGCTTCCCCTTATTTGAAAAATGTTTGTTCACTGATACGCTTTAAGTATTTAAAAGTCTGTATCATATCTCCCCTGTCCCTCCTCTCCGCTAGGGTATACATATTTAGGTCTTCAAGTCTCTTCTCATATGTCTTCTGGTGCAAGCTCAGAATCATTTTGGTCACCTTCTTCTGAACCATTTCAAGTCGTTTTATGTCCTTTGTGAGATATGGTCTCCAAAACTGAACACAATACTCTAAGTGAGGTCTCACCAATGACTCGTACAGGGGTATTAATACCTCCTCCTTTCTGCTGGCTATTCTTCTCTGTATACAGCCCAACATCCTTCTGGCTTTGGCTACTGCCTTGTCACATTGTTTCACCATCTTGAGATCCTTAGACACTAGCACTCCAAGGTCCCCCTCCTGGTCTATGCACACCAACCTCTCTCCCCCTATTGCATACATTTACTTTGGATTTCTGCATCCCAAGTGCATTACTCTGCACCTCTTTGCATTAAATCGTAACTGCCAAGCATTAGACCATTCTTTCAGTGTTTTTAGATCTTTCCTCATGTTGTCCACTCCCTCAGAAGTGTTCATTCTGTTGGAAATGTTTGTGACCACTGCAAGAAAAAGGCAGTCCTTCTGCAATATCACTCACAAATGCAATGAACAGTATCGGTCCCAGGACTGATCCCAGAGGCACACTACTATGCACCTTCCTTTCTTCTGAGTGAGTTCCTTTTACCATTACCTTCTGTCATCTGTCAGTCAACCAATTTCTGATCCAGTTCCCCACCTTGGGATGTATCCCCAGGCTGCTCATTTTGATAAGCCTCCTATGAGGAACAGTATCAAAAGCTTTGCTGAAATCTAGGTATATCACAGCCATCGCATGCCCTTAATCTAGTTCCCTTGTCAGTCAGTCAAAGAATTGGCATGATCTTCCCCTGGTAAAACCATATTGCCTCAAATCATGCAATCCATTGGTTTTCAGAAGGTCCACTATTCTTTCTTCCAAGAGCACCTTCATTACTTTCCCCACCACTGAGGTAAGTCTTACCGGCCTATAGTTTGTCACCTCTCCAGAAGGGCGATACCACATCAGCCCCTTTCCTGTCTTGCGGAACCTGTCCAAGAATTTATTAAAAACACCATTTAAAGGCCCTGCCAGACCTCTCTAAGCTCTTTCGGTATTCTGGGATGCATCCCATCCGGTCCCATGGCCTTATCCACTTTCAGTTTTGCAAGCTGTTCAAACACATCTTCTTCTGTGACGAATATGGTATCTACTCCATTCTCATTTGTATACAGTAGTTGTGACTCATATGTGCTCCTTCTCCAGGATTTTCTTTAGTGAATACAGAAGAGAAGTATTTGTTTAGCATTTTCATTTTTTCAATGTCACTTTCTGCAAATCCATCCTTGGCACTTTTGAGTCTTGCAATTCCACCTCTGATCTTCCTCTTCTCCTGAAAAAAACTTTATTTGTGCAGCCACTTCTTTGGAGAACCATATTCCCTCTCCTTTTGTCTGATTACCTCTTCTCCCTCCTTTTTGTTTTTTCCTGGCCTATCCCCTATCTATGTGTTGTCCTGTCTTCTTGATCTTTTAGCTGTCCTGTCAAACATTGTAAATTCCTTTTCCTTTTCGTTGACCTCGGCCTTCTTTTATTGAATTTTATTTGTACACCGCTTTGGTTCTAGTGAAAGGCGTTTTTTATCAAGTTTAATAAACATAAACATATGGGTTTCCTTTTCCTCTTATTTTTATTTACTTTCCTTACATATATATCCATTGCCCCTTTTATTACCTCTTTTAGTTCAGCCCACTGCAATTCCACTTCCCTTATCTCTTACCACCCTACCAACTTCTCCTTCAGGTACTTTCCCATTTTACTGAAGTCGGCATTTTTGAAGTCCAGGGCTTTGAATTTGCTGTGATTGGACTCTGCCTTGGCTGTTACCTCAAATCACATCATGTGATAATCACTGTTGCTCAAATGAGCATCCACCCGGGCATTCGACACATTAAATCCAGCATTCAGCTTTCCCTGGTCAGTTCCAGTGCTTCTTGGAAGTCATCCACAATCTTTTTACTTCTTTCCAGATTTACAGAAGGAATACTTCAATCCACATCTGGAAGATTAAAGTCACCCAATATAATCACTTCTCCCTTCATAGCTACCTTTGCAATATCAATGATCATGTCTCTATCCATTTCGTCAGTTTGAGTTGGAGGCCTGTAGACTACACCAGTGTGGATGATAGTGCTATCTTCTCTTTCTAGCACAATCCACAGCGCCGCTTCTTTTCCCCATGTGCCCTGCATTTCAGCGGCTTTAATATTGCTTTTGACATATAGGGTTACTCCTCTTCCTTTTCTGTCTTATCTATCTGGTCACTTCTCTCATGCATTTAGGTATCATTTTTGATACACAGTTGTCCTTTAATCAACAAGTAGCTGCCACTGTTCATTCTGTGAAATTCAGTTAGATGTTTTCTCACTACTGCTGCCTTCCACACTCTTATCCATACTTTTATCATATCTCGCATTGATTACTGTAATGCCAACTACTGTGGTCTCTGATCCACTAATCCGAAGAAACTAAAATTTGTTCAGAACACAGCAATTCATTTATTAGCCATTGCTTCACGATACGATCATATCTCTCCTTTGTTCATCTATTATCATTGGTTTCCCCTGCCATATAGATTTCATTTTAAGATCCTTGTTCTTGTGCAGAAGTTCTGCCACTGTATCTTTCAACATTGCTGATTCTTTATTGCCCGTCATGAACACTTCATTCCCAAAATGCTAATCGCCTTGTTATTCCATCAGTCTCTGCTGCTTGCATGGAAACGTCTTGGCATGCGGCATTTTATTTTTTGGCTCCCTTCCTCTGGAACTCCCTTCCTTCCCATATACATATGGAGTCTGCCCTTAAGAAATTTCAGAATCTGTTGAAAACTTACTATTTTAAGGAGGCCTTTGGGGACTGTCCGGCCTGGAGTAGTGGTAGATCATTTATATTGTGATCTCTGCTGTCTTGTTGTCTTTCTTTTCTGTTTTTAATCAATATTCCTTTCCAATATTCATTTATTTGTGCAATTATACACTGCTCAGATGCTTTCCGGCCTAGAGCTGTATAGCAAGTTTTAATAATAATAATAAAATAATAATAATAATAAGGCGTAGACCAATAATTTTAAGTGGTTAGAAAGTAATTTTTTCACATTTAAACAGCCTCTTTTAAAATTTAGTAACATATAAAAGTATATGTGGTATAATCTGGAGCATACTTGTGAAATAGACGTGCTCATGGGAGGTTGGGCAGAGCATGGGCAGAATTGCAATTTTCATGCTATTTAGCCCTGCTCACAAGCAGGCATAAATGTCAATGACCACAATCTAGGCACTATTTCTGCAGGATGTTTGCTAGTGTTTTATAAACACCTACGGTATGTCCTTTTTTTAAACAAAAAAAGAATAGGTTCTTCCTCCACCTCCAAATCTAGGAATCCTGTTACAAAATTAGCCTCTTAATGCTGAAATGGCATTATAAGGGGAACCTAAATTACGAAGTTGATGGAAGGCTCTGGACACATTTCCTTCACGGCACATCAGTATCACATAAACCTGGAATCGGGCGGAACATTATTGAATAGCATTTTCTTTGGTAGATTAAGACTTATTATATTAAATAAATACTGTATCTTAAATGCACAGCTGGGTCACAGACTGTAAATACCACAGATGTGTCTGCTGCCATGGCTTTTCTCATAAACATTAACATGTAAGAGGTTTGCAATACTTTTAATATGTTGAGCAAATATGAACTTCAATGGGTGAAGACAGAGAGTATTTCCACTTAAAATGACCTAATAAAATATATGTTGCAGATATTAACTTCCATGCCTTCTCTTACCCCAGGCATTCAGGCATAAAACGTCTTTTCATTTTGCTTGTTTGCTGCTCTTGCTCCACTTCTTGGTTGTTTTCCTCTTTCTTTTCCCTGGCCAAGATAGTAAATTAGATTTTTCGTGCCTAGGGTTTGCTGTCGCTGGTATGCTGTGGATTGTCCAGCAGGGCTTTTATGAGTACCCAATGGCTAGACCTTTCACTTTGCCGAGCTAGCGATTCCTAGTTGAAGCTGAGAGATGCTGAGAAAGTAGGTAGTATGCATGCAGATCTAACTCAAGTATATTCCTTACGGATTTCCTGAAAACTCACACTATGTATGGATCTCCAGGACCATCCTCTCTCATAGCCTTTTCCCTGTAAATAGTGTGCGTCTGCGCAAGAGTTGTGTTTGTGTCCACCTTTGCTTCCACTTGACTCCTGCAATAACTAAATGCTCAACCAAGTGCCTGCTACAGCTTTCCACACAGTATTTCAAGATTAATTTTCTGTTAATATCAACATTTTTGCATGGCTGTCAGTGGACATGATTGATGTCTCTGCTGGCTAATTTGCCAACAAGTCAAGCGCTTGAATTCTGTTGGGAATGCTCCCATGCAGGCTGAAGATGAATTACTTTGTGATTCCAGGCAAATTCAAGAAAGAAGTGAATTAGTACATATTCTGTCTCGCTGGACTGATGAAGTAGGGGCGGCAACAGAAGAGCGATTCAAGGCTTGCAAGCAGTAACCTATTAAACTGTTAAGCTGTATTAAGGAAGGAATTGAACAAGAATTCCAGAATGGTTAGTAATTAAGGGGTACACTTACGAAACTGCACTACCGGGTCATGCAGAGCTAAGCATGCACCAAATGTGCCATGGTGAAATTTATTGCACACCAAAAATGTACCTGTGTTAAAAAATCTCGTGCTGCCCAAGTAGCACAAGTTGGAGCAGAGACTGGGTGGTTCAGGGCCGAAGCATGCACATCATGGCTAGCAAAAACGTCTTTTGAACGCAGTCACTTGCGATGCCAAGCTTAGTATGGTTGCACTTACTGCCATGTCAGTGGGTGGCATGTGCACCGGCACTGATCATGCCAAACAGAAGGAGCACTGGGGTGGAAAATGTGGAGTCACTGATGTATTATTGATTTGCTAGTAGTTAGTTTTGGAGTAATTTCCTGTATTCTCGGTGAGTCAACATCTTAGTATTTTGTGTTTCCTGTTGCAAGGCTTGCTGGGTAAAAGTGACATAAATATTAGAGTTGTGGGGAGACCGGCGCTAGCTATTCAGAAGGCAGACAGCTGGCGCTGGCTCAGGGGAAAAGTTCAGAAGCAGCCAAGGAAGGCTGCGAGTATCGTATTTGTTTTGTGGAGGTAGGGGAGGCCCTGAGAAATGTGAGGTACAACAGCTGGAGTTGGGAGGGGCCCCAAGAAATGGCAGCGATGTTATGAGATGACGGTAGTAATGGCACTAAAATGAGGTGGGAGACAGGCAGATAAAGAAAAGCACAAGATGTTGAAGGACACAGAAGTGGCAATGTGAAGCTGAGAAAAAGCTTGATGAGCAGTGACCAGAGGTGTGGCTGGGTATAGCTGAAAGTATAGGCAGAGATGGCTTTAGGCAATGCTCCTGTGACCAATTAGAACAACTCTTAAAAGGTTAAACTGAATACTGCAGAAAAAGAAGCTGAATATGATCTGATACCAGATTAAGTACGGATGTGAACAGAGCAAAGATGTTCAGTTTGTTTTTGGTTCATCTGAACTTTTTCCCTGAATTTCGGACTTTTTGCCCAGTCTATTACACATATTCATTTTAATTTAAATTTTTTTTAAGGCTGCCTAAGGGTTGCGCATCTCTAATATTAGTCCTGTTTCTGATTTCTTGAGTGATGTGGTGCTAAATGACTGCATGGGTTTTGTGTGTGTGTTAGAGAGAGGGGGGCAGCATGGCACAGTGGATGTCGGGATTTTATACTACTGGCTACATGCCCTCCTTGTTGAAGCTTGTCTGGATTGTATTGACTGTCTTGTGAGGCATCAGTAAAACCTAATTTCACTAGTCCCTATGGGCCTGATTCTGTAAAGTGACTTGAGGCTGTGTGTCCCGGTGGGACGTGCAGCCCCAAAAGCTCTCCTGCCCAGATTCCACATTCCTCTCTCCCTGCATGCACAGAGCTGCTATGTAGGGAGAGCAGGATGGGGGTGGTACAGGGCGGGGCGTGGGCAGGCCAGGCACCCAGACATACAAGACCAATTCTAGTCACGGTCCTGTACGTCCATGGAACGCCAGGAGGACATCCAGTTTATTCTACCTCGGAGGTGGAATAAGCACGGTGCGCCCCGTCTCACCAGCCCGGTAGCCCCCCCAGGAACAATGGCGCAGTTGAAGATGAGGCTCCACTGCCCAGTCCCGGCCCTGCCGGACCCTGCCGAGAGTCAGACAGCAGAAAACCTGGTCAAGGGGATGTTCGGCCTGCGGTAGTGGAGGTGGCCTGGCCATCCTGCCTGGACATCTCCTTCGGCCACTGAAAGGGCACGCTGAGCCATCCCGGTGCCTGATCCTGCTACTGCAGGGGCATCTAGCTCCCGCAGTACAGAATTGGATACAAAGGAGCCAGGCCTGTTTCGGAACGTCTGGACATTCCAGACGTGCCCCTTCCTTAACTAACCCTTCCTCTCTAGCGCAAGGGTTAGCAAAGACTGGCAGTGAACCTCAGATAACATGGTCCAAGAATGCAGGGTACTACAGACAGGATTTACGTAGCACCAGCAATACTTTCAGCCCAGACATTTCCTCTTCTTTCTTGGATTTCCAGCTCAATTGGAACTAGAACAGTCTTCATTTGTAACTACTTAGGAATATTTCTCCATTCAATATTTTCCCTCCCCCCCCAATAACATAATTAATCTGGTTATTACAGTGCTGGTTCTGGGCCAGAGGCCATGCAGCAACCTGATGCCTTCCCCAGGGGGAGAGAGCTGAGAATGGCACTTCAGAAGCACCCCTATCTGCAGCCAACTTGTTGATCCAATTGGACACCTACCACAGGGCAGCACACAGCAGTAATCTGAATATCATAATCCCAGGAAAGAAGCTAGAAACAACAAATTAAGAAAGATGTACCAGCTGGCACAGTTAAATATCTGTCTGGAGCTCATACAATAATGGGAAATAATCTCCCAGTTGTAGATGTGGGAGTATTATGAGACCAGCCCAGTTTTTTTATATTGCCAAAAACTATAAATGATACCATTTCAAAAGTGAAGTTGTGTCTATGGAACAAATCATTTGTTTTTTTTGTGAATGAGGTCTTTGATATATACCACTGTAGTCACAATATGAACAACTGTCCACATGATTGCCAGGAGTTGATGTTGACTCAACAATACTTAACAACAGTGTGTCTTAGGAGCATGTTCACTAAAGAGTGCGCAGGTAGTGTGCATTTCAGCCGTGAAACTAGCACAGAGGACTGTGCTAACTTTAGGAGGGGGGATCTGCCCCCTGCTGTTAGCATGTTGTTGAGGTGGCATTAAGTGCACCCTTGCCAACAGCAACAGGCAGAGTTAGTGCATGCCCAAAGCAAGTATCCATGCTGATAACGCTGAAAGCTGATAATGCTCTCGCTCTGCTCTCTAACCTGTCCAGTCCCAACTAATTAGACACTTGGGGGCCCGCACTCAGGGCCAGCCCTTCCACTAGGCGAGCTAGGCGGCGGCAGCGGCGGCACACATGACCAACACAGAAGATGATCAGAAGTGGCAGGCCATGTGTACTGAAGGACATGGCCTGCCACAGACAAAAAAAGCGGTGGCAAAAAGCCGCTGCTTTTTGAAATACTGCCGCTGTTCACCTCTTCCTCCCGAGATGGAATCGGCGATAGTGGGGGTGGGGGGGGGGGGCGGCGAGGCTGGGGTTTTTGCCTAGGGCAACAGAAACCCTTGGGCTGGCCCTGCCCGCACTGTGAGCACTTTACGCTTCACACATGGCAAACCCTACACTAGTGGTTAGCGCAGGTTAGTACACATATCCTTTATAATCTAAAGCTCTGCACCATTTATTCCTGTTTTATGTTGGCAGTTAACAAATGCATTTATAAGAGGCTGGCACACAAAACACACAGTGTGGCTTGAGTTAGCTGCAATTTTGGTGGGGGGTTTTGAAGCAGCAGTTTGGTCTTTTTTCCAAATTTCAGATTTATACTGTCTTAATATTTTACTTCAGTTCATTCATTTCTCTGTTTATGATTTTGATGGTGGTGGTTGACTAAATAATCACAATTAGCAATTATTTAGGCAATCTGCCTTTTTTTTTATAAAAATATGTTTTATTTATGTAGTTGGTTATAATTAATTTTAGTAAGATGTATGTATGTATTTAGGAATCAAAAGTGAATTTGTTTTAACACTTTGTAGAATGCTGGTCATGTTTTTAGTATTTATTTAGAAACTCTTGCAATGAAATTGATGTTCTATTTGTTTGTAAGGTTGAGATCTGCTTTGAGCAGAATTGTTTTCTGGAAATTGTGTAATATAAATTATATAAATGAAATCAAATTGGATTTAGTAAATGGATAGAGCCAACCTTGCTCGTGAAAGTTCATTTTTGTATTGGAACACTTGAATTAAGAATTGGTAAGGGTGCTTGTAACCTTTTTTTTAAGGTGAACCAGAGGACTTTATTGTATCTCTACAAAGGTTTTCAATTTTGCTTTGATTTTATTTGTATTATACTTTTTATTAAGAGGTTTGTAGGCAATCTTTGCCTTGAGCTCATAAATAACAGAGCGTGAAAACAAATAGTCTTCCTCCTTACCAAAGAATGTAATTTAAGGCAGTTCTCCCCCTACCTTTTCCTTCTGTTAGGGGTGACTCATATTCTCTGTGCAAGCATCGCCTTTATAAGATCAGAGGCAGAGGGGAAGAAAGCATTAGAATGCTCTGCGCTCTGTGCTACAATAGCTTTCTTTCATCTCAAAATATCCAGTTTTGCCCTTTTCCATCTCCTTTTCCTGTTCAAAAATTCGAATTGATAGAGAGATGTATGAAAGAAGAAAAAACAAATAATCAAGCTCAGTTGAAATTGCTGGAGCTTCATGTTGCTGTGAGATTTCATGTGGAGCATGACTGCAGTGCTCAGTTGATCTGATAAGTGGCTGCACAGAGTTAGGTGCATAGGGTTTGTTCTTAGGCAGTACCCAGTGGCCCCCAGTACAGTTTTGGGGTCCTGAAGCTTGAACTGTTATGGGGGCTCCTTTGCAACCAGCAACAAGGTCTGGATAACCACTGTTATCTTCTTCAATGGGGTTGTTCCACGACAGATCACCACAAACTTAAAAAATTTAACCACTACATCTCAGAACATTTTTTTCATTTATGGCTAGCCTATATGACACTTTAATAACTTTTAAATTTTTATTTTAACTATTATTTTGTATTGAATTACACTATATTATTAATATTATTTTTTTTAAAAACCCTTCTCATACAGCAGACCCAACATTTTTAAGCAATGTGGACTAAAGGCACTTCTGTGGCCCCTCTGGGATTAGGGGCCCTGAAGCTTAAGTTTCAATAGTTTCACAATAGATCCGTCCCTGGCAGTTCTAGTGCATTTCTGCTTGCAAAAAAGGTGCCGGCACTTATATTTAGGGCTCTTTCATGAATACACGAGGAACATAGGTCAATTTTAGCAGGCAGTGAAGAAGATGCTGGCACTCAGTACCACCAAGTACCTCCTTAAAAAAAGCCATGGGCAGTACTGTTTGTATTCTTGGGGGAGGGGGGAGTACAAATCCAAGATGTAGTAACATAAGCCAGATCTGTCCTGCATAGTCAGTTATTAGAGACCTTCCACTTGGACTGTTTTGATAAAGAAGAATTATTTATTTATTTATTTATTTAAAGTCTCTTCTATACCGCACTATTCAGCATCAGCGCGGTTTACATGGAACAAAAATGCTCAGTACAATTAACACGTATGAGTTCACAGATAACAGGGGTAACTATTTAAATGCTCAGATCTTGTGTTCTTTTAGAAAAAAAATATGATGGGCCTCCTTTTCGCCATTGTATATGCTGAGTGTTGTTATAGTAAGTAAATGTATGTAGAGGCCTCTAGTGGCTCTACCGGCTTTAAGAGGTGACCTTTTATGCCACTCAGAATTCTCCAGTCTTGGGAAGGTTCTCCTTACCCATGAGGTAATAGTAGGAGGAATTCGGAATGCCTCAAAATGGAAGCAACACTGGTGCAAATATTACAGCCCAAGGGCAGCTTCTTGTCTTTGACTGGCCATCTTGAATGCTGTCCTGCAAAGCCTGAAGCAGGGTTGCTGTTTTCAACCCGAAACGTGTCACGTCGCGTGTATGCGGGACTTCTTTAACATTTTCTTCAGTGGACCAAAGGAGCATTTATGCCAGCTAAGTAGCTGTTTTTTAAAAATGATTCACTTATAGTTTGATTAAAATGGGAACACTGCTGTGGGGGAGAGAGGTTTGTTTCCTCTACCTTTGACAGTGCACCCAACAAAAAAATTATTGTGGTTTGGATTCTTTATTATGCTGGGATCTTTATAAACTGTTTGACTGGCTAAGGTATTGCACCACCATAGTACATTTGTGATTTGGCTGGTTAAACCAAGTTACTACCAATATATCATACCATTAAGTGTACAGGGTAGAAGGAGGCCTCTGGACAAAGGAAAAACAATGTTTCTCTGAACCCGGAAGAGATGTGGAAGGCATCGAAGGACCATCCCAGGAGCTGAGACCAAGCGGGTCAGGGTTCCATGAAAGAGGTGCCTGCTCCCTGAGCCTATGTCCGGTCTCATAGAAACAAAAACGTGACAGCAGAAAAAGACCTTCCATATCAACCACTACAAGAGTCCTCTTTTTTTCCTTTAGAGAGCCTCTGTGTCTGTCCTATGCTTTTTTGAATTTAGATACTGTCCTTATCTCTGCCATCTCCACTGGGAGACTATTCCATGAATCCTCTGGGAATTGAACCCAAGACCTCTCACACCCAAAGCAAGCATCATACTTCTAGAGCAAGAATCAGACCCCTAGTACTTCCAGTAACTTGAAGGTATCTGACTGGTGTTATGAGGAGCAGGGAGGTCACATGAATTAAAGGGCATCCCATAGGTGTTGAGGAGATGCTTCCCTACCTGAGGGGAAGACCAAGGATTTTGACTTTAAGCATTATATGCTCTGATATCTTTTATTAATGTAGCACTGGTCCCATTGGTTGCCCTAAGGACCGAGTCACAGCAATATTTCTTCTGGTTCTTTCAAACTCCTTCACTCAGCTAGCACAGACTCTTATCGATACGAAGCAGATTCTCCACAGGGGGGGTGGGGGAAATCCCTCCAAGGTCCTTGGAATAAAAGCTCAGAGAAGCTCCGACACAGAATTGGTCCTCCAGTTCCCTCTGCTGCATAAAATATCCTACTCAAGCAGTATCTGGTTACAGTCTTCTGCTTAGCAAACACAGTCCTGGGGTAATACGGATTGTATCATCTGTAAGTATTTGTAGCTGTGACCTTAATCTGACTATTTGCTGTTGTTTAGAAGGTAGAGGATTATTGTATTGGGGCTCCTAAAGTAACATACAAACATAGAAACATGATGACAGAAAAAGACCACATGGCCTATCTAGTCTGTCCTTCTGTAACAACAACTACAACAGTCCACTTTTTACCTTTAGAGATCCTCTGTGTTGGTCCCATGATTTTTGAATTCAGTTACTGTCCTCATCTCTACCACCTCCACTGGGAGACTATTCCATGGATCCACTACTCTTTCCGTAAAGAAATATTTCCGCATATCACTCCTGAATCTATCTCCCTTCACCCTCATCCCATGTCCCCTCGTAGCAGAACTTGCTTTCAATTGAAAGAGGCTCTCTCCCTGAACATTTATGCCATGGAGGTATTTAAACATCTCAATCATATCACCTCTATCCCGCCTTTCCTCTAAGGTGTACATATTAAGATCCTTAAGTCTGTCCTCATATGCTTTATAATGAAGCCCATTAATCATTTTAGTAGCAACCCTCTGCACCGACTCCATCCTGTTCACATCCTTTTGAAGGTGCGGTCTCCAGAATTGCACACCATACTCCAAATGAGGTCACACCAAAGACTTATACAGAGGCATTATCACCTCCTTTTTTCTGCTAGCCATTCCTCTCCGTATGCACCCAAGCATCCTTCTAGCTTTTGCCATCGCCTTTTCTACCTGTTTAGCTACTTTAAGATCATCAGACACAACCACGCCTAGGTCCCGCTCTTCTTTAGTGGACAAAAGTACTTCACCTCCTATACTGTATTGCTCCCTTGGATTGCTGCAGCCCAAATGCATGACCTTACATTTTTTAACATTAAATCCCAGCTGCCAAATTCTAGACCATTCTTCAAGCTTAGCTAGATCCCTCCTCATGTTATCTACACCTTCCTGGGTGTCTACTCTATTGCAGATTTTGGTATCATCTGCAAAGAGGCAAACCTTACCCGACAGCCCTTCCGCTATATCACTAACAAAGATGTTAAAAAGAATCGGACCAAGGACAGATCCCTGGGGCACACCACTGGTAACATCCTTCTCCTCAGAGTGAGCTCCATTTACTTGTACTCTTTGTCGCCTCCCACCCAACCAATTTCTAACCCAAGCAGTAACTTTAGGGTCCATCTCTAGGGTGCTCAGTTTGTTTATAAGTCGCCTGTGAGGAACAGTGTCAAAGGCTTTAATGAAATCTAAATACACCACATCTAGAGCTCTCCCTCGGTCCAACTCCCTGGTCACCTAGTCAAAGAAATCAATCAGATTTGTCTGACAAGACCTGCCTCTGGTGAATCCATGCTGCCTCGGATCCTGTAATCCGCTGGACTCCAGAAACCTCACTATTTTCTCTTTCAGCAGCGTTTCCAATAATTTACTCACCACCGAAGTTAAACTAACCGGCCTGTAGTTTTCAACCACATCCTTACTTCCGCTTTTGTGTAAAGGCACCACATGAGCCTCTCTCCAGTCCTTTGACACCACTCCCGACTCCAACGAGGCATTGAAAAGGTCAGTCAGTGGAGTTGCTAGAACGTCCCCAAGTTCCCTCAGTATTCTAGGGTGTATCCCATCCGGTCCCATCGCTTTGTCTACTTTAAGTTGAGCTAGTTTCTCACGAACACAGTCTTCTGAAAATTGTTCAAGATGTCCCTCGCTTCTGTTCTTATTTGTGGGTGTTTTCTGAGGTCCTGCTCCTGGTTCTTCATATGTGAACACAGAACAAAAATATTTGTTAAGCAATTCCGCTTTATCGTTATCAGCTTCTACATATTCCCCCCCTGCACCCTTGAGTCTGACAATACCACTTTTGCCCTTCCTCTTCTCACTAATATATCTGAAAAATGTCTTATCCCCCCATTTTATTGTATTGGCTATTTCCTCCTCCTTTTGAATCTTTGCCTTCTTGACTACTTTGCTAGCTTCTCTAAGTTTTTCCAAATACAGATGCCTGTCTTCCCCTCTCTGTGATCTCTTGTATTTCATGAAGGCCTCCCTCTTTTTCTTCACTTTTTCAGCTACTTCTTTCGAAAACCATAGCGGTCTCCTGTTCCTTTTGCCTTTATTTACCATTTTAACAAAAAGGTTGGTTGCCCTTAAAATACCCCCTTTCAGTTTTGCCCACTGTTATTCTACATCCCCCAGCTGTTCCCATCCCACTAACGACTCCCTGAGGTATTGGCCCATCTTCGCAAAGTTAGTCTTCCTAAAGTCTAAGATCCTCACCTTGGAATGGATTCTAACAGCCCTAGTCCTAATACTGAACCACACCATGTGGTGATCACTGGATGCAAAATGATCTCCCACTACAACATCAGAAACACTTTCACCATTGGTAAGCACCAAGTCCAGTATGGCCCCTTCACGTGTGGGGTCTGTTACCAATTGCCTGAATAGTTCTCCTGTAGAGAATCCAGGATCTCCTTACTTCTAGATGATACTGCAGCAGGAATGTGCCAATCAACCTCTGGCATATTGAAATCTCCTATCAGTAGCACTTCCCCTTTCCTAGCAATGCTGCGTATGTCTTCAATTAACTCTCTGTCCACCTCTTCCTCTTGCGAGGGAGGTCTGTATATCACACCAATGCAAATAGATTTCTCTTTCCCTCTTTCTAGTTTAACCCACAATGCCTCCTCTCTCCCTTTTAAGCTCTGTGATTCCAAAGCTTTAATAGTTGTTTTTACATATAGTGCCACTCCTCCTCTCCTTCTTCCTACCCTGTCCTTTCTGAATAAAGTATAGCCAGGTATAGTTACATCCCAGTCATGGTTTTCTGTGAACCATGTTTCTGTAACTGCCACTAAATCCAAGTCAGCCACTCCCACCAAAGCTTCAACTTCAGGGATCTTATTTCCCATGCTACGGGCATTAATACACACTGCTTTCCATATGTTACCCCTGTTACCCATTTCCATAAAGGTATTTAATGTATCACCTACCTGGGGGCTTTCGCTTACCTGGGGGCTTTCTTCACCCATCCCCAACGAATCTAGTTTAAAGCCCTCTTCAGTAGATTAGCCAGTCTACTACCGAAGATGCGTTGACCTTTCTTGGACAGATGGATGCCATCTCTGTTCTGCAACCCTTGGAACAGCATCCCATGGTCTAGTACTTAGTAGATTTCAAAGTCTATCTCCTACGTCAGTGGAATCTTATTTCTCTCTTCCTACCTTCCTTCCTTCCTTCCTTCCTTCCTTCGGCACTCAGAAGCAGCAGTCTCACCTTATCTTCTCCAGTAGGCAAAGTCTACTCTAGTTCTGAAGAATCCTCTTCAGGCTTCATGAGTAAGCCAACATGTCCACTTTCTTCCACATTCAGTCAGAGGGGTGGTTAAAAACCTCCAACTGGCTCTCACTCTTCACATGTTAAGTAGACAAATTCATTAATCAAGGGATAATTCACAATGGACACAAATAAAATAAAAGAAGGCCCAAGACTAGGCCACACACATGGAAACCACCTGCACGCCACATGAAAGCCACAATAAACCACACCTTACTTCCTGTTCACTGTGGTTATATATGGGCAGGAAGAACCAATGCAGCCATTCCATAAGGGGATATTACAGGAATATGGCATGCACCTACCGCTAAAACTAGAAATGGAATGGTCCTGGACACAAAGCTAGCTGGAATGGTTAGGGTCTTACAGGCACACCACTGGCTGTGCAGAAGAACTGTAGTTACGTTGCTGACTACAACTGCATTTTTGCATTTTAGCCTTTCTCTACATTAATCCATTTTAATTTGGTTTTCTTTGTCTGCATTGTCATTGGGCTTCTCAGATGTTTACAAGATGATTCTTAGTGTTATCCTAGGTTTTTGCACAAACATAATGAATTTGTAGCTCCATTTTTCATAGGAAAATCCTTCAATTATAAACCTGAACAGGACCAGAGCAAGAGTACGTATTAGGAACCCAAGGTGAACCTTCAACCTTGCGCATCCACAGCCTCCCCTCTCAATTCACTTTAAAGTCTCAAGATTTGATAATTGAATTGAACAACTAAGATCACCCAACACCACTCTTCCAAGAATGTTCCTGTAAGAATGTGTAATTGGTCATCATACGTTTACATTTCAGGAGTGAAAAAGGGTTTGTTGAAAGATTTATCACTGCAAGTTCTTCCTACAGTCAATGTTATTCCCTGTAATAACACTTGTATATACATGTTCCATGTAAAGTATACAGAAGTATACAAATTTTTGTTCACTGTTCAATGTAAACCGCCCTTGATCTCTGGAAGGGGCGGTATAGAAGAAACTGTTAAAATAAAATAAAATAAATAAATAATAAATGGGACTTCCCTCTCATTTTAAGAGCAAGTTTAGTGTCCGGAGGTTATTTTTAATCAAAGATATCATGATGAAAGCAAAGTTTCAGTGGTTCAATCTGTATGCTTCCAACTCAGACTTTTACGACACCTGAGGCTCTTTTTTTGAGAAGGAGAAATTTGATACATTGATCCTCACCACTCCTTCCAGTCCCACCAAACCCCAACATTAAGCCAGTCCCCATCAGTCCTCTCTATCTCCCTTTCTGACCCCAGTAAGTCTGTCTCTGTTCCTCCAACCATTCCCCATGAGTTTGTCTCCATTCCCCAGTCAGTTCCCACCAGTCTCTCGCTCTTTTTTCTCCAGCCAATTCCCATTAGTCTGTCTCTGTTTTGTATATTTTGTGGACCCCCTGTAATCATTCAACAGGCTGCCAGGCAGGGCCGACACAACCTGGTATGCAGGGTAAGTGCAGCAGGGGGGCACTGATCTTCAGAGGGTGCCATTGCTAGCTGCACCCACCCCCCAAGCAGGAAGACAAGTGCGGTCAGAAAAGCAGAGCCTGCACGCTAAACTAGCATGTCCCATGGGCAGGAGGCTATGATTGCTGCCTTAAACAACCTCTACCCATGAGACATGCTATTCCTTCAAGCAGGCTGGGCTCTCTCTCTGCCATACTTGCTGCTACTCAGCTCACAGTGGCCTTAAAGAGCCTCTGCCCACGGGACACACTACTCCCATGGACAGGCTCAGTCCTTTCTCTGCTGTGATCGCTGCTGGGCTCAACCCTCTGTGGCCTTAAAGAGCCTCTGTCCGCAGGATACATTACTCCGCGGGCAGACTCAGTAGTCTTTTGGCCATGAAGTGGGGAGTAGATGGGGGGGCATTCAGAAATGGAGGAGATATACTGGACCTGGTGGGGCACCGGGAGACAGATGGGAGATGCTGGAAGGAATAGGGAGGCAGAGGGGACAAACTAGAGATGGAGGGGGCTAGGGAAATGAAGGGAGATAATGGACAGGGGGATTACAAAGAATGAGTATAGAGATAAGCAAGAAGGGGAGATGGAGTGGTGATGCTTGATATGGGTTATAGGGAGAATATAGGAAGATCCTGGGCATGGTGGGGCAGAGGGAAATAGAGGAGAAATGCTAGACATGGGGGTATTAAGGGGAGGGGTAAATGCAGGACATGGGGATAATAGGTAGAGAGAAATGGGAGAAGATGGAAAGAGATGGAGAGTTGCAGGACATGGGGGTAATAGTCAGGGGATTTATGGTATAGAGATGGGGGAGAGGTTTGATGCAGAGGAATAGGAAGGAAGAGGGCAGACATGGAAGGATAGGGTGAGAGAGAGCGCAGAGATACTGGTGGAGGGAAAGAGTGATAGAGAGAGAGAGAAAGAGACACTGGATGGGGGGGGGGAGGGAGGGAGGTGAGAGAGTGAGTGAGACTGGGGAATAATGGACCAGGACAAAAGAGGTGGGGAATGGGAGTACTGGTATGAGGGTTGAAAAGTGGTAGGTAGATGAAGTTAAAAAAAAGGGGGGGATTGAGGACTGGATGGTAAGAAAGAGTAGTGAACCTGAATGGACAGAAAGAAAGAAAAATAAATGGAAGAAAACTGAAGGGAAATGTTCAGTATCCAAGATGGTCCAGCTTCCGAGCGGAGACAAACCATAGCCACACCACTGATCTCTTCAAACAACCAATTTTTTAAAGGACCCAACTTGACCAAGTTTCAGCACTCGGGCCTTCGTCAGGGATTAGTACATTGGATGAGAACATCTAAGAGAAAATGACAATACTGACAATGAGCACAAAATCCATGCAAAATACAGGCAAGCCAGTCAACAAATGCTGGAAAGCAATGAGCACAAATGCTCGAAGTCTAGCCAACAAAGTTCCTGACCTGGAAGCCCTAATGGTGGAAATGGACTTGGACATTGTGGCCATTACAGAAACATAGTTTAACGAGTCGCATGAATGGGATATTACCATATCTGGCTATAATCTATTTAGAAGAGATAGAGAGGGTAGAAAAGGAGGAGAAGTAGCCCTATATTTATTTATTTATTTATTTATTTGTATTTCTTCTATACCGCACTCTTTTTCATCAGCGCGGTTTACATTAAACAGGAATACTCATTTCAATCAACAGACTGTGGTGAGTTTACATAAAACAGGAAATATACAACTGGGATTATAACTTAGGGAAACTATGTACATATTTGTAGCATGTATAGGACCTATATACAAGGGATGGAGTTTCTTTTCATCATCTTAAGTAGGGCGGTTACACTTTATCTGTAAATGTTAGAGGGTTGATGATGTGCTTTGGAAATGTAGAATGAAGAGGTGATGCTTTATGGCTTTTCTAAATTGCTTGAGGTCAGTAATAGCTCTAATGTTGGGAGGTAGGTTGTTCCAACATCTAGGTGCGTAGTACGCGAAAGCCCTGTCTGTTGTTGATCGTTTGTATTTTGTGGCCTCATGTGGTGTAGTTAGGGTATTTGCCGCTGCTGACCTCCTAGATCTGGTGTTGGGAGTGTGATGGAGGAGTTTCGAAATTGATGACGGAGCTATAGTATTTATTGCTATATGTCAAAAGCAATATTAACCACAAAAATAATTGCTACTCCAAAAGAACCAAAGTACCTAAAACAAAGGAGGGAAATGAGAGGAATGTGATGAGAACTGTGGAATGGCCTCAGACCAGTGGGTTACTTCAAGACAGACACCCATAAACATGGTGTCTGTCAGTACCCTTTAGCATCAATGGCCATGTATCCACCGTTTTGTTAGTGATTATTGAGCACACCTCTCTCCCTTAACAATGTCTCATGTATGCTTGAATTATATAGATCTCTTCAATCAACTTTTTGTAATCAAATTTTTGCACTTAGCTTTCTGTAATGCTGAGGATATCACCGAAAACTTTGTATTTTTTTCTTTTTCTTTTTCTTTTTCTGGATATCCCAGCGGTCCCAACGCCTCACAAACAACGTTGACCTGCGTTTCACTCAATAGCTTGAGGTTCTTCAGGGGACTAATTGCAAAACAGCCAAATGTTTAACTGAAAAAAAAGAGATCATCAAAACCGGCATGAGTTCAATGAAACCAAAAACAGTGCTGTGTTAAGTACCAAAATATAGAGCCTATTCGTACCTTTCTAATACCACAGTTGAGCTAAAATACTCTATAAGATTCAACCCTTGTGTTCTTGTAAAAAAAGCAATATTAAAGTTGCTGAAATGCAGGGGACATGGGGAAAAGAAAAAGCGCTGTGGATTGTGTTGGAAAGAGGAACTGGCACTATCATCCATACTGGTATAGTCTACAGGCCTCCAACTCAAAATGAAGAAATGGATAGCGAATTGATTATTGATATTACACAGATAGCCATGAAGAGGGAAGTGATCATATTGGGTGACTTTAATCTACCTGATGTGGATTGGAGTATTCCTTCTGCAAATCTGGAAAGAAGTAAAAACATTTGTGGATGTCTTCCAAGATGCATTACTTAGACAAATGGTGATGGAACCAACTAGGGAAAGCTCGATGCTGGATTTAATATTCACCAACGGAGATAGCATGTCAAATATCCAGGTGGGTGCCCATGTGAGCAGCAGTGACAATCACATGCTGTGGTTTGAGATAAAAGCCAGGTGGAGTCCAATCATAGCAAGCTCAAAGTCCTAGACTTCAAAAATACTGACATCAGTAAAATGGCCAAGTGCCTGAAGGAGGGGTTGGCAGGGTGGGAGGGGATAAGGGAAGTGGAATTGCAGTAGGCTAAACTAAAGGAAGCAATAAAAGGGGCAACAGATACACATGTAAGGAAAGTAAATAAAAACAAGAGGAAAAGGAAACCTATTTGGTTCTCAAAAGAAGCGACTGCACAAATAAAGGCAAAAAACACAGCTTCACAAAATTCAGAAGTTTGCAAACAGAGGAGCAAAGAAGAGAATACAAGATAAAACTAAAAGAGACAAAAAGAGAAATAAGGATAGCAAAATCACAGGGAAATGAAAAGATGGCTAAAGATGTGAAGTGTGGCGACAAAACGTTTTCAGGTATATTCAGGAGAGGTGGAAAATCAGAGGTGGAATTGCAGGACACAAAAGTGCCAGGAACGGATTTGTGGAAAGTGACATTGAAAAAGCAAAAATGCTAAACAAATACTTCTGTTTTTACTAAAGAAAATCCTGGAGAAGGACCACCTGTGATTGACAAATATACAAATGGGAATGGAGTAGATACCACACCATTCCCAGAAGATGATGTGTTAGAACAGCTTGCAAAACTGAAAGTGGGCAAAGCCATGGGACTGGATGGGATACATCCCAGGATATTGAAAGAGTTCAGAGAGGTTCATGCAGGGCCTTTAAAGGATGTTTTTAATAGATCCTTGCCTACCTGCATGCAAGGTTGTTTATTATTTATTATATGTTTATTTATTATATGTATATGTTTCTATGAAACTCTCCTGTTCATATGACTCTATGTAGCAAGTTTTGTAAATAGTTTACCCCTGTTATCCAAGTTTTTTGCCCTGTTATCTGTAAACTCATACGTGTTAACTGTACTGAGCATTTTTGTTCCATGTAAACCGCGCTGATGCTGAATAGTGCGGTATATAAGAGACTAAATAAATAAATAAATAATAAATATTTTAAAAAATTATATTCCGCACACTAATGCGGCAGAGTACAATAAACACATAATAATCATATTAAAATAATAAAAAAACAAAGAATTAAAAATATAACATAAATCTTTAAATCCAAAAAACATTCTGATAATAAACTTAAACTTGCCATGCACCCGCTCCCGGGACCTTGGGGTTTCAGGAGGGGGTGGCCTTGGATGCCCTTCAGGGTTGAGGTTGTAGTTGTGTATGTGCTCAAGTAGTAAGGCAGGCAAAGAAAATTTCTTTGATGAGGTTTATTTCCGCATTGCAGTTCAAGTGCAAACAGACGCAAATAAAGTATAATAGCACAAAACAAGAGTGAGAAACCAAAACAAGGTATTGCACTGCTAGGCTAAATGTCCATTATCTTCTGTGATCACATTCAGTTGTCATATGACCCTTTTTACTAACGGAAGAAACAAACTTTGGCAAACAGCAATGCTCCTGGTATGCTGACAATAATGCTTTAACTTATTCCCTTCTGATAAGCTCTTCAGCATAGGAATCAATACAGCAACTTCTGTTATATTTCTTCATATAACTTTGTACAGCATTTCACTTAAATGTCCTTCTCAATGACACAAGCTGAACAGTCCATTGGCATGTCTGGCTCTGTGAACGGTAGAGAAGAAACTAAAGGCATTTCCTCTTCACAGCTTTTTGTGGGCTGTGCTACATTAGAGGAAGAAATTGCCCTGCTTTCAAGGAACTCTCTGAAGTCTTTAAGAAGCAATTCAGCCTGCGTTCTTCCTGGGCTAAGCTGATAATGTCTTCCTCCTTCAGGTAACTGTTTGTTTAAACTGCTTATCTCTTGATAATTAGCAATGCTGCTTTTACTAGGACAAGAGTTCCACATGTTAGGATTATCCTTCCCCCACTTATCACTAAACGTTAGTGCTGGGTTTAAAACTTCCACTGTGAGAGGAGAGTTTTTCAACAGAGTGTTAAAAGTAGAACCGTCAGACTTCTCTTGGCCCACGTCTCTATAATAGGAGTCAGCTGTTCTCCTACCATAGGTGTCTGCTGGCTTATGAATATAGCCTAGGCTTAAATGCTTAAATGCTTTTCAGACTGCAACCAATTGCTACCATGTTGTCTGCCTTTGTCCTGGCTCTTAACGTTAGCCTTTACTCTTTCTGGCTTCCCAATGTTAAACTTGCTAGCTGTTTCAAACCCACTGTGTACCTTGTGCTGTGGCTTTCTCCAGGGTAATTCTCTGTCCCTCTGCCTTTGGTTCCAAGGTTCTACTTGGTCCTCTAGAAGCCTGTGCTGTAGCCTTGGGTCTCTCCGTGCTCCTGAATCCTTCTGGTCACAGAAGATTCTTCCTGCCTCTGAGTCTCCCAGGTACCTGCTCCGAGGGTCCAATCTTTTCCTTAGTGGATCACAGCTTTTTAACTGCTCTCTCTCCAACTCTTCCTGGTCCTGTCCTTCCAAAACCAAATCGTTCTCTTCCTCTCCTTCTTCCTGTTCCTCTTCTCCTTCTAACTCTCTCTGTTTCTGAGTGCTTAACAAGCTGCCTGTGTACGGCACTGCCCGCCTCCTGCTTGGGCGTGCCCAATCAGAGACTTGGCTTCTCTCCTTCCTTGAGGTGAGGTGTGGTTCCTGATTAGCTCTGTGTTTTTTTCTCTCTGAAGAGAAAATCCTGCATTCTCCTGCAGTACCGGTTCTCTCCACCGGATCACTACCTGTTTCCATAGCTTCTTGAGAGGCTTCTACGTCACAAACTCTAACTAAAAATGAAAAATACAAAACATGATAAATTTAAGCACACAGCAAAGGGAATGCATGTTTAAAAAGATAAGCTTTCAATTTCTGTCTGAATAACAGCTCAGAGATCTTACATAATTCCTAAGGCAAGGAATTCCACAGGGCAGGAACAGACATTGAAAAAGTTCCATTTCGCAAGGTTTGAAAACAAACTTCTTTGAAACCTGGGACATCCAGAAAATTAGTGTCCTGAGATTGTAAAGACCTCCGGAGATGGTACAATCGTAAAAGAGATGAAAGGCAAACTGGGGCCAGATTGTAAATTTTTATTTATTTATTTATTTACATTCTCTTATATACCGTGCCATTCTGCATCAGTGTGGTTTACATTAAACAAACTGAAATTACATTGAACAGGGCATTATAACTTGGAGATAACTATTTTACAGGGAACACGGGCTATGGAGGGTTAAGTGGCTTGCCCAAGACCACAAGGAGCACCTGTGGGACTAGAAACCCCAGTCCTTCCGGCCCAAGGTTGCTGTCCTCTAGTGGCCTGAAGTACCTTGCCCCAACCACTAGGCCACTCCTCCACTTTTAAATGCAATCATTAGCACCTTATACTGGATACAATATTTTATAGATAACACTGGTCAACAAATTTTTACAAAAGTCATGTTACTGAAATAAAAATAGTAATTTCTTATCAATTTTCATATGCTGAACACGATTATGACAGTGGAATTGCAAAGTTGGCTCTAGTTTTTTTGTAATCTACAAGAATTAATGTTTACATCACGAAATGCTATAATAGGCCTTCGGTTAATACCTGTAAAAAAACCAAGTCATAGATTATTTCTTAGATTTTTTTCGCCTGTCTCTTGTACAGCTGTTTGGGAGCTTCTCTGGGGAGTGTCCAGCAGTAGTAAGCCAGCATTGTAGTGGACCATTTTCTCTGGTATCTTTGCTTCATCGTTGCGATATCCTGGTGAAAACATTCGCCCTCTTCATCACTAACCATACCACAGTTGTCAGGAAAGAAATCGAGATGGGAATCAAGGAAATGGATCTTTAGAGACATATTGCAGCCAAGTTTCTGATACTGCATCAGCATGTCTTCGACAAGTTCCTTGTAGTTTTCTGCCCTAACATTCCCGAGAAAGTTTGTTGACACTAGGTGAAAAGCATTCCATGCTTGTTTCGCATCACCCTGCAGCAAGTTGTTGAACTGGTCATCTTTGAAGAGCTCTCGAATCTAAGGACCCACAAAAACTCCCTCTTTAATCTTTGCTTCGCTGAGTCGAGGGAACCTTTCATGCAGGTATCGGAAAGTTGGCGAAGTGCAGTCCATGGCTTTCACAAAGTTTTTCATCAAACCTAGTTTGATGTGAAGGAGTGGTAGCAGGATTTTGTGAGCTTCAACCAGAGCTGGGTGCTGGATATTCTTCTCTCCAACTGTTACATTTTGTCTGCGATTCCATTCCTTCCGCAAGTAGTGCCAATCCCTTGCTCGGCTATTCCACTCACATAAGAAACACATGTATTTTATATATCCCTGCTGCAGTCCCATTAAAAGGGCAACTACCTTCAAGTCACCACAGAGGTGCCAGCTGTATGTTTGTTTATTTATTTGATATACCGCCCTACGTTATCAATCAGAGCGGTTTACAATTCACAAACAATTAGAAACAGGCACAGGACCAGAAAGGAGGAAAGGAAGTTACAATTGTTGATATAATAGAACGAGAGAAAGGATACAGGACTATATGTAGGGAACAGGATCAGACAAGAGGGGAGGGAAGGTCATAGGCCAAGGAAGAGGTGGGTTTTTAGGTCTCGCTTGAAGGTGGCATGATGGGGTTCTAACCGGAGGGAGGTGGGGAGTGAATTCCAGAGTGCGGGGCCGATGAAAAAGAAAGCAGAGGAGCGGTGGATTGAAGGTGAGCGAGTGAGGGGGAAGGGAGATTAAGGAGGTTAAGGTGGAAGGAGCGGGGAGTGTGTCTGGGGGTGTGGAATGTAATAAGGTCTGCCAGGTATTGTGGAGTACTAGTGTGAAGAGCCCTGTGAACTAGCGTAAGTAACTTAAACTAAGTGCGAAAGGAGTGGAAGTCAGTAGATGCTTTAAGTTATCGTATGTCTCTTTCATGTGGACGGCATGCGCTACTGGAATAGATGGAAGACGGTTTCCATTGTTCAAAAGCACAGCCTTCAGACTCAGTTTCGAAGAGTCTATAAATAGTCTCCAGTCTTGTCGGTCATGAGTGATTTTTAAGGCATTCATGAGGCTTTCAATATCGGAACAGAATACCAGATTACTTTCTTTTCCGACTGCGTATAGTACACTGCTGACGTCAGATGGCTTCAGCAGCCGTCTGGCAGTAGTATTGCATTGCATCAGAAAATGATGCAATCAACTTTGGATGATGTGTGCATGCTGGTATTATGCAATGTGATGCAATATTACATCATTCAAGGCTTATTTGGGATGTTGTTGATGTCCTACTGGATAAATTTACACAGTGAAACGTCATAAAGGAACTACATGCAATATCTTCAAAACTAGAGCCAATAATTTTTTTTTAATGTTATATTTGTGTTCAGCTCACCAAGATACTACAGATTATTGCCTTTTAAAGTCAGTAACAATTTCAGTGTTGAACAGTGTAACCAGTGCAAAACATACAATTGCTGTGTAATATCAACAGATCAGTTACACCCTGTTATAAGATGCGCAGCAAAAGTTTGGATTGATTGTAATGTTCCAGTCCAAAAATCCCATCCCTTTCCTTCCCTTTTAGAGATAAGCCCTAGAAACAGCACATGAAAGCCGTTTTTTGATAACAAGGAAAGATGGAGAGGCTGGGGTGAATTGTTGAGAGCCTAGGGAGATAGAATAAGTGAAAGAGAGGAAAAGGACAGAGAAAGTGAGAGGCAAGAGATAAGTAGCCTGTCCTCCCGGAGAGGTGAGGAGCTTACCATGGGTGAAGCACTAAGAAATATGGAGGCTTTGATGGGTTTGACAATCCCTGCACAAAGCACAGGATCCAGGATTAAAACATTCCTCCAGGGCTATTGAAACGGTAGAAATACTTAAATTACAATCCGTTTTTCTCAACTAGTTTATAAATCAGTCAGGATTATTATTATTATTTATTATTTAACGTCTCTTCTATACCGCGCTATTCATATCAGTGCGGTGTACATTTAGCAGAACCTTATACAATGCAATTGGACTGCATTGTATTTACAGTAAACGGGAGCTGAAACTTGGATATAACTGGGGTAACTTTCTACAGATTATTTACATTAATGACTATACATTCCAACTATAGTCTATTCGTGGCTGGATAAGTTGAGCTGGCTGCCCTTTTTCGTGCTGGGTGTGTTATTGGGAGGATGGTGGTGGCTGTTGAGTGTTTGCTGTCTGATTTCTACAGCTGGTTTCTGGGTAGTGTCTTATGATCAGGTGATGCTTCAGTGCCTTCCTGAATTGAGTCAGGTTAGTGATGACTCGCATGTCTGTGGGGAGGGCATTCCAAGCTCGAGGAGCGTAGATCATGAAGGCCCTGTTTGATGTTGCCTTTGTGCATTTCGTTGAGTTTGACAGGATCCTTTGAGTTTAACAAGAATATTGGAATACTGAATACTAAAGTACATACCAGTTTTAGGCTTCACAAAATGTCACTCGGTCATAGAGCGAATGTTTCTTATTAATCTTTAGTGTTACAGGAAAACAAAATGATAGGAGAAAAAGAAGCACATTGCAAGCATTAGCCTTGATATATGCTGCTGAAATGAACAAGAAAGCCTGTCCTAACAAACATGATGATGATTATGCAAAGGGAGGATACTTGAATTCAGCACACAAGAGCTTAGAAATATGTTGAAAGTATTTAATTTACTGATGTTCCAAATGTCTGTCAGCAGAGGTTTACTGAAGTCGAAGCCCCGGGGCCAGGGCAAGGTATTAGAGCTCGAGGCAAACATTCAGTCTTACCCCCCATGAGATTTTGCTAATTAAACTCAACATTCATGATCATCTGAACACAATTCTTGCAACAACAATCCTGTAAAGATGTATAATTGGATATCCTACTTTGTTTTGTGTATATGCGTGTGCCTTTTCTCCCCGCAGGTAAAAGAAATGTGCTGGCGGCTCGTTGAGTATGTGTGACTGTTGGGTCTATTGCTTTAATCTTAACTGCTGCTGCTATTTGCTGTGCCCGAAGCTGCTGCTCTAGGTGACTGCCTGATCTTTCCTGACAGTTGGGCCAGCCCCGACCGAAGTACCATTAGCATGTTCCAAAGTCAGCACTATGGTTAAAACATCAGCGAATGAACTTACTACTACTACTGAACATTTGTATAGCGCTGTAAGACGTATGCAGCGCTTCACAGATACATGTAAAAGACGGTCCTTGCTCATCAGAGCTTACAATCTAGTTAAGACAGACAACACAGTAACTGTAGACATGAGATACATCTAGGAGGAATGGTAAGGGAACACAAAGGAGATCAGGCGAGTCAAGATCCGAAAGCGGCAACAAAGAGTTGAGTTTTCAACCTGGATTTGAAAAGGCTCAGAGAAGGCACCCGACGTACAGACTCAAGTAGTTTGTTTCCAGGCATAAGGAGCAACAAGATGAAAGTAGCAAAGTCTGGAGTTAGCAATAGAAGAGAAGGGCACAGATAGAAGTGATTTGCCAGAAGAGCGGAGTTCCTGTGAGGGGGTGTAGGGAGGTATAAGAGAGGAAAGGTAGTGAGGAGCTGAAGAGTGAATGCACTTATAGGTCAGCAGGAGAACTTTGAACTGGATGCAGAAATGGATAGGGAGCCAATGAAGTGACTTGAGAAGAGGGGTAATATGAGCATGATGAGGCTGGTGAAAGGTTAGCCGTGCAACAGATTGTTGAACAGATTGAAGGTGATACAGATGATTCAGAGGGAGACCAGCAAGGGGTAGGTTACAATAGTTAAGAACATAAGATATGCCATATTGGGTCAGACCAAGGTCCATCAAGCCCAGTATCCTGTTTCCAACAGTGGTCAATCTAGGTCACAAGTACCTAGCAGTTTCCCAAAAAGACACAGGTTCCACAATGCTTGTATTGGGGCAGGCAGTGGATATTCTGGGTCCACTTTAATAATGGTTTATAGATGGGAGGTGATTAAGGAGTGGATAAGTGTCTTAGTAGTGTGTTCAGAAAAGAATGGGTGAATTTTGTTGATGTTATAGAGAAAGAAAAGGAAGAAAAGGCCTGGCAATCTACTTCTGGTGATACATTGCCAAGAAAACCCAGAGGTAGCTGGGTCGCTATGAGTCAACACTGACTTGATGGCACAAAAAAAAAAAAAGAGAGAAAGAAACGGCAGGTCTTAGCTATCAGGTGGATGTGTGTGGAGAAGGAGAGAGAGAAGTAAAAGACAACCCCAAGGTTGCAAACTGAGGAGCCAGGGAGGAGTAGAGAGTTATCCACACATAACCCTGAAGTACCTAAAATCAGCAGTTGCTGATTCATCAATCTATGACTTCTGACATCAGAATCTTCTGAGTAACACGTATTCAGAAAGAAATGTAGATTTTGCCTAAGAAAATTCATGGAGTTGAGCAAAAGTTGGATGTTCTACGAAAACATTTTAAATTAACATGGGGAGAGGAAGTAGCCTGGTAGTTAAAGCAATGGCCAGGATTCAAGTGCTGCTTCTGCCACTACTGCTCCTTGTGATTTTGAGCAAGTCACTTGATCTCCCACTGCATCAGGTACCCACTTCAGGTGTAAGCTCTTTGAGAAAGGGACATATTATATCTGAATACCTTTCTCCACTGTAAAACATCAGGTATATCCAGTAGCATTTTAATAATAAATAGTATTTATTATAGTGTGAAAAGATTTGCAAATATGCAGAACAGTAACAAGATGTTTAGTTTAATGATATGATACACTGCATTTCATTGTGTATATAAAAGTGGTTTACAATAGGGAGGAGTGACTCAGTGGTTGGGACAAGTTACCTCAGGCTGGGGGTTCAATTCCCACATAGGAACAAGCAACCTCAGGCCGGAGGGACTGGGGTCTCTAGTCCCATGGCCACTCCTTGTGGTCTTGGGCAAGTCACTTAACCCTCCATTGCCTCAGGTATGTTTAGACTGTGAGCCCTTCAGGGACAAGGGAATAAAAAAGTACCTGTTCGTATATATGTCTGTAAACCGCTCTGATGCACATAGTAAAGGGCGGTATATCAAGTGCCCAAACCATAAAAAACTATAAACATAAAAAAACAGTGATGACAAAACATACCAAGCATAGAGACAGACATGGAGAAACAGAGGTCATTGGATAGTAGAGGGTCAGGGCAGAGGATCAGGAGGAATCAATTGCAGTCTGTACAAAGAAAATCCATAGTAGCTAGGACAAAACAGCAGAGAAGGAGGCAGAACTGCCAAACCAGCCCATGGCACAGTGAACCTCTCCAAAAGCCAGCAAGAAGATCCCGGTCTTTGATGCTAGTTTTGAACCAGTCACAGTTGCTGTTGATTCTCAGCCTCGGGGCAGAGAGTTGCAGCAGAAGGCACAGTGACATGCCCATTCCAGTTGAATTTTTGTTAGGGGACTTAAAGAAAGTTGCCTAATGATGACCTGAGAGATTGGGAGAGTAAGCAAGCTAGAGGTTAGACCTGGAACAGATGATGATGAGTGATCACCAGAATTTGAAATTTAGATCTGAAGTGTATGGGTAGCCAATGTTGCTCCAGCAGAAGAGAAGTAATGCGGTCATATTTCTTTGCTCCATAAAGTAAGTTTTACTTCAGTGATTTGAATTATCTGGAGGCACTTGATTGAAGAGATTTTGAGACCAGGATATAGGGAGTTGCAATAGTAAATACAATTTAGGAGTAGAGCATGAATGAGGCTGCATAACTCCTTAGCCTGCAGAAGTGCCATAACAGAGTGGCTCTTTCTGAAGGTAAGGGAAGATTTCTTCACCAAGGCAGATATCCTCAGGGCCAAACCTTTACAGGATATATAAGGAGTGAAGGAGTAGCCTAGTGGCCAGAGCACTGGCTTGGGAGCCAAGAGACCAGGGTGCATTTCCCACTAGAACTCCTTGTGGCCTTGGGCAAGTCACTCAACCCTCTATTGCCTCAGAAAATTCCAAGTTATCAATGTCCCTGTTTAATGTACATTACCAAGTTTAAGTTACAATGTAAACCACTTTGACTGAAATGATAAAGCAGTATAAAAAAACCCTGTTAAATAAATACATAAAATATTGAGATGAAATCCAAGTGTACAAAATGTGTTTTTGATCAATATCGGAATGCTTGAGATTAGGAATGCAGATGGAGGGAAGACTTTTTTTCATAAACCAGGAAGCCTCTGACGTCAGAAGATGCAGTTTAAGCTTGTGAGTTGATAGTTTGACCGCATCTAGGCAGTTGTTCATATTGTCAAGGAGCTGTTACTTAGTAGGTTCAGTGGATGTCATCAACTAAATATATCTGAATATGTCATTTAGGTCAGACCAAAGTCCATCAAGCCCATTATCCTGTTTCCAACAGTGGCCAATCCAGGTTACAACTACCTGACAGGTTCCCAAAAGGCACACAGGTTCCACAATGCTTGTCCCAGGGCAAGCAGTGGATTTCCTGAGTCCTCTTTAATAATAGTTTATAGGCCTTTCCTCCGGGAACTTGTCCAAGTCTTCTTTAAACCCAGCTACACTAACAGCTTTTACTACATCCTCTGGTAATGAATTCCAGAGCTATGAGTGAAAAAATATTTTCTCTTATTAGTCTTAAATGGGTTACATTGTAGCTTCATTGTATGTCCCCTAGTCTTTCTACTTTTCAATGGCATAAACAACTGATCTATGTTCACCCGTTCCAATCATTCATTAATTTATAGACCTCTATCATATCTCCCCTCAGCACTGTGATAGAGCACTGGGAGACAACATAGTGCTCTGCAAAGGAGGCTGATAGACATTCAGCTCTACCTGGAAAGTATAATATTCCAGAAAGGAGCAGAGGCACTTCAAGACTAGTCTGGGGAGGCTGATATCTTTGAGCCTTATGACAAATAGCTGGTGATCGGCTAGATCAAATATCACTCTTATAGCAAAGAGGACTAAAAAGAACCTTCCTGCCTTAATCAAGATGAATGTGTCCTTCATTGACCAGAGCCACGAGTACTGATTCTGTGCTATGGTGAGGCCAGAAAGCAGATTGTTCGGAGTGGAAGATATTTGATTTTTCTAGAAATTAGTGCAGTTGATATGACTTCTTAGTGATTTTGGAGAAGAAAGGCAAATTTGAAACAGCCTGATAGTGGAGCAGAGCTAACATCAAGGATAACATGGGACTATCCCTTGTGATAAGCTGGCATTAGAAGTAGCAAGAACACAATGATAGAGTTTAAATGTAAGATATCTTACTAGTTGAGCTGGGAGAGAAGCGGTAGGTAGTATGCTTTTTATGGAGCTCTAGAGCCTTTATAAATTTGGGAAAGTTGGGAGGTGTAAAGGCAGAAAAGGAACTTGAAGCTTCAGGAAAGAGAAGAGGATTTATTAATGAAACCTTGTGGTTAGAAGTGGGACATACAGAGATGGTTTGTTTGTGGACTGAAACTAGGGGAAGGAATTTGGTCTGGACATTGTGCACCTTTTTTAGAAAGTGAGATGCAAAGAGATGTGGGGTAAGGTAATTTATCTCCTTGTCTATCTGCGAGGCATTCAGAGCGATCAGCTTGATTAGAACCCCTATAAGGCTGAGAGGAATGGCTTCCCTAAGACCGAATCGTACTGGAGAAAAAGTTCTTTTTCGCTGTTGAGATATATAAATGATTTTATTGCCAAAAGGTGTGTTTTTTTTGGCATTTGTTGCCCTGAATCCTGAAGAAGAGCCATTTCTTCTAATGGTATGAAATATTCTTAGTGGCGTATCTTGAGAGAGGCATGTGAGTCAGCATTTACTTGAAGTTCATATTCGTGTTCAGTGAACAAGCCATAAGAGTGAAGAAGGGATCAGATGAAAGACATACACGAGCTGTACATCACTCTGCTATCTGAGAACCACAAATGAGATTTCAAAGACTTGTTATATGCCAGCACTCTTAAGTGTCTTGGGTGAAAGCTATTGCACTAATTTGGAAACCAGCTGAACGATACAGATAAACACAGAAAAGGAAATATTGGCTTCAAAAGAAGCATGAAACGGGAAAGGAATGAAAAAAAACTTCTACAAGAATATATTCCTTGTCATGCACCATGTTCACAGACTGTGAATTTGTGTCCCCAGTTCTAAAGAGGCTTATCTAGTTTGGCATCCTGAATGTGCTTTTCAGTTAAAGGGCCCAGCTGTTTGAAAAGGGTTAAAGATGTATATTTTTTCAGTATGCATACAAGCATGGGGTGGTGTTGTTGGTGGTGGTGGTGGTGGGGGGGGGGGGGGTTGTACTGTTTTATGGAATACTGATATTTTTGTACTAATGATTTTATTGCAGTGTATCATGATTATTAATGTCTGTACACTGCAGAAAGTGGTTTACTGGACCTGCAGTATATAAATGTAAATAATAAATTAAGTAAATAAAGAGTAAATTAGCGACAGTTTGTGATTCAGTATTTCTTTTGTGTCATGAAATCCTGAAAGGTTTGTTGATATCTTTACCTTCAAAGCTAAAAGTAAAATATGTTATGAAAAAATTGCGACAATGTTTCTGAATTACTGCTTGGGTTTTTCATGTGCTTAATCTATGGGTCAAATCTAAGATGAGGAGTTACTGAAAAAATTCTTGGAGGGTGTTACCTTTTTTCGCAGATGTTGCATAAGCTGTTACAAATGGATATGTCGGAGCCATTCAAACACCTCTGTCTTGATGCTCCAATAAAACGTGTCACTGGCAGCTACAACTGTTTATGGTCTAACTTAATATGTGGATTTAATATTTATTTGTTGGGAACATTTCATGTTATGCTGTAAGGTGCTTTGAATTTTTATAAGATGTGGCATCTAATACTCATAAATATAAATTAAACTGTACTGAGGAAATAGAAACTAAATTAACATTTGTATCCCTTGAAGAGTATAGGGCTACCCCAGAAAGAATGAATGTGTCAGAGTTAATTGTAGGAGTAGTCAGAGATAACTGTCATGTGTATGTTAAAACAGATGGTAAAGGGTCTGTCCATGATACAGTTGGGAGGTAATTTTATAACGAGGCGCCTACTTTGCGCCTGAACGTAGCTACCTAGAGCTGGTGTAAATGGCCAACCTAGATTTCTAAAACAATCCATGTAATTATAGTATTTGCATAATTTTGCACCCTGCCCTAACTCTACCCCTTGCATGTCCAGAGTGAATGCACCATTGCATTTATGTACGTACCTACAGAATGGGGCGCAATGTGACTGCGTTCATTTACGCTCCTAAGTTGCCATTTATGCACATAAAAGACTAAAATACTCCTATTTGCATGTATTCTTGTCGCCTAAGGGGCCCTTTTACTAAAGTGCACTAAGCAAATAATGCATATTTTAACACATGGTAACCATTAGTGTGGACAGTTGGTAACAGTTATCATGTGTTAAAAACAGCTAGCGCAGTAAAAACCTGTGTTAACAGCATTAATGCGAGATGGGGCAAGGATTGGGCAGTTATGAGTGGAGAGTGGGCGTGAACTAACGCCCATTGCCATTCGTGTGTGGTACTTATCTTGCACTGTCAATTTTGCAGATAACACTGGTGCACTTAGTGCCACCTCAAGAAGAGGCATTATGTGTACCTATGCTAACCATGAATGAACTTAACACGCGGTAAGGAACTTACCGCACAATGTTTTTTGTTCCTAACACATGGTAAGTGCAAAGACTTACTGTACTTTAGTAAAAGGGCCCCTGCATTTAGATGGTTCCTTTGTAAAATGATTCCCTTCATGTCTACTGTCAAGTTGTTGCAGGGGAGCACTTGGAAGAGGACACTGAGATTTCACCAGTACCCTATTTAGTGGATCCCTTTATAGAAACAGGATAAAATCAAAATAAACTTAACTGTCTCTGATATCTCAACAAGTTGAGGTAACCTGCATGGAGCGGTGGGTACACCCCTAAACAAAGGCATGGGGAGGGGTGACCTGCACAGAGTGGCGGGTGCACCTACTCTTGCCACCTTGCTGGGCAGACTAGATGGACCATGCTGGCCTTTATCTGCCATCATATACTATGTTACTATGTTTGCAACTAGAAAGTAAAGCGTGCTCGCTGCTGCTGATGGGGCTTTCCAGTCCTTTTCATTGTCACATGTATGATTTTCTCCCAGTTGGTGAGGGGTCTTATGTGTGCACTAGGTGCAAGGAGTTCTTTGCTCTCAGTGAACGAGTCCAATCTCTGGAGGCTAGAGTAGCAGACTTGGAGGACATAAGTAAGACAGAGAGGTACATAGACAAGACCTACAGGGATGTAGTACTGAAGTCCCACCTCCAATCTGGCAGCATCCCTATTACCATGGAAGAGAGAGGTCACGTGACAGGAGAACATCATCCTGGTGTGACAGAAAGTGATCCTGTAGCTAGGACCTGTCCTCCAGATGATATAAAACCCTCTCACACTGAGCAGGTTTCTCCAGAGCCATGTGCCCACGAGGGAAGGGTTAGGACAGCCATTACAGTTGGTGATTTGATTCTGAGGCATTAGATAGCTGGGTGGATGGTGGAAGTGAGGAGCGCCTGGTAACATGCCTGCCTGGTACGTAGGTAGCGGACCTCACGTGCCACATAAACAAGATCTTAGATAGTGCTGGGGAGGAGTCTACTGTCTTGGTTCATGTTGGTACCAATAACATAGGAAAGTGTGGTAGGGAGGTTCTGGAGGCCAAATTTAGGCTTTTAGGTAGGAAGTTGAAATCCAGAACTTACAGGGTAGCATTCTCCGAAATGCTTTCCATTCGACAAGCAGGACCCAAAAGGCAGGCAGAGTTCCAGAGTCTCAATATGTAGATGAGATGATGGTTCAAGGAAGAGGGTTTTGGATTTGTTAGGAGCTGGAGAATATTCTGGGGAAAGGAGGGCTTTTCCGAAGAGATGGGCTCCACCTTAACCGGGATGGAACCAGGCTGCTGGCATTAATCTTTAAAAAGGAGATAGAGCAGCTTTTAAACTAGATAATAGGGGAAAGATGACAGTCGTCCAAGAACGCATGTTTCGGAACAATGTATCCTTGAAGGATACTAGCAAAAAGTTGAAATTTGGGCATATCAACAGAGAGGTTCCAATAAAGACAAAAGTAAACCAAATGCCCTTGAGTACAGAGCAGACAGACCTTAAAGATTCCAAATTACTGCTGCCTACCGATAGTCAGATTAATATGAATAAAATACAGTTTCTAAAATCTTGTATGCAATTGCTAGAAGTCTAAAAATACAATGGGAGAGTTAAAATATATAGCACTAAATGAGAGGTTAGATATGATTGTTATCTCAGAGACATGGTGGCAGAAGGACAACCAGTGGGGAAACTGTGATACCCGGGTACAAACTATATTGTAATGATAGAGCAGATCAAATTGGTGGAGGTGTTGCACTTTATGTTAGAGAGGGCATTGAGTCACAAAGGATTAAAGTTTTGCAGGAAACAAAATTCACTGTAGAATCTCTATGGATTGAAATTCTATGTAAAAAAGGGGAGGGGAAGGCAATGGCAGTGGGGCTGTTCTATAGACTGCCTGGACAGAATGAACAAATAGATGATGAAATGCTCAAAGAAATCAGGGATGCTAACAAAAGTTACAGCACATTAATAATGGGTGATTTCAATTACCCCGGTATCAACTGGGTCAGTGTCTTGGCAGGACATGCTAGGGAGATAAAGTTTCTAGATGAAAAAAATGACTGCTTCTTGGAGCAGCTGGTTCATGAACCAACTAGAGGGGAAGCCATTTTGGACCTTGTCCTTAGTGGAACACAAGATCTGGTGCAAGAGATAAGGGTGATGGGGCTACTTGGCAATAGTGATCATAGCATGATCACATTTGATTTAATAACTGGAGGAAGGACTGTAACAAAATTCACAGTACTACCTTTTAACTTTCAAAAGGGAGACTATAATAAAATGAGGAAAATAGTTAAGAAAAAACTAAAGGGAGCAGCTGCAAAGGTTAAAGATTTACATCAAGCTTGGTGGTTGTTTAAAAATACTATCTTGGATGCCCAGATCAACTGTATTCGACACTAGAAGAAAAGTGAAAGGAAGTCCCGCCCCCAAGGGAAGTTACATGTAACTTCCTTTGGGGGCGGGATGAAGCTGCATGGAATCCTTCATCGAGGCGGGAAGGCTCCGCACCAGCATTGCTTTAATTTAAGATACAGATCACCCACACGGCAAAGCCGTGGTTCTAAGAGGCAGGAGCCATGGCTGCAGGAAGAGAAGAGAGTGAATTTTCTGCTGCCAAAAAGTGTGCTCGGTAGCGGCAGCAACTTTTCCACTTTGCTTTAATTTAAGAAAAACTTAGAACTGCTAATGGGCTATCGGGGGGGGGGCTAGGACTGGAAATGGGCTGATGGGGGGTTAGAACTGGAAATGGACTGATCAGGAGGGGGGACTAGGACTGCTAATGGGCTATCGGGGGGGCTAGGACTGGGAATGGGCTGATTGGGGGTTAAGAATGGAAATAGGCTGATCAGGAGGGGGTTAGAACTGGAAAGAACTGGAAATGGGCTGATCAGGAGGGGGCTAGGACTGGTAATGGACTTATTGGGGGGTGTAGGACTGGTAATGGGCTGATAGGGGGCTAGCATTGGAAATGAACTAGGACTGGTAATAGGCTGATAAGGGGGATAGGACTTGAAATGGGCTGGGACTGGAAATGGGCTAATGGGGGAGGGGAGGAGAGTGCTGCTGGTCCTGGAAGAAAACTAGGGGCTAGGGCTACAAATGGGCTGATGCGGGGGGATGGTAAAGTAGGACCGGAAGGGAGCACATACTGAGAGGGTCTGCCAGGGGAAGGATGGGGCATGAAGGGAGCTGACACGGGGGAAGGAGGGAGCTGGAATGGAGCTGACACCTGGGATGTACTGAAGGGGGACTGGAAGGGAGCTGATACTTGGGGATGGGAGTGGTAGGTGGATGGTTAATGGGAAGGAGGCTGGAAGGGAGCTGACATGTGAATGGCACTGGAAGGGGGATGGACACAGTGTAGGGCAACTGGACGGGAGCTGACGGATGGGGGGTGGCACTGAGAGTGGACGTGAGCTGATTCCTGGGATGGTATTTGGACTAGAAGGGGCTGGACAGTGGGGAAGGGGGGGGGGACTGCAAGGGAATGGACACCAGTGGCAGTTGTGGGAATGCAAAGCGGTTGACATTGGAAGATACTGGGAGGGGAAGACTGGAAAGGCGGCTGATACTGGGGAGGGTTACTGGAACTGGAAATGGGCTGATGGAAGGAAGTGAAGAAAACAAAAGAAGAGATAAGAAATGGCAGATGGACCATGGACTATAGACCACAGAAAGAGAGCTAAGAGAAGACAGGAAAGCAGATGCCTCAGATCGGGACCAGCATGATCAGAGAATAAAATGGTCAGACAACAAAAGTAGAAAAAATAATTTTATTTAATTTTAGTGATTGGACTTTGTGCTATTTTTATATTTTACACAGTATTGGGGAACTGCATCTCTTATTTATCTGATGTTGCACTGCATGTGGATTCTGGCTTCTTGGGGTTTCAGTTTAAATTTTGTCTACATATTTTTATTTTTACTTTAGATTGTGGTTACTTATTCTGTACTTGTTGAGGGTCGATGTGAGTCTGTGACTGAGGTCAGGTGTTCTGTTAACATGGAGTTTGTACATAAAGATGTATATTGTACTGTAGAAATTTGACTTGTTCAGCTTTTCAAACAGGTGTATAGATGTTCCAGGGCCCACTGTAGTATTTACAGTGACACTTTTTTTGGATGGACTTCTTATGTGAGTTTTGGAAGTTTGTGCTGATATGGTATGGTATGGTAGGTTTGCTCTTTGTTGTAGGGTTTTGTATTAGTTCACAATATGCCTGGTACTGGAGAATAGTGGTTGTTGTTGTTGTTGTTGTTGTTGTTGTTGTTGCTAGTGAGATGATCAGAATCAGATTCTTTTTTGAAAATATTGATTTCTGTGGGTGAATGTCCTGGTTCTGCTCTGCACCTACTGTGGATGCAAAATATATGTTGAAAATGAAAAAGCAAGAACCATAACGCAGTTTATAACAAAATAAAAATGAGTTATAATTAAGTTTTATAAACTGTGCTGTTGGTTCTTGCTGTCTTTTAGTTCCTTGGTGTGCAAACAGGACCGTACCTAGCCCTGTGCAAGTGGTGCAGTTGCACAGGGCGCAAAGGCTTGGGGGGCGCATTTCAGCTGTCTGCTGTTGCCCTGCTGCCAGCGCTGCCTTGAAAAAAACAGAGGGCGGCAGCAGCAGGAAAAGAGCAGGCAGCCTGGATGGAGATATGGGCTGAGAGGGGGGCGTGAACCCGAGCTGCAAGTCGCATAGGGTGCGATTGCAGCTTGTTACGGCCCCGTGTGCAAACATCTTGCATTTCCTCCAAATAATCTAATCGGATTTTTGGTTTGGTTCAGTCTCTGATTGGATTTCTGAAAAAGCCCCGCCCCCTCTAAGGTGGGTGGGTGGATGGGGGGGCGCCATCTCATTCTTCGCCTCAGGCAGCAGATTGCCTTGAGCCGCCCCTGCACGGCAATATCCCATGTGCTGTTATCAGCTGCAAAACCCACTCTCCGCCCCCAGTCCAAAATGCTAAAAGCAGTTAGTGTGTGATAAGGAAGCTTATCAGGGCCCAGGAAACAAGGATAAAGAGGGGGAATTTACCCTTATCATAGGACCTGTATTGCCAGGTCAGAGATACAAAACCTCAGTTGTACCTAGAAACCAGATTGTACTAGGCTGCAATAGGTTGCAGAGTGTCCCTAGTGGTGAGAAAGAGGGGGAAAGTAAGTTCAGAGTAAGGAGCCCTTAGGTCACTGACTTTCCAAATTACTCAGTTGCCAGGAGGCAGACTGATTTACAACACCTGAGGGGAGAAAGGGCAGGGTTAGAGCCTGGGAGGTTTAAAGCTAGGACAGAATATTCAGGAGAGAGGAGGAATAGGAATGCCTACTGGAGGAGAAATGGAGCTGAAGCCCTGAGAACCAAGAGCCCATGCTGGACGACAAGACAGGGAAGCTCAGATACATGCTGGCCAGAATATGAGGGAGGAACCACTGAACCAAGCCTTGACCCAGGTATGAGTTTTGGAAGCCTGTCTGATGGGGAGCATTACAGATTTGCTGGAGACAGCGCTTGTCCTGATGGGAGGCAGTCAGCTAAGCCCTCTGAGCCAGAAGTAGAACCCATGCAGCTAGGAGAACAGGAATTAGTTCTGGAAGAGGATGATGCTTACATGGATTGTTCTTTATGCCAAACTGCCAAGCACAAAGAAGTCCTGAGAGGGAATACATCATAAGGGAACCTTCCAGAGTCCAGTACCCTAGAGAGCCTGTATGTGAAGTGAAAACGTTCTTTCAAAAGGAAAATACTTGTGCTGAGAATGTCTGCAGCTGCTTAATTGTTTGCTCATTGACCAGCTGAAGTCAGTGCAGTGCAGAGCTTATGCCGTACTCACGGTGGATTTAAGAAGTTTCTTTTGGAACAGAAAAGAGAGCTGTTTATGTGAAGCTGATATTTTTGGTTTTGTTTTAAACAGCACTGCTAGGCACGTTTGCTAGCAGTGGCTGTGGAAAGGACTTTCTGCTTGCATTGAAAGACATTACAAGCTGTTTGTGCTTAAGTTGAGTTATATCCTGTTGTGCTAAATATTATCCTTGAGAAGAAATCCAATAGGTGACAATTTGTGAACCTTATTTGCGTTTACCTCATAAATAAATTCTGTCAATGCCTTAACTCTCGACCAACTACAAAAGAGTGTTTTTCTGCCTAAAAGGTCAAGTGTAACCTGACTGGACTACCTTTCCCATGGTGCACTTCAAAGTCAGTCAGTCAGTCAGGCACATTGCTGAAGTGGTGGAATCTGCTATAACAAGCACGCCCCTCCACACTGCTGTAAGGGGCTATGGGCGTGACAAGTGTAGGAGTTTTATTGCTGCTTTTAGCGTGTAGTAACGGTTATCATGGGCTTGTAGCTCATGCTAAATCTCATGATAAATGTTATTTCACTTTAGTAAAAGGACCCCTAAGTATGCCTGACATTCTGATTCAAACACAAGGTGAAGGTCTGCTCCTTTCTACAGAAGATTGTTGAGGAGCGCCAATAGACACATTATTAGGACATGTCTAACTATTAAAGACCTTTCTTTGACAAGTTTTTTTATAATGCGTGCTCGATTTCACATCATCTTAGCACAATGGGGAATTGTGTTCAGCAAACTGGAGGTATCTACATCCTGGTAGAAGTTGGACTGCTGCCAGATGGATCACTGAATAGGCTCATAACAGGTGCCCCTTGCAACGGTTATAAAAGGAGACAACATCGCTTAGTTGCAGTTATAACATCTCTGTTGGAACAACTGAAGAACTTCAGCACTTATGCAACATATTTATTTTTATTCATTTAACTGTTTTTTTTTATCTCCAGGAACAAGCAGGAATGTAGTCTTCAGATATGGGTATCGTCGGTACCGACGGAGCCTGTGCGGGAATGCTCCCCAGCGTCCAATAGGAAAGCTTTTGGGAGCATCCCACAGCGCCTGCGTGCTGCCTTCCCGCCTTTCCCAACTGTCCCTCTCCAGTTCTTTGTTTTCCGCGGAGCCGACAGGTCGCTCATCCTGTTACCGCAGAAAATTCCCTTCTCATACTTCTTTTTTGTGGTCGCGTCTGCCTTCCCTCGACGCTATACCCGTACCGCCGGTTATTCTTTTCTTTTTTCTAAAAAAAAAAAAAAAAAATTTTGTTTCTGAAGTCTTTCTCCAGTAATTTTCTTCTCGGGCGCCACGCATCATTTTGGGCACTAGGCCCAATTTTTTCCCTCAAAATGGAAAAACCTGCTTTGGGTTTTTAAAAAGTGTTCTAAGTGTGGTGGTACCATCTCCGTCACCGACACACATGAGTGGTGCCTCAAATGTTTAGGTCCTGACCACTCTATTTCAGAGTGTGTTGTCTTTGGGATGATGTCGAAAAGGGGCCAGCAAAACCGAGCTGCTAAGCTTAGCACCCTTTTTCCCTCCGATGCGGCCTCCGTGTCATCGACATCTTCCAGGGCTTCATCTTCCTCCCATGGATCTCAGGTAACTAAACATAAATCTAGCCGGTCCTCAAAGGGTAGATCTCCTTCTAAGCATCAAGAAGCCTCTGACGTTGCCCTTGAGGGACTTTCACCGGCAAAATTGCCCCGGCGGGAGTCTTCAGCTTCCAAAGCACTAATGGGGCTCCAGGATGTTCTCGAGGCTTCAACCTCGGCAGAACTACTGGTGCCATGCTCTGGGGTTCCGGATGCTTCATCCGGCACCAATACCCAAGCATCGGCAGCGTCGATAGACCAGAGATTCTTGGTTATTGAACGCAGTCTGGCAGCTCTTCTCACGGCCTCTATGCCCCTGAAACCGCTTCAGACAATTCAACCGGTACCGGCACCAACTGCATCAACATCAGCAGGTATTCTACCGGGACTGAGTCATGCGTCTCTATCCAGCATCGAAAAGTCGGTACCGGACCACTCCGATGCTGACTTAGATCGGTACCAGTACGATCACCCGGATCGGAGATACTTCGAATCCTCAGATGAGTCTGAAGACTCTGAAAGCTCTGCCGATACCAGAGTACTTCTTCCCGAGGCTTCCTCTTCTCCTCAGCGTAGGATGTCTCCACCAGAGGATATGTTCTTTCAGGATTTTATCCGAGATGTAGCCCGACGTCTTTCCATCACAGTGGCTCCTGAAAAAGAGCCTAGCGCAAAGTAGCCTACAATAGAAATCCTACATTCTCCAGGACAAAGCAGGAAGTCAGTCCTCACATATGGGTAACGTCGGCGCTGACGGAGCCCTCGTGCGGAGCATTTCCCCAGCTTTCAAAGAAAGCCTTTGGGAATTGCAGCACGCCTGCGCGGTCCCCTTCCCGCCTAAGGGTGCCATCTTGCTCAGTCTTCTTTTTTCCGCGGAGCCCGACGGACGTAGTTCGTTTTTCCCCGAGGAAAAAGTTGATTTTCTTTATTTTTTCTATTTTCCTCCGGTTTGACGCCGGATCCTTTTCCCGCTCAGACCGATACGCCGGTATCGAGTCCTTCTCTCTTTTTTCGGTTTTTGTCCTTTGTGACTGGCATTCGCGCCTTTTTTCTTTTTCCCTGGCAGACCAGTCTTTTGACCTAGCAGGGGCCCTTTTTCCCCCGATGGCTGCCAGCGGGTTTAAGAAATGTGATCGGTGTAAGAAACTTATGTCTCTTACCGACACACATGACTGCTGCCTCCGTTGCCTCGGACCCGATCATGACCCGGCTTTGAGGAGGCTTTGAGGAGTCGGCAGCACCAGAGAGATAGAATTTTTTCTGACTCTGCGTCCGGCTGGGCCCGGACCTCGTCAGAGGACTCGACGTCTCGGAACTCCGGCCCCGAGCAGCGTCGGGGCTCCTCTGAGCGGGGGTCTCCTTCACGGGAACATCGCAGGAAGAAGAAACCCGCGAGGGCGGCGTCGGTGGACGCTCCTGGTTCCTCAAGGGCAAGGTCGCATAGCCCCGATAGCCGTCCCGGGTCTTCGGAGTCGGAGAGGCCTGCGAAGCATCCTCGTGTCGAGATGGAGTCGCCTGGACACGTAAGTGCTGTTGTCCTCATTGACTGTCCTCCGAGGGAGCCGACGTCGGGCCTGACGCCGTCAGGGCCCGAGTCGGGGGCTGCTGGGTCTCCTGAGCTCGGACTCAGGTTGACGGCCTTGGAGAGCAGCTTCGCTGCCTTCATGGAACAGCAGCAGGCATTGATCACCGGTCTCACCGGTGCATCTGCCCCGACCACCGGGACCTCGACGTCCAAGTCGACCCCGGAGGCCGAGCCGATCCTCAAGTCCATGCTGGCTCGAGTCGATCCTCGGCCACGGTCTCCCTCGACCTCCCATTCGGGGCCGAGGTCGTCGACGCCGACACCCTCGGCATCGGGGCGGAGGGCATCGGTGCCCGGCTGACCGGTGCCGCTCGATTGCTCCTCCGAGGAGTCGGGCTGGGAGAAGGAGGACGAAGAGTCACCCGACACCCATCGGACTCGATGTGTCTCCTCGGACTCACCCGAGTCCGTACCTCAGAGACGATCCCCACCGGAGGATACCCAGTTCTCAGACTTCATGCGGGATATGGCCAAGGCCTTGGCCTTCCCCGCGGATCCCGAGGAGGAGCCTCGAGCCGAGGAGCTCGAGGCCCTCCAGTATGACTCTCCCCCGAAGGAGGCCTTTACTGTTCCGGTTCCTCCGATGCTGGAGCGGCTACTCTTCCGCATGTGGGAGACCCCAGCTTCGACGCCGGTGTTAAGCAAGCGGGTCGATTCCATTTATCGAGTCCGCAAGAGCCCCGGGTTCCAGAAGGCACAATTACTGCACCACTCCATGGTTGTGGAATCGGCCATGCATCGACTGAAAAGTCAGAAGATGCACTCCTCGGTGCCTCCCGGCCGGGAGGCCCGGAACCTGGATGCCCTCGGTAGGAAGTGCTTCCAGGGCTCTATGCTTGCTTGCCATGTCCAGACTTACCAGCTCTATATGGGCTTGTACCTCCGAGACCTGGCAAAGGAGATTGCCGGGTTCTCTGCTGGTCTCTCCGAGGAACCTTTGCAGAGGTTCCTGGCCTTGTCCACCGGTATTCAAGAGTGCTCAAAGTTTATCTCTTGAGCAGCCTACGATGGCTTCGAGGCTTCGGCCCGAGTAGCTGGGGCCGGCATCGGTGCCCGCCGACAGGCTTGGCTACAGTCATCCGACCTCGAGCCATGGGTCCAGGACAAGTTGGTCGATGTCCCCTGCTGGGGTGAAAACCTATTTGGCAAGCCCATGGCTGAAAAGGCTGCAGAACTCGAGACCGAGACTCTGACCCGGACTAGGCTTTCCAGGAAAACCTCTGCCCCTTCTCAGAAAAAGAAGGGCTCGGGAAAAAAGACCTTTTACCCGAGGAAGTCATCGGCCTACAAACAGTACCCTCATTATTAGGCCTCTGCAGCTCCCCAACAGGGTCAGCAGGCCAAGGGGCAGGGTCAAGGGCCCCGTAGGCCGAAGACCCCCAAGTCACCAACACCGGCCCCTGCTCAGCAGGGTGGGGGTTTTTGACTCAAACAGCATAGCCTCTTCTCCTCAGCTGGCTTCTCTCAGCACAGGAGGCCGGCTGGCCCACTTTGCCCACAGGTGGTCAGCCGTCACATCAGATACCTGGGTTCTTCATATAGTCCAAAGTGGCTACCTTCTCCATTTTCACCAGGTACCTCCCTCCTACTTTCCAGGGGAGCCTCCAAGACTCCCTCTGCCCAGGGACCTACTCCTTCAGGAGTTGACAGGTCTACTAAAGGATCAGGCTGTGGAACCGGTGCCCCACCACCTGAGAGGTCAAGGCTTTTATTCCAGGTACTTTCTGGTACCAAAAAGAACAGGAGGCCTCAGACCCATCCTAGACTTGCGAAACCTCAACAAGTTCCTGCAGAGAGAAAAGTTCAAGATGCTTACCCTTGGAATCCTGCTGCCCTACCTCCAGCAGGGAGACTGGCTATGCTCCTTGGATCTAAAGGATGCGTATACTCACATCCTTATCCATCCAGACCACAGACAATATCTCAGGTTTGTTGTGGGAGGAAACCACTATCAATACAGAGTGCTTCCCTTTGGCCTCTCATCTGCTCCCAGGGTGTTCACCAAGTGCCTGGCAGTGGTGGCGGCCTACCTGAGGCTTCAGGGTCTCTTTGTGTTCCCGTACCTGGACGACTGGCTCATAAGGGGCCAATCTTCCCTGGAGGCCAACCAGGCCACCCTTCGCACTGTGGCTCTGCTTCAGCACTTGGGGTTTGTCATAAACTTCGCAAAGTCCACTTTGCTCCCGTCCCAGAACTTAGAGTTCATAGGGGCCAGACTAGACACTCTTCAAGCAAAGGCTTTTCTGCCTCTGGACAGGGCCCACAGGCTAATGGATCTGGCCAGCCAGTTTCGCAGCAATTCCCTGGTCTCTGCCAGGCAATTCCTGAGACTACTCGGCCATATGGCTTCCACAGTTCATGTCACCCCCCAATGCCCGCCTGCACATGCGACCTGCTCAGTGGAGCCTTCGCACTCAGTGGCATCAAGCCTCAGGGGGCCTAGCGGACTCAGTGAGGATCTCCGACCTCCTGGTCTCCTCTCTGAAATGGTGGCTTCATCTTCCCAATTTGGTGCTCGGAGTGGTTTTCCAATCCCCTCCGCATACTCAGGTGCTGACAACCGATGCCTCTCTTCTCGGTTGGGGAGCACATTGCCAAGGGACATGTACTCAGGGTCTCTGGACCCCTTGGGAGGCTGCTCAACAGTTAAACTTCCTGGAGCTACGGGCGATACGTCTAGCTCTGAGAGCCTTCTCCCACCTCACCTCTCACCAGTCTGTACTGGTCCAGACGGACAATCAAGTTGCCGTGTTCTATCTGAACAAACAAGGAGGCACAGGCTCCTTCCTTCTCTGTCAGGAGGCACAACGGCTGTGCTCTTGGGCTGTCAATCATGGAATCCTTCTCAAAGCTGTCTACCTCCCAGGTCAGGAAAATTACCTGGCGGACAAATTGAGCAGGATCCTGCAACCACACGAATGGAGATTGAACCCCTCGGTGGTTCAGCAGGTCTTTCTCAAGTGGGGACTCCCCACCATGGATCTTTTCACCAGTCCTCTGAACCGGCAACTTCCGAGATTTTGCTCCAGACAACCGCATCCTCTCAGAATAACAGCGGATGCGTTTCTGATCTCGTGGTCCACAGGCCTACTGTATGCGTTTCCTCCCACACCACTAGTGTCCAGAACGCTGTTCAAAGTCCTCAGGGACGGAGCTTCATTGATTCTCATAGCCCCCAGGTGGCCGAGGCAACCGTGGTTCCCGCTTCTGCTACAGATGGCGGTGGACACACCTATTCCTCTGGGGTTTCAACACGATCTCCTGTCTCAGGATCAGGGGACTCTCTTGCACCCCAACCTCCAGTCCCTTCATCTGATGGCCTGGCTGCTAAAAAGGTAGTGCTAGCTCCCCTATTACTACCTCGAGAGGTGGAAGATGTAGTCTTGGCCTCTCGGCGTCAATCCACCAGGAAATCCTACGCTCTTAAGTGGCATAGATTCTCCGCATGGTGTGCTCAGCACAGCGAGAATCCCTTCTCGTGCTTGGTGGCGGTAGTGTTGCAATATTTGCTCTACCTCTCCAATCTGGGCCTTAAGTCTAACTCTGTCCGAGTTCACCTTAGTGCTCTCTCAGCACACCACTCGCCGGTGGACGGCAGGCCTCTTTCCAACCACCCTTTGGTGGCTCGTTTCCTCAGAGGCCTTCTTCTGCTTAAGCCTCCTTTGCGTCCACCGGCCCCTGAGTGGGATCTGAATGTGGTCTTACAGAGGCTTACTTGTCCGCCTTTTGAACCTATGGCTACCTGCCCTCTCCGTTTTCTCTCCTGGAAAACTTTATTTCTGGTAGCTCTCACCTCTGCTAGGTGAGTGAGTGAACTGCAGGCACTTGTGTCTGATCCTCCTTACACTAGGTTCTACCGGAATAGGGTAGTCCTACGGACTCACCCTAAGTTTCTTCCTAAAGTTGTCTCACCTTTTCACCTCAATCAGGAGGTGGTTCTTCTGACCTTCTTTCCCAGGCCACATGCCAACCGGGCTGAGATGGTCTTGCATACCCTGGACTGTAGGAGGGCGTTGTCCTTCTACCTTGACCGTACGCGGGAGCATCGGAAGGCTGTTCAGCTTTTCGTTTCTTTTGACCCCAATAAGTTGGGGCTCCCTGTCTCCAAGCGTACGTTGTCCATATGGGTTGCTGACTGTATCGCCTGGGCTTATGGGGCAGCCAGCCTCTCGTTGGAGGGTCGAGTCACGGCTCATCATGTCAGGGCGAAGGCTGCGTCAGTGGCTCATCTCCGCTCTGTTCCGTTGGCAGACATCTGCCGGGCCGCTACTTGGTCTTCAAGCCAGACTTTTGCAGCCCATTACTGCCTTGAGAGGGAGTCCCGCAGGGACAGTGCTTTTGGACAGGCAGTACTCCATAATCTCTTTGGGGTTTAGGCAACTCCTACCCTCCGGCCCTGGTGTTGGGCTACCGGTCGGGGGCGTTCTCAGAGAAGATTCCTTCCTTCTGTGCTGACGAGCTCGAGGGAGCTCTTTTTTCCGCTTGGGGTCTCCGGTAGCCTTAAGCTGGGGAGTCCCATATGTGAGGACTGACTTCCTGCTTGGTCCTGGAGAAAGACTAGTTACTCACCTGTAACAGGTGTTCTCCAGGAGCAGCAGGAATCAGTCCTCACAACCCTCCCTCCTCCCCTTGGAGTTGCAGTCATATGATTTGTTTTTGCTAATTTTTTTGCTGTCTTTTAGCTATGTCATCAGACTGAGCAAGATGGCACCCTTGGGCAGGAAGGGGGACCGCGCATGCGCGCTGCAATTCCCAAAGGCTTTCTTTGAAAGCTGGGGAAATGCTCCGCATGAGGGCTCCGTCGGCGCCGACGTCACCCATATGTGAGGACTGATTCCTGCTGCTCCTGGAGAACACCTGTTACAGGTGAGTAACTACTCTATATCCTAAAGCTCCCAAGGAGGCAGCTATCTTACCTATTCATGAGATCTTGCATGATCTTATGTTAAGGATTTGGGAAACACCTCTGACCACATCTCCTCATTATTGAAGACTCAACACCATGTATCGAGTTCCTCCTTGTCCTGGGTTTCAGAAGACTCAATTACCACACTATTCCATGGTGGTGGAATCAGCCATGAGACGGATAAAGAGTGCAAAAAGGCATGCATCTAATCCTCCAGGACACGAGCGTAGGACTCTTGACGCATTTGAACGTCGATCCTTCCAGGCTTCCATGCTTTCTGCTAGGATCAGTTCCTATATCTTGTATATGGGAATGTTCCTTAAGGAAGTCACAGGAGACTTAGAGCTTATGAGCCCTCTCCTTCCTGATGATAAAAGGCAAGATTATCTTGCTTTTGTTAAACATGCTCAGGATGTTTCCAAGTTTGTGAATAGTGCAGCCTTTGACTTCTTTGAATTCATAAGCAGAACCTCTGCCATTGCCATAGGTGCACACATCTGACTTGGAAATCTGGGTACAGGACAAACTGGGGAATATACCTTGCACAGGAGAGAATCTCTTTGGCAAGAATTGGCAGGAAAAAGCTAATGAGATAGATGCTGACAATATCACTTTGGATAGATTGTCTAAATCTACAGCTGATCCTGCAAGGAAAAGATCCTCTAAGAAACCATTCTTCAGCAAGAAGAAAAAGTTTTATCCCCCCTATACCCAGCAGGGACATCGTTTAGGTCAGTCTGCCCAAAAGGGACAGCAACAACAACCTAGGCAACAAAGGAAACCAAAAGCAGCTAAGCCTCAACCGGCTCAGCAGACTCAGCCTTCACAGGGGCTTTGACTCCTGTCTAGAGAACTTTGCCTTCCTGGTCCTGAACGGCCCAGAACCCTCCACCATCCCAGGAAGGTTATGTCATTTTGCTCCCAGATGGTGTCAGATAACAGCAGAATGTCTATTGTATGAGAGGGGTACAAGCTTCATTTCTTCAACATGCCCCCTCCTACAATGGTTAGACAGTTCAATTCTCAGACCTCTCTCAATGACCGGTTAGGTCAAGAGGTCACTATGCTCCTTGCTCAAGGAGCAATAGAAGAGGTACCCATTCCCCAACGGGGTACAGGGTTTTACTCCCCGTATTTCCTTATTCCAAAGAAAATAGGAGGACACAGACCCATTCTAGACCTCAGAGAATTGAACAAATTCCTGTTCAGAGAGAAGTTCAAAATGATTTCTCTAGGAACTCTGCTGCCTTACCTTCGGAGTCAGGATTGGCTTTGTTCTCTAGATCTCAAGGATGCGTACACTCATGTTCTCATACATCCAACTCACCGAAAGTTCCTTTGATTCCTGTTTCAAGGAAAGCACTACCAATACAGGGTTCTTCCTTTTGGCCTGGCCTCTGCACCAAGGGTGTTCACGAAATGCATGGCTGTGGTAGCAGCATTTCTCCGCACCCTGGGAATATTCGTCTTCCCCTACTTAGACAACTGGCTCATTCGAGCCCTTTCAGAGCCAGAGGCCAGGGTTGCTCTGTCTCGCACAATGCACATCCTTCAGTATTTGGGACTTGTCATAAATTTCCCAAAGTCCAACCTTGCTCCCACTCAATCCCTAGAGTTTATAGGAGCTCTTCTGGATACCAGACAGACAAGAGCCTTCCTTCCACAGCCCCGCTGCCTTCGCATTGTACAGTTAGCTTCCCAAGCAGTGCTAAAACCTCACCTCACTGCTCGGGAAATGTTACAGTTGCTAGGCCACATGGCATCCACCGTGCATGTGGTTCCTTATGCTTGCCTCCATTTGAGGGCAGCCCAGTGGACCTTATCCACTCAGTGGACTCAGGCGTCAAATTGCCTGTCAGACAAAATAGCAAACTCAGATCGACTTATTTTTTCCCTCCAATGGTGGCAGTCACCCAAAAAGCTTTTGGTGGGGTCAACTTTTCAGCAACCCCCACCCCAAGCCACTCTAACAACAGATGCTTCACAGGTGGGTTGGGGAGCCCACCTGCATGGCTTCTCTACCCAGGGTACCTGGACTCCACAGGAGGCCTATCTTCATATGAGCCTCCTGGAGCTCAGAGCAATCTTCCTTGCTCTTCGAGTATTTCACACCCAGCTCAGCTACAAGACAGTCCTAGTTCAAACGGACAATCAGGTAGCCATGTTCTATGTGAACAAGCAGGGTGGAACAGGCTCTCTGTCACTGTGCAACGAAGCTTTGTGACTATGGGCCCTCGCCAGAGAGCATCAGATTCATCTCCTTGCGGTGTATCTTCCAGGCATTCAAAATTCTTGGGCAGATAGACTCAGTCGAGTTCTGCTTCCACACGAATGGTCTCCCCATGCAGACCAGGTGGTCAAACTTTTTCAAATTTGGGGAACCCCGGACATAGACCTCTTTGCAAGTCCGCTGAATGCCAAACTTCCCCGGTTCTGTTCCAGAATTCCGGCTCGAGGTTGTCAGGCCAGGGATGCTTTCCTCCTTCATTGGGGTCAGGACTTCCTGTATACCTTTCCACCCATTCCCCTAATTCCAAAAACCCTGTTCAAGCTACAGACAGAGGTCATATGATCCTCATAGCTCCACTCTCTGCATCTCAGGGCCTGGTTGCTGAAAGCCTAGAACTTCACGGTCTTAACCTTTCCCAGCAGGTAAAGGATATCCTTCATGCTTCCAAGAAACCTTCCACAAGATGCTCTTATGCATTTAAGTGGAAAAGGTTTAACATATGGTGCTCACAGAAGGGTCTTAACCCTCTTGCGATACCTCTGGAATCATTACTGGAGTACCTCCTTCATTTATCAAATGCAGGGCTTAAGACCAATTCAGTGAGAGTCCATTTGAGTGCTATTGCAGCTTCTTTCAAGCCTCTCTATGGACAACCTATTTCCTCTCATCCTCTCATAGTGAGATTTATAAGAGGCCTTATTTTAACGAAGCCTCCCATTAAGCCAGCACTGGTGGCATGGGACTTGAATCTGGTACTTGGGCAGCTCATGAAACCGCCCTTTGAACCATTAGCCACTACCTCTTTGAAATTCCTTTCCTGGAAGGTCATCTTTCTCATTGCAATCGCATCAGCACGTCACATCAGTGAATTGCAAGTGTTGGTGGCTGATCCTCCTTATACAAGTTTCCATCATGATAAGGTAGTCCTTAGGACTCATCCACAATTTATGCCAAAGGTGGTTTCGCCCTTTCATTTGAACGAAGCGGTTTACCTTCCTGTATTCTTTCCAAGGCCTCACGCCTTAAATACAGAAAGGAACCTTCATACTTTGGACTGTAAAAGAGCTTTGGCCTTTTACTTGCAAAGGACACAGCAACATAGAAAATCCTCTCAACTCTTTGTTGCTTTTGATCCTAGTCATTTGGGATTTCCAATCTCCGAAAGGACACTGTCCAACTGGATTGCACAGTGTATATCTTTTGCCTATGAGAGTAAGAATCTTCCTCTTGAAGGCCATATCACAGCTCACAATGTGAGAGCCATGGCAGCCTCAATGGCTCATCTTCACTCTGTGTCTATCGATGACATCTGTTGAGCAGCTACTTGGGCTTCGGTTCATACCTTCACAGCCCATTACTGCTTAGACAAGGACTCCCGCCGGGATGCCTTGTTTGGTTAGGCTGTTCTTCAACACCTGTTCCAGACTTAATCAACTCCTACCCACCATCCCTGGTAGGATGCCAGAGATCCATGGGGGGAAGTGGAGCCCTTTCACAAGGGCACACAACTTTCTGGGGCCATCTCCCTGGCAGCTGCAGCTAGGGATTCCCCATATGTGAAGACTACATTTCTGCTTGTTCCTGGAGATAACATAGTTATTCACCTGTAACAGGTGATCTCCGGGAACAGCAGGAATTTAGTCTTCACAACCCACCCACCTCCCCTAGGAGTTATATCTCTCTATCTCTCTCTCTCTTTCTCTCTTTCCCTCTCTCTTTTGTCTCAGCTATAAACTCAACTGGAGAGGGACAGTTGGGAAAGGCGGGAAGGCAGCACGCAGGCGCTGTGGGATGCTCCCAAAAGCTTTCCTATTGGATGCTGGGGAGCGTTCCTGCACAGGCTCCGTCAGTACCGATGATACCCATATGTGAAGACTAAATTCCTGCTGTTCCCGGAGATCACCTTTTACAGGTGAGTAACTATGCTTTATACTGCTTTTCACCAGGTCAAAGCGGTGTACATATAACAGGGGTTACAACTTGATATGTTGAACAATTAACAGAGCTTATATACAGTAACAGAACTTATATACGTTTTACAGGGAATACACTTTGATACTAAGGGAATAGAACTAATTTATAGCTGTAATCATTGGAGTGTGCTGGGGCTTAAGCACAGAAGAGGGAACCAAGTAATAAGTCCGAGCTATGGACTGATGGGTAGAATTAGGGTAATGGAAAGCAGTGAGGAGGGGGGGGTCTAGGGATTAGCAGGGTGAGGTGGGTTAAAGGATGGAGGGAGTTGTTTATTGGGAGAATTTATCTTTGGGAGGGAAGAATCTAAGGGGAGAGGGAAGAAGTGTGGGGGGAGGGGGGGGTTGGGAGGGGGATTTTAGGTGGGCCCAAAGTGTTCTGTGAACAGGTGAATCTTGAGCTGTTTCCGTAAATTGAGTAGGTCATTTGTGTTTCTGAATTTTTCAAAGAGGTGGTTCCAGAGGCTTGGTGTGTAGAGTTCAAATGCCCTTGCACATGCGTATTGGCTGCTTTTGTTTTTCTTCTGTGATATAGTCGGCATATTTTCAGTGATTTGTCTTCTTGTCCTATTGGTTTTGCTTCTGTTTAGCAGTGTTTGTAGGTGGGAGGAGGATTGGTCGTTGATGATTTTGAAGATGAATCCTAGAATTTTATATTTGATGCAGCTTAGGAGAGGAAGCCAGTGGAGTTGTCTCAGTATGGGGGTTATATGGTCATATCTTGATGCTCCTTGGATGATGCAAGCCGCTGTGTGTAGTGCAGTGTGCAAAGGGAGCAGGGTGGCTTTCGGCATTCCATGGTAGATTGAGAACGGACAAACTGAGAAATTTCATAGATGTAATAGTATATGACAAATTTGGAATGAAAACATTCTGAACACACTATTAAGACACTTATCCACTCATTAGTCACCTCCCGTCGAGATTATTGTAACCTACTTCTTACTGGTCTCCCTCTGAATCATCTTTATCCTCTTCAACCTGTTCATCACTCTGCTGGACAGATAACACAGGTACACTAAAAAAAATTTTTTTTAAACTGCCTCTAATGTTTCGATTGATTTTTACGTTTTTTGGTGCGCTGAATCCAAATCTGGTAACCAATTTGCTCCATCACGTACAGATTTTTTGCTACATTGGGTTAGCAGTTTGAGGTGAGCGTTTCAGATTGAGTGCGATCGAGATAAAAGTTTCTTGGATGAATTCTTTATACTAATTGTTTAGTAGTTATTCAAATAAGAATAAAGAAAATTGTAACAAGGCAGCACATAAGAATAGAGTAATGTCAACAAAACACACTGTGATGGTAGCAAAATTGTCTGCACTTAAAACAGCCACATACATGTGCGCAAACATTGAGCATATAAGAGCGAGGTTAGACACAAAGCAAAGCAAAGAAATGTGCAAAAAATGTTGTACAGGTATGTATGTAAGAATAGAAAACGCAAACCGCACCATTGCAATACATGAAGACAAACACCCGATGGTGTGAAAATAAAATTCTAATAAATGAGATCCGACACTGTGGTAATAACTAGCAAATTTTTATTTCAAAGTTTAGTAAAAACACGATATTTGTCAACACAGTTTAGATTTTAAAGTCATTCTTGGGTCAATCAATCTCCTGGTGGGCCCGTTTCTTCTTCCCCCGAATGCTTCTCTTGGTGCGCTGCTTGGCGTATTTTTCATCTGGGGTTTCCCACAGCAGCAACCAGCAGAAATCAGCCATCATAGTGGTGTTCCATCTTCCTTGGTACCTTCTCTCTGCGTCCTTGATGTCCTGGTGAAACCTTTCACCTTGTTCTTCACTGTACGCCCCCAAGTTTTCGGGAAAGTAGTTCACATGGGAGTGCAAGAAATGGACTTTCAGGCTCATGTTACAGCCTTGTTCTTTGAAGGCATTGAGCATCCTGGCAACAATATCCTTATAGTTTCTCATCCCGCCTGTTCCCCAAGAATTTGAGAACAACATCCTTGAAGGAATCCCAGGCTTCTTTTTCCTTCTCAGACATCGTTTCAGCGAATGCTCCATCTGAAATGAGTTTCCTTATATCAGGGCCAACAAACACTCCTTCCTTTAGCTTTGCTTCAGAAAGTCGTGGAAACTTTGAGCAAAGGTACCGAAAGCACTCACCATCTTTTGGAAGGGACTTGATGAATTGCTTAATGAGACCCAACTTAATGTGGAGAGGTGGTAATAGAATTTTATCACGAGGTACCAAGCTCTCATGAAGAACATTTTTCTCACCGGGTCTCAAATACTCCCGAATTGGCCAGTCTTTTTTCCCCCAGTGTAGGTCGCGGGCCCGGCTATCCCACAAGCAAAGGAAGCAGGGATATTTGGTGAAACCGGATTGCTGCCCTAATAGCATGGATAGAATTTTAAAGTCTCCACAAATCATCCACTTATGCTCATCATAACGAATCTTCTGAAGAATCAGGGCCAAATTCTCGTATTTTTCTTGGAGAATTACAGAGTGAGCAATAGGAACTGAAGCGAATGTGTTGCCATTATGAAGAAGAACACCTTTTATGCTGTCTTTTGATGAATCAATGAACAGCCGCCATTCAGCAGGATCATACTTGAGTTTAAACTTTTCCATCACTCCGTATATATCGTTGCAAAATACCAAATCTTCCTCTTTGCTGAAATACTTCAAAAATTGTGTCTCGCGGTTGCGGTACCAATAAAAAGTTGTTCCTGGTGACAATAGATTTTTCTGTTTAAGCCGAGAACCTAGCAGTTGGGCAGCATCTTTTGGGAGTCCTAAATCCCGGACTAAATCATTCAATTCAGCTTGAGAGAAAAGTTCAGGTTTCGGATCTGGTTCAGTTTCAAACTCGGAAGTACTGGACTCATCGGGAAAAGCCATCTGATGAGTCTCATCATGATCAGAACCGTCCACACAAATATGATCCAAAGATTTTGGTGGTTCAGGCACAGGTACTTCGTTGCTATGAGGCATAGGCCTAATTGCTGAGGGAAGGTTGGGGTAACTTATTACGTTCTTATTTTTTAAGTTGTATCCCTTCACAATGCAAGAGCAAAAATAGCAGTCACTGCTGTGGTCTCTTTGTTCACGCCACATCATAGGTATTCCGAAACGAAATGCTTGTTTTTTACCTTTCATCCATAAGCGTAGATCTTCCTCACATGTCTTGCACACTTTGTGAGGAGCCCACGGTTTGTCTTGATCGCCTAACTTCAAACCGAAATAGGCGAAATATACTTTTTTAATAAATGCAGAAATGTTCCTCTGCCGCTTTTTCACGGTATATTCCCCACAAATAAAACAAAAACTGTCCGGAGAGTTGACGCAACCTCTGGCTCTGTGAGCCATCACAAATACACAGCACTGCAAACTACAACTGTAGTGAAGCACTTCGGAATAAAGCTGGATTACGACTGAGCAAACAAAAGGTAATAATGAACTTGCAAGAAACTGAAATTTGACAGGAACGTTCATGTCGCAACCACCGTGTTTGAGCGAGCGAACGAGGCGAGGCGAACAGGAAAGAACATGCGCCAGCGCGAGTACTGGATTTAGCCCCCCGCCTCCCAATTGTCCTGTTAATGTATAAAATGAATACAAAACACTCTAAAATATCATGAGGGAGTGTTTCTAGTTAGTTAACCATTACAACCTCTATTTTGGGCCAAGAAAATAAACTGCAGTCGGCTAAAAAGAAATTATGTGAACATTCCTTATATGGGTAAGAAATCTAATTTTGCAAGAAAACGTGATGTGATGGAACATTTTGGCTATTTTTCCTGGATTCAGCACCCCAAAATCTATAGGAATCAGTTGCAAAACTGGAGGCAGTTTTTTGGTAGTGTACCTGTGTAATCTTTCACCAGCCTCATCATGCTCATATTAACCCTCTTCTCAAGTCACTTCATTGACTCCCTATCTGTTTCCGCATCCAGTTCAGACTTCTCCTGCTGACTTATAAGTGCATTCACTATGCAGGTCCTCACTACCTTTCCTGTCTTATCTCTCCCTCAACCTCTCCTCGGGAACTCCACTCTTATGGCAAATCGCTTCTCTCTGTGCCTTTCTCTTCTATTGCTACCTCCAAACTTCGCTCCTTTCACTTTGCTGCTCCTTATGACTGGAACAAACTATCCGAGTCTGTTCATCAGACGCCTTCTCTGACCCTTTTAAAATCCAGGCTGAAAACTCACCTCTTCGCTGCCGCTTTCGGATCTTGACTCACCTGTTCTCCTTTGTGTTTCTTTACCATTCCCCTTAGATGTATCCCGTGTCTACAGCTACTGTGTTGTCTGTCTTGACTAGATTGTAAGCTCTGATGAGTAGGGACCGTCTTTTACATATGTCTGTGCAGCACTGCATATGTCTTGTAGTGCTATACAAATGTTCAGTAGTAGTAGTATGTTCGTGTTAGGTTAATAACCCTGTTATATCCACATTGTATTTTGTTCAATTGTTAATTCAAGTTCTCTGTAAAGCCCTGTTGAGCTATGTTGTTTCATGTAAACCGTTGTGACTCTCAGATACAGCGTATAGAAAAATAGCTAAATAAATAAATAGTAGTAGTAGAAAAGAGTAAAAAATAGTTTTGCTTATGTCAAACTCATTCACTTGGTTCACAAATTTTCTCACAGCGCATGCCCTGGTGATCACAGCTTTTTCCCACATTGCCTGTTATAGGTTGTGCTTTGTCATGAATCGGTCCAGCTATGCCAGATGGCATTGATGGACTACAAGACAACATGCAAGAAAACGTCACAAGAAGACTTCAAACAGGTTTTGTTTATACGTTGAGCAGTGAAAAATTACTTAGTATCTGCCATTGACCCGATGCTAGAACAATGCTAATGTGCCTGTCATCTAAATTTCAGTATTTCACCACTTCAGCATTTTCTAGGCAAGGGTAAGCATAAATCATTTCATGAGAACAAGCATTTTGAGCAGTGGGTATGAAGAACTGGGGCTTCATAAATAGGAAGCTGTTTCTGCCAACATGAGTAAAGATCAGTCCAGTTGAATACATCATTGAAAAGCTCAAACACAGTCTAAGCCATTTGATGATAGCATTAAAGGTTTAATTTATTACTGTAGTGGTGCTGGTAATGTGCGATGTGAGGTTTTGGCACTTAAGAAATAGATCAGGTAATTTACAATACAGGAAGGTGCACTCTGTCAAATAGCACTAGTATGAACATGTACATCTGCTGTAATTATTTGTTATATTGAATGTTTCCTAATATGGTCAGATTAGCAATTTGGCATACGTGAAATAGACTGGGTATTTTTTGACAGGGGAAGCTGTTCTGTGCCACATACTATTATTAAAAATACATTAATTCTTTTTGGGATTGACAGAGTTAAAAGCACAACATGGTCACTGTGTCATGTCAGATTTCGGGCTCATATTGACCCCATGCTGATCAGCTTTGTTTGTAAATGCCAGCCACTATGGGAGCTTCTTATTTTTCCCCCTAAACCCACCTCCCCTCTTCCTTCTTTCTCTGTCTCTATGGCTAACGCTCTATTACTCCGTTTCCTTAACTCGCAACCTTGGGGTCATCTTTGACTCCTCCATCTCCTCCATACACCTCCAACTGATAGCTAAAACCTGTCATTTCTTTCTCTGTAACAGGGGTCTCCAAATTTAGTCCTGGAGGGCCACAAACCAGTCAGGTGTTCGGGATATTCCTAATGAATATGCATTATTCAAATATATCTCATGCATATTCATTAGAAATATCCCGAAAATCTGGCAGGATTGCGGCCCTCCAGGGCTGGTTTGGAGACCCCTACTATATAAAATCAGCAAAATCTGGCCCTTCTTTTCTGAACAGATTACTAAGACACTTATCCACTCTTTAGTCATCTCCCATCTAGACTATTGGCAACCTCCTCCTTGCTGGTCTCCTTATGAATCATCTCTCTCCCCTTCAGTCTGTTCAAAACTCAGCTGCACGGCTAATCTTCCCCCATTCTCAATAAGCTCATATAAAACCTCTTCTCAAGTCACTTCATTGGCTTCCTATCCATTTCCTTATCTAGTTTAAACTTCTCCTATAAGTGCACTCATTTTGCTGCTCCTCACTACCTTCCCGCCCTTATCTCTCTCTCTACCCCTTCTCGGGAACTCCACTCTTCTGGAAGATCTGTCTGTGCCCTTCTCTTCTACTGTCAACCCCAGACTTTGATCCTTTCACCTTGCTGCTCCTCATGCCTGGAAAAAACTGCCTGAATCTGTGCATCAGAATTCATCTTTGGTCCTTTTCAAAACCAGGCTGAAAACTCATCTCTTCGAGGCCACTTTTGGATCCTGATCTGCTTAGGGGTATGTTTACTAAACCATCTTAATGTTACCAGCGCTAGTTGCAGCGTTAATGTGAAGAATGCCATATAAGGTAGTGGGCATTCCAGCGGCAAGGTAGCAAGAATCTGTATTGCGCAATAGTGGGCGCTGTGGCACGTTAATGCATGTTAACGCGTATTAACCCTAAGTTCATGCCAGCGCAGTGTTAGAAGCTATAAAGATGTAGCCCACTGGTTACTGCAATGACTGTGGAGGCAGAGGTCATGGGTTTGATCCCACAGTGGTGTTATATAAGAAGACTGTCTGAGGCATTTCCTTTTAATTTAAATCATTGCTGCCAGCAAAAACACCCTCACAGTGTGGTAACCTAAGGTGCTGCATAAGGCGCCCTATAAGGCACTCCATAGGGCACATTATAAAGTGCCCTGTCCACCAAGGCACCTTATAATGTGCCCTATAGGGCGCTGTATAGGGCGCATTATAGGGCGCTTTATAAGGCGCCCTATGAGGCATCTTAGGTTACGGCACTGTGAGGGTATTTTTGCTGGCAGCACTGATCTAAATTAAAAGGAAAAGCCTCAGACAGCCTTATTAAATAACACCACTGTGGGATCAAACCCATGACATCTGCCTCCACAGTCATTGAAGTAATCAGTGGGCTACATCTCTATAGTGTCTAACACACTGCTGGCTGGCTACAGAAAGACTGCAGGTCACCACACAAACTGTCTGCTGTGGTTACCAGGATAGGGTAGACCCACCCGTACCCATGATGCACTGCACATGCAGATCAGCAGCCTACATCTAATCACCAGATGGGGTATGCGCCTCTATAGCACCCCGGCCTGGTAGGGGGAACTGACCGTATGTGTTACTGGCACAGAGTAGCTACAGATCGTGACATTGTGTGGTTTCTGTGCTCACCCTGAGGGTGAGGTGGGGTGCCCAGCACCAGGTCCACAGCCCCTGGCTTAGCTGAGATAGGCTGTGCTACAGGTCCCCATCAGTACCAGTGTGTGATAGGTAGTCCTTGCAGACACACCTAGGATACACCTGTGTCCATCTGTATTTCCCAGTCACGTCTAGCCCTTGTGGACTATGATGCACCCAGAATAGTGCAGATCCTGTGTGATTGCCATGGTCACATGTTATAAGAGAAGGGTGGTGTGTGGACCCAAAAGTGGATTATGTAGCACCACCCAACCTGCCCTCTGTGGCTCAGGGTGGGGGACAGGATCCCCCACCAACAGATCCACATTCTACATCTCTGCAATGGTGGCAGTAGAGAGGACCATCAACCCCAGTCCTGCTGGGGAACAGGCACCCTACAGGGCAGTCAATGCAGATCTGTATGCATCACATAGGGCACTGGCAGTCAGGCAGTAGGCCTGGAAAAGCTCAGCTGCTCCCCACCACTATCTGACATTCACCAGCAGAGGGCACAGTCAGTCTCCACCCGCTGCACCCTGTAAGGTGTTCCAGCCATACACGTGCTAACTGCAGACAGTCTGCTAGCTAGTACATGTTTCTGGAGGAACTGTGTGCACCCAAAAATGGGATGTGAGCACATGCACCAAGCAGTTATGTCAGTGATTGGGCCCCAGAAAAGGAAACTTATAGATATCACTTGAGGGAAATACTGTATAGCACTATGGGGGAACCTAGCCATGCCATGGTCACTGCTCAGTCAGGGTGAGAGTGACCCCCTCCCCCGGCATGACATGCTGTGGCCACCTTGTCCGTGCAGGTGGTGGTCGGGCACTACAATGTCCCAGCCATTGCCCTATGCCCTGTGCAGATGCATCCTGCCCAGGCCGCCCTGTCTGAACCATACCCACAGTACCTTGCTCCTCATTATGCACATTGGCAGGCTAACACTGTAAACAGTGCAAGCATTGGGGACTCAGGTGTAGGCAGCCACAAAACACTGGATAGACATACACACATTCCCACATCTATTTCAGCATTGTGCAAATATAGAGGTGGTTGGCAGCCCTGGCCACCACATCAGTCCTGGGCACAGTGCAGGCATTGCTGTGGTACTCAATACTGTTAGGGTCACTCCCCGGGGTGGTAAACATGGTCAGAAACAAGAACTGAAACACACTCCACAGATATCAGAAAGGTTGCTATGATGAATCTCTGTCAACAAATTGTGTTTAACGTAGGATTTGTTTTCTGACATTAATCATAGAAACCTTTTGATATATGTGGAACATATTTCCAAGTTTAAGACGGCATTGCTAAGGTATGCAGGTGCTAGTATTGGTAGATGCTGCTCCGCGCAGGGCCCAACAGCCTGACTCTCCATGAGCCGTTGGATAGTGGAGCCTGTGGGTGTGGGTGTTTGTGCCCCTGTTGGCCGCTGCACTAGGGCAGAGGTTCCCAATTCTGGTCCTGGTGGGACAAACACGGTTCAGGTTTTCATGCTGGCCCTAATGAATATGCATGAGATACATTTGCATACAATGGAGGTGGTGCATACAAATGCATCTCAAGCATGTTTCTTAGGGACAGCATGAAACCTGAATGGTGTTTGGCCCTCCAGGGCTGCAGTTGGGAAACTCTGCTCTAGGGACTGCACATGTCTATGGTGTATGTGCTCTGTAGGGTAACATATAGGCGTTTATGACGTGTTTATTTTATTTGCAATAAAGGTTCCTTCTATATTACCATGGTTTAGTACTGGGTAAAATATAGGGACATGGTCTGCAGGAGCCACAGCTGGGACTTGAACCTGTGACCTTCTGCCCCTGAACACACTGGCTGTGTGTACTGCACCAAACTGTTGCCACAGAGGCAGGTCATTTCCTGGGGATACCATTACTGTTCGTCAGACAGACCTTGTCTTTTGCAATGCATGCCACCCAACTAAACAGGGCTTGGCCTTGGTCTGCTGTGGGCAGATGCACTGCCCCCTCCACCATCAGCACCCCTCCGCCACCCTGCTGACATGCCCTTATGCCGGTGGTGCTGGTGGTGCGCAGTCCCAGGCCATCCAGTGTGCCGGTAGGCGTCTGCCTATGGTGTGGGATCTGGGATAGGGGTGCCTACATAGCCATCTCCACTTCCCCCGGCACTGCCTGCCAATGTTATGTGCCCTTTGGGGTACCTGCTGGGTAATGTCCACTGGGGCACTGTGGGGCACACACTCGTGGACATGTTTGCCCTTGGTCAGTTGCTGTCTTGCTGCTTTTCACTTTCTGCATTCCTATGTGCCAGGTAGGCATCTGCCTAGTCCACACTTTGCCCTAGCTGGCCCACTGCATGTGCCGCCTGCAGCCCCCTGTACCCCATTTACACCATCAGCATAGTGCCCTTTCCTACGTGGCCACTCTGCTGTTGCTGCACATGTGAAAGCCACATAAGCAAGCTGCCCAATATACACCACAGCAAACCCTCATCAACACTATCAATGTTGGAACATTCACTTTGTAGGGGGAATCAGAATTGACCGTTCCAAAAGTGACATCTTCCTTTTTATTCTTTATGGGTAGTGTTGCTTACCGTTTATCATTGTTTATTCTATTGGCCAGCTCGGTGTTTTGTATTTCTATTTTGGTTCTGGTCATTATCTCTCTGTTTTTTGCATGTTTTGTTGCTGCACATGTATCACTACTATATCACTTATCTGGGTCTCCCTGCCTTTGCTGTACATTGCTGACTGAACTGGTTTCTCTCTCCTGCAAATGTGCCTCTAACGCAAGGTTTCACTGGCATTAGTTTTCAGACCCTGATTTCACAGCGTTAGTGTGCCTGGAGCCTCTCTCCGCCCATTGACCCCTTATCTTCGCCCTCTGGGGAGCCTTACTCCACCCTCTGTGCACCTTAACGCCGCCAGTGACGTTATCACGCGATACGTGATGTTATCACATGGTAATGCGCCATTATTGCGTGATAACGTCACATATCACGCAATAACATTGTCGCTGCGACGTTAGCGCTGTTTAGTAAACATACCCCTTAGTCTCCTATGTGTTTCCTTACCATTCCCTTAGATGTATCTTGTTCTCAGCTGTTGTGTTGTCTGTCTTGACTAGATTGTAAGCTCTGAGGAGAAGGGACCATCTTTTACATGGGTCTGTACAGCGCTGCTTATGCCTTGTAGCACAATACAAATGGTCATTAGTAGTAGTAGTAGCATACGCAGACATTCAAAGCAAATTCAATATTTAAAAGCATGGAGGGGAATTTTAGAAGAAATGTCCACGTACAATCTGAAACGTTTAAGCCAGAACGTCTGAAAAAAATGCAGGCACGTCCAGGTGCAGACACTATTTTACGAATGTGAACATGCCCGATGTGGATGTCTGCAGGGACAGCTATATAGATGTCCCCAGAACCGTATTTCAGAACCTGGATGTCTAGGATAGCCTAATGGTTAGAGTGGGGCAGCCAGAATTCAAATCCTGCTATCATTGACATTGTGCTAAGTACTGGGGATGATGGAGTGCTTTCTTCTCTAAGCCCTCTGGGTTTTTCAGTCAAACAAGCACTTTTCAGATGCCTGTTTGTGCCTGGAGCAGATCTAAAGTTAGACACGACGCCGGATGTCCATGATATTTCTGAAAACAGGCAGGGATGTCCAGGTTCCTCTGAACATCCCAGCCACGCCTCCACCACACGCCCTTTCAGACTTGGACATCCTCACGCTGGGGTCATCCCCTGAGCTGGCTTCTAAAATGGCTCTGGAGATGTCTGCATGCTTTGGACATCTCTGTGCCCGCTTTCAGATGGTCAAAGCACAAAGAGAGCTTCTAAAATGACCCCCATAATGTCTAATTATGCACTTTTACAGGGTTGTATGGAATGAGTTGTGTTGGAATGATCATGATTGTTGAGTTTAATTATCAAAATCTTGGAGAAGAAGGAGAAGGGGTGATTCTGAACGTTTGCTTAGGGGCGTCCAATACTCTTGCACCAGCCTTATATTCTTATGTTACAATTATTGTGCTCCCGAAGGCAGGTGTTCAAAAGCTATCACCGCCTCCTAAACACGAGTCAGGTGTGCATGACTGGAAGTTCTTGAGATGCCATAACATGAGGAAAATGTCTCTACAGCCAAATCTTTTGTATTATGTGGTATAATTGTTTTGGTTGGGGTCCTTGGAATATCAAATCTAAGCTTGATTCCTGACGGGCATTGTTTGCTTGCATGAACACCATGGTAATGTGGCCTGTGCAAGTTATTTGTGAAACTTTCAAGGACGTGCAAAATGTGCTGCTGGTTTTCACCATCTCTTTTTTGCTTTGGCAACCCAGGTATAGTCGTGGAAAAATCTGGTGGTTATTCTGTAGCCTAATGTGAAAATGGAGCTGAACTTTTGTAAATTCGCTTTCCCTAAGGTGAATAAGAATGCACTTGGAAATGAGTTCTGCAATGTTTGGGGACTCATGAACACAGAGGATGAGGCCAGTTTTGCATTGGGACCATTTGATGTGAGATGAATTATATGCCTGTTCCTGTCAGTGTTTGGGCGGGTAATGGAGTGTGACCTGAGCTGGGTTTCATTATACTGTAGGTCTGAAGGATGACTGTTGAGACTCTTGGTGATAAAAGCTGTTAGTGCAATTTTGGAATTTTCTTTTGTTCTCCCTCAAATTAGAAGAGATTCCTTCCTTTCATATAAATAAGGATTTTCTTCAGCTCCCATTACTGGCTTCATGTCCACCGTCAGGCTGTTTTCTTCTTTCTTCCATTGAAATGCAGGAAATTCATAAAATTTTACCAGCTATTCGCATGGGGCTTTTTTTGTGTGTTTTCTTCTAAAAAGCTAATCATATTTTGACTTTGTGAAGTACTGTAGTTCAAAAGTAAATGCAGCACTCTCTGTAAATAAAAAAAAAATGATTGATGTCATTAGTTTTGACATTGTCGTCGTTCCCTCTTGGAGTCCCTGAACTCAAGCCTTGTTTGGAATTGTCACAAATTACGTTACATGCAAGAGGATCTGATTGGTTAATGCAGTGTGTGTGGAGTCATTTTATGACATAATAACTAATATGGTCCAGTCAGATTCAGCGAGTGTCCAGCAACTTGAGTCTCTCTTGCTAAGAGCTACTCTCAGAGATTCCAGGGCAGGGCCTTACCAAGGACTGTGCAAGCAGTACAGCTGCACAGGGCACAAGTATTAAAGGGTTACTGATGACATTACTGGACTTCTAGGAAGCCGGACAAAAGCAAGTTCCTACACATAACTGGGTGGGTGGGTGGGTGGGGATGCCAGGTTCACTAGTCTCCCAGGGCACATTGCTAGCTTTGTATGGTCCTTTTCCAGGGAATTGTGCAAGAGCAATTTGGAGAATACCAAGGGCTGTGCGAGCAGTAGAGTCCACCGGGTGCAAGTAAGGAAGGGTTGCTGATGCCACCACTGGGCTTCCAGGAAGCCTGACAAAAATGAGTTCCTGCATGTTGCTGGGTGAGTGGTGCGGCACCAGGTTAACCAGTCGCACAGGGCACATTGCTAGCTTAGTATGGTCCTGGCGAATACTGTTAGTTGAGTTGCCTGCTGTTGCTTGTAAAATCTAATATTTAATGGCTAAACATTAGGAAACAATAAACTTTGTAAAGCTGTATGTTAGATTTGCTTTTTATTGCAAAGGATTGGGTTATAGAATGTTATATATTTTAGAGTTAGAAGCAAATACATACATATTTCTTCCAGTCCCAGTTCTGGAGCATGCAACATAAAGATGACCATGAAAAAAGCAAGGTGTCCTAGGATAATACGTGCTGCTTTCAGTGGCAGTCCTTGAGGCTTATTGATGGAATTGAAGACAGAGTGAATGTGTTTGCGGTTTTCAGAGTAGGAGAGAAGAGAGAGTGAGACGTGGAGGAGGGGAGAAAGCATCTCAGTTTATAGACTCTATCTTAGAGAAGACTTTAATTTTTGAGTCAAAAAATAGCCCATGAACTTCCTCTGGATGAAAACCTGTGCCCTGCCAAGTTTAGTTGTGTTTGCTCATACGGCGTCCAAATGCATAAAAAACAAACTTTCAGAAAGATAGAAGATAATGATATAGTGACACTTTTAATTGATACAAGGTCACTATTACTTTTTGTTTTGTGTACTTTTTAAATACAGCAAAGGACAAAAAGCACTTGACTTTCTTTAAATGCCTTTTATATGAAACTACAGTAGATTTCTTTTATGTTCCGAGGGCTCTGACTATAAATGATGTGATTATATTTCCCGGGCCTAAGTAAGATTTCTCAGGTGAATGCTTTGGCAGAAGCTAGAAATGGCTTTTGAAATGCAGTCCCCTTGGATTACTAGGAAAGAATTGAAATGGGCTTTCAAATGATGGCTTGAGGGGGCTGCATTTAAGATAATCTGCAGCATAGAGGCTGCTCAAAGAGAGAGGCATAACAGTTTTGAAAATAATATCAAAAGCAATATGTTAAAAGTTTTAGTTATAATTCTCTGTGTGTGTATGGCTGGGGTTTGATAAGTGGAATAGTATGGAGTGTTACAATTCTGTATGCATCACATTTTTTTAAATAGAGGAAATTAGCTCTTCGGAGCAACATCTCCGAATCGGTTAGTTTTGCACGTCCCGTGAAAGCAGTGGCGTAAACTCTGCCCAAATAGTGGCCCCTCATTAGAATTTACACCACTGCATGAAAGTAATGAACCTCACTCACAAGTCAGGGGATATCCATACACATGATTGGTTAAAGAGGTGAACTGAAACCCCAAGATGATAGTTGCAGCCCAGGACGGTGGACTGTGGATGAGATGGTTCACAACAAGCATAGAAAACACTGGCAAAACAGACATATGTAGGGTCTGTATGCAGGTGATCGTAACGGTTACTCACCTTGTAGCTGTCTGCAAAGATCTGATGACGGAAAATTGCTATACAGGAAGGTACAATAAGGTGGCACATCTGATCCACTGGAAACTCTGTAAACACTACAGTGTCATTGTATCGGAAAAGCACTGATCAGCTGGGACATTCCTATTCCAAACAATAATAAGCTCATGGAGAAAAACATGACATAGAGAGAAAGGAGAAAAACACGAGAACAGAGTTGAAAATAGAAGTCAGTGCCAAGCAATTTATTCTGTGCATGGTGTGGAGAGAAAAAGATCCTCAATTACCAAGCAGTGCTGTCAGAGGCCAAGAAAATATGGCAGAAAGATACAGAAATATTCCACAGCGTATTGGATGCTTCAGGCTTGATTAAAAACAACTTCCAAGCACACCGTGAGAAGTTTACTATACATATTACATCTTATGAACTCCAGAAGGAGGCTGTCTTTGGGATGATGTTAGTATTATGGTGGTGGTATAGATCCTTACATGTAACCTACATGTTAGGAGAATACCTCCCCTCAGTCCTGCATGAAAAGCACAGAAAGACCCTCTCTGAATATTGAATGCATGGCCACAAACTAGAAATAGAAATATGCAAACACTGAAATGGAAATCCCAAGAAACCAGATTCTACATCCAGAGCAATACTGGAAAAAGAATAGGGCATTTAGGAGCCTTTTTACTAAATCCCGGCTGTGTACTAAAAGGCACATTTTAGAAAGACATCCCAGGGGTCACCTAAACATCCTGTGTCAAAATGTCCAAAATTCCATGGGAGGGGCAGCAAAGAAGATGGTCATGTGTAAATGTGTTACAAAATTGACCTTTTTCCGCCCCAAAAGATTAACATTTCTGCAAACATATTAAGAACATAAGATAATGCTATACTGGGTCAGACCAAGGGTCCATTAAGCCCAGTATTCTGTTTCCAACAGTGGTCAATCCAGGTCACAAGTACCTGTCAGGTTTCCAAAAAGGTATACAGATTCCACATTGCTTATCCCAAGGTAAGCAGTGGATTTCTCTAGTCCTCTTTAATAATGGTTTATGAACATTTCCTCCAGGAACTTGCCAAACATTTTTAAAACCCAGCTACACTAACAGCTTTTAATATATCCTCCGGTAACGAATTCTAGAGTTTGATTATGTGCTGAGTGAAAAAATATTTTCTCCGATTAGTCCTAAATGGGCTACATTGTAGCTTCATTGTGTGTCCCCCTAGTCCTTCTATGTTTTGAAGGAGTAAACAACCAACCTACATTTACCCATCCCACTCTATTCATTATTTTATAGACCTCTATCATATTTAGCCTCAGCCATCTTTTTTCCAAGTTGAAAAGCCCTAACCATTAAAGCCTTTCCTTGTAGGGGGTATCCTTCCATCCCCTTTACCATTTTGTTGGCTCTTTTCTGTACCTTTTCTAATTCTGCTATGTCCTTTTTAAGATATGGCAGCCAGAATTGCATACAGTATTCAAAGAGCAGTTGTACCATGGAACAATGCAGATGCATTATAATATCCTTGGTTTTATTTTTCATTCCTTTACTTAGGATTCCTAGCATTCTGTTTGCTTTCTTGGCCGCCGCTGCACACTGGGCAGAAGGTTTCAACGTATTATCCATGATGACGCCTAGATACTTTTCCTGGGTGGTGATTCCTAATGTAGAACCTTGCCTTGTATAATTGTAGTTTGGGTTGTTCTTCCTTAAGGAGGTCATTCTGAACCATGAATATCACTATTCGTGCCGGCTTCACCCCCCCCCCCCCCGACTAAGTTCCCCGCTGGTTGTGTGGGGAAGTCAGTCGGGGGCGGGGAATGGGCGGCCCGGGGGCGAAGAGTGGGCGGTCGCCAGCTCTGGATGTACAGGGCCGATTCTAATGTCGGCCCTGTACATCCAGGGCCGGCAAAATGGCCAGGGACATTATTCCACCTCCTGAGGTGGAATAACTCCCCTGGACTTTTTTTTTAAAATTTGGGGCATGGAAGGGGCTGGGGAGGCCAGGGGATATTCCCTGCAGCCCGATCCTTTCGGAGGCCGGATTGGGGGTTGGGCTGCAGGGAATTTGCCGTTTTGTTCGACAGCCGGCATCTCAGCTTTTAAATGGAGTCATGGTGCCATGGCAACATGACGCCATGTTGCTGCAGCTCCATTTAAATGCCCTGACTGAGTTAGCCGGGTGCAGTCCTGCATGTGCAGGCCAGACAGAATTGCTGTTCCAGCCTGCAGGTGCAGGACTGTTCGCGATTCTGATCCCGTGGTGCTAGATGTGCCCCGTGGGATCAGAATCGCAATCCCCTCTGTGTGTCCGGTTCAGACCAGACACACAGAGGGGATGGACTTGTGGGACGGAATCAGGCCCTAAGAGTATAACTTTGCACTTCTCCATATTAAATTTCATCTGCCATTTGGATGCCCAGTCTCGCAATTTTTCACAATCCTCTTGTGTTTTCTACCTTTGTTGTCTATTTTATTCTCTGATCATGCTGGTCCCAATCTGAGGTTTCTGTTTTCCTCTGTCTTCACTTAGCTCTCTTTCTATGGTCTCTAGTCCATCTGCCATTTCTTGTCTCCTCTTTTGTTTTCTCCACTTCGTTCCATCTTGGATATTGATCTTTTCCCTTCAGCTTTCTTCCATTTATATTTCTCTCTGTCCACTCAGACTTCACTACTCTTTCTTATTATCCAGTCCTCAATTTCTCTCTTTTTTTTTTTACTCCATCTACCTACCACTTTTCAATCTCACCACAGTCCTCCCATTCCCAAACTCTTTTTTACTGGTCCATTATTCCCCTCCCTCCCCCCTCCCAGCATATCCCATCTCTCTTTTTCTCCCTCTCTCTGTCCTCCCCACCTTGGAAAAAATATCATGCAACACCATCCCCGTGTCGTCTTTCTTTTTCCGAGTCAGCAGCAGAAAGATCTCATAGCACCATCCCCAGCTTTATCTTTATTTCTCTGAGTCAGCATGTAGCAGCCAGTGCTGCCTGTAGCATTCACTTCTGGTGAATGGCCCCGCGCACTGGAAGTGAATGCTATAGGCAGCAATGGCGACTTTTCTGACTAAGAGAAAGAAAGATGAAGCTGGGGATGGTGCTGCATGATGCTGGAGCTGCATACACAACGAGTTGTGCCAGCTCCTGGGCCCACCATCTGAGTCACCACTTACTCTCCCCATACCCAGACAATCTTAGATTCTGTCTTCTTCTTTTCTCCCACCCAATTCTAAAATCTCCACCTAAGTCCAAGTCCCTGCTCTCCCCATCTCCCTTTCCCCAGTACCACCTCCTACATCCCTTCAGCACACCCACCCAGCTACTTCCTATCCATTAACCCTGCCATTCCTCCTACTTACCCCAGCATTCATTCTTATGGTCCTCCCTCTCAATTGCTCCTGCTTTATGACCTTTTTTCTTCCCTCCCACACAAAATATCTGTCCCCATCTCCATCCTAACTCCCCAGCTTCTTTTTTTTCTCCCCCGCCTCACACCCTTCCAGTCCCTTTCCAGTCCTCCCCAAGCATCAGCTCTCTTCCAGTCTTAGTGCTTCCATCTCCCAGCATCAGCCCATTTCTAATCCTCCTCCCAATATCAGTCCATCTCCAGTCCCTCCTAGCATCATCTCCCTTCCAGCCTCCCCATCCCCCAGCATAATCCCATTTCCAGTACTAGCCCCCCCAGTATCAGTCTTCCTCCAGTTCCAGTCCCTCCTAGCATCAGCTCCCTTCCAGTCCCTTCCAGTCCCTCCATACCCCAGCATCATCACATTTCCAGTACAAGCCCCCCAGTATTGGCTCCACTTCAGTCCCAGCCCCTGCCAGCATTATCTGCCTTTTAATAGCAGTCTCCCCATCCCCAAAACCAGCCAAAGGGATTCTGCTGCCCTAGGCAGGAACCTCGGCTTTGCCACCCCCCCCCCACCCCCCCAGCTGCTGCCACCAGTTCCATCTCAGAAGGGGGAGGTGGGCAATGGCAGTATTTCCAAAAGCAGTGGCTTTTTGCCACTGTCTGTGGAAATACTGCTGCTGCCTGTCTCCCCTCCCCAAACAGAATTGGCAGCAGCTGGGTTAGGCAGCGCAGCTGCCCATGTATGCTGCCTAGAGTGGCTCAGGCCGGCCACCCAAGGTGGACACCTAGTTCACCTAGTATACGGGCCGGCCCTGCCCATCCCCCAACATTAGCCCATTTCCTGTTCTAGCTCCCAGTCCTCTTACAATGTCAATGACTCCCCCCCCCCCCCACACACACACAGCCCCACACCTCTAGGGGCCCCCGCATGTGCCTGACTGGCTTCAGAGGGAGCCGGTGAGTCCCATAGTCCTGCACCCTGGCTCATCGCAGCACAGCCACGGGAGTAAACAGTAGCATTTTCATTTACTCCCGCAGCTGTGAGAATTGGCAGATGCTGGCACCGCTGAGTTCCTGGAGGTTAAACAGGGGTACTTCTACAAGAGTAAAGGAAAATGCCGACATTTACACTTTCAGCTGTGCAGAGATGAACCAGGGTGCTGGGCTTCGGGACTCACCATCTTCCTCTGAAGCCAGTCAGGTTCACGTGGAGCCCTTGTGCCCACATCCGTGCTTCGGGGGTAGGGACATCTAGTGATGGCATCCCCCTGCCGCACTTACCCTGCTTACCAGGTTGTACCAACCCTGGCCGAGACCAAGCTGCAGATACCCTTGTACAGATACCAGGTACATTGGGCAAAGTTGCTGCAGGCTCACAGCCTTCAGAAACAGCAGCCATGGAGAAGTGGCTTCTGCAAGCTCTCAAGGAGCGCATTGCGCTGCTCTTGGCAGTGCAGCACACCAGGGCCTTGATGTTGGTGGCATCCTTATTAGCCATCATGCAGTCAAACCTCGAGACGTACACCTTGCCAGTGGGAGATGCATTGGCTTTGGGGCACCAGAGGGCCCCAACATCGGTGCCTGCCCAGCCGATATCCTTATCTAGTGTCTTGGGGTCTGATGCACCCTTGAAATCTAGAAGAGCAGCATCACTCCCAGTCCCCTCGGACCAGGTGAGAGATCCAGGCAGAGACTCAAAAGTACTTGGACTACCTCTCTGAGTCTGAGTCAGAAGGTTGGGTGATGAATGTGGAATCGGAAGACCTGTCAGAGAACAGGTCTCCTGAGCGCCCATCAGACCCATCTCCGCCTCTTGAGCAGTGTAAGTCCCCTCCTGAGGACATGATCTTCCAGGATTTTGTGAGGGATATGGCAAAGACCATACCATACCAACAGTAATGATTTGAGTGTTTATTTTATTATATTAAATTGCTAGCTCTCTGACTGAGAGCTCTTAAAAGGTGTTTTTTGTATATTTTTAAAGCAAGGTTACTTTCTTTTTGGTGCTTTAGTGGAACTTTCCTTGAGCACAGTAGGTTGCTGAACTCTAGTAACCTCCTCAGTTTTGGGAACTGCTGACACCTAATCAGATATAGAGGCATTATAATATATTTTGTTTTATTTTCCATTCCTTTCCTTATCATACCTAGCATTCTACTTGCTCTCTTGGCCGCCGCTGCACACTAGGCCGAGGGTTTTAACATGTTATCCACAATGACGCCTAAATCTTTTTCCTGGGTGGTGGTTCCTAATGTGGAACCTTGCATCGTGTAACCATAGTTTGGGTTGTTCTTCCCTAGGTGCATATCTTTGCACTTGTCCACATTAAATTTCATCTGCCATTTTGATGCCCAGTCTTCTAATTTATCAAGATCCTCTTGCAATTTTCCACAATCCTCTTGGGTTTTAACAACTTTAAATAGTTTTGTGTCATCTGCTAATTTGATAACCTCACTCGTTATTCCACTTTCCAAGTCATTTATGAATATGTCAAAAAGCAGCGGACCCAGCACAGATCCCTGGGGTACACCACTATTCACCTTTTTCCATTGAGAAAATTGGCCATTTAGCCCAACCCTCTGCTTTCTATCTTTTAACCAGTTCTTGATCCACAGTAGTACACTGCCTCCTATCCCATGACTCTTTAGTTTTGCCAAAAGTCTCTGATGAGGGACCTTGTCAAAGGTTTTCTGAAAGTCCAGATACACTATATCAACCGACTCACCTTTGTCCACCTGTTTATTCACACTTTCAAAAAAAATAACAGATTAGTAAGACAAGATGTTCCCTGTCTAAAGCCATGTTGGCTGTCTCCCATTAGGCCATGACTATCTACATGCTGAGTAATTTTATTCTTTATGATGGTTTCTACCATTTTTCCCGGTACTGACGTGAGGCTCACCGGTCTGTAGTTTCCCGGATCACCCCTGGAACCCTTTTTAAAAATTGGTGTTACGGGAGAGTGAGCCTGCTGCTTGAGGGAGCTGCCGCTTGTGCCATTCTAGCGGAGCTGTGCAGTGTGAGGTCTGGTGCTACGGAACATCGGGCAGGCATCTTGGAGGACGATCCCAGGGCTGGAGGACCCCCCCTACCTGCTGCATAAAGCCCAGAGGTACCTGTACTCGAGTGGAGAGTGAGCCTGCTGCTTGAGGGAGCTGCCGCTTGTGCCATTCTAGCGGAGCTGTGCAGTGTGAGGTCTGGTGCTACGGAACATCGGGCAGGCATCTTGGAGGACGATCCCAGGGCTGGAGGACCCCCCCTACCTGCTGCATAAAGCCCAGAGGTACCTGTACTCGAGTGGAGAGTGAGCCTGCTGCTTGAGGGAGCTGCCGCTTGTGCCATTCTAGCGGAGCTGTGCAGTGTGAGGTCTGGTGCTACGGAACATCGGGCAGGCATCTTGGAGGACGATCCCAGGGCTGGAGGACCCCCCTACCTGCTGCATAAAGCCCAGAGGTACCTGTACTCGAGTGGAGAGTGAGCCTGCTGCTTGAGGGAGCTGCCGCTTGTGCCATTCTAGCGGAGCTGTGCAGTGTGAGGTCTGGTGCTACGGAACATCGGGCAGGCATCTTGGAGGACGATCCCAGGGCTGGAGGACCCCCCCTACCTGCTGCATAAAGCACAGAGGTTCCTACACGCGGCCGCGTGTCGCGGCCTGCGTGGCGTGGTCTAAGGGGCGTGAACCAAGGGGCAGGACACGCCCCTTTTGCGCCCCTTCGGCGCACGTGAGAAGAGTTGATCGGAGCTGGAGATTGAGTGTTGTGTTCGCTGTTATGGGCAAGAGAAAGGGGAAGCTTGGTATCAAGCCGGATGAGAGTGGAAAAGGAGGTAAGGTGATGGGCCCAATGGACAAGCACTTAGCTCCCTCGCTGCCTGTCATCCTGTCACCGGAAGGGGCTTCGTTAAGCCCTGAGTCCCGGTCTCCCCCTCCTTTCCCGCAAGCTCCCTTTTCATCTACGTTGCTAGATGGCCCCTCTGAAGTTTCTATACCAATGCCGCTTCCAGTATTTTTGCCGTCTGCTGACGCATTACCTGTTGCTCCCCCTTCTGGGGAAGTGACTTTAAAAGACATATGGGCTGCTATTCAGAATATAGATTGTCGATTAACTTCTACTGTATCTTCATTATGTAAATTTTCACAAAATGTTGTATGTAAATTGGAAAGTGTAGATCAGCAACTGGGTATGTTATCTAATTCTGTTGCACTTGTTGATTCCCAACTTAAGTCTGCTCGAGAAACTGATATTGCTTTAATTCGTGATTCCTCTCTGTTATCGTATCGCGTAGAAGCGTTGGAGAACCAATATAGGGTGTGTAACCTTCGGTTTCTTAATTTTCCTATTACCCATTTGCTATCTTCAAAAATATTGCTTGAGAAATACTTTTCTGAGGTGCTTCACCTACAAGATAATGTGGAAACCAGCCATATGTATTACTTGCAGCGGGGCCCTGGTCTGACACCACTGGGAGATGGAGGCTCTGTGCCTTCCCCCGGTTCTGTAGGCCAGGACCTCACAGCTTTCCTGGAGGATTCAAAAGACATCATTTCCAAGCGTTCCACCCTTGTGGTGCAGTTTGGTTCTGAGTCCATAAAATTGCAAGTTTTAAGGGCGTACTTTAGATATAAGGAGGCCCTTTTTTGTGGTTTTAAAGTCCAGGTCTTTCCAGACGTTGGCCGTCATACTCAATTACGTCGTAAACAGTTTCTGAATTTAAAAACCAGAGTTGTGACATTGGGAGCTAATTTCTTTTTAAAATTTCCATGTCGATGTATTATAACTTTCGAGGGGCAAACTTATGTATTTACTGAGGTTTCATCCTTATCTAATTTTTTGAATGAAAAGGAAAATGCGGGGAAATAGTGAGAGGGGATGGATTAATTATATTAGCTCCCTATTGTGGAGTATTAACTCCTGATTTCCTTAATTATATTATTTCTGTATTCTATGAGCCGGCTTCTCTCTCATGATGTGTTACTTGTTATGTGATTTACAATTATTTTATGGATTACTTTTGTTGTATTATTCATTTCTTAATGATTGTGTTGTATTCAAGAAAATTTTCTAAATAAAAGTTTAAAAAAAAAAAAAAAAAAAATTGGTGTTACATTGGCGATCCTCCAATCTTCAGGTATTAGAGATGATTTTAATGATACTTCACAGATTACTATTAGCAGGTCTGCAATCTCATATTTCAGTTCTTTCAACACCCTTGGATGTATACCATCCGGCCCAGGTGATTTGCTACTCTTCAGTTTATCTAATAGTTGTAATACATCTTCCCGATGTATCAATATTTCCTTCAATTCTTCCGCACCTTAAATACCACTTCAGTCTCTCCGCTATCGCCTTGTCGCGTCTTAGTTCCCCTTTTAACTCCTCTGTCATTTAATGGACCAACTGACTCTCTCACAGGTTTTTTGCTATGAATGTACTTGAAAAAATCTTTATTTCGCGTTTTTGCTTCCGCAGAAAGCTTCTTCTCAAATTCTCCTTTGCCTGCATTATCAATGCCTTGCATTTGACTTGCCAGTGCTTGTGCTGTTTCCAGGTTTCATTGTTTGGCCCTTTTTTCCATTTCCTGAAAGCTGCTTTTTTGGCAACAACAGCCTCTCTGACCTCACCTTTAAACCATGCTGGCAGTTTTTTGGACTTCCTTCCACTTTTCTTAAAGCATGGAATACAGCTGGTCTGGGCTGCCAAGATAGTATTTTTCAACAACACCCAAGCTTGATGTAAGTCTTTAACCTTTGCAACTGCTCCTTTTAGTTTTTTCTTAACTATTTTCCTCATTTTATCATAGTCTCCCTTTCGAAAGTTAAAGGGTAGCACTGTGGATTTCCGTACTATTCCTCCTCCACTAATTAAATCAAAGGCAATCATGCTATGATCACTATTGCCAATTGGCCCCAACACCCTTATCTCTTGCACAAGATCTGGTGTTCCACTAAGGACTACGTCTAATATGGCTTCCCCTCTGGTCGGTTCATGAACCAGATGCTCCAAGAAGCAGTCATTTATGTCATCTAGGAACTTTATCTCCCTAGAATGTCCTGCCGTGACACTGACCCAGTCGATACCGGGGTAATAGAAATCACCCATTATTATTACTGCGCTGTAACTTTTGTTAGCTTCCTTGATTTCTTTGAGCATTTCATCATCCATTTGTTCATTCTGGCCAGGTGGTCAATAGTACACCCCCACTGCCATCGCCTTCCCCTTTTTACATGGAATTTCAATCCATAGAGATTCTACAGCAAAGTAGTCAAGAAGGCAAAGATTCAAAAGGAGGAGGAAATAGCCAATGCAATAAAATGGGGGGGAGAAGACATTTTTCAGATATATTAGTGAGAAGAGGAAAGGCAAGAGTGGTATTGTCAGACTCAAGGGTGCAGGGGAGGAATATGTAGAAGCTGATAAGGATAAAGCGGAATTGCTTAACAAATATTTTTGTTCTGTGTTCACAGATGAAGAACCAGGAGCAGGACCTCAGAAAACACCCACAAATAGGAACATATGCAAAGGTCATCTGGAATCCAACGGATTACAGGATCCGAGGCAGCATGGATTCACCAGAGGCAGTTCTTGTCAGACAAATCTGATTGATTTCTTTGACTGGGTGACCAGGGAGTTGGACCGAGGGAGAGCCTAGTTGTGGTGTATTTGGATTTCAGTAAAGCCTTTGACACTGTTCCTCACAGGCGTCTTATAAACAAACTGAGCACCCTAGGGATGGACCCTAAAGTTACTGCTTGGGTTAGAAATTGGTTGAGTGGGAGGCGACAAAGAGTACAAGTAAATGGAGCTCACTCTGAGGAGAAGGATGTTATCAGTGGTGTGCCCCAGGGATCTGTCCTTGGTCCGATTCTTTTTAACATCTTTGTTAGTGATATTTATTTATTTTATTTATTTATTTACATTTTCTTATATACCGCGCTATTCTGCATCAGTGCGGTTTACACTGAACAAACTGAAATTACATTGAACAGGGTATTATAACTTGGAGATAACTATTTTACAGGGAACATGGGCTATGGAGGGTTAAGTGGCTTGCCCAAGACCACAAGGAGCACCTGTGGGACTAGAAACCCCAGTCCTTCCGGCCCAAGGTTGCTGTCCTCTAGTGGGATTTGAACCACCGATCTTCCGGCCTGAAGTACCTTGCCCCAACCACTAGGCTACTCCTCCACTCCAGTGGAGTGGAGGAGTGATATAGCGGAAGGGCTTTCAGGTAAGGTTTGCCTCTTTGCGGATGATACCAAAATCTGCAATAGAGTAGACACCCAGGAAGGGGTAGATAACATGAGGAGGGATCTAGCTAAGCTTGAAGAATGGTCTAGAATTTGGCAGCTGGGATTTAATGTTAAAAAATGTAAGGTCATGCATTTGGTCCGCAGTAATCCAAGGGAGCAATATAGTATAGGGGGTGAAGTACTTTTGTCCACTAAAGAAGAGCGGGACCTAGGCGTGGTTGTGTCTGATGATCTTAAAGTAGCTAAACAGGTAGAAAAGGCGACGGCAAAAGCTAGAAGGATGCTTGGGTGCATACGGAGAGGAATGGCTAGCAGAAAAAAGGAGGTGATAATGCCTCTGTATAAGTCTTTGGTGCGACCTCATTTGGAGTATAGTGTGCAATTCTGGAGACCGCACCTTCAAAAGGATGTGAACAGGATGGAGTTAGTGCAGAGGGTGGCTGCTAAGATCATTATAAAGCATATGAGGACAGATTGAAGGATCTTAATATGTACACCTTAGAGGAAAGGCGGGATAGAGGTGATATGATTGAGATGTTTAAATACCTCCGTGGCATAAATGTTCAGGGAGAGAGCCTCTTTCAATTGAAAGCAAGTTCTGCTACGAGGGGACATGGGATGAGGGTGAAGGGAGATAGATTCAAGAGTGATATGCGGAAATATTTCTTTACGGAAAGAGTAGTGGATCCATGGAATAGTCTCCCAGTGAAGGTGGTAGAGATGAGGACAGTAACTGAATTCAAAAAAGCATGGGACAAACACAGAGGATCTCTAAAGGTAAAAAGGGGACTGTTGTATTTGTTATGGAAGGACAGACTAGATAGGCCATGTGGTCTTTTTCTGTCATCATATTTCTATGTTTCTATGTTTCTATTTTCCTGCCACCATCTCTCTCTCTCTGGAGCCTCTGAGCTTTTCCAAGCCTGCCTCACAGGAGGTCTCTCCTTTCTCCTGCCTTTCCTGAACGGCACCTCTCTTGTGCTGCTTCCTTCAGGCTCTCGGGCTTTGGCTTCCTTGGCTCTTGCTACGGCTCTCTCTTGACCTGGTCTCTGACTGGGACCTTCACCCGGTCTCTCTTTTCCTTGCCTCTGTGTTTCTCTCGGTCTGTCTTTTAAAGCTAATGACCAATTATTATAGCCCTGTTTCTCAGGGCTTAGCTCTGCCCTTCCCCTGAACAGGTGTTTCTCATTAACCCCTAAGCTTGGTGATACGTCACAGCTTGGGCGTGTCCATTCGGCTCCTGACTTTCTCTGTTTACTTTCTTCTTGTAAACATTGAGCCATGTGCTCAGACTGCCTGTCAGATTCTAAGGTGGAATCTTCTACTATCCCTATCTCCATGGGCTCAGTAGGGGCTTCTACATTACATATCCCCTCCCCCCCTTAAGATATTCCGGGCTGACGAGCTCATACTCGGACAGCTCGGAATCACTAATGGGGCGCTAATATGCTCTTCCACTTTGGCCAGACGCGCTGTTGCTGACCTCTCATGCCAGGGCTTGAGGACGTTTAGATGGTAGACCTGACGGCGTCCTCTATCGTTTTCTATCATGTAGGAAACTGGACCTACTTGTTCTACTACTTTACACGGGCCTCTCCATTGGGATTTGAACTTTGGTCCCGCGTCTGCTACCATAATCACTACCTTATCTCCTATTGCTAACTGTTGAGGCCTCGTTCCCCGGTCATAATATTTTTTCTTTCGTCTTTGACTAGCCTGCAAGTTTTCTACTGATGCTTGAGAAGTTCTCTGCAGGCGACTCCTCAGATCCTTTAGAAAATGAGGCACCCCTATATCTTCGATTTCCGGCTCCACCCATTGCTCGCGTAAAATGTCTAGCACCCCTCTGGGAGCACGGCCGAACAGTAGTTCATAAGGTGATGCTCCTAAGGACGTCTGCGTACGCTCGCGACAGACGTACAACACAAATGGGAGCAAAATATCCCATTCAGACATTTTCCCATTCAGACCACGTCTCAACATTTGTTTGATGGTCTGATTCAACCTTTCAACAAGTCCATTGGACTGAGGGTGTTATGCAGCGGTCTTTATATGGTGTACCCCAAACGCATCCCATACTTGGGCCAGCAACTTTGACATAAAATTACTACCCTGGTCCGTGAGCATCTCTTAGGGAAACCCTACCTCGCAAAACAATTTAATTAGTTCTAAGGCTATGATCTTAGCCAAGGTACTCTGCAAGGGCATGGCCCATGGGAATTGAGTGGCCTGGTCTATTACCACCAATATATATTGGAACCCTCTTGGTGTCTTAATCAGAGGTCCTACGATATCCATTGCCATTCAGCAAATGGGTGTTGATATCGTGGGCGTGGATATCATGGGCACAGCTCGTGGCTTGGCAGAGGTAACTCGCTGACAAGTGGGACATGACTCACAGAAGCAGGCGGTCTCTTTAAAAAACCCCGGCCAATAAAAATGGGTTAAAATCTGGTCCAACGTCCCTTGAATACCCTTATGGCCCCCTACACGGTGGTCGTGGGCCAGCCTTAAAACCACTGTTTTGAATGTAGTTGGTACTACTAATTGTTTCCTCACTGCTCCTGTCTGCGGGTCGTTGCTCTCCCCATATAATATCCCCTTATCCAGGAGGAACCTAGGAAGGGTATCCCTCTCAGTTTGGGCGTACTCAAATGCTCGTCCTAAAGCGGGGTCAGCTTGTTGCTCCTTAGGGAAGGAAGGAAATTTTCTAACAATATCAGCAGGAACCCAGGGCAGCCCCTGTCCAGCTTCCAGTTCTGCCTTCCCTTGGGCCCTCTGCTGTCTCTCCCGGCGTCTATCTGCCTTGCCTTTTCTAACTTTGGAAGGGGCATTAATCAGGTCCTCATGTATAGGAAGCTTTTCTACTACCTCCTCTACAGGTTCATCCTCATCCTCTGGAGGTTCTTCCCTATCCTCGGGGAGTTCATCTCTCTCTTCGGAAAGTTCCTTTCTCTCCTCAGGGGGTTCAACCCTCACTCTAGAGGTTCCGGCCTGGGACCTAGTGGAGACCATGCCTGTCTTAGCATTTAGGCCCTTCTCCATCCCTCTACAAAACGGGGGCCAGTCCCTCCCCAACACAATATCATGAGGAAGTCGTGGGACAACTGCCACCATAACCTCTTTTTGGGTTCCTAATCCCTTTACTGAGAGCTTATATACTGGATAATAAGAGGATGCACCATGTATACAGCGGATTTTCACCTGGCCTTCTGGTCGGCTCGGTACTGACCCCATGTGAGCTTCTATGGTCTGCCAGAGCTTTTTTGAGACCATGCTCTGGTCTGCACCGGAGTCAAGCAGCACATTGGCTAAAATGCCCTGAACTTCTACTTTTAACAGAAAACCTTCTTGCATCTTCTTTTCTTTGGCAGTTATTAATGCTGTACGGATCACACAGTTTCTTTGAAAATGCCCTATTTTTCCACACTTATAACATTTCCCTTTTGACATTGGCAAAACAGCATTCACACTTGATACAATGGTTCTTAAAGCTTTTCCTGATTTTTCAAAGCTTGCCAACTCAGATACCTTCAGAGCGCCTCCTTTTGGCCTATGAGCCAATTCTGCCTCAAAGTAGCGTTCTGTAAGGACGGCTGCCTCTGCTGTGGTCTCGCAGCTTTGCAAGATCAAGAATGATTTTACTTCATGGGGAACTGCCTCCATGAACTGTTCCAAAACAATGGTATCTATCACAGATTCTAGAGTTTTTTTTCTGGAACAAGCCATTTCCATGCTAAACTCTTAATCCTTTGGAACAAGGCTTTGGGTGCTTCGTTAGGCTTTAGCCTAGCCTCCCTAAACATTCTCCTGTAGAGCATTGGCGTCAAACCTAACCTATCTCTGACCGCCTTCTTAACTTCTTCAAAGTTAGTAGCAAGAGCAGCGGGCATGGCTTTATAGGCAGCTAAGGCCTCTCCCGTTAGGGACGTGGCAAACCTTACTGCCCATTGCTATAGCGGCCACTTGACAGCAAGTGCAATCCTTTCAAAGGCCTCAATGAAATCATCTATGTCGTCATTTGCTGTTAACTGTCCCAAGGTTAAGGCTTCACATTCTCGTGGTCCTACCACACCAACAGGTGAGGGTCTTGCTTGTTCCGTAGCCTTTTGGCCAGCAAGCAGAGCTTCCATCAAGTCTACAAGGGGTTTCTGCTGTGCGTGCATGGCAGCAGCAGTCTGCTGTTGAGTGCATTGAGCCAGCTCCATTTGCTTCTCAAATTGGTTGGCCATCCAGAGCAGAACTTCCTGTGGCTCCATCCTTATGGCTTTCTTTCTTCTGCAAAGAGAAAACAAAAAGAAAGGCCCACCAAGTGCGGCACACAACTACCTCCCTTAAACCTAGCTGGGGTTTATCTGTAGCAAAAGGAACTCTCTTTCTCACTTCGAATCCCCCACACCCATGCCCATATACCTTTTACCTGAGCACAGTGGAGATTCCGGCCTTGAGAAAGGAGTCTGCCCTCTGGACTCTGGTCCTCCTGGCCGATTTGCCAGCAAAATTCCCACAGCTTCTTCAGCCTACAACTCATCAGCGTCTTCCCGGGTGCTCTCGTGGGAAAAACCTCTGGTATATCCCGATGTTCTTTTTTTTTTTTTTTCTTTTCCTCCGTTGGAATGTCCTTTATATTCCACACAAAAATATCCTAGAGACTACGCCGCTTGTCATCAGGCCAGCCTACTGCCTAGGGCGAGTAGGGTTGGTCTGCCTTGATATTCTATCTTCAGGGAGTATGACACTTGTGATGTAGCAGACTCTTATGAAGCAATGGAAACTGATAGTGATCCGGTGGAGAGAACCGGTACTGCAGGGGAATGCAGGATTTTCTCTTCTGAGATAAAGAAACACAGAGCTAATCAGGAACCACACCTCACCTCAAGGCAGGTGAGGAGCCAAGTCTCTGATTGGGCACGCCCAAGCAGGAGGCGGGCAGTGCAGTACTCAAGCAGCTTGTTAAGAACCCAGAAACAGAAACAGTTAGTACTTCGGCAAGGAGAGGAGGAGTCAGGACACAAGCACCTGGACGAGGACAGGTCAGATGACCAGGAACCGTTGGAAAGAGAACCACTAAGCAGCTGTGATCCACGAAGGAGCAGACAGGACCTGGGAGACTCAGGGGCAAAGAAAGACTTCTGTAAGCAGAAGAATTCAAAGGCACTGAGAGACCCAAGGCTGCAGCTCAGGAGTTTAAAGGACCAAGCAGAACCTTGGAACTGGAGGCAGTGGGAGAAAGAAATACCCTGGAAGAAGCCCCAGCACAAGGTATCTGGTGGGTTTAGAATGGCTAGCAAGCTTAACAGTGGGAAGCCAGAAAGAGTGAACTTTAATTGTGAAAGACAGGACAAAGGCAGAAAGTTTGATAGTAATTGGCTAAGCCAAGAGAAGCCTAACTGTTTTCCTTTTAAAACTCTGAAAGACTCTCCAAGCACAGCTGAAGCGTTTTACCCTGCACTTTCATATGGAGATAGGTGGGGGAAGGGAAATGCTTACACGCTGAACTCTTGTCCGAGTAGAAGCACTGATAATTGCCAAGAGATAAGAACTGTAAACAAGCATTTACCTGAAGGAGGATATTCTCAGCCTAGTTCAGAAAATACACAGGCTGAATTACTTCTCACTGAATTCAGGGAGTTCCTTAAGAGCAGAGCAGTTTCTCCCAATAACGTAGCAAAGCCTATGAGCAGCTGTGAGGAAGAAATGCCTTTAATTTCTCTGCCGTCTACAGAGCTGGAAGTCCCGATGGACTGCTCTACTTGTGTGATTCAAAAGGACATTTAAATGATATGCTTGCCAATGTTTTATGAAGGAATATAAGAAACTTAACTCACTGATTGCCATGCTAAAGAAGCTTATGTGAAGAGAATAAGTGAAAGCATATTGTGTGCAATTCAGGAGCATTGCTGTTACCAGAGTTTTCTGTTATGTTACTGAAAGGAGGTCACATGACAATTGAATGTGATCCAGAATGGACATTTAGCCAAGCAGTAAAAAGCCTTGTTTAGTTAAGTTTCTCAGCCTTGTTTTATGCTACATTGTTTCCTTTACGTCTGCTGCATTTGAACTGCGAAAGCGGGAAATAAACCTCACAAAAGAAATTTTCTTTGCCTTGCCTTACTACTTGAGCAGCAACACAACTACAACCTTACCCTCAAGGGCAACCAAGGCCAGCCCCTCCCTTAACCCTCAAGGTCCAGGGAGTGGGTGGGTGGCAAAGTGGTGTAGTATTGAGGATACTGCGCAGGCGCAAGAAGTAGCTATACCAAGAGCTGCAGAAGCTGACTTCCAGGAGGTGCCCAGCTGAAGAGCTGATGAGCCCGGACAAGGAAGGAGACTGCAGGACTACAGGATCTTCTGTTCCTGACGTGCTTGTATACCACCTGAGCCAGGTAAAGGGTATCCACCCTGGGTAACCAGGATACCAGGGCAAGGGTGCAGCCTAGTGGTGACTAGGAAGGAAAAAAAAAAAAGGGGAAAAAGCGCAGATAGACAAGTGTTCTGTGATTCCGCACTTGGGTCTGTCTTTTTGATTTGTTGCAGGTATTCCAAGATGGCGATGGAGGCCAAGGAGATTTTCCACTGAATGGCGACGCAGCTGGAGCGCCAGAGAGATCTTGCGTTAGAGGCACAGGAAAAAGCCAACGCAAGCCTACGTGAACAGCAGCAACCGCTACTGACTCTCATGGAGGAATGGATAAAAGAGAGGAAGCAAGCCGCTGGACCATCAACATCCACTACAGGTTCCACATTAACAGACACTGTATACCCTGTTGGTCTACAGACAGGAACTTTGTTCAACTTTGGGCAGCTAACTAATCAGGATGATGTGGATGACTTTCTCGAGAGCTTTGAGAGAGTAGCTCGCCTTAGCTCCTGGCCTCAAGAACAATGGGCGCTAAGACTAGCAGCATCCCTTACTGGCAAAGCGATGGCCGCTTACCGCGCCATGCCTGCTGCTATGGCTGGCAACTATGAGGAATTGAAAAAGGCCATAAGAGAGAGATTAGGGCTCACTCCTTTGGTCTACCACACGCGTTTGAGGAGTGTGAGACTGAGGCCGAGTGAGACTCCTAAGTCATTATGTCACAGGATTAGAAGCCTGATTGACAAGTGGTTAACTCCAGAAGGGAGGTCTGTGGAGTCAATACTTGATGACTTGGTATTAGAGCAATACATGAACGCTCTACCCCAGGGAATCCGCACCTTCCTAATCTTGCAGAATTGCAAAACTCCCCAAGAAGCTATTGCACTCTCTGAGAGATACATAGAGGCAGAGCTAACTGCCCAGAGAGCTAGCACTACTTCTCAGGAGTCAGGCAGTCGCAGATTAGAAAGGGACGGGAGGGTGCATGAGGACCCGATAAAAATGTGCATGCCTTTATGGAAAAGCTCTAAGAATAGGCTAAGATGTTACAAATGTGGGCAAGAGGGACATGCGCAAAAACACTGTTTTGTTAAGACTGCCTTGATAGCGGATAGTCATGTGGAAGATAGACAGGGATTTCTTCTGTCTGTGGAAATACAGGGAATTACCGCTCAAGCTTTTCTGGATTCAGGAGCTGAGGTAAGCATGCTCTCTGAAGAGTTGTGGCAGAGAATAGAAGCCATGCAGGGCAAGGAAGTAATTCAGCCTGTGAGTTCCGCTAAAATAAGATGCGTTCACAGAGGAACCTTCTCCTATCCCGTATATGAGTTACACATAACTGGGTTAGGTACACGAAGGACTATCCCCTTAGCAGTGGTCCCGGGTCTTCCCCATGCAGTAATTTTAGGCAAGGACTGGCCACAATTTCACAGGGGGCTAGTACAAGGCTTGCAGGAGAGAGAGGGGTCCCGCGCAGGAAAAGTCTCTGTGGAAGCACAAGCTCTGGCCACAGAGAAAGTGAGATCAGTTCCTCGACCCTTACTGGCCCAGGCCAACAAAGGTAGCCAGAAGAAAGAAGTTGCGAGGGCAGACAGCGTAGGAAAACCTAAATTTGTCTTAAGGTTTTGCAAGATGACCCCTAACGCTCAAGCACCCCAGAGAGCCACACCTAATGCAGCCGGGTTTGATCTTACCAGCGCAGAAGAGATAGTAGTCCCAGCTGGCGGAAAGGCACTGGTGGACACGGCGCTACAAATAGAGTTACCGGCTGGATGCTATGGGCGACTAGCTCCACGCTCGAGCCTAGCCCTAAAACATTTTATAGACATTGGTGCGGGTGTAATAGACCCAGATTACCGTGGCTCGGTAAAAGTACTCCTTTTTAACTTTGGGAAGAGCAGCTTTAGAGTAAAAATGGGAGACCGCATCGCACAATTAATTTGTGAACGCGTCGGACTTCCCCCTTTGGAAGAGGTACCTGTTTTGTCCACAACGGTGCGGGGCACGCAAGGTTTCGGGTCCACAGGGACCAACAGCTTGCAAGGGTTGTCAGCCTCAGTGGAGAGGGAGGAGGCCGAAGAAGAGGACCTTGGACCCCAGCTGACTGACTGCAAGAAGAATCCTGAACCCCGACTGGATGAGGGACTCTCATGGGCACAAAAACAGGAACTTACCCAAGTGTTATCAAGGTATAAAGATGTTCTCACGCCGGTACCCGGAGAAACAAGATTGATAGCGCACGAGATAATAACACCCCCGGGTGAAGTGATAAGGCAGCGCCCTTACCGACTACCGGAGGCGAAAAAGAACGAGGTAATACGACAGGTGGGAGAGATGCTAGCCATGGGGATAATCGAAGAATCCCGGAGCCCGTGGAATAGTCCCATTGTCATGGTACCAAAACCGGATGGCTCAATCCGATTTTGTATCGATTTCCGGAAGATTAACTCAATATCACGGTTTGATTCATATCCCATGCCGTACATTGAGGAGTTGCTCGATCGACTGGGACAAGCAAAATATTTGACGACGCTTGACATGCCAAAAGGGTATTGGCAAGTGCCCCTTACCAGAGAGGCCAGGCCAAAGACGGCGTTTAGTACATCTATTGGCCTCTATCAATTCAAGAGAATGCCCTTTGGCCTACACAGGGCTGCGGCCACTTGTCAACGCCTTATGGACATGGTCCTTCGTCCACATCAGTCTTACGCAGTCGCCTACATGGATGACGTTGTTATCCATAGTGAGACATGGACACAGCATGTACAAAGAGTGGAAGCTGTTCTACGAGCAATTCGGGATGCAGGCCTCACGTTGAACCCTGCCAAGTGTCTCTTTGGGGAACAGGAAGTGAAATATTTGGGTCATGTCGTGGGCCATGGGGTGGTAAAACCGTTGTTAAGCAAAATCGCAAGTGTACAGGCTTTCCCAAAACCCGCCAATAAAAAACAATTGCGCAGCTTTTTGGGATTGGTAGGCTACTACCGAAGATTTATTCCACACTTTTCGGAAAAGACCGCCTTGCTAACTGACATGCTGCGAAAGAATGCTCCTAATACACTCAAATGGAGTGAAGAAGCTGAAGAAGTGTTTGACCTCTTGAAACGTCAACTTTGTGAAGCACCGGTTTTGAGGGGAGTGGACTTCTCAAAACCATTTATACTACAGACAGACGCCTCAGATACAGGTCTGGGCGCGGTCTTGTCCCAGCGACATGAGGGTACGGAACACCCAGTCCTATTCCTGAGTAGGAAATTGGCACCCGCGGAGAAGAATTACTCCACTATTGAGCGCGAGTGTTTAGCCATCAAGTGGGCTATTGATGCGCTGCGCTTTTATCTAGTAGGGAGAAGATTCATTCTTATCACAGACCACGCACCATTGAAGTGGTTGAACCAAATGCACAACCATAATTCCCGGCTAACCCGCTGGTTTATGGCCTTACAGGCTTTTGAGTTCCAGGTGGAGCATAGGGCTGGAAAGCTCCATCAAAACGCTGATGCGTTAAGTAGAATCACGTGCTGTGCGGACGAGCCTAAGCCAGCCCGTGATATCTTAAGGGGGGGATCTGTGATGTAGCAGACTCTTATGAAGCAATGGAAACTGATAGTGATCCGGTGGAGAGAACCGGTACTGCAGGGGAATGCAGGATTTTCTCTTCTGAGATAAAGAAACACAGAGCTAATCAGGAACCACACCTCACCTCAAGGCAGGTGAGGAGCCAAGTCTCTGATTGGGCATGCCCAAGCAGGAGGCGGGCAGTGCAGTACTCAAGCAGCTTGTTAAGAACCCAGAAACAGAAACAGTTAGTACTTCGGCAAGGAGAGGAGCAAGGAGAGGAGGAGTCAGGACACAAGCACCTGGACGAGGACAGGTCAGATGACCAGGAACCGTTGGAAAGAGAACCATTAAACAGCTGTGATCCACGAAGGAGCAGACAGGACCTGGGAGACTCAGGGGCAAAGAAAGACTTCTGTAAGCAGAAGAATTCAAAGGCACTGAGAGACCCAAGGCTGCAGCTCAGGAGTTTAAAGGACCAAGCAGAACCTTGGAACTGGAGGCAGTGGGAGAAAGAAATACCCTGGAAGAAGCCCCAGCACAAGGTATCTGGTGGGTTTAGAACGGCTAGCAAGCTTAACAGTGGGAAGCCAGAAAGAGTGAACTTTAATTGTGAAAGACAGGACAAAGGCAGAAAGTTTGATAGTAATTGGTTAAGCCAAGAGAAGCCTAACTGTTTTCCTTTTAAAACTCTGAAAGACTCTCCAAGCACAGCTGAAGCGTTTTACCCTGCACTTTCATATGGAGATAGGTGGGGGAAGGGAAATGCTTACACGCTGAACTCTTGTCCGAGTAGAAGCACTGATAATTGCCAAGAGATAAGAACTGTAAACAAGCATTTACCTGAAGGAGGATATTCTCAGCCTAGTTCAGAAAATACACAGGCTGAATTACTTCTCACTGAATTCAGGGAGTTCCTTAAGAGCAGAGCAGTTTCTCCCAATAACGTAGCAAAGCCTATGAGCAGCTGTGAGGAAGAAATGCCTTTAATTTCTCTGCCGTCTACAGAGCTGGAAGTCCCGATGGACTGCTCTACTTGTGTGATTCAAAAGGACATTTAAATGATATGCTTGCCAATGTTTTATGAAGGAATATAAGAAACTTACCTCACTGATTGCCATGCTAAAGAAGCTTATGTGAAGAGAATAAGTGAAAGCATATTGTGTGCAATTCAGGAGCATTGCTGTTACCAGAGTTTTCTGTTACGTTACTGAAAGGAGGTCACATGACAATTGAATGTGATCCAGAATGGACATTTAGCCAAGCAGTAAAAAGCCTTGTTTAGTTAAGTTTCTCAGCCTTGTTTTATGCTACATTGTTTTCTTTACGTCTGCTGCATTTGAACTGCGAAAGCAGGAAATAAACCTCACAAAAGAAATTTTCTTTGCCTTGCCTTACTACTTGAGCAGCAACACAACTACAACCTTACCCTCAAGGGCAACCAAGGCCAGCCCCTCCTTTAACCCTCAAGGTCCAGGGAGTGGGTGGGTGGCACACTGCATTTGCTCCTGCAAGGCCTTGTGGGAATGGTAGTTCCCTTTCTACCCTCTGATTCAAGAAGGAGTTGCAGTCGAGTGTTAAAGGCAAAAGTGACAAGGATTTTATTTCCCCTCCCAAACAGAACTTAAGTGCAGATGAAATTAGGACAACTTTCCATATATTTGGTAGGAGGAATACATACAAGAACTAAGGTAAATTTGCCTCTTCACTCTCAGGCTTCCAAACGTGCAGTGCTCGTCACAAAAACAAAAGCAACCAAAGAGCTTCTGATAGCAAAGGAAAATGTTCCCCTTTTCTTTGCCGCTTTATCAGCACTCCTATAGTAATGCTCAGCACAGGGATTCAATATGGTCAGCTAGACATAAGGTGCAATCCATCTGTATATCGGCTGCGTCATAAACATCAGAGTCTATCTGCATCTCTTCCAGCTAAGCGTTAGCTGGGTGTGTCTGTAAGCTGCTATCATGGGTTTTAAAGTAACCTTCTTCTAGGCATTCAGGGATCTTCCCTTTATACCATTCTAAACAGCAGGGCTTGAAACTACCCGGTACTCTGGAGTTGCTTCCTGGGCTGTTTCCTACTTCTTGGCAACAACAAGGAAATACTTTTAAACTAGATTCATAGCTGGGCAAACTTTGAAGCCTACCTTCTGGCTTTAAGGAGGGAGGAATTCCCTGCTCTCTTGGCTCAGGCAGGTTTCCAAACACCGGCTGTGTTTTCTTTCCTCTTAGCTTGCTGGCTTATGCCTCAGGCCTATAAGTATTTTCCTGCCATCGTCTCTCTCTCTCTGGAGCCTCCGAGCTTTTCCAAGCCTGCCTCACAGGAGGTCTCTCCTTTCTCCTGCCTTTCCTGAATGGCACCTCTCTTGTGCTGCTTCCTTCAGGCTCTCGGGCTTTGACTTCCTTGGCTCTTGCTACGACTCTCTCTTGACCTGGTCTCTGACTGGGACCTTCACCTGGTCTCTCTTTTCCTTGCCTCTGTGTTTCTCTCGGTCTGTCTTTTAAAGCTAATGACCAATTATTATAGTCCTGTTTCTCAGGGCTTAGCTATGTCCTTCCCCTGAACAGGTGTTTCTCATTAACCCCTAAGCTTGGTGATACGTCACAGCTTGGGCGTGTCCATTCGGCTCCTGACTTTCTCTGTTTACTTTCTTCTTGTAAACATTGAACCATGTTCTCAGACTGCCTGTCAGATTCTAAGGTGGAATCTTCTACTATCCCTATCTCCATGGGCTCAGTAGGGGCTTCTACATTACAAACCTCTCTGCTTTTGGTAGTATCCTTCAAGGATACATTCTTCCGAACCATCCGCTCTTGGGCGACTGTCGGCTTTCCCCTATTATCTAGTTTAAAAGCTGTTCTATCTCCTTTTTAAAGGTTAATGCCAGCAGCCTGGCTCCATCCCGGTTAAGGTGAAGCCCATCCCTTCGGAAGAGACTCTCCTTTCCCCAGAATGTTCCCCAGTTCCTAACAAATCCAAAACTCTCATCTCTGCACCATTGTCTCATCCACGCATTGAGACTCCGGAGCTCTGTCTGCCTTTTGGGTCCTGCACTTGGAACGGGAAGCATTTCGGAGAACACTACCCTGGAAATTGTGGATTTCAACTTCCTCCCTAAAAGCCTAAATTTAGCCTCCAGAACCTCCCTACCACATTTTCCTATGTCATTGGTACTGACATGTACCAAGGCAGCAGACTCCTCCCCAGCACTATCTAAGACCTTATCTAGGTGGTGCGTGAGGTCCGCTACCTTCGCACCAGGCAGGCATGTTACCAGGCGATCCTGGTAACATCTTTGTTAGTGATATAGCGGAAGGGCTGTCTGGTAAGGTTTGCCTCTTTACGTATGATACCAAAATCTGCAATAGAGTAGACACCCAGGAAGGTGTAGATAACATGAGGAGGGATCTAGCTAAGCTTGAAGAATGGTCTAGAATTTGGCAGCTGGGATTTAATGTTAAAAAATGTAAGGTCATGCATTTGGGCTGCAGCAATCCAAGAGAGCAATATAGTATAGGGGGTGAAGTACTTTGGTCCACTAAAGAAGAGCGGGACCTAGGCGTGGTTGTGTCTGATGATCTTAAAGTAGCTAAACAGGTAGAAAAGGCGACGTCAAAAGCTAAAAGGATGCTTGGGTCCATACGGAGAGGAATGGCTAGCAGAAAAAAGGAGGTGATAATGCCTCTGTATAAGTTTTTGGTGCGACCTCATTTGGAGTATGGTGTGCAATTCTGTAGACCGCACCTTCAAAAGGATGTGAACAGGATGGAGTCGGTGCAGAGGGTGGCTACTAAAATGATTAGTGGTCTTCATTATAAAGCATATGAGGACAGACTGAAGGATCTTAATATGTACACCTTAGAGGAAAGGCGGGATAGAGGTGATATGATTGAGATGTTTAAATACCTCCGTGGCATAAATGTTTAGGGAGAGAGCCTCTTTCAATTGAAAGCAAGTTCTGCTACAAGGGGACATGGGATGAGGGTGAAGGGAGATAGATTCAGGAGTGATATGCGGAAATATTTCTTTACGGAAAGAGTAGTGGATCCATGGAATAGTCTCCCAGTGGAGGTGGTAGAGATGAGGACAGTAACTGAATTCAAAAAAGCATGGGACAAACACAGAGGATCTCTAAAGGAAAAAAGGGGACTGTTGTAGTTGTTCATATGGAAGGACAGACTAGATAGGCCATGTGGTCTTTTTCTGTCATCATGTTTCTATGTTTCTATTTTCTTTGGAGACTGAGGATGAACCCAGGGTGCAAGAGTTGGAGGTCCTTCAGTACTCCTCATCCCCTAAGAAGCCAGTGACATTGCCCATGCACCGCATCCTGCAGAGAGTGCAGATGAGAATGTGGGAGAACCCCCTCATTGTGCCTCCAGTCAGTAGAAGGCTTGACTCCATGTACCAAGTTCAGAAGGCTCCTGGATTCAAGAACCTCTGTATCCTCACCATTCCTTGGTAGTTGAATCCACTCTAAAGAGGTCTAAGATCATCAAGACTCATTCCTCTGCACCCCCAGGGAAGGAGGCTCAGACATTAGACTCTTTAGGGAGAAGGTATTTTCAGAGCTGCATTCTTGTAGCCCGTATGGCCTCTTACCAGCCTGTATATGAAGAACATCGTATGCGACCTCGCTAAACTGTCTGTTTTTCCTTCTAGAGAAACTGGAGCAGCATCATTCTCTAGTAGCTCATAGCACTAGGAACTTAAAATTATGATATAAATTTGTTTTTCTTTTAATCACAATTCAGTGCATTTTTGAGATATGTAATCTGTATTTTCCAGTTGTTTTGCCTCTCCTCAGGGAAGAGAACCATTGCAAGCTCTGCTTGGCACAGTGAATCTGCTTGCTTTGTGAGTCATGTCTGTCTCTATATATTTATTTATTTATCATTGTTAGTGTGCTCTCTTACCTCATTTGTACTTTTTGCAATACTGTTCAGCTTTTCTCAGCACTCTCTCTTGCTCCTTTCCATAACTAATCGCAACTTTCCTTCTACTATCTGGCTTGTCTGTTGAGCCCAAGCAAACATTTAATTCAATACCTAATTCAATACCTATCTCCATTGCTGCAGAGTTTTAAACTTTCCTATCCCTGCTCTAATCTACCTGAGTGACTAACCCCCCCCCTCCCCCCCCCTCCGGCTGAGGCATTGTATAGCCCTTTTCAGGTCTTTCAGGTCTTCCAGGTGTGTTTAGCTCTGTTTGCTTCTGTCTCCTCTGCTTTGCTTGTCAGTTTGAGCACTCTTACCTTCCAGCTCGTGAGTCCCGTGTGTCCATTGAAATAGTGTGCTGTTTCTTTCTCTGTGCCATTGTTAGCGTGCTATTTGTCTATTTGTAAACTTGTTCTGTTTTCCCCATTCTTACCTGTCTTCTACATATCCTCACAACTTTTATTCTTCCCCCTTCCCTCCACCCACCCACCCTGTGGCATTCAGTCTCTTATAGCCATCGTCTGCTTATTACCACACATTACAGGTGTAGCTAATCCCCTGTACTCTCTTTCCCACCTATCCTTATTTCTTCTGGCCTCTGTTCTCCTCTCCATCTGTCTTCAATGACTGCTCATCACTTTGTCTTCCTATTCATCATACTCCCTAATTGTCTTCCCTTCTACCAACATCTTCACTCTTCCCCTCCTTATCTCCCCTTTACCATCCTCACTCCCCTCTCCATCCTGTCCTCTACCCTGTCATCAGCTCTTGAGCTTCACCACTTTCTTCGTCTCATTCAGCCATCTCCTCTCTCTCTAAAACAACCTCAGCCTCATTTCTGCCATGCTGTCTCCTTTCTGCCCCGTACTCTTCTACTACTCCTCCTCTCATCCGGAGATGTCAACCCCAACCCTGGCCCCCCTAGATTTTTGTCACACTCAGAGAAGAGGTATTCACGCAACACCTCAAATCTTATTCATATCCCTCTCCGTTCCCCTTCCTCTCTCCCTTTCTCCTGTGCCTTGTGGAGCGCACACTCCATCTCAGATAAACTTGCCTTTACTCATGATCTCTTTATCTCTAATGATCTCCATCTTCTTGCTCTAACTGAGACCTGGCTCCTCCCCAGAAGACTGTCACTTGCTGCTCTTTGTCATGGTGGCTATCAGTTCTCCCACATGCTTACTCCCACTGGCCGTGCTGGTGGTGGTGATGGTCTTCTGCTTTCTCCTTCCTGACAATTTCAACCGTCCTGCTGCCTTAGTCTCACTCCTTTTCCTCCTTTGAAGTCCACTCCATCTGCCTTTTCACTCCACTACCTTTCCTGTTAGCTGTTATTTATCGACCTCCTGACAAGTTCACCTCTACCTTTCTCACTGACTTTGACTCATGGCTTTCCTTCTTTCTGGATTCCTCTTTCCCCACTCTTACTCATGGAGATTTTAACATTCATGTTGATAACCCCTCTGATCCTTATGCTTTTAAGCTTCTTTCCCTTACCTCCTCATTCGACCTCCAGCTTTGTAATACTGCCGCCACTCAACAGCACAGACACTGCCTCAACCTTGTGTTCTTTAATTGTTTACCCTCAAACCTCTGTACCTCATTTCTTACCTTATCAGACCATCACCTGCTAAGCTTCACTCTTCATCCCCCGCTGCCTCAACCTTGCCCTGTCTCCTCCAACCTCTTTAGAAATCTTCATGCTATTGATCCTTTAGCTCTCTCCTCCACTCTTTCATGACCTCTTTCCTCCACTATGTCATCTGAGTCTGTTGATGAGGCAGTAGCTTCCTTTAACACTGCACTCTCCTTCACTCTGGATGCTCTTGCTCTGCCCATGCAACATCTTGTAAGGCATACTAAACCCCAGCCCTGGCTGTCTTCCACTACCCACTATCTACATTCCTGTGCCCATTCAGCTGAGCATGCTTGGCTCAAATCCCACTCTCTTGCAGACTTTCTACACTTTCAATTCATGCCTGTCTCTTTCCAGTCAGCTTTAGCACTCACCAAACAAGACTATTATGTCCATCTGACTAACTCTCTTGCCTCTGACCCTCACCATCTCGTTACTACTCTCAACTCTAAGATCATAAGATATACCATACTAGGTCAGACCAAGGTCCATCAAGCCCAGTTTCCAACAGTGGCCAATCTAGGTCATACGTACCTAGCAGCTTCCCCAAAAGACACAGGTTCCACAATGCTTGTACTGGGTCAAGCACTGATATCCTCGGTCCCTTCTTAATAATGGTTTATGGACCTTTCCTCCAGGAACTTGTCCAAACCTTTTTTAAACCCAGCTACACTAACAGCCTTTACTACATCCTCTGGTAACAAATTCCAGAGTTTGATTACACGTTGAGTGAAAAAATATTTTCTTTTATTAGTCTTAAATAGTTTACCCTGTAGCTTCATTGCATGTCTCCTAGTCTTTCTATATTCTGATAACATAAACAATCGATCTACGTTTACCCGTTCCACTCTGTTCATTAATTTATAGACTTCTATCATATCTCCCCTCAGCCGTCTCTTTTCCAGGTTGAAGAGCCCTAACCTTTTTAGCCTTTCTTCATAGGAGTATCCTTCCATCCCCTTTACCATTTTGGTGGCTCTTCTCTGAAACTTTTCTAATATCGCTATATCCTTTTTAAGATACGGTGACCAGAATTGCACACAATATTCAAGGTGCGGTCTCACCATGGAACGATATAGAGGCATTATAATATCTTTTGTTTTATTTTCCATTCCTTTCCTTATGATACCTAGCATTCTATTTGCTCTCTTGGCCGCCGCTGCACACTGGGCCGAGGGTTTTAACAAGTTATCCACAATGACGCCTAAATCTTTTTCCTGGGTGGTGGTTCCTAATGTGGAACCTTGCATCGTGTAACCATAGTTTGGATTGTTCTTCCCTAGGTGCATAACTTTGCACTTGTCCACATTAAATTTCATCTGCCATTTTGATGCCCAGTTTTCCAATTTATCAAGATCCTCTTGCAAGTTTCCATAATCCTCTTAGGTTTTAACAACTTTAAATAGTTTTGTGTCATCTGCAAATTTGATAACCTCACTCGTTATTTCACTTTCCAGGTCATTTATGAATATGTCAAAAAGCAGCGGACCCAGCACATATCCCTGGGGTACACCACTATTCACCTTTCTCCCTTGGGAAAATTGGCCATTTAGCCCTACTCTCTGCTTTCTATCTTTTAACCAGTTCCTGATCCACAGTAGTACACTGCCTCCTGACTCTTTAGTTTTGCCAAAAGTCTCTGATGAGGGACCTTGTCAAAGGCTTTCTGAAAGTCCAGATACACTATATCAACCGACTCACCTTTGTCCACCTGTTTATTCACACCTTCAAAAAAACACCTCTTCAAGGTGCCTCTGTCTCCCACCCCTCCCTCCCTTTTCTGCCCAAACTTGGCTATTTCCATGACAAAATCCACAAGACCACCCTCCAACTTTCCCCCTCTACCTCTGCAACCATTTCTTCCTTTTCTATGATCTCTGAGGAGGAAACCACACACTTTCTTTTCTCCTCCAAATTCACTACCTGCTCCTCTTATTTATTTATTTGGGATCCCAGATAATATAGAGGGTAAGGACTTAAAATCCTATTTGGAGGCACTGGTGATACAACTATTGGAAGGGGACACTGAAGGTGTTTCAGTGCAAATTGAAAGTGCCTATCGTATTGGGCCAAGAAGAGCGAATGATGACCGTCCTAGAGTGGTCTTGGCGAAGTTTCTTAGGTTCGCGCAGAAAGAAGCAGTGTTGAGAGCAGTGCGAAGACTGGGAGTAATCTCCAAGGACAATATCAAGTTACGAATAGTGCAGGACTACTTGGCATCCTTAGGACAGCGCCGAAGGGAATATGGCCCTCTGTGTCAAACGCTGACAGACAATAATATAAAATTTTTAGTGCAGTATCCCGCACGTCTGATCTTCACTCATGGGGGGGTGCGTAGGTCATTTGATTCAGCCAAGGCAGCAACATCTTATGTGGAGGAGATTGGGAGAAAAGCAGCGGCCGCACTAAGCTCACAAAGTGGAGATCAGGAGTGTGTAACCTGTGATGGGAGAGACTGAGAAATGGAACCTCAAAGCAGAAGAAAAAGAAGATCATACTGCCTTAGCGTGTGTGGAGAGTCAGTTTGGAAGTTGATATAGATGTTCGAAATGTTCAAAGTTATTGTATTAATGTTATATGTTTGATGCCTTTTAGGTTAATGATTACTAGATAAGGTTTGAGGGGCTGAATGGAATGGAGAGGGGGACATGCATGGGGTGGATGAGTTGGGAGGTGGAAAGAAGTGGAGGGGGGCTGGGTGGGATCATCTAGGGGAATGATGTGGAGCAGTTACAAAGGGAAGAGTAGAGGGGCACCGAACGCACTTAGGTGAAGTTAAGAGTAAGGGAGGTAAGAATAAGAGGAAAGATGGGGAGTTGGGCGAGTGAGAGGGGAGCGGGGGGGAATGGGGAGGGGAGAGGGAAAGAAATGGGGGATAGAGGTTGGGAGGGAGGGAACGGGGAGGAAGGGGGAAAAGAGGGCAGCCTAATCGGGATTAAATGGTTTGATTGGGGGTGCATGCATGATGGTGAAGATGGGCCCCAGGCTGGGGGGGTCCTTCCTCACAACAAGGCAATTGTTTATTGGCTTGAGCTTTATATTTACCCACTAACCTGAAGGTCATATCGTGGAATGTGTGTGGGATAGGTAATCCCATTAAGAGATACAAGATATTGCAGGCTTTAGCGAGACAAAAATGTGATATTGCAATGCTGCAGGAAACCCACCAGACTGCTGAGGAACATATTAAATTAGAGAGACTGGGTGGGGCAAGTCTGGGGGGCTCCAGCTATGGGAAGGAAAGGTGGAGTGGTCATTCTGATACACAGGCGAGTTAGGTTCGTTCAAGAAAGCATCCATGTGGGTGAGGGGGGTAGATTTGTTCTCTTGTATGGGATGCTGGAGGGGAGGCCCGTGGTACTGGGGAATCTATATAGTCCAAATGTGTTAGATAGAGTTCTGTATGCTAGTTTGGGCTCACGAGTGGAGCAGCTGCCAGAGGCTCCTATGATTTTGGCAGGTGATTTTAATGGAGTTATGGATGTTGAACTAGATACATCTAGTGGAAGTGGAGATAGGGCGCGTGTGCAGAGTGCTAGAGTGCTGCAGAATCTGAAACACAGATTAGGGATGGTAGACCCTTGGCGTTTGCTCCACCCACTGGAAAGGGATTTTACGCATCAATCAAGAGCGCATGGGTCGAGTGCTCGCATTGATAATGTGCTGGTTTCTGAACGGTTGTTTGCCCAAATAGAGGATGCGCAACTAGGGCCTATAGAGATTTCTGATCATGCGTTGATTTGGGTGGAAATAGAATGGTTAGAGGCAAACACGCGGGATAGAATCTGGCGATTCCCAATGGATCTGTACAGAGACCCTGAGTTTCATGGTTTCCTTAAAATGCGGTGGCAGGAATTCTCAACCCACAATGCTCAGCATAAAGATGATCCGGAGCTTTTTTGGGAAGCTGCTAAAGTAGTCCTGCGGGGGGACATTATAGGGTATGTAGGGAGGAAACGGAAAATGTTGATGCAACAGATTGTTCGCTTGGAACAGCAAGCAGGTAGAGAGAGGAGGAGACAAGCGTCATGTCCGTCGGCAGTGAATAGGAGGAAATTGTGGGAGACACAAACAGCCGTAAATGAGCTGCTGCATCAAAGGGCCAAGAAATCGTTTCTGTACTACCGCTTTCAGCTCTATAGATATGGAGATAGGCCGGGAAAGTTATTGGCAAGATGCCTTAAAGGCAGTAGGGGGTCTGGTACTGTGGCGGCGCTGCGAGACGACCAGGGCCAACTGCATAAAGAAAGGCGAGCGATTACTCAAGTATATCGGATGTTTTGCCAGAAGCTCTATACAAGGAGAATTGGATCTCAGACTGACATGGTAGAATACTTGAAACAAGTGAGTTTGCCAAGGTTAACGATGGTTCAACAGACAGAGCTGGATAACCCAGTGACTGAAGAGGAGGTTCAGAGGGTCATTCTAAGAGCGGGTTGTCACAAAGCGCCTGGCCCGGATGGGTTTGGGGCAGAATTTTATAAGTTATTAAGGGATGAGTTGGCCCCTTCCCTAGTGGCGACATATCATAGAAGGGTGGATCAGGGGAGATTCATGTGGGGGGAGAATCGGGCGCACATTATACTTATACATAAACCAAGGAAAGATCCTTTACAAGCTGCCTCTTATCGACCTATCTCCTTGCTGAATTTTGACATGAAAATACTGGCTAAGGTGCTGGCGGATCGTTTGGGCCAGGTATTAGGTGAGCTTGTGCATGATTCTCAAGTAGGTTTTGTAAAAGGGCGATATGCAGTGCGGAATTTACGTAAAATTGTGGCATCGCTGGAGTGGGTAAGAGATAGGATGCAACAGTCGCTTTTGATTAGTTTTGATGCAGAAAAGGCATTTGATCAAGTGAATTGGGAATACCTCAGATTTCTCTTGCCACATTATGGACTTGGAGCTTCTTTTTGTAATATGGTAGAGCTTCTATATACGAAGCCCACAGCTAGAGTGTTATGTAACGGAGTGCTATCAGATGAGTTTACCCTGGAGAGAGGTACAAGACAGGGATGCCCGCTCTCACCGTTGCTTTTTGTGCTGTCTCTAGACCCACTGGTACAACGAATAGAGGCGTCTGATGAAATACAAGGTATAGGCATAGGGAATCATATGTTTAAGCTGGCAGCATTTGCAGATGATATACTGGTTCATTTGCTATCTCCTCGGACGTCGTTGCCCAATTTATTAAAGGAATTCTCTTGTTATGGGAGTTTTGCTGGGCTTTGTATTAATATGGATAAGTCTGAAGCCATGGATGTGGCAGGTTCAATAAGGGGACATTGGAGAGGAATTTTTCCGCTTAAGTGGGCAGGTGATTCATTTGTGTATTTAGGGATACTCCTGACGAGAGAACCGCGGGAGCTATATAGGGAAAACATGGAAAGAATACTTGTAAAAGTTCGATCACAGCTTCAGGTTTGGTCTCCACTGCCCCTGTCCTTACTGGGCAGGGTGGCGGCACTGGGAATGGTGATTCTGCCTCGGGTGCTTTATTGGCTGCAAACTCTCCCAGTGTGGTTATTGAAGCGTGATTTAAATGCTATTGACCGCGAGATTAGGAATTTCCTTTGGAAAGGTGTGCGAGCTCGCATCCCCTTACATAGATTGAGAAGGAGATGGAAATCTGGAGGGATAGGAATCCCAGACCTTCGGACTTATGCCCTGGCATGCCAGGCACGGCATATTGGGGACTGGCTAGGGAATACGGAGGTGTATACGCCAAGAGCGCTGGAAGAGGCTCTTGTGGCTCCGCAGACCTTGTTGGCAGTATTGCACCAGGAAAGTAGGCTCCTGCCTGGTAGAGTGATTAATAGTGAACTGGTCTGCCCGGCACGAAGGGTGTGGCAACATTTGAATAGGCTCTGGGGTGAACCTTCAGGGGTTTCAAGCTGGCTACCCATACAGGGGAATGATCAGTTTACACCAGGATTAGAAACGTCAGCATTTGTATATTGGAGGAGACAAGGCATATGTAACATTGGACATGTGGTGGATCAAATGGGGCAGTGTAAATCTTGGGAGACTTTGCGCATGGAGTATGGACTTAGTAGTCGGCATTATTTCGCTTACGTGCAACTCTCTCACTATGTGGCTTCCCTACCACAGGATGCACTGCGGGTGGAAAGATCGGCACAGATATTAGAGTTCTTTGCACTGGGAGAGGAGTCACCGCCTACAATTGCACAGCTGAAAAGACGATTAGATGACTATAGTAGTTTGCCTGACTATAGGGTGGAAGAAGCTTTGTGGGCACAAGAATTGAATATCTTGGTAACTCCTGGTTCACTCCTTCAGGCCTTGAGTGGGATTGCGGGGCTGATGAGGGGAGCTCGATGGCGGGAGGTACAGTTTAAATGCATCCTACAGGCACATTTCTCTCCAAGACGGGCGTTACGATCCCATCTCACTGAGTTGGGCAAATGCCCAAAATGTCCCTGCTCTTTGGCGGACTTAGGACATATGTGGTGGGGGTGTCCGATAGTTTGCCTATACTGGAAGAGGATAGCTGATTTTATGAGTAGGATTGTGTTACAGCGAATCCGCTGGACAGCAGCGCTTGTGGTGTTAGATCAGCTTGGACCACTCCACCCGAAAGGGAAATGGGAACGCCTTTTGGTCAGGAAGGCATGTCTGGTGGGTAAAGGCCCGATACTTCATAGGTGGAGAGAAGAGTCAGGTCCCACCTATTGGGAATGGCGCAACAACTTTCACCAGCTGATGCTTATGGAAAGGAGAGAGGCTAGAGGAAGTGCTCGACGTTGGGCCTTATTCCTGTTAATTTGGGAACCATATATTCAGATATTGAGGCCTCGTGTCCGGAATGAAGTGCTTCAATTGGGTTGAGAAGGTCGTGGGATACTAATAATATAATTACTATGCATGTTCACTATGGGGGGTTGGTTGCTGAAGGGGGAGGCTGTGGGGTGGGAGGGAGGTTGGTGGGGGAAGGGGGGGAGAGGGGAATATTGTAATTTTTATTTTTTTTTGGCTGTATTTGTATGATTGATTTGTTGAGGAATCCTGGGCTGAGTGATCACCAGAAATGCCATTTTTTGTTGTTGTTGTTGTTTTTATATATTATTTTGCATGTTCTGTATTATTTGGTTTTCAATAAACAGAGTTTACAAAAAAAAAAAAAAAAACAACTTGTACAAATCATTTCTTTGCAAGCATACCTACAAATTAAAATGCATACAGTTGATTGCATGTGTTTTTTTCCTTGCGTGCATACAGGGGCGTGTTAACTAAAGGCTGCGCTGGTGATATATGTGTGGACTGTGTTACCAGTGTGGGGAAGGCCCGCACTATCTTCATAGGGCCTGTACTTCCATCTCCCTGTAGTTAGTAAAGTGCAATGACACAACATCGCAGAACCAGGCATGCTGCCCATCAATGTGGTATTAAGTGCATCCACTCCAAGGACAGCAAGCATGGTTTGTGTGAGCTACTAAAACCTGTGCTAACCTCAAATTACCATCAACACCTCCATTTTGTAACTGACCTGCCCAGTCCCTGCCCCATTATGCTCTAGCTGGTGAGCATGGGATTTGTAGCACTTGGGCCTGTGCTACTTAGCATGGTGCTCTAACCACATACTAAACACTGTGTTACAAAGTAGTGCACTTTTAGTGAACATGCCCCATGGTGCTCACCTGAAAAAATGAATAGGTCCAAAAAATATGAAAAAATGCCCAAAAACTGGGATTTTTTTTTAAGTAAGCATGAGCCAAATGTTTTTTTGCCCGTGCACACCCCTTTTTAAAAATATTTATTTTCAGTCTTTTCTAGTCAACGTTTTAATAGCTGATTACATCCACGTAATCCAATAACATATAATTTTATAAAAATACAACTATATAATCCTATAACACATACAATTAAGTGATACAATAATTACAAAGCAAGAAAAATAGACAAGAAAAATCATAAAACTACAGTATACTCATTGAGCGTTTAAATCGGCTGCATATATTTTTTGAAATAAAAAATGTTTTTAAACCTCTCCTAAAATGCAAATAACTTCTTTTCTTACCACTTCTGATAGTGAGTTCCATTCAGTAGCTATTTTGGAAATAAATAATCTCTCAGTGTTAAACTAGGTAGAATTTCTTAAGAGAGGGGATCTGCAATTATAATTTATCTATTGATCGAGATAACTGTCTTGGAGAACAGACTGAAACTAAATTAGCCAGAAGAATGGTATGTTTCCATATATTATCTTATGAATTAGATAGACTGGTTTAAACATAAATGGGCTTGAATAGGTAGCCAGTGAAGTTGAATTTCAAAAGGGAGTGGCTCTATCTCTCTCTTTTCCCGTCAAAATTAACTTAGCAGTTTGATTTTGTAAAGGTTGAATTTTGGTATAAAGTTTAACTGAAAAACCTAGATAAATACTATTAAACTAATCAGTCAAAGATAAAATAAGAGTCTGAACTAAAATATGAAAAACATACGCTGGCATTTGTGACCTTATTAGCCTTAACGTCTGCAAAGTAAAGCATGCTTTGCTTTTTCTTTTCTGGAGCTGTTGTGTTCTGTCGTTCATGAGCTAGGGCAGTTGACTTTTTATCCTGGAAGTGGCTATGTCAGTATTGCTTGTGTTAAGAGCTTTGATTGTTCCTTGGAACATCCATCCCCGCTGTTCACCCCCCTGCCGTCCCCGTCAAAAGCCTCCCCGTATGAACAAGGCATTTGTATGGGGAGGCTTAGACAGGGGTGGGAGGGGGCATTCCAGAGGCAGGGTGGGGCATGGTCAGCCCTGTACGTCCATGATCGACAAACTGGACGTGGGACTTATTCCACCTCGGAGGTGGAATAAGTCCCCCTGGATATTGGGGGACATCAGGCCTGGTCAGCAGAAGAAAGGTTGATGAGGGGGTGCAGGGAGTTCCCCGCAGCCCGACCCTAGCCATGGAAGGCCAGATCGGAGGCCAGGCTGCAGGGAAAGAAAATTGGGGTCAGCGGTCAGGGATCACAGCTCCTGAATAGAACTGTGGTGCCATGCTAATGGAACACCATGGTACTGCGGTTCCATTCAGGAGCCGCACTGAGCTAACTAGGCAGGTAGCTGTGCGTGCAGGCCGATCAGAATCAGGTACAGGCCCTAGACCCGATTCTGATCCCGCAGGGCATGTCTAGCCCCTGTGGGATCAGAATCAGATCTACATCTACTGTATGTGTCCCAATTCTGATCAGACGCACAGGGGCCTGCAGGCACTCAGTGGAATGTGCCTCTATGTGTATAAGCTTTGCAGGTCTTATAAGTCTCTTCTTTGAGCTTGACAGCCCAAATATGTCCTCTATTACTACTACTACTACTCATCATTTGTTTAACACTACAAGGCGTTCACAGCGCTGTACATATGGATATAAGATACAGGCCCTGCTGATTAGAGCTTACAATCTAATTAAAATGAAAAAAACATCAGAGAACTAGAGTATGGCAAGAAGATGGTGATCAACAGTGTCAAAGGCAGCAGAAAGGTCAAGAAGGATAAGAATCGAGTAAAGGCCTTTGGATTTGGTGAGGAACAAGTCACTGGAGACTTTGGCAAGAGCTGTTTCTGTGGAATGTAGAGGATGAAAGCCAGATTGCAGAGGATCCAGAAGGGCTTGAGAGGAAAGAAAGTCAAGACAATGGTGGTGAACTGCTCGTTCAAGTAGTTTTGAAGGAAAGGGGAGGAGAGAGAGAAGCCAATAACTGGAAGGACAGGTAGGATCTAGTTAAGGCTTTTTGAGAAGAGGTGTAACCTGTCAGACGGCTGCCTGGGTGAGAATCTTCACACTCTTGTCAAGTGCATATTTCTATATGATTTGCAAGATATTGTGGGCAATGTAGTTCATTCACACCAGACACAGCTGCTGACAATAATTTAGTTGTGCTCTTGGGTAAAGCCAATAAGATATTTATTGATGGGGTTATTTCTCCCAGCACAGATATGCTTGGTAGCACATAAATTAGGTTACTTGCTTGCAGTGTTTAACTTGATAAAACAAAGTCAAAAATCAAAATCAGGAAAACAACTTTCAAACTTGTCAGGCAATTAGCTAATGTTTTCTTAGCATATCTCTAACAAACGAAAAGCCACAAAGAAAGAAATAAACTGTTCTTGTAAGGTTAACTTCTGATTACTTTCCACACAGATCCAGAAGTAATTCTCTCCTAGCTCACAAGCAATTAGGTGCTGCTCAATTGCTATCAGTTATCCAGCTGAAACCCTTTAGCAGGCTGGTTTTCTACTGTGTGAGTCAAATCCTGTTTCAGGAGCTTTTCTTAGTGGAATAAAGAACAAATTTATAATTTCTTTGTGATGGCTGCTGTGCTTTATCACAGAAAGTTACCAACGGAGTTTGGATAGAGAGCAGTCCATATAAACAATATCTTGATCTGCTATTATTTCCCCTTCATCAACAAGCATAGGGTCACTATCATGAATTGGCACAGATGAATCTTTCAATGGAGCACTTTCAGGAGAACACTTATTTCCCTGCTGTCTTTCAAGGTTATAGCTAAGGCATAGATCAGTGTTCATACCTGAGCTTCCATTGTTGCTATAGTTCCTCTCTATATAGCCTGGCCAGTATGTAGTCCAGTTCTTATGTCCAGCCTTCCAGTCCTGATCCCTGGACACTGGATCTCTCTTCACATACCTTCTGGCATAGGTCTTAGAGTCCCTTCCACGTGCAGCCGTCTCCCTCACAGGTAGCCTCTGGTGATTCCTTGTTCTGCAGCACCATTCCTCTGGCTTTCCCCAGTCCAATGGTCTATGCTGGCCCTTGGAATACCTCCCAGTATACGTACTGCCTTGGACTCTTCTAGACCTCTCAAAGGCTTTTCTCCTCTTCCTTCCAGAGGGTTTCTTTCCTTCTCTATCCGTCCGGTTTGGCTTCTGCTTCTGCTGATCCTTCAGATGAAACTGATGATCAAACTCAAGCTGATTCTCAGGATACTGAGGACAATTCTCTGGATATCCAAGGTGATCATGAAGATGGACATCTGTAGAATAAACTCTACTCTTATTCTGCTTAGATGAGTGTTCCTCCCTAACACAGCGCAGCTGTGCTGAATCAGGCCCTGCCCTTTGAGATGAGTGCTTAGGGATTACCTCATAGCCCTCCTGATTGAACACACGTTTTCTCACTTCAGCTCCTCTCATGGCTGTTGGAAACCTGGTGCATTCTGGGACTGGTAGTCTTTTATGGCAAAATTCTGTTTTCTCATTTCTACCAGCACTGACAGGTTGCTTGTTCAGAGTCACTTCACCTTTTCTATAGCTCCTTCCTGAGCTATGATAAGCTTCCTTATCACAAACCACAGTATGTTTGAAGGCCACCCAGCTAACACAACCAGGGTCCTGAATGGAGCTACAGTGCTAATAGCATCCCGTTGCCATGGCACCGTGCCCCATTCAGGAGCTGCAATTACTGGCCACACGAAAGAACATCCTTTCCCTGCAGCCCGACCCCTGATCCTGCCTTCCATGGCCAGGGTCAGGCTGTGGGGAACCGCCTCACTTTTTGAAACTGGCCCGGCTCTGCAGTCTCCCGACATCCAGGGGGACTTATTTCATCTTGGAGGTGGAATAAGTCCCGTCTACCTTGCCGACGCTGGATGTACAGGGCCGACCTCAGAATCGGCTCTATATGTCCGGGGTCGCGTTCCTGCCCACCATCCGCCCTCGCTCCTCCAATGGCCCTCTCCCTCCCTCCCACCCATGGACAGAGCTCCCCCTACAAATCGGCAATACATGTGGGGAGCTCTGTCGCCTTCAGCACGATCCTGATATTTAGGAGGTCTAGACATCCGGATCAGACGTCCAGACCCGCTAAACTAGGATCAGAATGACCCCCATAGCATTTACTGTGGGCCTGCGCTAATGATTAGCATCTCTAAACCATTACCACATTTTAATAAAAATGCCCCTAGAAGTTCAATATACTTTTTTTATATCTTGGATTGTAAAATGAAACATCCCAGTTCCGCTCTGCATCCACTGCATTGCTTATATTCTTATGATTGCTAAGATTACTGCTGTTTTAGTGTAGTTATGATGATCCCTGCATTGAGCATGCTGGAAAGGAGACTTGCAAAAGATTGCATTCATATTTGCCTTATTTTCTGGTTGGATCTGATGTTTCTGCAAGGTATTATTTGTTATTTACATAATATTCTTTTTGTATGTTTATGAAAAGAAGACATCAAAGGTATTTAGCAGTTTTTTTAATGCAAATAACCCAAGCAGTTATTTGCCATATAACAAAGTTATTGGATATGTATTAAATATGTTCATTTTGTCATAAAATCAGATAGGGTTTTAGAACACTTCACAGGATATTGTCACTTGTATTGAGCTATTTGTCTTTATAGTAGACTTCTGTCTGCTCAGGTTTGAAATAAGTTATGGGATACCTCCTCTTCATGCATCTTTAATTATAATTGAACTGTTTCCATAAGTATGTATGTGGCTTAGATTTGGTAAGTGCTTGAAACAATCGTAGAGAAATGGAGAGGAAGTGGCGAGGCTGAGAAGTATCTATGATCATGAGAGCTACATCGGTGAAATGCTTCTTGAAGCAACTAACATCTCCAGCAGAAGGGAAGATGAAACTGTTCTGAAAGATGACAACTGGACACAAATCAGTAGAGCCTTCAGAACTGATACCTAGACTCCTCCATCCCTTATACTGAAAAACCAATATTCATTCCTGTACGTGGAAGAGACAAAAATATCCTAGGAAAAGAGGAACTGGAGTTCAGGATCAGCAACCACTAGGAAGTGAAGAGCGAGGGTGGTTGGTGACCTCTTTCTAAGGGTTCCAGAGATAGCTATATACTGATCAGACATGATGTGCTGTCTGCCTGGTGCCAAGATCCAGGACTTTTTCAGAGAGTTTGAGACTTATGAAGCAAACTGACTATTGTCTAATGCTGCTCGTCATTGTTGGCACAAATGATACTTCTAGGTATCCCCTAAATGTATCGAAAGTGACTTTGTGGCTCTGGGAGAGAAGGTGGACAGGAATGCAGGTGGTGTTTTCCTCAATCCTGTTGGTTGAGGGTAAAGGCCAAAAGCAGAGAAGCTCACATTCTGGAGATGAATAAATGATTCTGTGGATGGATATAGCAAGAGCATTTTTGCTTTGTTGCCATGGAAATTGATTTCCCAAGGGCTGTGGTGCAGATGTGGTACTGACCTATTGAAGAAGAAGTGAAGTATCTTCTACAACAGAATGACTAACCTACTGGGAGAGCTTTAAACTAGGATTTATTAGAATGGGATGACAAAGATCACATCTAAGTAAAAGTCCTCAGGTAAGCAAAACATTAAACACTTGTATAGAAATGGGATAAAAAGAGCAACACCTGGACAGTTGTGTATATGAATGCCCATAGTATGGAAATATAGTTCCAGAGATAGAACTTGTAATGGAAGAGGCTGACTTGGATTTAGTGGTGGTCACAGAGATGTGGTATATAGAGAACTATGACTGGGATATAGTTCTACTGTGTTATAATCTCTTCAGGAAGGACAGGATAGAAGGAAAGGGAGGAGGAGCAGTGCTAAATGTATAAACAAAAGTAATATTAAAGAAACGGAACTAGAAGGCTTATGAGACAGGGAGAAAGCACTCGGGTTAATATGGAAAGAGGGAATGAAGTACCTGTTTATATTGGTATAATATATAGACATCCCTCGCAGCAGAAAAATAGATATTTTATTGAAGACATTCACCATATTAATATTAAATGGTAAGTACTATTGATACATGGATGCTGTTTAAAACATTCTGAGCCCGATATTGAGTTGGGTGAGCTATACACTGCATCAGCACATAGCTCTGCCCGCTCACCTTTAACCCCCGGATATTCAATACCATGCCACACAACCTAACTAGATAGTAGCGATATTGGACCACTACCTGGTTAGTATCCATGGCTAAGACTAGACGTGCCAAAAGTTCGCCTAGTTTTAGCTGTGGAGCGCTAACTGAATAGCTGTCCAATATTGCCACTACCTGGTTACTGCCATTCTCCACCCCCGGAACACTCCCAACACGTGCCAATGATAACCGGATAGCATTGGGGCACGTAGGGGGCATAGACAGGGATATTCGATGGCACTAACCGTGTAGGTGCGTCAAATATTCCCGTTTAAGGCATTTACATGGTTTACTGGGCTGTAAACAACGTAAATGCCTTTCGAATATCGGGCCCTCTGGAATTAGGGAGATCTGGATTCTCTACAGGGAGAACTGTCCCAGCAGTTGGTAATGAAACTATATATGCACACATATTTGACACATAAAAAAATCAAATAAAACAAGATCAATTAAAAAAGGAAATAGTATAAAAACGGGGACATTGCCTTGTCATGATTATTAAACCAAAATTATCCAAAAATCAGAATGCAGAAAGGAGGCACATCCATAGAAAAGACTTCATTCTACCTGATAACAATTTTAGGTGCTAGCTGCTTCACCACATTCAAATGAGAGAAAAGGATCTCAGACCCTTCAAACATATAAGTCCAAGTATATCAATTTCAGCTTTAGACAAAGCTCAGGAGCATCAGTGATCCTAGAAAAACTCCCAGACTGTCAGGTCTAATAAAACATTCCTTACATATCTTTTTGGGGTTTTATCTTTTCTTAAAATAGATCATACATTGCCCACAAAGCATAGATTCAGTGATTGCAGCACATGTTTGCCATAAATCCAAACATTAAAACGCAAACCTTATCTGTTCATAAGCCCCAATGCCACTGCAAAGGTATACACTTAGGGAAGAACAACCCAAACTATAGGACATATTGCAAGTTTCCACATTAGAAGTCAGCATCTAGGAAAAACGATCTAGGTGTCATCATGGATAATATATTGAAATCCTCTGCTAATTGTGCAGTGACAGCCAATCAAGCTAATAGAGAGAAGGTATGAAGAATAAAACAAAGGATATCATGATACCTCTCCATCACGCCATGGTGAGACCACAATGCAGTTCTGGTTGTTGCATCTAAAAAATGATATAGCAGAAATGGAAAAGGTACAGAGAAGGTTGACCAAATGATAAAGGGGGTGGAGGGATCACGCTATGAGTAAAGGCTTAAACGGTTAGAGCTGCTCAGCTTGTAGAAGAGACAGCTGAGGGGAGATATGAAAGAGGTTCATTAAATGACGAGTGTAATGGAGCGAGTATACATGAATAAGTTATTTGTTGTTGTTGTTGTTAAGTGCCATTGAGTCAGTGTCATATCTTTTTCACTGTCCAACTTTTGCATCCATATGACGTTATTGAAAATAGCATGGCTTGAACGAGTCAAATCTTTGTATGAAGAGAGAGAATTCTCTTCTTTTGAGAATCTTATTTAGTTCCCTCATAGTCATTCTGCCAAGAGCAATGCGTTGTCTGATTTCTTGACTGCTTGTTTCTTTATTAATAGTTGATCCAAGTAGGTTACAGTTGTCCACTGTTTCAATTTCGTCTCCATCAGCAATGAACTTATTGATTTTGCCAGTTGTCAGGATCTTTGTCTTCTTTAGATTAAGGTGCAGGCCCATTTAAGACTGTTTCTTGATCCTGATAAGCAAATATTTCAGATCATCTTCACTTTCAGCCAATAAGATAGTATCATCAGCATAGCAAAGGTTGTTGATGAGTCTTCCACCAATCTTCAGTCCTCTGTTGTCGTCATAAAGTCTTGCTTTTCTGATGATTTGTTCTACATATAAATTAAACAGGTAGGAGGAAAGTATGCAGCCTTGTCATACACCTTTGCTAATTTTAAGCCATTCTGGTTCTCCTTGTTCCATTCGAACTATTGCTTCTTTATTTATTTATTTATTTATTTATTTACATTCTCTTATATACCGCGCTATTCTGCATCAGTGCGGTTTACATTGAACAAACTGAAATTACATTGAACAGGGTATTATAACTTGGAGAACTATTTTACAGGGAACATGGGCTATGGAGGGTTAAGTGGCTTGCCCAAGACCACAAGGAGCACCTGTGGGACTAGAAACCCCAGTCCTTCCGGCCCAAGGTTGCTGTCCTCTAGTGGGATTTGAACCACCGACCTTCCGGCCTGAAGTACCTTGCCCCAACCACTAGGCTACTCCTCCACTCCACTTGATCAATGTAAAGGTTGTGCAAGAGAACGATCAAGTGTTCTGGTATACCCATGCTTCTTAATGTGGCCCAGAGTTTCTCATGGTTTACACAGTCAAAAGTGTTGCTGTAGTCAATAAAACACATATAGATATCCTTTTGGTATTCTTTAGTCTTTTCAAGGATCCATCTCACATCCATGATGATGTCTCTCATTCCTCGTCCTTTCCTGAACCCTGCTTGTACTTCATGCAGTTCTCATTCCAGGTATGATTGTAGTCTCTGCTGAATAATCTTGAGTAGAATCTTGCCAGCATGTAAGATCAGAGCGATTGTGTGATAATTTCCACAATTAGTTGGATCACTTTTCTTTAGTATTGGTTTAAACACAGTTGGCCATGATGTTGTCTTCCAAATTTCCTGGCAGAGTCTTATAAGTATGGTAACAGCTACATCAGATTGCTGTAATATTTCAATTGGAATGCCATCAATGCCTGGTTCTTTGTTCTTTGATAAGGCTTTCAATGCTGCTTCGACTTCTTCTTTCATCACCAATGGTTCCAGATCATAAGGTACATGTTGACATGGCTGTTGGTCCACTTGATCTTTATCATATAATGACTCTGTATATTCTTTCCACCTTTTCTTGGTCTTCTCAGCTTCATTCAACATGGATCCTTGAGCATCTTGTAATATTCCAATTCAAGGCTGGAATTTTTTCTTTTGGCTTTCCTAAATCTACAAGAGTTAATCTTGTTCTTCCTCTAATAGTTTCTGATTGTAATCCCTTGCATGTATCATTGTAGTACTTCTCTTTGTTTTGTCTTGCTGCATGTTGGAAATCTCTGTTGAGTTCTTCGATTGCCTCTCTTTCTCCTCTGGCTTTAGCTTCTCTGCATTTCTGGGCAATTTTTCAGAGTTTCTTCAATCTTCCATTTTGGTCGTTTTTGCTTTTTCACCTTTTGTAGAGACTTCTCACTTTCTTCCAACACATCCTTCTTGATGTCATCCCATAACTCATCTGGAGCTCTGTCATTTGTATCTAAGGAGCAAATTGATTCTGCAGGTAGTCTTTAAATTCCGGTGGTATATTCTCAATGTCATATTTTGCTACATTCATGAGTGGCTTGCTCTTTTTAAACTTTAGCTTGAGTTTGCATACTAGTAGTTGGTCAGCTCCAGATTTTGTCTTTGTTGATGTTATAGAGCTTTTCCATCATTGACTTCCACAGATGTAGTCAATTTGATTTTTGCACAATCCACCGGTGAAGACACTACTAGTATGCAAACCGCTGCTTGTGTTGCTGGAAGAAGGTGTTTGAGATGAATAGATCCTTGGTCTTGCAGAATTCTATCAGTCTTTCTCCAGCTTCATAAGTTGTTTACTCTTTCAAAAAGTAAGAAAACAAGAGGGCACACAATGAAGCTACAAAGTAGTATATTTAAAACTAATCAAAGAAAATAGTTTTTCACTAAACTTGCAATTAAGCTCTTGAATTTCTTGGCAGAGAATATAATAAAAGCTATTAATATATCTTGGTTTAAGAGGTTTGGATATGTTCCTAAAGGAAAAGTCCATAAAGCATTATGAAAGTGGACTGGGGAAAATCCACTGCTTACTCCTGGGAAAATCGGCATGGAATCTGTCTATCAGGATCCTGCCAGGTACATGTGACCTGGATTCGCCACTGTTGGAAACTGGATACTGTGCTTGATGGACCATGGGTCTAACCCAGTAAGGTAAATCTTATGTTCTTAAGCATAGGACAACCACAGAGAATCTCAGAGGAAGGGATTGTAAGACCCGGTATTCAAAGGATTTAAGCTTCTGACTTTGAGAATTATGGGCGGCATTTTCAAAGACATTTATACAGGTAACTGCCCTAGTTACCCATGTAAATGCCTTATCTGGGATTTTCAAAAGGCACCTACACATGTAGTGCCTTTCAAAAATCCTGGATAAGTCCCTAATACGCCCAGATGCTATGCGGTTAGCATTGGGGTATGTTGGGGGCATTCCTGGGCGGAGCAAATGTTGAGAAAAGGGCTAAGTGGGTAGCAGAGATTTTCAATGCTACCCGCTTAGCCCTCTGTGCCTTAAAGCTAGGCGAGGTTTCTTCTTGCCCTTCTTTAAGGCACAGGGGCTAAGCGGGTGACATTGAAAATTGCTGCTACCCGGTTAGCCTTGGTGGCTGCTGGCACTTCCAGCATAACCTCGATTTTCACTTCTATTGCCGTGGAAGTGAAAATCCGAGCTAAGGGGGTCAGCAGGCATGGCCTGCCTAAATCAAAATCGGGCCCAATGCTTCTATATTGCCTCTTTGAAAATTTAATAGGGCTGAGTACCTAAACCTTTTCTTAAAATTTCTCTAAACTCCTAAATTTAGGAACACAAAAAGCGGGTGGCCATGGGGTGGATTTAGGCCAGGGAAAAAAGTTGGCAGTTTAGCACCGATTTTCAGCACTAGGCATCTAAATTAGGCTCATAAATTTAGGCAAATGAATAGCAGGCCTAAATTTTAGGAGCATAAATTTTAAGCTTCTTAATTAGAATGCATTTAGAGCTGGAAACTTAAGGGGTCATTTTAAAAGTCTTAATCATGATTTGGGACATCAAAATCATGGAGACATCTCCAAAGCAATTCCACAAATGACGTTTACAGACATCTCCAGTGCAGGGACGTCCAAGTAGGTAAGGGGGCGTGGTGGAGCCGCAATGGACTTACATGTTCCTGTTGAATTTCAGAAAAAACAGGGATGTCTGCAGGCACGTCCATGATTAGACCTGCTACAGGCATGAATAGGCATCAGGAAAATGTTTGTTTTGGCCTTAAAGCATCCAGAGAATGTAGAGAAGATGGAGAGTTAAGTGACTAGTCTAAGATCACAAAGACCCACACTGAGATTTGAGCCCTGGCCACATTGCTCCCAACCCACTATTTTACCATTGTGCTGTTAGATGTCCATCTTCTGTGATGCTATTCTGAGGATGTCTATGTAGACATCTCTATAGACGTCCATATCAGGCATGTCCATTTTTCTGAAATTGTGCCTGAACTTGCACGTGCCTGCTTTTTTTTCAGACGTTCTGTCTTTGACGTTCCAGATTGCACGTAGATGTCCTGTTGTAAAGTGTGCCTTTTAGGCTCCTAAGTGTGGCTGAAAATAGGATGCAAATTTAGGAGCCTAAATTTTGTTGCTCAACTTTTTCTGAATGTTGGGCCTGTCGAGCTTAGTAATTTGTATTTTTTTTCCAATCTGATATACCATCCTTTATCCCAGGCACACAGCAAGGCAGTTACAAAATCACAATAGATGTAGATGGGCACACTAGGAAATTTCTTAAGCAAACTAATGAACAGCTATCAATCTTTTTAAAGCCATTCTTTGTGTCCTATCTACCCGACTCTGTCTCCTTTTCTACAGATTGCAGGCTTTGGTCTTTATCTGCCATCATGTTTTGTGTTTTATGTTTTCTGAGATTTAGAAAGTAAGCAACTTTCCAGAGCAGGGAGAGCTTCTCTACTAGTGAGAATAATAAGAGGAATCCCCACCAAAAAGGAGGTAAATCTGAACTATATATATACTATAGCCCAAGGACATATTTTGGTTGGCTAAGCAATACACCACTTAAACCAAAGAATTAAAGTAAAGAGCCAGAGACCTAAGAAGGCCTCTGGACAAAGAAAGAACAGATTTTCCTGATCGTGGAAGAGCCGTGAAATAAATCAGAGGAAATCCCCAGGAGCTGATGTTCTGAGGAGAGCAGGGTTCCAAGGACAGAGGGTGCAGTGCAGGAACCTTTGACCAGTCTCCATAAGCTTAAAGGATTTGACTGGTGTTTGAGAAAGATACAGAGATTTCCTGTATTTGTGGAGGTCTCAGGAGAGGGCTCTAAGTAAAGGAGTATAGGAGGTCTAATAAAAGCTCTCTGCCTGGAAGTATAGACCAAGGTGAACCAAACTGTGACTTTTAATATTTTATGTCATGTTTGCTTTTATTAACTTTCCAGTATATTCCCAACTATTTACAGACTTTCAGTAAATGTTATTGACTCGGAACAAAATCTGGAGTGGACGTCACATTTTAGGAAGTGGAAAGCAAGTGGAATGAGTGATCCCAGAGGCCAGTGGCCACCCAGCCCTTGCTGGTTCCAACCCAAGTATCCCAAGAGCTGTGGCTCTAGATAAGATGCAATACCTACCTTATAGTTTGTGCTCCCAGTCTCCCCACAGTGTATACAGACCTGGTGAGGGGCTACCGATCAATGGGGCTGCACAGACACATCATCTCCTCTTCCGTTTCTTTTAGAGAGGATGCAGATGCTTCATTCAAAACACAAGCCTGACTTTGTACTACTTCAGAATCGTTTTTTGAAATTGAAATTGAAATTGAATGATTTGAACTGATTTTTTTGCTCTAACTTTGCTGCTTATCAATAGGAGGAGGGACAGAATATATTTTAACTAGATAATATGAACAGATGCTAAGAGGGTCATTTTAAAAGGTTAAGTTGTGATTTGGATGTCTGAAGACATGCACATAGATGTCAAAATCATGGACACGTCTCTGTAGCCATTCCACAAATGAAGTGCGCAGACGTCTCCGGTACAGGGGCATCCAAGTAGGCATAGGGGTACGGCAGAGGCAAAGTCTGGGGAGGAACGTTGGACTTACACATCCCCTTTCAATTTGAAGAATGATGGCGATATCTGCAGGCATGTTTATACCTGCTCCAGGCACGAATAAGCATCAGGAAAGTTGCTTCTTTTCACCTTTAAAACATCCAGAGAGTGTAGAATTAAGTAACTAGCTTTAGATCACAAAGGCCTATATTGGGATTTGAACCTTGGCCACACTGCTCTTAAACCACTACTCTAACCATTATGCTATTAGATGTTTTGTTTCTGAAATGCTCTCCTGGGGACATCTATATAGACCTTTTGATATACGTGCATATCAAGCACATATTTCCGAAATTGTGCCTGAACTTGCACATGCCTGCTGCTTTTTTCAGATGTTCTGGCTTTGATGTCCCAGACTGCAGTTAGACGTCGATTGTGAAATCTGGAGGAAATATATCTTCTTTGTCTCTGTGTGTTTCTATCTCAATTTTCTATCTTGACCAAAACATCTTGGACATCATGAGAAGGATTTTTCTAGCATATCACAGAATGTTGCTTTTACTTTTAAGTTAATAAGGAGTGAGAATTAATAGAGAGATTTTGACATTTCAGACATAGATTCATAGGTGAAAGCTGTTTATCATAAATACCAAAAATGATTGTGGTTCTGTTGAAAAATTCAGAAAAGAAAATGGCCCCAAGTGATCCTGTAACTTCCAGGAGACTAAATTGTCATTATAGTTAAAATATTTAGTGGGCTTTTTCTTAGGTGCATTTGTGTGTGTGTGTGTGTGTGTGTGTGTTTTCATAATTTCTGGCCAGACAGTGAGTATCTGAAGTTGCTTTACCTAGTTAGCCTTATGGGCCCTGCTTTGATTTGAGTTGTGGCACAGCTACAAGCCAGTACTTTTGTTATTCATAGGTAATTCTGTGAAGCTTTTGGTGCATGTAAAGCCTGTTTTACACTTAAAAAGGGCTTTCATAAAATTGTGCAACTGCATGCAAGCGTAAAAAGTACACACACAGAAAGTATGCACCTACGTTTGCACAAGCAGGGTTATGATGCATATGAGTGCACATGGGAACAGGTGTAAACTTGTATGCCACGCATTTGTGTGCTATTGCGTCTGGATTTGGAAGCCTATTTTATAAAGGCACATGGAGGAAAGATCCATAAACCATTATTAAAGAGGACTAAGGAAATCCACTGCTTACCCTTGGACAAGCATTGTAGAACCTGTGGGTCTTTTTAGGAGCTTGCGAGATACTTGTGACCTGGATTGGCCACTGTTGGAAACAGGATACTGGGCTTGATGGACCTTGGTCTGACTCAGTATGGCATTTCCTATGTTCTTATGTTCACATTGCAAATGTTCAAGAAACTATGTCATTACTTTGAAGCCCATATGTTTCAGGCATGACATCAGATAATTACTTTAAAAAGCATAGATTTACATATTTATATGTTTATATTTTTGTTGTTTGAGTGGTAATTTTATTTTATTAGTATCTGTGGTCACATGAATTTTCCTTTGCTAAAATGGGGTCACACCAGAGAAACATTTGGGAAGCACTGCTTTAACCTGTCCCATACCATACTCGGGGCAACCTCCTCCCACATTTATCAGCAAGATATTCATGCTGATAATGTGGGAGATAAAGGGAATTGTCAAAAAATTGAAACAGCAGTTATCATCAAGTAAATAATCTTTCAGTTGCCAGAACTGCAGTCCTCTTCTACTTCATTGTGTGCAGGCTAAAGCATGATCTGATCATGTATTGGGCTCTACACTCACATCCCCCCACAAACGGATCATCATGTCCTTAACCAATATCATATCAATTCTAGAATATGATCTATGGGATCAGGAATAAAAAAGTACAGTCCTGCTACCCCTCTTGTTTAGCCCTCTTTGTAATCTCCAAGGTACAAATGAAAAATCTTTTAAATGGCTTAGGTTTTAATCTATGGATGTGCACTCCACGTCCCCACTGACTCTTCTAAGTTATCTAGAGTAGGTTTATCATTAAAGGTAACCCCCCCCCCTCCCCCCCACTATAAGCTGTCCATGCTGAACAGCCAAAATGTTTCTTTGTAGCTCCTCAGAAAACTGGCCATGGTTAGAGTTTGGGGACATATGAGCAAACCAGTACTGATCTGGGTGCCCTCAATGTTGACCATTCAGAGTCTGGGCACCAAGTATCCATCTCTATGTGGATGACATCCAAAATATTCCTTTCCAATGATAGTTGGGACTCAACCTTCATGTCCTCATTAACATTGTTAATTGGATTCATTGTAATAAATTAACCCTAAAAACAACAAAAAAAAACAAAGAAAGAAAATAGGCCTAAAGTTGACATTTTTTCAGACTTCTCACATACCAGTCCTGTTAGAAAATCAGGCCCTTATAGTATATAAGTCTGTCATATACATGCATGTGACATTTATTTGTATTTTTAATTTTGCTATTTGATTTAGCTTATGCCTTTTCAGTAGTAGCTGAATGTGAGTTGCAGAAACTTCCCTTTCCCCAGTGGCACAGTGTTGCTGAATATCACCACGGACTGTCTTGGCACTATCTTTATTCTGCTGGAGCTGTCCAGAGGCAGAGTGGAAACTCATCTGGAGCATGGCAATTTCCAGCACTGCTGTCCGCATAACTGCAGGCAGCAGAAAAGCTGACCTAAGTGCTATCCGGAGAGTGCGCTGAAACTTGCTGCTATCTGGATAGTGCCAGGCAGCCAGTGCTAAAAACTGATATTCAGTGACAGCCACTTCCTGGATATCACCAAGGGGTGTGGGGGGGGGTTTACCCACAGAGTTTTAAAAAAATGCTGACCACCACAGACTGAATATTGGCCTGAGGTAATGGAAGATTAGATGACTTGCCTAAAATCACAAGGAGTATCAATGGGATTTGAACCCTGGCTTCCTTGATTCCTAACCCGCTGCTCTAATCTCTAGGCCAGGAGCTCTCAACCCATTCCTCGGGACACACCGAGCCAGTCAGGATTTCAGTATAACTACAATGAATTTTTCTTGATGCATGAGAGAGATTTGCATGCACTGCCTCCACTGTAAGCAGGTCTTTCTTGTGTATATTCATTGTGGTTATCTAGAAAACCCGACTGGCTAGGAGTGCCCAGAGGATTGGGTTTAGAACCCCTTCTCGAGGCCACTCCTTCACTCCTATAAATGAAGTAAATGGTACTTTAGCATATGTGGATTAGTTTTTTTGATCAAGTTTTTTGTAAACAAGCTCTCTTCTCTTTTCAGTTTCCCAGTCCCTTTCTATTTCATTTGCTTTTACTCAAGTGATGTTATAGAGGTCATTAGTATAAGTGAAAAATATATTTTTAATATGGCCGTTCAGAATCAGGTGTGCACACACTTTGTTAAACTACTTATTTTGCTATTTATGTAAAACTTTCTTGGCAATAATACTGTTAAACTTTAATAATCTGAGATCCAGCTGCTACAGGTGATTTAACTATTACAGTCTGAATGCAGGCCAAGTGCATTGAGGTACGAGTTGTGCCAAACATTGCTGTGTTTCAGTTGACAAGGCTGCAGCCGGGTGTGCATATGCCATCTTCATGAGGCTTGGTATTGATGAACATTAATATTGTCGTATGCTTTACAGAGAGCAAGTTCAAAAGAAACCCCTAAAAATTCTGAGTAACCAATAATCCATCAAAAACAACTCAGAATGGCGTGTTGTCTTCAAAAATATATAATGGGGAGGAAAAGACCTCAGTAAATTCAAGATCTGACCATCGCTGGATCCGTATATATCTGTTCTCAATGCTCTATAAATTACATCAATGGTAAAAAAAAAAAAAAAAACCTCACTTCCAAACCTTTTCTTCCAAAGACGTTTTATCTTCTTTTGTCTTTTTATCTTTTTTTTCTTTTTTCTGAACTTTCATGTAAAGGTGAGAGCATAATTTTAATTAAAAGAGAATAAACCATGGAAAATTATAAACTTTTCTCAGAATTGTTGTCCCGTGTGTTCATATGTTCTTCTCTTTGTTCAGAAAGCTATTCATGATCAACCTTCTCAATCACTCCAACGCTGACAGCGTTTCGCTGTGCGCTGCTTCAGTGAGTGACCACTCTACAGCCTCTGATGGGCTCTCTACACACATTAATGATCATAACATAATCGTTGTAGGTTGTCAATCACGGCTTCTTGCTTCTAACAACACAGATTTCTACCAATCATGGGTAAACATTAATGTGTGTACAGAGCCCATCAGAGGCTATAAAGCGGTCACTTCCTGAAGCAGCACACAGTGAAACGCTGTCAGCCTTGGAGTGATTGAGATGGCTGATAATGAATAGCGTTCTGAACAAAGAGAGGAACATATGAACACACGGGATGTACAATTTTGAGTTAAGTTATGTTTCCATGGTCTATTTTCTTTTATCTCCAGGAACAAGCAGGAATGAGTCTTCACATATGGGTACATCGGTACCGACGGAGCCCGCGCAGGAACGCTCCCCACCGTCCAAAAAGAAAGCCTTTGGGAGCATGCCCACATGCATGCATGCTGCCTTCCTGCCAATTCACTTCCCTCACATCAGTTCTTCATTTTCCGCGGAGCTGACAGGACGTGTCCTTGTCACCACAGAAAATTCTTTTTTATTTTTATTTTTTGTGGTCGCGCCTGCCTTCGTTCGACGCCCACCGGTACCGCCGTTGCTTTTCTTTCTTTTTACTGAAAAATTTTTCTTTTCATTAAGGAATTTTTTCCTATTTAGTGCCTGACGTCTTTTGGCCACTAGGCCTCTATCCTTTCCATTATGGAAAAGCCAGCCACTATCCTTAAGAAATGTTCAAAGTGTGGCGGTACCACTGTGTTAATAGACACTCATAGCTGGTGTCTAAATTGTTTAGGTCCTGACCATTGTCCAACGGAGTGTTTCTCTTGTAGGATTTTTACCAGAAGAAGTCTTCAGAATCGAGCTCAGCTCGATACCCGGTTTATATCGCCCATGATGTCACCAGGCAGAATCTCTTCTTCCTTCCAGGGTCAGGTAACCAAACAACAGTCTGTTAAGACTAGCCAGTCCTCGAGTGGTAGATCTCTTTCTAAGCATCTAGATGCCTCTGGCGTTGCCTTCGAGGACACTCTGGCGATTCAGTCCCGGCAGGAGTCTTCTGTCTCCAAAGCATTATCGGGATTTCAGGTTCTTCCCGAGGTTTTTACCTCTAGGGATGTACCTGTGCCATGCTCGATGGTTCTGACCGCTTCGAGCGGTACCGACACCCCCGGCATCGGCTATGGTGATGGATGAAAGACTCCTCGTCATTGAACGTAGTCTAGCAAATCTCTCAGCTACTCCGGTACCGCTAGAGTCGCTGCAGACTGTTCTTCGATTACCGGTATCGGTGCTGGTGCCGGTATCGGCATCGGTGCCGGCACTGGTGTTGACGTCGGTGCTGGCGCCAACATCGGCATTGCTGCCGGTGCGGGATCTGGCATCGGTGCGGATGTCGGTATCGACATCGGTACCGGCATCGGTGCCATCGATATTTCCTCCGGCAGCCTCGCTTCCTTTGATGCCGAGCCTGTAATCGCTTTCTAGCTTGGAGGATTCGGTACCGAATCATCTCGATACCAACATCGAGCGGTACCGAACACAGCTCTTTAAAGAAAATACGATGCTTCATCCTTTCAGGTCTTCTGATCCCGATGACTGGGATGAATTGTGGGGGCCCCTGGCCCAGGCAACAGCCTACGGGCTTAAGGCTGCAATTGTTAGTCCTTTAATTAAAGAGGTTTTTTCCCTCATCCAGTGCTGGGACTGCTGGGATTTGTAGTTGTGTTGTTTAGAAAAAAAACAAGTAGTGTGGGGACCGACAAACACAGGAATTTATTTCTTTTTCTAAAGAGCATTAAGGCTCAATGCAAAACAAACAGGATTCTCTCTCCAAACAATAATCCATAGGCATTTATCCCAAACAAACAATGAAACTGTTTTAGGTAGCTTTTTTAACAAGTATCGCTGTCTTTCAAAACCATTCAGCAATCAGCAAGGTTTCTCTTCTCTTCAAACCCAAAAGAATATCTTTTCTTCAGCAACAGGGTTCTTTAGCATTCCTGGCTAACCACATTTTCTCCCTGTTTTCACACTGCCTTCCAGGCCATTCAGGTTATAGGCTTTTCCCTTCTTTTATCCAAGAACTTTTTATTCTGCCTTCTGGCACAGAGAACAATCCATTACTGAATCTTCAGACTCCTCATCAGATTCATAATAGTCTATCTGCATTTCCTCAGGACCTGTGTCCAGAAAACCTGGCTCTAAGCCAGCATGAAAAGCTTCAGGCTTAATATTCTCTAAAAGTTCTAGAACCTTTCTCCACTGAGGCTTTTCCCTATGCACAGGGTTTCCACCAGGAACGTGGAGATTCTTTCCTTGCATCAAATGACACAATGCCTCTAACTGGCTCACGGCACTTTTGGCTACCTTTTTATTCACGCACCTTTTTGGAAGTTGCAGCTCTTTAGCTAGTTCAGGAACGGATGGCACTGCAGCCTGACCCTTGTCAGCACTTCTCTCCGGCACAGCTCCCCTAGTTTTAAAACCAATTGCAGTTTCCTTGCAATCCTGGCTTTCTTTCTGACTAGGGCTTTCACCTCTGAGAATCCCCCAGAAGTCTCCACCATTCTCCTCCACAGTGAACTCTCTGGGCCTTTCTCTGGTGCTTCTCTCATCACTGAATTCTCCAGCGTGCTGCTTCCCTGTCTCTCCCTTTCCAGGGTGTTGCTTTGTGTGCTGCCCTCTCGTAGTGCTGCCCCTCTCAAGCTGAGTCTGAGACTCTCTTCCCGTGGTGCTGCCCCTCTCAAGCTGAGTCTGAAACTCTCTTCCCGTGGTGCTGCCCTTCTCAGGCTGAATCTGAGACTCTCTTCCCGTGGTGCTGCCCTTCTCATGCTGAATCTGAGACAGACTTCCTTCTGTTTCCCTGGGTTTATAAGAGTGTCTCTGAACTACCGTGCACTGCCCTTCCCCCAGGTGTCTCTCATTAGTTTCCAAGCCTGCCCTCAGATTAGCAGAGCTTGGGTGTGTCCTGTCCTCAGTAGCTGCGTGTTTTTTTTCTATGCCTGCAGTTTGAGAGCTACTGATTCCTTGCCTGTCTCTTTCTTTAAAGGTAAATGTCTGATTTTCTCCCAATTCCATGGGCTCAACCATACTCTCCTCATCACAGAATCCATCGGTACCGCACCAGTTCCAGCTTTTACTCCTCAATTCAGAGGGGTCCCCTCGGAGGAGATTTCTTTTCAAGCTTTTCTGCTTGATATGGCAAGAATACTCGCCATTTCCATACCTGGGAAAGAGTCTGTACCAAGGGATTCAGAAATTCTGCAATACCCCTGGACTCCAAAGGAGGCAATTATGCTTCCTTTACATCAGATCCTACAGGATCTGTTATTAATGTGGGAAACTCCCTTAATGGTATCCCCACATTCCAAGAGAGTTGACACTATCTATAAAGTGCCACCTTCTCCAGGTTTTCAGAAGACTCAACTTCCTCATCATTCTATAGTAGTAGAATCAGCATTGAGGCGTATTAAGAGTGCAAAAAAGCACTCTTCTTATCCGCCAGGTCGTGAGTCTAGGACCTTAGATGCTTTTGGGCGTCGATGCTTTCAGCAAGAATCATCTCATATATTTTCTATATGGGATTCTCTCTGGAAGAGGTTGCAAAAAACTTAAAGCTTTTGAACCCTTTTCTTCAAGAGCATAAAAGAGCAGACTATTTATTACTAGTCAATCATGCTCATGATATCTCTAGATTCCTTAATCGTGCTTCCCTGGATTGTTTTGAATCTATTAGCAGATCCTCTGCTATAGCCATAGGAGCACGACGCATTGCCTGGCTCCAAGCTTCAGACTTGGATAAATGGGTACGAGAAAAGCTGGGGAATAGTCCTTGAGAACATCTCTTCAACAAGGATTGTCTATTTCAAGCTAGTCAGTTAAACACTGATAATGCTACTTTCAGAGGATTGTCAAAACTTTCCTCTGTCCCAGCTAACAGCAGATCTTCTAGGAAACTTTATTCCCCTAGGGGGAAAAAGTTTTATCCATCTTCTACCCCTCAGACAGATGTTTCCCAACAGGGGCAACATCGAACCAGGCTAAGAAAACCAAAACCTCAACAGACTCAGCAAACCCAGTAGCTACAGGGTTTCTGATTTCTCTTTCTTCCTGTATGGGGTTCAGAACCTGTAGGTCTGCCTTTTTATCGAAAGAGGCGTCTGATTTGGATCTCATCTGCACTGAGTTAACTCTAGGCATGAATCTCTTGTTTTCAAGGGAAGTTCACTCTTCTAGCTCCAAGAGCTATTGAGCTTTCTCATGCCTACAGGTAACAAGTTTCTACTTCCCTATTTTTAAAGGAGAAAAAAAAAGGGGAATTACGAAACTTAACAACAGGGTGAGTTATGCCTTTCACCTTTGACAGTTACCTGCAAACGATGTAATATTCAACTGGACAGCTTCTTGCTGAAGTTATAGGAACTCCTACTCCAGTAAGTCTTTCCAATACAGAGTTTTTTCCCTTTGGGGTCCTTCTGCACTGGAGTTTTTACAGGATGCAATACAGCATTCTGAAAACCCCTACCAGGTTTATTCTATTCATTTGAGCATAGTCAACTCAGAAGGCTTCCAAAACCCTCCATAACGGAAAGCTGAATAACCCACCAGGTGGGTTATATGAGCTTCTCTAAACAGATAGCTCACATGGGTTTCTGCTTTTTCTACGCTGCTTGCGTATTGTTGAGCTGACTCTTCAAATACTTCTTTTATCATAGCCTATCAGACAGAAAATTAGTATTACCATTCCTAATTATGTCTGTTGGTCCTTTTTTAATCACTGTAGGACCTGATATCTTTCTGCTGTCTTAATAACAGATGGTTCCAAATGAGGTTTCAGAACCCTCTTATATAATTCATCATTGCAAGGCAAAAAACCTGTCTACTATTTTTGACCATCTTCAATTCTATTCCAGCAGAATAGATTTGGTTGCACACTGGCTACCTGACAGTCAGGTCTCACCTAAGCAACCTACAGCATGCTCTCTGCAACTATGCAATAAAGCTCTGCAACTATGGTCCTTTGCCAGAGAGCGTCAGAGTCCACCCCTGGTAGGTAGCTTCCAGGCGGTTAAACAACCTTCAACTGGTAGGCTCTACCCAGTCAAGCTGCCACAAGACTGTTCCTATTTTTATCATCTTCCTTAAAATTTCCCTTAAGGAAAAGGAACCAGGGCCTAGATGACTTTGAAAGTTAAGGAATAGCACAACTCCCTAGGTTGTTCCACATCCTCAAAGGAACTCTTACAACAGGGATGCATTCCTGATCATTGCAGTTGGTCCTTATCTACTGCAATTCTTCTAATTTCCAATACTTCATTGAAGCTTAGGATAAGCAAAGAACGCATGATACTCATACTGCCCTCATGGAGAGGCAAGCATGGGTATCCCCTTATATTGCGTTTTTTCTTCCAGCTTCTACACTGAAGTTATAGAGGGATCCAGATCCTCTATCTTAGGATTAAGGATCTCCTTTGCACTCCTTCACGTACGTCTCAAGACCTGGTTATCCAAGGACTAGTCTTTTAAGACCTAGACCTCTTGTCATAAGTAAGAAGCATCCTACTAGTTTCCATTAACCTTGCATAGGATTCTTACACCTTTGACTAATAAGTGATTCTCACCGACTATTCTCAAGGAGGTCTTAACCCTTCTTGTGGTTAGACGAATCTCCTTATACAATTTGACCCTGAAATATTTGTTTACTGTCCACATCAATGCTGTTCCAGCATACCATAAGATTATTAAATGGACATCCAATTTATCTGGTAAAGTTAGGAAACTCCTTCTTTTACCGTAACCTTTTTTTATGTCATAATCAGGTTATCTTATATCTCAAACTCTCCAGGTAAAGTTGTTCTCCTAAGTGCTATCACTTAGGGAACACACATCACTGATCTTCAGAAATTGGAGGTTAAACCGCCTAGTACAATTTTTCGTCTGGATAAAGAGGTTCTAGAAACTCATCCTCTTTTTCTGTAAAGGTATTTTGACCTTTTCATCCGGACCAGTCATATCTGTCTTTTCTTTTCTTTCCCAGGGCACCAACCTGCTCTAGGGACAGAAAGATGTTAAACTTTGGACTATACAGAAGCTCCGCTTTTCTCCAAAGTCCCAACTTCTTATAAAACTCCCCTGTTTCCCTGGGGTTAGTTCTAGACATTAATGTTATGTTTCTTATCTCTGTCTGTATTGCTAATTTTATTCCTGTACTTCCCACAGTAAAGGAATTCCACGTGAGGACAATGTGATGGTTCTTAACAATAGACCCATATTAGCCTCCCCATATATATACTCTCGCAATATTTTGGGTAAGATCCATTTTTTAAGAATCGGGACTTACTATCCCTTACTAACAGTTATTTTCTACACAAGGACACCCTCTGGATACCTTGTTTAGTCAAGCTGTTCCACAGCAGCCTTTTTACATTGTTAGTTCAACTCCTACCCTCCATCCCTTGGATGCCTGAGGTCCTCGAGAGGAAGCATGGCCCATCCATTAGATTAGTAACATACTGGGGCCTTCTCCAGGCATCTCTTAGCTTGGGAGACCCCATATGTGAAGGCTCATTCCTGCTTGTTCCTGGAGATAGCATAGTTACTCACCTGTAACAGGTAATCTCCGGGAACAGCAGGAATAAGTCTTCACAACCCACCCACCTCCCCTAGGAGTTGTTTCTCTCTTTCTCTTTTTCTAATTTGTCTACTTTCCTCCTTCGATCTCAGCTACAAACTCAACTGATGTGAGGGAAGTGAATTGGCGGGAAGGCAGCACGCATGCGTGTGGGCATGCTCCCAAAGGCTTTCTTTTTGGACGCTGGGGAGCGTTCCCGCGCGGGCTCCGTTGGTAGCGACGTACCCATATGTGAAGACTTATTCCTGCTGTTCCCGGAGATCACCTGTTACAGGTGAGTAACTATGCTAATTGAAAGTATGCTTTTCCCTTTACATGAAAGTTAAGAAAAAAGAAAAAAAGATAAAAGCAACAAAAGATAAAGTGTTTGGAAGAAAAGGTGTGGAAGTGAGGTATTTTTGTCCATTGATGTAATTTATAGAGCATTCAGGCATATATAAACCAGAAATGGTAAGCTCTTGGATTTACTGGGGTCTTTTTCCTCCCCATTATATATTTTTGAAGAAGACATGCCATTCTGAGTTGTTTTGATTGCAGAGAGCAAGAGAATTTCCAATATTCCATCATCTGATCTTTAAAATACATATATAATGCATCTGCAGGATTTGCATAAATATATTTGCATGTCAGAATGTATTTGCTTATATATCTTCAATATAATGCATCCAATTGAAGTCTGTAGAGAATTTGTCTTGATTGTGTGTCACGATCTGTCAGTAAAATAAGAGACAGGATATGTTAGGAAGATATTTTTATAAATGTGGCTAAGCTGTAGCGAAGAACAGATGGGGAACAGTCGCTACAAACCTGCTGTACTTTCTTCAGGCATTCAGTTTTGCTGTTAAATTTCTCTAACCCCTTCACTGCCAAAGTGTTTATCACCTCTCTGGCTAGTGTAAATCTTGTTTTCTTATGGCAAGAAAATGTTTAAACCACAAAGCATTGTTTTGCCATGTGTACTTAAGCAAACCATGTATCTTTTTTCACTAAAAAATGTTGCAGACTAACATGTTCTAACATAATTGAGAACAAGACATTAGATAGGGCTTTTTGTCCTTTTTTTCAAGCTTGAGACTGAGAATGAGCAGACTGTCCACTGTGAGAGATTAGTAAGAGCTATCACTGAACAGCAGGAACAACTAACACACCGTGGGAGTCCTTTACTAACAGTTAAGGTGCACTGACATTGCTAATGCGCGTTAGTTGCCACAGGGCCCATTTTATGTAATGAGTCCATCATTAGCACATGCCATTATTAAATGACATCCCCCCCCCCCCCCATATAAAGAAGAGGCAACAAGCGGAGAACATCTTCCCTTTTTCTTAAACCCCTAAAATGAAACTGTGATGTTCCCTTACCAACCTGTGGGCGGCACTTTCTAGTGCAACCGGGTGTCCTCACAACTGATTTTATGCTCTTCAATATAGTAGACTTTAAATTATGGCTGTTGTCTATTTCAACAAACAAAGGCCTTCTCTCGATATTAAACTGTTATTTATTTATTTGAAATTTATTTGAAATGTTTGTCTATACCGCCCCTTCCAGAGATCAGGGGCGGTTTACATTGTAACAAAAAACTTTTACATGGAACAATATGAATGAATTAAAACATTTACATGGAACATTTGATTAAGTTGTAACAATAATTAACTATTTACATTCGCATTACAATCGAGAAGATGTTTCTTGTATGGGACGATTGTAATTTATATTCAACAGTATATATCTTGAGTCTGTGTTGACGTTACTTGGGGGAGGGGCAGAGGGTGAGCAGGGAATGAGGGGAGAGGTTAGTTGTTGGGGATGATGAATATGGTATGGTGTTTCTGTAGTGTTCGATGGAAAGGTATGTTTTTAACTCTTTTCGGAAAGTTTGTAGGTCCTTGATTATTCTTAAGGATTCTGGGAGAGAGTTCCATTGTGTGGGGGCTATATATGTGAAAGCCCTATTACTAGTGATTTGTTTAGTTTTCCGGACTGCGGGAGGAACGGTTAGGATATTCTGGTTGATTCTTCTCCTGGATCTGTTGTCCAATTGGAGGTGGATTAAAGATGAGAGGTCAGACGGGGATATGTTGTTAATTAGCTTGAAGGTAGTCATTATTACTTTATTTTACTCTACTAGGAATTGGGAGCCAATGGAGTTCGTACAGAATGGATGTGATATGGCCTGACAGTCTTGCTTTGATTATGATTCTGGCTGTGATGGGCCATTTGTAGAATACTTAGATTCCTTTTGGTTAATTCATGTAACAGTCTGTTACAATAAAGTGAGATGTGATGAGTGCTTGGTCTACTGTTCTAAAGTCCTTAAGGTCAATAAGGGGTCTAGGGTGTTGGATGATCCTTAATTTAAAGAATATAGTTCTGGATATTTGTTTTAAGTGGGATACCATGCTGAGTGCTTTGTCTAGAATGACGCCTAGGTATTTCACCTTGTGTTTTACTGGGATGGATGTGTTATGTAAATAGATTGCTTGTGATGAGGTGAAGTTTGGGTGCCTTGATGTGATCAAGGCTTCCATTTTCTTGTAGTTGATACTCATGTTAATTGATTGGAGCCAGTTTTCTGCTTCATTTAGGCAGGATATTAACTTGTCATATGAGGGGTTATGTATGGCCATGGGGGAGTATACCATAATAACATCTGCATATACATGGTAATTTAATTTGTATTTTTTTTTAAATATGGAGCAAATTGGCTGTATGTATAAGTTGAACAGTAGGGCAGAAAGGGCAGAACCTAGTGGTATTTCCTGTTGTTGAAGGAAAGTTTCAGAGGATTTGTGTTCAATTTGTACATATTGGAATCTGATGGTACAGTAATATATGATTTGACACAATCCAAACAGACCAACTCTTAGTTATTATTTAATTCAAAACCATCCTATAAACTACCACACATTCAAAAAATTTGAAGCCAACAATGACCAAGCATTTAAAGATTAACTATAGGGGTAGAAACCTCAGGATGGCTAAAAACCCTTCATATGGCGAAATCATTCACCATAGGGAATAGCCAAATACTCACATCACCTGTCTCCCACCTCCCCCAAAGTAATGTTCAAGACAAAAATTTCAAAACAGTACTTTTCTGAACCACATTCTGAAAAAATCCTATATACTTATACCAAATTGTACCAATCAAAATTGTAGACTTATGCCAAGTTGTATCAATCAAGACTATCAGTTCATTATCAAATTTAACTCAATTAAAAGTATCTCTTAACTTTATTAATAGTCCACGAGGGGCAACATATTCCATCGAGAACTTGAGAAAAGCTCATGGCAGAGCATAGCAACAGATCTTCTTTTGCAAGCCCTGCAAACAAACAAGAGCCACGCGTTTACAGCTACAATGAAAACATCACTAGCAAGAGTTCTTCATACTTATCTTCACACTCCCGTTGTTCAATGCGTCTTTGGTAAACCCAACAAAGATCCTTGTTTCCTCTTATGCATTAAGAGGGCGTACCACATGTATTACAACTCATGTAGTATATGGCCTGAGAAATTGTATATTGGGAAGACAACTCGCCCATTGAAAGTAAGATTAGCAGAACATAAATATAGCTTGTCTAAAAGGAAGACTGAGACAACTTTTGTGAAGCATTGTATGGCATCAGGTCATGCCTTTGAAGACTTATGTTGCACTGTGTTGGAGCATGTGCCCTGGAATATGCTTTGAGGAGATCGAGGCCATTTGCTGTTACAGAGAGTGCAACAATGGATTTACAGACTGAATACTTTAGATCCTGAAGGTTTGAACGATAAAATTGAATGGACATTAATTTTATAATTTTGCCACTTTTTCAACATTGTCATCTTTTCATATGCTGTGCAACATGAGAAATTACATGGTGGAAGGATTGTCTTTTGGGCATCTGGAGTGTTATACTGACAGGTTTGACGCTGAAGCATGTATCGCTGGGCAGTTTTCTGTGGGGTCAGGCTTGGAGTTCAATTGCATACTATTTTTTTAATTTTTTATTTATGGATTTCACATAAACAAGCAAGAGAAGCAAAACACAATCTTGCAAGCAAATGAGATTATTACATAGGAGCATAAATTTGTACAAGATACAAGCAAGGGAAATAATCCTATGACACCCATACAGGCCAAGATGTACAAAGGGGGGAGGGAAAATGGAGACCAAAACAAGAGAAAAGTAGTCTACTAAACTACAAGAAATAATACCATAAAGAACTCATGTAGCTGTGAGGTACCCCAGACAACTCCATTAAGCAGATCAACTATCCTAGAGCATCATCAGTAGAAATCCTAGCATTTATAAAGGTAGCAAGATCAGATGGATTAGTGAGAAAATAACGAATGGATTTATATATAACTAGGCATCTACATGGATATTGTAGGAAAAAGGACCCTCCCAGTTGCAACACTCCAGCTTTCAATAACAGAAACTGTTTACGACGCTTCTGAGTTTCCCGAGTTAAATCAGGGAACATAGAAATAGTCAAACCCAAAAGGGACTCTAACCTCTTCTTAAAAAACATTTTAAGAAGCCAATCCTTATCGGAGATTAAGGCACATTGAACTATCAAAGTAGCTGGTACACAACCCCCATCTCCAGTATCCTCTAAAAGATTAGAAACATTTAGAACATCAAAATCAATATTAGATACATCAGAAGGAACCACAGAATCTTTTTTCCCACGAGGGAGATAATAAACCTTATTCAGTGGTGGAAACAAATCAACCGGGACCTTGAGAATTTCATGAAGATATTTTTTAAACATATCAGTCGCTGTTACCCCTTGAGATTGTGGAAAATTTAAGATCCGCAAATTAGCGGCTCTAGCAGCATTTTCCAGAATTTCTAATTTATAACGAAGAATCCCATTGTCCTTAACCAAAACAGAGGACTGGTCAAAAAGAGAGTTCAACTGGGTTCCATGATCAGCTACCGACGTTACCAAAGAGTCACAGGTCTCGATCTTACCAGCGTTCTCAAGAATGCGCAAAGCATTGTCCTGGATACTTGAGGCAACGGCTGCTGATTGAGACTGGACTGCTCCAGATAAGGTAGCTATAGCATTCCAAATGGATTCGAGCGTAAAGGTCTTAGGCCTAGAAAGAGAAAAGGCCGGGACGGGCAGCACAGGAGAGGCAACCTGAGGGCTCCGTTCCCCCAATGATGATGACTTTATGGGTTCCGCCAGGGAGAAAACGTCCAACGCCTCCCTGCAATCCACAGGGGTCTGCAGAGCCTCACCATTGTACAGCTTCCCTCGAGCAGCAGACTCATCCCCCAACACGGGAGGAATAGGCGTCGCAGCTGCCAAGGTAGGGTCGGCAGTAGCAGGACGTACCGGCGGTGTTCTCTGCGCGGGGGAAAGAGATGTTTCAATTTCTGACGGCGGCAAAGTGGCCTCTTCACCTCACGCCACCAAGCCAGCACGAACCTCCACTCTCTGGTCTGGGGTCAAGGTAACGAAGCAGTCCATCGGACCGGTGGATGGTTGTTGAGGCTCTGAGGGAAGAGCCCTCAACTTTCCTTTTCTTTTCGGCATCGATTCAAATGGAACTCTCAGTGGCCATCTTGAGAAAACTCCTTCCCCCAATTGCATACTATTAATAGCTTTTAAATTAGTCTTTATTGTTTATGTGAAGTGACTGAAGGGAGTGGGTGGATGTAAATGTCATTAATTCTGGCACACTTTGGTTGGTGGTTGAGTATTTATGTGATAGAACGTCAAACGCTGAAGTTACTTCCTGGATCAGTCGTCGAGTAGTTGCTGTAAGCCCCTGATGAAGCCTTTTTCAAAGGGAAACAAAGATCTTTGTCGGGTTTACCGATGACGCATTGAACAACGGGAGTGTGAAGATAAGTATGAAGAACTCTTGCTATTGATGTTTTCATTGTAGCTGTAAACGCATGGCTCTTGTTTGTTTACAGGGCTTGCAAAAGAAGATCTGTTGCTATGCTCTGCCATGAGCTTTTCTCGAGTTCTCATTGGAATATGTTGTCCCTTGTGGGCTATTAATAAAGTTAAGAGATACTTTTAATTGAGTTAAATTTGTTTATTTATTTTATTTTATTTAGCTAGTTTTGTATACCACCTTATCCTTCAATCAAAGTGGTCACAACACAATTGGGGGATACATTTAACACAAGGGGATATGAGACACATACACTAATACTTACAGGGAACATGGGCAATGGAGGGTTAAGTGGCTTGCCCAAGACCACAAGGAGCACCCGTGGGACTAGAAACCCCAGTCTTTCCGGCCCAAGGTTGCTGTCCTCTAGTGGGATTTGAACCACTGACCTTCCAGCCTGTGGTACCTTGCCCCAACCACTAGGCCACTCCTCCCTTTGAGAATGAACTGATAATCTTGATTGATACAATTTGGCATAAGTCAATAATTTTGATTGGTACAATTTGGTATAAGTATAAAGGATTTTTTCAGAATGTGGTTCAGAAAAGTACTTTTTTGAAATTTTTGTCTTGAACAATCTCCAGGAACAAGCAGGAATAAGTCTTCACATATGGGTACGTCGGTACCGACGGAGTCTGCGTGGGAACGCTTACCAGCATCCAATCAGAACGCTTTTGGAAGCATCCCAACACGCCTGCGTGCTGCCTTCCCGCCTTCCCAACTGCCTCTCCTCAGTTTTTCGTTTTTCTGCGGAGCCAGCAGGATGTCCTCCTGTCACCGCAGAAAATTCTTCTTTTATTTTTTCATTTTCTTGTGGTCGCGGCTGCCTTCCCCGACGCCACCGGTACCGCCGGTGTTTCTTTTCTCTTTTCTTGTAAAATTTTTCCTTTTTAAGGAATATTTTTCCTTCTTAGTGCCTCACGGTTTTTTAGGCCTGCTAGGCCTATTCACTTTACTTCATGGAACCGCCAGCCACTATCCCCAAGAAATGTACAAACTGTGGCGGTACAAACTTAATTTTAGACACTCATAATTGGTGTCTAACCTGCTTGGGTCCTGACCATTTTCCTCCGGAGTGTCCCTCCTGCAATACTATTGTGGGAAGAAGTTTTCAGCATCGAGTTCCCCTCGATACGTGGTCCCCATCCAACTTCAGGGCACCGACCATCTCTTCTTCTACACAGGATCAGGTAACCCAAAAACAGTCTGTTAAGACTAGCCAGTCCTTGAGTGGCAGATCTCATGCACAGCATAGAGATGCCTCTGGCTTTGCCCTCGAGAATACACTGGTTTCAAAACCCCGGTGGGAGTCTTCGGCCTCCAAAGCCCGTGTGGGGTTTCAGGTTGTTCCTGAGGTTCACCCCTCACAGAACATACCTGAGCCATGCTCGGTGGTGGCATCCGCTTCGAGCGGTACCCATACCCCGGCATCGGCAATGGTGTTGGATGAAACATTCCTCACCAAGGATCGTAGTCTGGCGTCCTCGGTACCTACGGGGCCGTTGGATACGCTGCAGACTGACCTTCCAGTATCGGTATCGTTCCTGGTACCAATACTAGTACCGACGTCGGTACCCTCCAGATGTCCATCAATAGACTCGCTTCCTTCGATGCCGAGTCTGGAATCGATCTCCAGTCTGGAGGACTGGGTACCGACTCGCCTTGGTACCGACACCAGACAGTACCGAAGGTACGGTTCCGATGATCCAGGTCCGGCACTCTCGGTTTCTTCGATACCGTTAGAGTTGTCACCGGCTGGCCTTCATCCACCGGTATCGGATACGGTACAGAAATCGGTACCGGTATCCACATTACCATTGCTGTCGGTGCCTTCCATGTTTCTCTCATCAGGCTCGCTTCCCTCGATACCGAGTTTGGAATCGATCCCTAGCATGGTCGATGTGCTACCGACTGTCGCTGGTCCCGACCTGCGGTACCGGCGACCATCCTCTAAGGATCCCATACCTCACCATTCAGGATCTTCTATTCCTATAAAGTTGGATAGATCCCTCGGTGCCACTGCTAGTTCTTCAACAGATCTAGCCTCTCCAAAAGAATTTCCCTCTGGGGATTCTTCTTTTCAGGCTTTTCTCCTGGATATGGCAAAATCACTTGCCATTTCTATTCCTGGACAGGATCCTACACAAGGGAATACAAGCTCTCTGTATATTCATAGGAGAGCAAAGGAGAACATCATGCTTCCTTTGCATCATTCCTTGCAGGATCTCCTTCTACGAATGTGGGAAGCTCCTTTAAAGGTACCCCCACCTTCAAGAGCAACTGATCTTCTATATCAGGTGCCCCCCCCCCCCTCTCCAGGGTTTCAAAAGACTCAACTTCCTCATCATTCCATGGTTGTAGAATCAGCAATGAGGCGGGTGAAGAGTACTAAAGAGCACTCTTCTTATCCGCCAGGTCGTGAGTCTAAGACTTTAGATGCCTTTGGACGCCAAACCTTCCAGGCATCTATGCTTTCAGCAAGAATTCTCTCATATATTTTCTATATGGGTTTATCTCTTGAGGAGGTCACAAAGAAATTACTTTTTTTGACTCCTTTTCTTCAAGAGCCCAAAGGTTCAGACTATTCCTTACTGGTTAGTCATGCTCAAAATATCTCTAGGTTTCTTACTCGTGCTTCCCTAGACTCCTTTGAGTCTGTTAGCAGGACCTCTGCTATAACTATAGGGGCACGACGTAAAGCCTGGCTCCAGGCTTCAGACTTGGACAAATGGGCACAAGAAAGACTGGGAAATACTTCTTGCACTGGAGAAAATCTCTTTAACAAGGACTCTTTACTCCAGGTTGCTCAGTTAACCACTGACTTTCCTGTTTCCAGAGGCTGTTCTACGCCTTCTTCTTTCCCAGTTGGTAGGAAATGTCCTGCCAAACTTTCTTCTCCTAGGGGGAGAAAGTTTTATCCATCTTCTGCCCATCATACAGATGTTCCCAAACAGGGGAAACATCGCCCTGGTCTGAAGAATCCACAACCTCAACAGGGTCAACAAACCCAGCAGTCGCAGGGTTTCAAATAGATCATCATTGCCCTCTTGGTTGGTGGTTAGGGGGGCAGTCTGCTTCTTTCACTTGAAGTATCTGCACTAATTTTATCCTAACCTTCCTAGATATCTCTTCATGAGACATCTTTTCTTTAACGCTAAGAGTCTTTATGATGATCATGCACATACTTAACAGGTTTTTCTCTTCCTCTTTGGGGAAAAGAGAAGTGACAACTATCAATAAGACAGTTGTTTCCCTGTACTGGCATGTATCATCTCACCTGTCAGAGACTTCCTGCATAGTCAGTCTCCTTCAACTCTGTCTTACCTCCCTCTTACTACAACATTTGGTTTGTAAGAGTGGCTCTTTTACACTGGTAAGCCCCTATGGTCCTCTACCTGTTCCATAGGGGGATTCTCCTTTCCAGAGTTGTCTCCCCCTTTATTACCTTAGGGCAGCTCATCAGACAATAGGAGGTCCTACTATGTCTGTTGTTTCTTTTTCCCAATCTAAAAAAGGGGAGGGGAAAAGAATTTTTCTCCGCTGCCCTGGTAGTTGCTGCAGATACAGCAATTCCTAGTGGTTAAGCCACTGGTTCTGTTCACCACACAACCAGGGGTTCCCCTCCACTAGCAATCCTTCTAGCCTCAGTGCTAAGCCGCAAACAGGTTATCAACCTCCTTTGGGAAACCCTATTATCACGGTCTGGTTGGTTAACTTCTATTCTTCGCCCCCTTTTCCTTGGCAGAATAGTTTGTTACCTACTGGCTTTACACAGCCAGTTTTTTCTTCTAACCAACCTACAGCATGCTCTCTGCAACCCTACAGAGTAGCTTTGCACTATGGGCCCTTGCTAGAAAGCATTAGTATCTTGCCTAACAGATAACCCCAGATGGTTAGGAGGGGTGCCCCAGTCATGTTTCATGACTGGTAGGTATTCCCTACCCTTACCATCTCATTGTAAATCTCTTTTGAGACATAAGACTCAGGCCTTTCATCACGTGAAAACCTAAAGAATGGTCAATTCCCTGGCTTGGCCCATATCTCCTTTGCTCTTCTCGTCAGAGATAATTTCTTTCAGTGGCAGCTAAAGGACACTCATAGGCAGGTCACTATGGTATCTTCCTCCAGTGGCGTCCTCTATCCATTCTCCATACTACAGTTCTGGAGAGATCTGGACTTCCTGCCTGCAGACTGAAGTTATCCTCTGCATTTTTCACGTAGGCCATCCTGCTTATTCAAGAGCTCAAATTCTGAAAGGAATCTAGACTCGTTCTTGTCAGGGAGACCATTCCTCTAACTCTGCCAGTCATAACCAGGGAAAGAGGATTCTCTATGCATCTAGTCAAGCAGGTATCAACCTTCTTACTATCAGATGAATCTTCCTCTCTCCCCATATCCCTAAGGGGGATCTGGTTCTATAGACATCTCTCCATCCACATACCTGGAAACCTGTGTTTATATGCCGACATATTCATATATATATATATATATATATATCGGTGTATCTTCTGCCCATACATATCTCTCTCTATATATATATACCCTATATGTGTATATATTTAGATGTGTTTGTGTATTGCAATGAGGAAGATCTGTCCCTTGCCTTGAAAGCACAGGAATCTGTTAGATCCAGATCAGATTCTGACAGGCAGGCAAGCCACATGATCCCTAGTTGTCAGGAGCAACTTAAACAGACCCAGACATGAGGTCTACAGCCCCGCCCAACTAGCAAACATTTCCCAGCTCTTGATTCAAATGGCTTTCACCTGAGCAAGGGAACGCCCAAGCAGCAGTATAAGAAGTACTCAGAACAGTTACAAGAGGGTAAACTAAAAGGTAAACTACAGGGAGAACTACAGGGAGTTTCATCCAGGGAACTGCCGAGAGAATTACAGAGAGAACTCCAGGAAGACTCACAGGGAGGACGTCAGAGAGCTGTTGGGAAAACACATGATAGAGTCCACGGGAGAGTCTGTGAGAGTTCCAGTTCAAGTTGGAGGAACAGGAAAGAACCAAGGGAGAGATTCAGAGGAGAAATCAGCTGTGAGAGTCAGTTACCTGTGACGCAGTTTGATTCTCAGAAGCTACGTGCTGTGCAGAGTGAATGGAAGGAAGAGAGAGAGAAACCGTATGTATCTGAAGAGTGTGACACTGGGAAACAGTTACAAGCCCTAGAGAGGGAGAAATACTGTGTGGAGGATATCTGTATGTCTGAAGGGGAAGAGTTTGAAGAAGCCAAACCCCGAAGGAAACTTCCCAGGGAAAAATCCTTCTATAGCAGAGCAGAGCAGTTCCACTATCCACAGCAAAGTATTAAAGGTAGGACACAACGAGGCTTTAAAGGGAAAAGCTATTCTAGGAAGTGTGTCTCTCCTCTCTTATATTCTGAGCTATACAATAGCAGTTTGCCTTACCTTAAAGAGGGCTGGTCAGATAAGCCTGTTGAAGACACGGCACTGAGAAGTTTACAGACATTTTGTTATAAGGAAGATGTTTGTCCAGATAAAGCACAGCAGGAACCAATGCTAATAGATTCTGCTAGTGAGCTGTCTACTGATGAAGCGATGGATTGTACATTAACACTATCTGACAAAATTACTTCTTTGTGCTGAAGCCAGAGTTAGAGCACTGCTTAAGGAAGTTGTGAAAAGCACAGAAGTGATGTCTGGAAAAAGGAACTGAATAATAAGAATAATAAGAAGCAAGAAGCTGTATTTGATTTCCTTTATTTACCTGCCAGAGTGTATGGCTTTTGTCCTTACTTTTGTTGTATTATACTTTTGAGAATCCAACCCCGGGAGGGGAATAAATCCTTATTTGAACACCTGACCCATTCGTGTCACAACTACTCCTTTCAACGAAGAGGGTCATCCGGCAGTCTAGCTGCTCGCCTAGGCCACAGTCTAGTCCCTGCCGTGACAGTATATATATATATATATATATATATATATATATATATATATATATATATATATATACATTTATAGATCTAGTGAGATATATTTTTTTAGGTAGATATGTATCCACATACTTATCTATCTGTCTGGTTAGGTTCAAATATCCTTACATTCCTATATGATCCTGACAGATGGGCACTACCCCTATCAATGCTGTGCCAGCAGACTTAGGGTTCTACACTTATAACCACTTCCTGTGGTAATTAACAAATTTTTTCCTTACCATAATCTTTTAGGGTTAGGTATTCCTGAAGCTCTCCATGTACCTTTTTCTTTCCTAATTGACCCCATTTAGGAAAGACATTGCGGAGCTTCAGTTAATCTAAAGCTTAGCGCTCCTGAGTCTGTCCTTACTTTCTTATCAGATACAAGGGTCTCCATACCCTTTCTCTTCTACATGGACTGATTCCATTCCCAGTCCAGTTGGGTCAGACTCATTTTTCTTTTGGTCCTAGGTTTGTACTGTTTTTGGACCAAAACAGCTTAAGCTTTCTTTAATAGTACCTTATGCGTCTTCCGCTGAAGCTCTACCTCTTATACTACCCCAGTTTTTCCCCTGGGGCTATTTCTCACCCTGAAGGGTTCTGACCTCCACTTGTTTTTTCTACTTTTATTACCTCTACTTCTCAGTGAGGTACCCCTTGAGCTCCTTCACTGGCTCTTCTAACAGATCCATATGAACCTCAGTAGACTTTTGCAATGCCAACAAGGGAGGCCCAGATTACAATCTTTTACTACTAAATACCCTCTATACGGGGTCTTCCCCTTTAGAAGCCTGTTCTAACCCAGCTGTTCCACAGCTCCTTTTCTGTATTCAACTCCTACCCTCCATCCCCAGGATGCCTGAGGTCCTGAAGAATAGCATGGCTCTTTCTAGACTCGCAACATGCTAGGACTCCCTCTGGGCATCTCAGCTTGGGAGTCCCCATATGTGAAGACTCATTCCTGCTTGTTCCTGGAGATAGCACAGTTACTTACCTGTAACAGGTGATCTCTGGGAACAGCAGGAATAAGTCTTCACAACCCACCCACCTCCCCTAGGAGTTGCTTTTCTCTATCTCTATCTTTCCCTTCCTTGCTCTCTCTCTCTCTTTGTCTCAGATTTAAAACTTAACTGAGGAGAGGCAGTTGGGAAGGCGGGAAGGCAGCACGCAGGCGTGTTGGGATGCTTCCAAAAGTGTTCTGATTGGACACTGGGAAGCGTTCCCGCGCAGACTCCGTCGGTACCGACGTACCCATATGTGAAGACTTATTCCTGCTGTTCCCAGAGATCACCTGTTACAGGTAAGTAACTGTGCTTTACTTTGGGGGAGGTAGGAGACCAGTGATGTGAGTATTTTGCTATTCCCTATGGTGAATGATTTCACCATATGAATGGTTTTTAGCCATCCTGAGGTCTCTACCCCTATAGTTAATCTTTAAATGCTTGGTCATTGTTGGCTTCACGTTTCTTGAATGTGTGATAGTTTATAGGATGGTTTTGAATTAAATAATAACTAAGAGTTGGTGTTTGGATTGTGTTGTTTACTCTTAGGGTAGTTTTTTAAAAATATATTAGTAATATATGATTTGAACCATTTGAGGGTTTGTCCTTTTATGCCTATATGCTTAAGTCTAGAGAGGGAGGGCATTGTGGTTCACATTGTCGAACACAGATGTGATGTCCAGGAATATGAGGATAAATGCTTGTTTAGCGTTATCCATCACTCGGATGAGGGTGTCAACTAATGCTAATAGGAGTGTTTCGACCCCATGGAAAGGACGGAATCCATACTGATGTTCGTCTAGCGGAGCAGATGAATCTATGAAATCTTGGAGCTGTCAATGACTTTGGCTACGAATGGTATACTGGCTATTAGCCTATAAGATGATGGTTCATCCTTGTAAAGGTTTTTGTTCTTCAGGATGGGACATATTGTGGACAGCATGAGTGAGTTTGGCATTATACCTTGCTATAGAGATTGGTTGACTCTGTGTTCAATAAGACAAAGCAAATTTCAGTTTTGGTCGCTTTGATCCAAGCAACTGGGCAGGGATCTAGGGGAGAGGTGGTAGTATTGATTTTTTTATTATGTCTATTATTTGTCTGTAGTCTAAGATGTGGAATGATTGCCAACTATTGGTATTAGCTGTGAGCGTTGTCAAGGGGAATGAACTTAAGAGATCCTTGCGTTTTAGCTTGTTGGCATAGTAGTCTGCTAGGATTTGGGGTTGAATAGATAGTTTGGAGGAGTCGTCTTATGGGGATTTGGTTATAGATGTGACCATTTCAAAGAGCTCTCTTGGTTCTTTATTTAAAGCTTTTGTGTGATAGGCTCATATTGCATTCTTTATTGCTTCTTTGTAGTTGTTTAGCATTGTCATGTAGAGGGTTTTGTTGTCTGTAGGCTTTTTCAATCTCTATTTGCATTCTATTTTCCTGAAATCTTTTTTTCATTTTGATTAATTCAGCTGTATACCATTTTTCAGAATGTTTGCGAGGAGGTTTCAATGTTTTGGTTGTTGGTTTTGCTGCTGTAGCAATTCATGAATTCCAATTTGTTAGTAAATCATCAGGGTTATTTGAGGAGGAATCCAGTTGTGTTATGGTGGAATTTATGAAGATATTTCTATCAAATGGTATGAATCGTGATGATTTAAGATGTAGGTAAGATGATGTGGGGGGGGGGGAATGGTAAGGAATAGATGAAGCGGATGAGAGAGTTGTCTGACCAAGGGATCTGTGAAATTTTCAGGGGGGGGTGTGTGAGTTGAGTGTTCAGTTGTTTGTTTTGGGAGAAAAACCAGGTCTAGTATGTTTCCCTTGCTGTGGGTGGGATGCTGTATTATTTGCTGATAACCCGTCTCATCCATTGAGTCCAGGAATGCATTTATTTGAGTGTGGGGGAGGGATGAAAGGTTGAAATCTCCTAGGATTATATGCGGCTTTCTTAATGGAGAGGAGCAGATGGATTCAAGGATTGCTGTAATGTTCTGGTGACTGGGTGTGGGAAGTCTGTACAGAAGGCATATTGCTATGGTTTTTTTCAGCTTTGAGAAGGTCGGTACCATCATGGTTGCTGCATATGGTAGGGGAAATTTTTAGTTCTTCTTTAGTAATCACAAGCTCTCCACCACTTCTTTTATGGACCCTGATGCAGTTAGAGAGGCTATATCCTTGGACCTTTAGTTGGTTAATGAGGACATTGTCCGTGTCAGAGAGCCAGATTTCCGTGGATATCATGGATGAGTGGGATTTTGTTTCTTATGGATCTAGTATTAATTAGAATAAATCTTAATGGAATAGATAATAGTGTACTGTTTAGGAGTATGCTTGGTGAAGTATTTATATATACTTGGAGTGGAGGAGTGGCCTAGTAGTTGGGGCAAGGTACTTCAGGCCGGAAGGTCGGGGGTTCAAATCCCACTAGAGGACAGAAACCTTGGGCCGGAAGGACTAGGGTTTCTAGTCCCACAGGTGCTCCTTGTGGTCTTGGGCAAGTCACTTAACCCTCCATAGCCCATGTTCCCTGTAAAATAGTTATCTCCAAGTTATAATGCCCTGTTCAATGTAATTTCAGTTGGTTCAATGTAAACCGCACTGATGCAGAATAGCGCGGTATATAAGAGAATGTAAATAAATAAATAAATATAGTGGCAATGTCAGCTATCCTGAGAGTGGGGGAGGTGAGAAGCATAACAAATTCACCCTAGTTAAGGGTCCCCTTCTAGGAGTGCAGGGAGAGAAAGCCACAGCCAGGTTTCAAAGACAGAAAAACCCCAGCTGGAACAGGTTTCAGCCAATGACTGGTAAAGTAAGAAAGAAGGATTGCAAGCATGAGGACCAAAGCCCTTACTTTAACAAGTGCATTGAGTATTCTAATATCAGAAGGCAGGGGGATTACCAACACCTGGGAACAAAAGAGGTGGGTTTAGAACCCTGGAGGTATAAGCCTGGGTTAGATTATGCAGTGAGAAGAGGGAGACGAGAAGGAGAGCAGCCGGGAGAGCAGCTGAGACAGAAGCAGAGAGAAGGAGTTGATTCTTGGAGAAGAGCTGAGCTACCCAGAGTTGAGAGAGCTGAATTCCCTGCAACAGGTTGGCAACAGAGGTGGGGACCAGGAAGTGGAGAAGCTTTCAGACCACCAGAGAGGTTGTCAGCTGAGCAGTCTGACCAGGTCGGTGAGTCAGAACCCATGCAGTTGGGAGAACCAGTGTCAGAGTTGGGGGAAGAAGATTGCTTTATGGATTGCTCTCTATGCCAAGCTCTAGACAGGAGGTCTTGAGGAAAAGCTAGCCCTGAAAGAAGTAATTCTCCTTGGAAGTTAACCATATGGCACAAGCAGTGTGAAGGTAAATTCCTGTCTGTTTTAAAAGAGAAATTTACTGCAACATAAGCCTGATCAGGAAGCTCTGATTCATGCTCATTTGTCACCTGTGTTTGAACTGTGCACCGGCAAGAAAAGTCAAGTTAGCTGCTATAAGAGTTTTTGCTTGCTCCTCTCCTATATGAAAAGCCTGCTAAGAGCTTTGATAACAGCTTGGAATGTTTGTTTTGTTCTAAGTTTGGTTTCACGTAGAAATGCAGCCTAGAGAGGTTTTTGAGGCTGGCAGAAACCAAACTGCTGTAGAAGAATTAAGCTTGAATTTTTCTTTATGCTCTGATTAACTAGGACTGAAAAGGAAAGTGGCAGCCTAGTTTCTAAAGGCAATTGCTTCTGCAAGTAAGAGGACTTTAAAAAGCCATTTCTGAGTTCTTTTGGTTTGTTTGCCATTATTTGCTGTACCTTAAGCAAATCCTACAGTTATAATCCTGTAAATGATACCTTGAACCTGCTGTGTTTTGTGTTATGGAAATAAACTTACTGTTACAAGCCTTACCCTCGGTTACCTCAACTACAAACCTTCTACTTAAAAGCACCAACATATTTTAGCAGCACTACACTTCCCAGAAGCCAACACGAAGAAATAGGCTGCTAAGAGCTGATAGAAGAAGGAACCCTCAACCATCACGCCCCTTGACCACTAGAGGCAAGTGGCTTCGGGCGTTGTGCTTGTGACATTGGCGTAGTTTTTCGGATTTTGCCTTCAGGATATACAAAGGATATACAGCAATAAGGTACACAGCATGGACGACTGCTGGAGCTTCAGGTGGATTCACCGGTGGAGTCAGCTGGAGGGCAGAGCAGGCCAGCCGTGAAGCATCATAAAGACAACCCTTTGGAAGCAAGAGTCAACACCTGGGTCAGGTAAAGCGTACCCAGGTGGGGGTTGGCTCGGATAAAAAGGAAAAAAAAAATAGTGAATGCTTTTGAGACAAAGGGGACAAGGAGGCTGTTGAGTGGTGCCTCCCTTGGTGTCTTGTGTTTTTCTTGTAGGTATCCTTGAAGATGGAGTCCAAGGAGTTAATTCGATGGATGGCAGCACAGTTCCAGCGCCAGCAAGAGTTGGCACAGCAAGCTCAGGAGAGAGCAGTTGCAGCTATCAGGGACCACAGCAACCTGTCTTGGACTTAGTGGCTGCCCTGGTTGCATCCAAAAGGCAAGAAACTGGAGGAGAGCCGGTACCAGCAGGACCATCAGTTCTTCAAATGGACAGGCTGGTAGGCCCACCCACAAGTGGGGCCTTTAATTTTGGCAAGCTTTCATCTGAGGATGATATAGATGACATTTTAGAATCATTTGAAAGAGTAGCACAAGCTGTGGGATGGCCAGCTAGCCAATGGGCAGTGCGTTTAGCGACCTCTTTAACAGGGGAAGCACTGGCTGCATATAGGGCTATTCCAGCTGCCCAAGCCCTGGACTATGATACTGTAAAAACGGCTATTAGAGACCTTTTGGGGTTGACAAAAAATGTATATCACAGGATGTTCAGAGCCACAGCCCTTAAGGATGGAGAAACTCCAAAGGCATTAAGCCAAAGGATTTGGGGCCTGGCATTAAAGTGGCTGACCCCAGATGGGAAAAATATGGATATGGTATTAGATGTGATAGTATTGGAGCAGTTTATGGCAGCAGTGCCAAGGGAAATACAATCATTTCTGATTCAACAAAACTGCCAGAGCACAAAGGAGGCAACTCTGTTAACTGAGCGCTACATGGAAGCTGAGTTAGCACGTCAGCCAAAAGGGGGCGCTCCAAAAATGAAGGCTGAAGCCAGTTTTGGTTCATCAGAAATGAAACTGGGAGATAAAACAAGCTTTATGAAAACTTATGTGCCTGCTCAGCAGGAAAAGTGGTCTAAAAAGAAGTGAGGAGATGGGACACTTACAAAGAGGATGCAAGGCTCGTACTGGGTTGGTTGGTACAAGTGTGAAGCCTCTTGGAGAGGGTTTTCTCCTAAGTGTGATTATACAGGGGATCCCTACCAATGCTTTGCTTGACTCTGGGGCTGACCAAAGCATGGTATCCCAGAAGCTTTGGCAGGCCATTGAGGCCCAAGCAAAGTATGTCCAGAGGAGACCAGAAGGTCATGTCCAGATCCGTTGCATCCACAGGGCTGCCTCTTGTTACCCCGTGTATACATTGGAGATAAAAGGGTTAGGGGTACAAAAAAGTATTCCCGTGGCTGTGGTACCAAAGCTTCCCCACGACCTAGTGTTAGGAAGGGATTGGCCCCAGTTTAGGAAAGGGCTAGAGAAAGGCCTTGAGCAAAAGGCAGGAGGGATGGTAACAGTTGTCCCTGGCCCTTTTTTTGGGAATCCCAGAAAGCCAACTGAAGAGGTCCCCATGTTAACTCCCACGGAACGAGGAACTTGCGGATTTGGATCCAACGGACGGGCCAGGCTGGAAGCCCTGACAGCCACCTCGGAAGAGAGAAGAGAGGAAGCTGAGAAGGAGGATTTGGGTCCACAAGTAACAGAGTGGAGGAAGCATCAAGAGCCCCAGGTGGGTGAAGAATTGTCCTTGGTCCAACGGCAGGAGTAGGCCAATCTGTTACAGCGGTTTCCAGATGTCCTGACGCCGGGCCCTGGTGAAACCCAACTCGTTGCCCATGAGGTTATAACCACACCAGGGAAGGTGATTCGACAACGACCATACCGGTTACCGGAGGCTAAGAAAGAGGAAGTAATTGCACAGGTACGCGAGATGGTAGATATGGGAGTCATAGAGGAGTCAAGAAGCCCGTGGTGCAGTCCAATAGTGCTTGTTCCAAAGCCGGATGGCACTTTACGGTTTTGCATTGATTTCAGACAAGTAAATGCCATCTCAGTGTTTCACGCATACCCAATGCCCAGGATAGAAGAGCTACTGGATCGCTTGGGACAAGCCCAGTTTTTGACCACATTAGACATAACAAAAGGGTATTGGCAGATTCCCCTGACCAGGGAGTCTCGGCCAATTTAAGAGGATGCTCTTCGGACTCCATGGTGCCGCAGCAACTTGCCAGAGACTGGTAGATCAAGTCCTGCGCCCGCACCAAGAATATGCTGCTGCATACATGGATGACATCGTTATCTACAGCCGCACCTGGGAAGAGCACCTTCCAAGGATTGAAGCCGTCCTCCAGTCTATGAGGCAGGCGGGCCTCACATTGAACCCGAGCAAATGCACCTTTGCCAGGCGGGAAGTAAAGTACCTGGGGCATATGATTGGACGCGGAAAGGTCAAGCCCTTAATCGACAAGGTTGAAAGTATCAGGAATTTCCCAGGCCAAAAACAAAGAAACACTTGAGAAGTTTTCTGGGCCTGGTAGGTTACTATAGGAGGTTCCTGCCCCGCTTTGCAGAGGAAAGTTCCATATTCACTGATATGTTGAAGAAAAACTATCCGAACCGTCTTAATTGGACCCCGGAAGCTGATAGGGACTTCAACTGATTAAAAGAGAGGCTTTGCACGGTTCCAGTATTGTGTGGTGTGGACTGCACACAACCTTTCATGGTGCAAATGGATGCCTCAGAAGCAGGTCTAGGTGCGGTCCTATCTCAGAAGTATAAAGGGGAGGAACACCCAGTAATGTTCCTTAGCATAAAGTTATCCCCGGCGGAGCGCAACTATTCCACCATAGAGAAAGAGTGTCTTGCTATTAAGTGGGCAGTAGATGCGCTCCGATTCTATCTTACAGGCCGGACGTTCTTACTCATCACAGACCATGCACCTTTGAAGTGGCTTCAGCAGATGAAAAACCACAATGCAAGGCTAACTAGGTGGTACATGGCCCTGCAAGATTTCGACTTCAGAGTGGAGCATCGGGCAAGAAGGCCATACCAAAATACAGGTGCTTTATCCCGAATTACCGACTGTTTGGAGGAACCCCAATCCCCTCCAACAGCCAGTAATATCTTAAGCAGGGGGTATGTGGCAAGGTCAGCTATCCTGAGAGTGGGGAAGGTGAGAAGCATAACGAATTCACCCTAGTTAAGGGTCTCCTTCTAGGAGTGCAGGGAGAGAAAGCCACAGCCAGGTTTCAAAGACAGAAAAACCCCAGCTGGAACAGGTTTCAGCCAATGACTGATAAAGTAAGAAAGAGGGATTGCAAGCATGAGGACCAAAGCCCTTACTTTAACAAGTGCGTTGAGTATTCTAATATCAGAAGGCAGGGGGATTACCAAAACCTGGGAAAGAAAGAGGTGGGTTTAGAACCCTGGAGGTATAAGCCTGGGTTAGATTATGCAGTGAGAAGAGGGAGACGAGAAGGAGAGCAGCCGGGAGAGCAGCTGAGACAGAAGCAGAGAGAAGGAGTTGATTCTTGGAGAAGAGCTGAGCTACCCAGAGTTGAGAGAGCTGAATTCCCTGCAACAGGTTGGCAACAAAGGTGGGGACCAGGAAGTGGAGAAGCTTTCAGACCACCAGAGAGGTTGTCAGCTGAGCAGTCTGACCAGGTCGGTGAGTCAGAACCCATGCAGTTGGGAGAACCAGTGTCAGAGTTGGGGGAAGAAGATTGCTTTATGGATTGCTCTCTATGCCAAGCTCTAGAGAGCTCTAGAGCTGATAGAAGAAGGAACCCTCAACCACCACGCCCCTCGACCACTAGAGGCAAGTGGCTTCGGGTGTTGTGCTTGTGACAATATATATATATATATATATATATATTAGTATGTGATTTGACCTTTACTGGTTTAGGTTGTGTCCTTTAGAGGGTTGATATTTATGCGGCAAAAGGTGTCTGTTTTGTCTTGGATAGTAGTTTAGGGTAGGTATGAGGAAAGGTTGGTAAGGATCATCTGTGGGGGAGAGGGCTTTGAGTATTCGAGCAGATATGAGTATGAGGACTAATGCATACATCATCGTTATTTTAGGTTCCATTTCGTCCTGTGTTTGTTCTAATTTGGGCACAGTTATTTCTCAGGATGCAATGATCATACAATCGGATAATTGAACAAGGGTCAAACAGATAATTCTGCATGGGCAGTGCACAAAAGGTTGTGTGATGAATAATTAGTGTGTCAGTATACAAATGTATTTAAGTGGTATCTGCCAGCTTGCAGGGAGAAGTAGTCACAATGTGGTATTTGACTTGGGTGCTAACAGAGTATGTTGCTAAGATGGTATCAAGATTGGTAACACATTAGCAAAATTGGAGAGATGTTCTTTGGAAAGTAGCAGTGGTCAGGACAGAATGAAGTGGGATACCTGCAATTATTATTATTACTTGGCTATCTGGTAATGTTTACCCATCTTCTCTCTGGAAGTGTTACAAGTGTATGGCATGACAACATTTTAAAGTAATCATATTCCAGTTGAAGAGGGGCTATGCATAGCACAGTGAGGCAGTGGTAACGTGGCAAGGGTTCAAGCCCTGGGCCTCTGGTATACCTCCAAAAGCACAACCCTGATTCTAAAAACAGCTTATTTTTATTAGGGTGGTCCAGGTTTAAACACCAAGGAAGCCTGTCTTTCCTAGCAGGCCAAGAGTACAGGTCCAAAGAAATAAAGTAGTTGAATTCAAACACAAAATCCTTGTCTGCAGGGCGGCCAGCAATGGGGCACACAAACAAAGGTTTTTTAAGTCTTCTCTGGCAGCATGGAAAACCTGTGCCACCTTGCAAGCAATGAACATCAAACTTCCCCTTTGTAAAGCAACTTGTATTACTTACCCTAGGTAGGAGTGTAGTCTGGAGTCTGCTTCTTCCTGCTCTGGGCCTCTCCACTTTTGCTAACTTAGGCGTTTTTATACTTCCTGGTTGGATCCCAGCTCACTATCTTGGTTAAGGTGGCCTAAAGTTCTACACACTTTGTCATATGATATTTTATTGTGTAGACACTATTTTCACAGAGAAAAGAAACGTTAGGTCTAAGATTTATTTCAGTGGTGTCTGTAAACCTCTACTGATTCTTTTGACGCATCCCATCTTTCTATGTAGTTATCATAAACAATAAAACATTCTGTTGTAGGTTGTAATTTTTTAAAAATTAGGCAAGATTGGAGTGTCAGAAATGTTGGTGATATCTTTCCTTCCTAAGATTTCTTTTTTATATTCATCCATTCGCATAAACTGGACAAAAACCTGCGTATGCCTTATAACACTATACAAATGATAAGCAGTAGTAATAGTAAAAGGTGTGACATGCTAGTACTCAGGACTGAACCGAGCCATAAATGTGCTCTGTGTGACCTGACATCCAGCATGCCCTCCCCCCTCCCACCACAGGTTTGTCATTTGCTACATGCCCAGCATCTCCCCATTTTACCTCCATGTCAGCCGGCTCCTCCCACACTGCCTGCCCTTGCCCAGCTGCCGTCACTTTTCGGGTTCCCTTGGCAGCAACGGACCTCCAATTGAAAAAAAACCTATGCGAGTCTTTCGGACGCCACGCTTGCACGCAGGTCTGATCCATCCCTCTCTTCCTCCTCTGACGTAGGCTCACTTTGGAGGAGGGAGGGACCAGACCAGCCATTCATATGCAGGTCTTTGCATCTCTGCACTTGAATGGCTGGTCTGGTCCCTTCCTCCTCTGACGCAAGAAAACATCAGAGGAGGGAGGGATCAGGCCAACATACAAGCGCAGAGTCAGAAAGACCCAAGGGGTCTTTTTTTCAATTTGAGGTCCGCTCCGTTGCTGCCGCCGCCAAGGGAACACAAAAAGCAGTGGCGGGACAAGGGTAGGCAGTGTGAGAGGGGGGGGGCTGATGCCAGCAATCCAAAATGCACCCTTATTTTGTTGCACCACCCACACAGGGCTGGTTGCAGTCCTGCTAGTACTTTTCACTATTTTTTAACAGGCTTTTATACCACTTTAATCAAAGTGGTTTATATTGTAACTTAAACTTGCTAATATACATTAAACAGGGACATTGATAACTTGGATTCTTCTGAGGCAATGGAGGGTTAAGTGACTTGCCCAAGGCCACAAAGAGTGCTAGTGGGAATCGAACCCTGGTCTCCTGGTTCTTAAGCCACTGCTCTAACCACTAGGCTACTCCTCTACTCACAGTGCTGCAAATTGAGGGAGTTGTAGTTAATAAAACTACAGGGAAGAATCATGTTCAACTTCTGAAACCAGTGCAATTGATGGACAAAATGGTGCCCCTACTACTACTACTACTGAGCATTTGTATAGCACTACAAGACGTACACAACACTGTACAGATATATGTAAAAATGGTCCCTGCTCATCAGAGCTTACAATCCAGTTAAGACAAAAACACAGTAGCTGTAGACATGGGATACAGTTAGGAGGAATGGTAAGGAAACACAAAAGAGATCTGGTGAGTCAAGATCTGAAAGCAGCAGCAAAGAGGTGCATTTTCAGCCTGGATTTGAAAAGGGCCAGAGAAGGCGCCTGACGTACAAACTTAGTTAGTTTGTTGCAGGTATAAGGAGCAGCAAGGTGAAAGAAATGAAGTCTAGAGTTAGCAGTAAAAGAGAAAGGCACAGATAGAAGTGATTTGCCAGAAGAGCGAAGTTCCCGAGGAGGGGTGTAGCGAGAGATAGGAGAGGAAAGTTAGTGAATAGCTACAGAGTGAATGCACGTATAGGTCAGCAAGAGAGGTTTTGTACTGGATGCGGAAATGGATGGGGAGCCAATGAAGTGACTTGAGAAGAGGGGTAATATGAGCATGACGAGTCTGGCAGAAGATTAGCCACGCAGCAGAGTGTTGAACACGTTGAAGGAGAGAGAGATGATTCAGAGGGAGACCAGCAAGGAGTAGGTTACAATAGTCTAAACAGGAGGTGACTAAAGAGTGGATAAGCGTCTTAGTAGTGTGTTCAGAAAGGAATGGGCAGATTTTGTTGATATAGAGAAAGAAATGGCAGGTTTTAGCTATCAGTTGGATGTGTGTGAAGAAGGAGAGAGAGACGTCAAAGACAACCCCAAGGTTGTGAGCTGAGAAAACAGAGGAGTAGAGTTATCCACAGAGACAGGAGGAAGGGGAGATGAGGGGGGAAAATAAGAAGCTCAGTTCTGGCCATGTTCAATTTCAAGCGGTGGCAAAATTTCCAAGCAGCAGTGTCAGAAAAGCAGGCAGAGATCTGGGCCTAGATTGCCGGAGAGATTTCAGGTGTAGAGAGTTTGATCTGGGAGTCATCAACATAAAAATGGCACTGAAAGCCATGGGAATAAATGAGTGCACCAAGGGACTGGGTATATAGAGAGAAAAGGAGTGTACCTAAGACGAATCCTTGGGGTACACCAACTGAGAGTGGGATAGCAGCAGAGGAGCATTCACTAGAATAAACACTAAAAGAGCAATGGGAGAGATGAGAAGAGAACCAGGATAGTACAGAGCCCTTAAAACCAAGCAAGGACAAGGTATCAAGGAGAAGGTTGTGATCAACCTTGTCAAAGGCAGCAGAAAGGTCAAGAAGGATGAGGATTGAGTAAAGGCCCTTAGATTTTCCCAGGAACAAGTCACTGGAGACTTTGGCAAGAATGTAAAGAACAAAAGTCAGATTGTAAAGGATCCTGGGAGGGCTTGAGAGGAGAGAAAGTTGAGGCAATGCCGGTGAAGTGCACGTTCAAGTAGTTTAGAAATGAAGGGGAGGAGCGAGACGGGTGGATAGTTAGAAGGACAGGTAGGGTCTATTGAGGGTTTCTTGAGGAGACACAGCATGCTTGAAGTCTGCAGGGATAGTTGCTTTGGAGAGCAATAGGTTGAGAATATGAGAGATAGGAAAATTAGTGGAGGAGATGGGGCTTAGAGAACAGGTGGGAATAGAATCAGAAGAGCAGGTAGTGAGTTTGGAAGAGAAAAGAAAGTAGCAGAGGTAGGGGGGAAAGTTGGAAGTGAAGAGAGGGAGGAGGGGAAGTAGCTGACATTGTGGGGAATTAGAGTATGATCTTGTGGACTTTATCATGGAAATAGACAGCCAGGGTTTAGGCAGAAAGGGAAGGAGGGGTCGGAGGCAGAGGCTGCTGTAGGAGAGAGTTGAAAGTTGTAAAGAGACGGCAAGGGTCAGAGGCAAGAGAGTTAGACAGATGGACATAATAGTCTTGTCTGGCGAGTTCTATGGCTGACTGCAAAGAGACAAGTATGAATTTGAAATATAGAAATTCCACAAGAGTGTGGGATTTGAACCAAATGCGCTTAGTTGAATGGGCACAGAAACATAGATAGCGGGTAGTGCAAGACAGCCAGGGTTGGGGTATAGTACGCTTTACAGGATGTGGCATGGGTGGAGCAAGAGCATCCAGAGCAGAGGAGAGGACAGCGTTATAGGAAGCTTTTGCTTCATCAACAGACTCGGATGACATAGTGGAGGAAAGAGGTGATGAGACAGTGGAGGAAAGAAGGGTCAATACGATGAAGATTTCTAAAGAGGTTGGAAGAGACAGGGTGAGGTTCAGGCAGCAAGTGATGAAGAATTAAGCTTAACATGTGATGGTCTGATAAGGGAAGCACTCCATTGCCTCAGAAAAAATCCAAGTTATTAATGTCCCTGTTTAATGTACATTACCAAATTTAAGATACAATGTAAACTGCTTTGATTGAAATGATAAAGTGGTATATAAAACCTGTTAAATAAAAATAATAAACTGAGAGTAAGAAATTGGAGAAAAATACAAGGTTGAGGCAGTGGCCTTGCTGATGAGTGGGGGCAGTAGAACAAAGCTGGAGGTCAAATGAGGAGGTAAGGGAAAGGAGCTTTAAAGCATAAGGGTCAGAGGAGTTATCAACATTAATGTTAAAATCCCCAATAATAAGGGAGGGGGAAGAGGAATCCAGAAAGAAGGAAAGCCATGAGTCAAAGTCAGTGAGAAAGGTAGAGGTGGACTTGTCAGGAGGTCGATAAATAACAGCTAACCGGAGAGGTAGAGGAGTAAAAAGGCAGATGGAGTGGACTTCAAAGGAGGGAAATGAGTTAGACTGAGGCAGCAGAAGGAGTTGAAATTGGCAAGAAGGAGAGAGTAGAAGCCCAACACAACCACCACTGCCAGTGGGATGAGGCATGTGGGAGAACTGATAGCTGCCAAGACAAAGAGTAGTGACTGATGCTGATTCTTTTGGGAGGAGCCAGATCTCAGTTAGAGCAAGAAGATGCAGAGCATTAGAGATAAAGAGATCATGAGTAAAGGCAAGTTTATTTGAGATGGAGTGTGCGTTCCACAGGGTACATGAGAAAGGGAGAGAGGAAGGGGAAAGAAGAGGGACATGAATAAGATTTGAGTTGGTGCGTGAAGATCTGTTCTGGGAGTGTGACAAAAGTCTAGAGGGGCCAGGGTTGGAGTTGATATCTCTGGATAAGAGAAGGAGAAGGATTAAAAGAGTGTGGGGCAGAGAGGAGACAGCATGGCATTAACGAGGGTGAGGTTGCTTTAGAGAAAGAGGAGATGGCTGAGTGAGAGGGAGAAAGCGGTCAAGCTTTAAGAGCTGATGACAGGTCAGAGGACAGGATGGTGGGGGAAGTGAGGATGGTAAAGTGGAGATAATGGGAGGGGGTTAGGATTGAAGGTGTTGGTAGGAGGGGAGACAATTAGGGAGTCTGAGGAATAGGAAGAGAAAGTGATGAGGAGCCATAGAAGAGAGAGATGGAGAGCAGAACAGAGGTCAGAAGAAATAAGGATAGATGGGAGAGAGATCACAGGGGATTAGGTGCACCTGTGAATAATCATGGTAATGAGCAGAAGATGACTATAAGAAACTGAATGCCAGGGGGTGGGTGGGTAGAGGGGTTGGAGGGAAGGATAAAAGTTATGAGGATATGTAGGAGACCGGTATGGATGCAGAAAACTGAACAAGCTTACAGATAAATAAATAGCACTCTAACCATGTTACAGATAAATAGCACACTAACTATGATAAAATAAATATATCAGTGAATACACAGGACTCACAAGCTGGCAGGTAAATGTGCCCAGACTGGCAGCGAAGCAGGTAAGCAGCTTCTCGATGCTGAGGCAAGGGTTGCTTTCTCTGCCCCCTTCCCTTTTGGATTTGTATTCTTAGAGTCTCACAAAGAAACTCAAAAGGTAACTGTGGTATTTCTGTCTCCCAGTCTGGGCACCCAAGGAGATTAATCATCTTGCTCACCCTTGTGACAACAGTGAGAGGTCTCACTAAATGCAGATTTTATCCTCGCTGAACTTACAAAAGAACTAAGTGGTAGACATACTGCACCTGCTCTTTCTGTTGCTTGTTGGTTTAAAAACTGGAAACACAGCCAGTGCTGTTTGCTGGAGGACTAAAATAAACCCTGCAGGCAGCTGTTGGCAGTACAAAATAAGAAAACACCTTTCTCACTCAAAGCTTTTATTTTTGCCATGACTGCTTGAAATACAGCATCATCATGAATAAATGAATATTATGGCATCCACAAACAAAACCAAAAAGAATGCCATACCAAACTTATCTTAAGCTCATTCAACTGTTCTAGAGAACTTTCAAACTAGCTAAATCACTAGTAAAAAGCACTGTAAAGAAAAGGTAGACAAACGCCACAAGTCATGGTAGACTACTTTCAGAATCAAACCATGCTTCAAAGCAACAAAATGAACGCAGCAGCGCAGAAGGATGATAGTTCCACAGATGTCACCTGGTATTTTTTTACAACTGTTTTGCCTGAACATCTAGAAAACATTATCAGCAATATTAACACCACCACATCCCCACTTGATCCTTGCCCCATAAGCTGTATCAAGATGGCCTGAAAAGAGTTGATCTCCACTATACTCAACTGTCTCTTGCTGAAGGACATATGCCCGCTGAACTCAAAAACGCATCCATCTGTCCAATAAAGAAAGGGTTGGGGTCAGATTCAAAGCAGCCTAGCTCACATAGACCCATCGCTGGTGTACCTTTCCTTGCAAAAGTAATTGAGAAGATGGTACAACTCCAACTCCAGGACTACTTTAGCGCGCATGCCCCATTGGACTCACATCAATACGATTTTCAGCCCAACCACAGTGTAGAAACGTTATTACTGGCCCTCATCGACGGACCTGTAAGGGGCATGGAAAAACCACACCAAGGTTTTATCCTGATATTTTTAGACATCAAAGCATCGTTTGACTCAGTTTCCCACAATATGCTACTCCTCTGCCTACAATCTTTAGGACTGGGTGGCACAACATTAAAGTGGTTCAAATCTTACCTAATGGAACATCAACTATAAGTAAAGATAGGAACACAGAAATCAGCCATATATACTCAACACCAAGAAGCCCGCAAGGATCCGCCCTCTCCTCACTAATGAGGGTGTTTGCTTTCTGTGTACCTGTTCAGCATATGATGGCTCGTTAACATTTAACATGTCACAATATTAGCTGAATGCTGCAAATTTTGGAGCCAGCGAGGGGAACTTTGTACGTACTGTAGCACAATAATTAACCATGTTAGCGTGCACATTAATTTTAATGCATTTTTATGTACAGTGCTCCAAAGCTTTTTCATCTTATACTTTTCATTGCACGCCTCATAGATTACACCATTTTTCTCACACTGATTATTTTCTAAGACTTGAAAACACTCAACCATGACCAGACCTGACTGTGCTCTTCTCTTAGATTTAATTTATAGTTCATCTTTCTATGATTATATATATATACTATATAAAAGCTTTGCTGTTACACTTCCAATTTTTGTAGTTTGTATAAAAGTTACAAGGCTCTAGTCACCATTACCCTGTGTGCTTATTTCTTTCCATCAAGTCATCTGAGGTAAGTTCATATCAAATCCAGAGTGGCATGCCCTCTTGTGAGATCCCAGATCATTTAAATCATATAGGGCTCTCTTACAAAATATGTATGACTTCCTTTATTTTAACATCAGTAGTACTGTCTGTTTTCTGTTTCCTGTTCAGTGTTTAGCTAATGAAATTCTTTCATAACTGTCATTACAGCATCTCATATTGCTTTTTTGCACATCTTTTCACAATGCTGTTGCACTTTCTTGAGGCTCAGTGATGGATGTCTGAAGCCAGGACTGGTTAAAACTGAAGACATCAATAGCAAAAGGAAGGCCCTCTTTCTTTCTCTCAATCCTCCTGTGTCCCAGCAGCTGCCTCTCACTTCTGAGTCTTTGCACCAGCCTCTGAGCAACAGCTAGGAGAAGACAATTCAGCATGGGGCCTGCTAGCCCTTTCAAACTAATAGCTCCTGCAGCACATCAGCACCAGCACAACTCACCTGTACAGTTTTCTGGTTAAAATGGAAGCCTGTATGAGAGGCAGAAAACCTGCAGGTCTTGTCAGTGTGTTATGGCTGGCAGGCCGCAGGCTGAATTTTCTTTCCTAGTTGCTGTGGGGCTGGCTTAGGGACTTGAAGGTCAAATGCAGGGCTGGCCCAAGTGGCTTGGTGCCCTAAGCGAGCTTTTACTGTTGGGGGTATTGAGGTCAATTTTGCAGTATGAATTCTGCAGAGTTCAGGATTCATACCGTGAGAATGGCCCCACACCAGAAGATATCCTTTGTTCTCTGATTGTTATTTTTTCAATTGAATTACTACTGATCCCTCTTTACTACTTCCTCTTGTTGTTGTTTTTCCTAAGTCCTTTACCAGGGTCTCATTTCCATTTTCTGTTTCTTCACTCTGCCTTCTTCCCTTAGATCCTTGTTTCGTCTTTTTTTCTCCATTTCTCTCATCTGCCTTTTTATCTACCTATAGCTCAATTTCATTCCTCCTTGTCTCCCTCCAGTCTTCTGTCTCCATCTTTTATGGTTTATGGTTTAGGCACTTGATATACGCCTTTTACTGTGTGTAAAGGGTGGTATATCAGGTGCCCTTTTCATCTTTAACCTGCTTATCAGCTTTCTATTTTCTACTCTTACTTCTCTAGTCCTCCCATTACCCAGCTCTCTCTTATTCCTTCCCCGGTCTCCTATTCCCTGTCTTTCACCCACTTTCGAGTCTCCCATTTTTACCCTCTGCACTTATCCCCTTCCAGCCTCATGTTATTATTATTATTATTGAGCATTTATAAAGTGCTACCAAGCATACACAGTGCTGTACAGACACAGAAAAAGACAGTCCCTGCTCATCGAGCTTACAATCTAAAAAGGACAAATATACAGTAGTACGTAAGGAGAAGGACAAAAGGGACAATAAAGACCTGAAACATAAGGATGGGGATTATGAGCCAAAAGCAGACTCAAAGAGAAGCGTCTTGAGCCTAGACCTGAAGAGAGCGAGGGAAGGGATTTGACGCAGAGACAAGGATAGGTTGTTCCAAGCAAAAGGGGCAGTGAGGTCTAAAGAGCAAAGCCGAGATTAAGCAGTAGAAGAATGCGTCATAGAAGAAAAGTGGAACATGAATGACGATTATAGGAAGGGGTGTAGGGAGAGAGAGAGAGGAAAGGTAAGGAGAAGCAGCAGAGTGAATGCACTTACAGTATTTGTGAGGGTAAGTAGTTTGATCTGAATGCGGTAATGGATAGGGAGCTAGTGGAGGGACTTTAAAAGAGGAGTAATGTGACAGTAACAAGCCTGGTGGAAAATTCGACGCACAGCCGAGTTTTGAATAGATTGAAGTGGTAAAAGATGATATTGAGAGAGACCAGCGAGGAGAGGTTACAATAATCAAGACGGGGAATAATAAGGGAATGTACTAGAATCTTAGTGGCACACAGAGAGATGAAAGGAGAATCTTGTAAATATTAAAGAGAAAAAAGCGACAGGATTTAGCAATTTGTTGGATATGAGAGGAAAATGATAGGGTGGAATCAAAGAAAACACCAAGATTACTTGCTGAGGAAACAGGACAAACAGGTGTGTTATCAACTGTGACTGAGGAAGGGGGGAGGAGGGAAGAGGGTTTAGGAGAGAAAACTAGAAGCTCAGTTTTGGCCATGTTCAGTTTCAGACAGTGTTGAGACATCCAGAAACCAATATCAGATAAGCAGGAGGAGATTCGGGCCTGGAGAGAAGGAGAAAGGTCAGGTGAAGAAACATAAATTTGCAAATTATCTGCATAGAAGTTATATTGGAAGCCAAGGGAAGAGATAAGGGAACCAAGGGACTGAGTATAAAGGGAAAAAAGAAGAGGGCCAACTGAGAATGTCAACTGAGAAAGGGATAGCAGAAGATAATGACCTTTGAGAAGAGACACTAAAGGAATGATTAGAAGGGTAAGAGGAGAACCAGGAGAGGACAGAATCCTTAAAGCCAAGGGATGATAGAGTGGAGAGGAGAAGGGAGTGGTTGATAGTATTGAAGGCAGCGGAGCGGTCAAGGAGAATAAGAATAGAGTAAAGGCCCTTTGACCTAGCAGAGAATAAATCACAAGAGACCTTAGCAAGGGCTGTTTCAGTTGAATGGAGAGGACAGAAGCCAGATTGAAGGGAATCCAAGAGGGAGTGAGTAAAGAGAAAATTGAGGCAATGAGAGAGAACGGCATGCTCGATAAGTTTGGAGATAAAAGGAAGAAGGGAGATGGGACGATAGTTAGAGGGAGCAGATGGATCAAGAGATGTTATTTTGAGAAGAGGAGTGATCAGAGCATTTTGTAGGCAGCAGGGAAGGTGACAGTTAAAAGAGACAAGTTAATGATATGGGAAATGGCAGGGACAACAGAAGAGGTAATGGAATTTAGAAGATATGCGGGGATGGGGGTCGGAGGGACAGGTAGTAGGATTAGCAGCAGAGATGAGGGAGGATGTCTCATCATCAGAGACGATAGAGTGAGGAAAGGATGGGAATGTGTGAGGAGAGTATCTATAAAATAGGTGCAGAAGGGATCAAAGAAATTCGAGGGAATTGAGTGGAGATTTTATCATGGAAGAAAGTGGTGAGGGTATGGGCAGTAAGCGAAGGGGGAATGGGGGAGGAGCCAAAAGTAGAGTATTAAGAGTAGAGAAAAGACGGTGGGGGTTGGAAGCTAAGGAGCTGGTCAGGTGAATAAAATAGTCTTGTTTAGCAAGGGAAATGGCAGAGTTGAAAGAAACGAGCATGAACTTGAAGTGGAGGAAATCAGAGTGGGAATGGGATTTAAGCCAGGGGCATTTGGCGGAACAAGCACATGAGCATAGGTAGCTGATTGTAGAGGTGAGCCAAGGACAGGGTGAAGAACGCCTTACAGGGCATGAAGTTAGGGGGGGCAAGAGCATTGAGAGCAGAGGAGAGAGCAGAGTTATAGCCAGCCACAGCAATGTCAACAGAGTTGTGGAGAGTATAGTAGAGAGAAGTGGAGAGACAGAGGAAGATTTGGATAGAGGATCAATAGCAAGCAGGTTTTTGAATGAATAGGAGGTGACAGGATGGGAAGGTTGGGGGGCATGTTGGAGAGAGAAGTTAAAGAGGTGAAGATCAAATAGTGGCAGAATAGAACTGAGTAGATTAAAAGGGGAGCAATTAGAATAGAAAACAAGATCCAGGCAGTGGCTGAGCCAATGGGTGGCGGCAATGGAACAAAGCTGGAGGTTATAAGAAGAGGTAAGGGAAAGACATTTTGGCATGAAAGCATCCAAGGGGCAATCAGCATGGACATTGAAGTCACCAAGGATGATAGATGGAAAGGAAGAATCTAGAAATAATGGGGGGCCATGAATCATGTATCTTCCTGACTCTTATCCCCTCACCAGCCCTAATTCCTTCCCCACTATTCATCCCCTTTCCATCCAGGGTCATACTAAGGGCTGTGCAAGTGGTGCTGCCTCACAGGGCACAAGCATGGAAGGGGCTTCCAGGGAGCCTGACGAGAGAGCTCCTGCATATGGCTGGTGGGGATGGATGGGGGCACCAGGTGCATGATTTACACAGGGTGCATTTCTAGCTTGTTATGGTCCTATCACCAGTTCCAATCTCTTTCTTCCGTCTTACACTCCCATCCAGATTCTCATTCCCTTTTAAATCTCCATTTTACCCCCTCTCTCTTCCTTCAAAGATCTTTCCGCCCTTTTCTGTGTCTTCCATCCTTTCTATAGCTCTTTGTTCCTGTCAATTGACTCCCAAGTTCTCCTCATCCTTTAAATCCTCTCTCCTCCCCATTTTTTTGGAGTTTCACAGTTCTACTCATATCTCTCACCCAGTCACCTAGTCCCTGTTGTCCTCCCAATCTCTGTTCTGTTTCTTAGTCCCTCTCCAAAGCTACTACTACTACTACTATTTAGCACTTATAAAGCGCCACACACGCAGAGCTGCACAGCTAACCTACAAGAGGTAGCCAACATACAAGAGACAGTCCTTGCCTGTCAGAGTCATGCTCATCGGAACTTACAATCTAGTTAGAACAGTACATTAGTTAGAACAGTGCAGAGCAAATAGTTAGTTCTGCGCAAGGTATGGTGTGGTACAGTTTGGTCTATAGTTTGGTCATAAACGTTGACGTTATGGTACAGTTTGGTCTATAGTTTGGTCATAAACGTTTGGTCTATAGTATGGTCATAAATGTTGATGGGAATTAGGGTAAGATGAGGAAGGAGTCAGGATCTGAATGCAACGGTGAAGAGGTGGGTCTTCAACCTGGATTTGAAGAGGGCCAGGGAGGATGCCTGGCACACAGACGCAGGTAGGCTGTTCCAGGCGTATGGTGCAGCAAGGTGAAAGGAGCGCAGTCAGGAATTCGCGGTGCAGGTGAAAGGCATCGATAGAAGTAATTTGTTAGCGTCGCGCAGATTTCGAGAGGGGACATAAGGAGAGATAAGAGATAAGAGGTATTGAGGGGCCATCGAGTGAATGCATTTATAGGTCAGTAGGAGAAGCTTGAATTGGATGCGGAATTGGACAGGAAGCCAGTGAAGCAACTTGAGAAGAGGAGTAATGTGGGCATGGCGAGGCTGGCAGAAGATTAGTCGAGTGGCGTGATTTTGTATAGATTGAAGGGGAAGGAGGTAGCTCACGGGGAGACCAGCGAGGAGTAGGTTGCAGCAATCGAGGCGAGAGGAGATTAAGGAGTGGATAAGCATTTTGGTAGTGTGTTCAGAGAGGAAGGGGCGGATTTTGCTGATGTTGTAGAGAAAGAAGCGGCAGGTCTTAGCTACAAGCTGGATATAAGAGCTTCACTCTTTCCCTGCTAAAGAACAGGCGTGAGCATAGCCCATTTAGCAGCTCCTGCTGGTCAATGACATCATAGGGATTGGTGACCCCCCCCTGTATTTATATCACTGGCCATCCCTTTGGGGAATAAGTAGCACTTCTTTCTCTCTCACCTCACCAAACCAAACCTCCCAAGCTAGGGTTAAAGACAAGAGGACATTTCACATAGTAATCACTCTCATAGAGCCCTGGGGTCCCCTGCATTTACAACAGGTTCCTGTCTGACCCCTTCCCTCGAAAATGTGGAGCAGATTTGTGGCAACCTTCCAAGGGAGGGCTCGATATTTTTGCAATATTATAACAATTTCAGTTTATGAAATCACTTTTTTAACAACTCAAACTGTGCATTTTATTGCATAACGATTTGCTTTTGTGTCATACTGTCTTCCTTTGGTTGAAGCAAAGGGTCACATAGCGCAGATCACCTCCCTTGTCTTTATGCATTTTTCTTCAGCATTGCTGGACAATGAAAAGGCTTCTAGCAATTTCTGGTCTCATTTCCTAATACTGATGAGGGTGCTTTTATTGTGGGATTTCTAAATCTGCTTATTGGTGAAACTCAATATGAAATCCATATATTTTGTTACATTGTCTTATTTCAACATCCCTGTGTCTCTTGGCATTCAGATGAAAAATGAAATGGAAATGACATGCAAATTGCATGGCCCTGTCAGTGCAAGATAGTTTTTCAATTGTCAGAGGACGGTTACTTGATTAAACAGAGAATGAGAGGATCAGTAAAGTAGCTAAGTCTTAATGATAAAAAAGCATGTTTGTGATTTCATACTGTACGTGTCCTCGGGGAGGTCAGACAATGCTGGAGCTTTTCTGACTGGGGAAGAAAGGATCAGACATGGCGCATAACATAGACAGAGATATGTTTGCCCTCACACCTGCTATTTTACAGAGTAAGCAAAATAAATAAGGACAGGCAAGCTTATGGTTATTTCAAGGTAGAAACTGTGATCTGCAGAATTTTTAGAGTCCATGTTTTTCCCTGTAAAACCCATAACTGAATAACACAATATCCTGCCAAGAGTGAGATACTTTCAGAAATTACATAAGAGGTGTGGTAAATGAACTAATCTTTTCTGTGCCCATAGGTTTTCTTGAAGGAGTGTAAATCAGATGTGTGAAAATGCAGCATATTTGTTCAATAATAATTGGATAATGCTTCAGTTCAAAGAGAATGGATTGGCGAAGGGGTGGGCCTATGGGTAAAAATATCTGAAGGGAAGAATTAGCATCCATCCTTTACTGCATAATTTCATCTATTTTCTGAAAATATAACTGGTGACAAGATATCTTATTGTTCTGGTACTGCTTTCAGGAGAGATATAGATAATGGGATAAAACGTATGACCCACTATTTTTTTCCCTGTTCTAAGTATGGTATCTGAGCAATACAGAACTCTATTATAGCCTCAGTTGTTTAAAATGGAGCTTCCCAAACCTGTCCTATGAGGAAAGGCTTAAACGATTAGGGCTCTTCAGCTTGCAAAAGAGACGGCTGAGGGGGGAGATATGATAAAGATCTATAAAATAATCAGCAAAGTAGAATGAGTAAATGTGAATCGTTTACTCCTTCAGGAAGTATGAAGACTAGGGGACTTACAATGAATTTGTATTTATGTATTTTATTTTATTTATTTAAACTTGTTTCTATACCGCCTTTCTATTATTCAATGCAGTTTACATAAAACCTGAACTGAACAGGGCATGTGTATGCACACTGTTGTACAATGGAACTAAACGAATAAGGGCTTAAAGCCCAATTTAAACTTCAATTACAGTTACACTATACAGAGATTACAGTCAACGGGGTTATTTACAAGTATCTTTAACATATTAACATGATGCAGTCTGTGTGATTAAGTAACAGGTGGTTCTGGATTGGAGTCTGGTCAAGATTTGGGAGGTATGTTAGAGATGAAATGAATCTACAAAGTAGTACATTTAAGACTAATTGGAGAAAATATTTCTTCATTCAGTGTGTAATTAAGCTCTGGAATTTGTTGCCAGAGGATATAGTAAAAACTGTTAGTGTATCTGGGCTTAAAAAAAGGTTTGGACAAGTTCCTTTAGGAAAAGTCCATAAACCACTATTAAAGTAGATGGAGGGAAATCCACTGCTTAGACTTGGGATAAGCAGCTTGGAATCTGTCTGTCTTTCAGGATCCTGCCAGGTGCTTGTGACCTAGATGGGCCACTGTTGGAAGCAGGCTGCTGGGCTTGATGGACCTTTAGTCTGACCCAGTATGGCAAATCTTATGTCCTGGGGACCCTACAGCCAGGATATCCACAAAGAATAATCACAACTTAAATTTGCATATACTGGGTTTCCATTGTATGCAGATCTACCTCGTGCATATTTACTGTGGATATGGAGAATCATGTGTTAATGATGGTTCAGAGAGCCTATTTTAACCCTGGAAATACCGAGATTTTTTGCACACACTGAATACCGTTGGGGTCATAAATGACCCCTTGACGAATTTTAATGGTTAACCATGAAAAATTTAAATTAAACAGACAAAATATTATTCCGAATTAATTAATTATTATATGAAGATTAAATGTTTTGAAATTTAATGCTTTATCATAAAATTACATGAAGAAGAGTTGCCATGAAAGCAGTTTTTGCATGCACTTGATGAACACAGTAAAGTACTACAGTCATTTGCATGAGACACAGACAATTTCTGAATGTTCTTTGCAAACATTGCGCTTGCAGGAGGTGCAAACTATGTTGCTTTTCTTGTCTTTTTCTCTGGAACAGCAGTGACACCTTGCCCTTTTCTTTGGGATCCCGACATTACAAACAGCATCAGTGGCTTCTTCAATGATGGAAGAAGTCTCGCTGCAATTTCTCTGAAGCAGCTGCTTTCCTAATTCCAATAGGAATAGACGACATCTGTGCTTTGACTTGGACTGCCATTCTGGATTTAGTGACATCCAAACAATGAAGGCGTTCAGAGAACTGATGTCCAACATGTTGTAGAAGATTGTCATTGGCCAGCATTTTGTCATTCGTTTTGTGGTATACGTGCGCAACATTTGATCTGCCGTGTCTACTCCACCTTTACTAGAATTATAGTCCAAGATCATGCATGTTTTTTTGTCTGGACGTGTGTTATCTACATCTTCTTGATCATGCAAACTGCTCAGAAGAACAACCAGTTTTCCTTTCTTCGGGCAATAGGAAACCAGAGTGGCGTCATCGCGAAAGGCAAACAGTGAAGTGAATACCTCTCGGCCCTTTGCTGTTACAAATTCTGGAGGTAATTCTTTTCTGTTCTTTCGAATTGTCCCCAAAAGTGTCATTTGTTTTTCTAGCAATTTCCGTGACAGGGATAAACTGCAGAAGAAATTGTCAACAGTAACATTTCTGCCAGTTCGCGTCAATCCTTCAGTGAGTTGCAGCACAACCTTTTTACCCTGATTCTGTTCCCTGTTTTGTCCGAGTTCCCTTCCTGTATATACCTGAAGACACAGAACATATGACGTTGCACTGTCACACAACATCCATAGCTTTATGCCATATTTCCCAGGTTTGCTGGGAATATATTGTCTGAACGGAACACAGCCACGAAATGTAAGCACTTGCTCATCCACGGTAACATTTTCACCAGGAACAAAGGCGTCACTTAGAGTTGCTTCCCAGGTATCAAAAACGGGTCTGATTGGAGCAAGCTTATTCACGTCTCGTTGTTCACGTCTGTTGGTTGCATCATCAAATCTGAGAGCGCAAGAAATTTGCTGAAAACGGTTACAGGCCATATTTTTGCCGAAAACAGAATGACCAGCTTCAAGGTGCCACAACTGAACTATGGATTCATTTTGTGACTTGTACACGCCTGAGAGGATCAGAAGTCCAAGAAAATGTTGAAATTCTCCGTCTGTCAAATCTTTCCAGGTGTCGTCATAAATGTGTCTTCCTTGTTTGCTCGTCCACATCATGATTTCATTCAATAAGTTCTTCCTCATGAACAAATGGAATGCTGCGAGAGGGCCATCAACATTTTGTACAGCATACCTTATAGGACCTTGTTGTATGGGCATGATATTAGCTCTGGCGTATCTTCCAGCAGCTTGCTTTATAGGTTTCCTTTTCCATGATGTGGCATCCTTAGATACATAGGCTTCAATGGCAATATTTGTGCTTATAGTTGATGACCTCTTAGCTCCTCTACAACCACAACTAAGATTCCTCACAGATGATACTGACACCGAGAGACTCCTGCCTTCTTCCCCGTCCAGCACAGCCTTGACCTTTGCCTCGACCTGTAACTTGACTCTTTGCTGCAGGCGATGTTACCGGTTCAACATCAGTCTCACATTCACTTGGCAACCAACTGTTGTCGCCATCTGAATCATGACTGTCATCATCAGATTTATCGCCTGAACTTGACTGATATGCTTCTTTGCTTGCTGAATATGCTGCATCATCAGACGACTCAGAGCCGTCACTGTCAGCATCTCGTTGCAATATTTCTCTTACTTGGGCAGCTGAATACTTTCGTTTTGACATCATAAACAATAACCTAAAATAAATAAACAAAGATAAAGTTGAATAAAATGCAAAGCAGTTTTACTATAGGTGTACAATAATCGTGATGAACGAGCTGAAAGCCTTTAGATTTCATCGGAAATAATGAGAGAACGTATGATATCAATTACAGAAAATGTGTAATTTTCATAAAATAAGAGTACAAAAAATAAATGATACATAATTAATGATAAATACCTTTGTCAGATCAAAAAATTCACAAAACTGCAAATTGTATCATGATCTAAACCGGACGTAAGCAACTGGGGTCAAAAATGACTCCACTGGTACTCTGTGCTGCAATTCATCACTAGCGTCACCTAGCGGATGAAAATTATTCCTCTCATGATGCAATATAAAGAGAATATTGACATGTGAAAAGTCATAAAAAGATTGCATTCTTGAACAACTAGTTTCCAAGATATGCATTGTGAAACTTGCAATGGGGTCACTTTTGACCCCATCGGTACTCCCAGGGTTAAACTAAAGTGCGCTAAGCAGTTAGTGTTGGAATCAGCGTGGTAACCATTAGCATGGACCTGTGCTAACTTTTACCAAGCTGACATGTCAGTTATGGCACACTAATTTCAGTGTTAACTGCACATTGTACGATGGGCTGGGGACTGCACATAACAGTTAGCATGGGGGTACATAACCTGTGCTGTTAATGTTGCCGTTAGCTGGGGTGCCCTTAGTGTCACCTTAATGAGTGGCATGAAGTGCACCCATGCATGCATGCTGCTGCCATGTGTCAGGGTATTTTAGAATGTGATCACTGCCAGGAACATACTAGCCATGCCCCTGACAGTGCACTACTTTGCATTTACTGTGCATTAATATTTATTCAAAGCACATGGTAAGTGCAAAAACTTACTGCACCTTAGTAAAGGAGCCCCTAAGATTGGTTAGAGGATTAACAGAGGATGCATTGGTTAGCATAACATTGGCTTTTACAATAATCAAAATAAGAGATTCCTAAATGTTTGTGCTAGGGTTACCAGGGAGATTGAGAAAGAAGATTCAGTTCATGCAAAATGTCATCGCTAGGATGGTGATGGTTAAGTTATAGAAGGAGCATGTTGGGCCTTTAATGGATGTGCTGCCAGTCCGGTCATGTGGAAAAAAACGGATTTTGGCTTTTAGGGTGTTAATGGAAGGGTAGGTTTAGGTATTCGATGAATAGGCTATGATGGTATTGTCGGCGCTCCCCCTTGTGGCCAGGCAGTTGCCTAGGTGTAAGGGGGCGCCCGATCGTCCTTCTTAATAAAATCTGGCTTCGCATGTAGTTGTGTCTTTACAGATTAGAGCCGAGATTGAAGGTCACAGGAAAATTTCTTTTATTTTGGAAAAATAAAGTTCTACATAACCAAATTAAATTCTTTGGTTAGGAATTCAGTTGCTACAAACAAAACTCAGGATGCTTCTCCATTCACATAAACATAAGCCTACCAATAGCCAGATTAATATGAATAAAATACAGTCTCTAAAATGCTTGTATGCCAATGCTAGAAGTCTAAACAATAAGATGGGAGAGTTAGAATATATAGCACTAAATGAGAGGTTAGATATGATTGCACTCTCAGAGACATGGTGGAAGGAGGATAACCAGTGGGACACTGTGATACCTGGATACAAACTATATCGTAATGATAGAGTTGATCAAATTGGTGGAGGGGTTGCGCTCTATGTTAGAGAGGGCATTGAGTCAGAAAGGATTAAAGTTTTGCAGGGAACAAAATTTGCTGTAGAATCTCTATGGATTGAAATTCCATTTATGAAGGGGAAGGTGATGGCAGTGGGAGTATACTATCGACCACCTGGCCAGAATGAACAAATGGATGATGAAATGCTCAAAGAAATCAAGGAAGCTAACAAAAGTCACAACAGAGTAGTAATAATGGGTGATTTCAATTACCCCGGTATCGACTGGGTCAGTGTCACAGCAGGACAAGCTAAAGAGATAAAGTTTCTAGATGGAATAAATGACTGCTTCTTGGAGCAGCTGGTTCATGAACCGACCAGAGGGGAAGCCATACTGGACCTAGTCCTTAGTGGAACGCCAGATCTGGTGCAAGAAATAAGGGTGTTGGGACCACTTGGCAATAGTGATCATAGTATGATCATGTTTGATTTAATTAGTGGAGGACAGATAGTAAAGGCATCCACAGTACTACCTTTTAACTTTCAAAAGGGAGACTATGATAGAATGAGGAATATAGTTAGGAAAAAACTAAAAGGAGCGGTTCCAAAGGTTAAAGACTTACAGCAAGCTTGGGTGTTATTTAAAAATACTATCCTCGAAGCCCAGACCAGCTGTATTACACGCATTAAGAAAAGTGGAAGAAAGTCCAAAAAACTGCCAGCATGGTTTAAAGGTGAGGTCAGAGAGGCTGTTGCTGCCAAAAAAGCAACCTTCAGGAAATGGAAAAAAGAGCCAAATGATGAAAACTGGAAACAGCACAAGCACTGGCAAGTTAAATACAAAGCATTGATAAGGCAGGCAAAACGGGAATTTGAGAAGAAACTTGCTACGGAAGCAAAAACACGAAATAAAGACTTTTTCAAGTACATTCGTAGCAAAAGGCCTGTGAGAGAGTCAATTGGACCATTAGATGATAGAGGGGTAAAAGGGGCAGTAAGAGGAAACAAGGCTATAGCAGAGAGACTGAATGAATTCTTTGCTTCGGTCTTTACTGAGGAAGATGTAGGGATGTTACCCAAGACTGAAGTGGTATTTAAAGGTGATACTGCAGAGGAATTGAGAGAAATATCGCTACAACCGGGAAGATATATTACAACTATTTGATAAACTGAATAGTAGCAAATCACCTGGACCGGATGGTATACATCCCAGAGTGTTGAAAGAACTGAAATATGAGATTGCAGACCTGCTATTGGTAATCTGTGAACTTTCATTAAAATCATCTGTAATACCTGAAGATTGGAGGGTCGCCAACGTAACACCAATTTTTAAAAAGGGTTCCAGGGGTGACCCAGGAAATTACAGACCGGTGAGCCTGACGTCAGTACCAGGGAAAATGGTAGAAACCATCATAAAGAACAAAATTATGCAGCATGTAGATAGTCATGGCCTAATGGGAGACAGCCAACATGGCTTTAGACAAGGAAGATCTTGTCTTACTAATCTGATATGTTATTTTGAAGGTGTGCATAAACAGGTAGACAAAGGTGAGTCGGTTGATATAGTGTATCTGGACTTTCAGAAAGCTTTTGACAAAGTCCCCCATCAGAGACTTTTGGCGAAGCTAAAAAGTCATGGGATAGGAGGCAGTGTACTATTGTGGATCGGGAACTGGTTAAAAGATAGAAAGCAGAGGGTAGGGCTAAATGACCAATATTCCCAATGGAAAAAGGTGAATAGTGGAGTACCCCAGGGATCTGTACTGGGTCCGCTGCTTTTTGACATATTCATAAATGACCTGGAAAAGGGAATAACTAGTGAGGTTATCAAATTTGCAGATGATACAAAACTGTTTAAAGTTGTTAAAACCCAAGAGGATTGTGGAAAGCTGTAGGAGGATCTGGATAAATTGGAAGACTGGGCATCCAAATGGCAGATGAAATTTAATGTGGACAAGTGCAAAGTTATGCACCTAGGAAAGAACAACCCACACTATAGTTACACAATGCAAGGCTCCACATTAGAAACCACCACCCAGGAAAAAGATTTAGGAGTCATTGTGGATAACATGTTAAAACCCTCCACCCAGTGTGCAGCGCGGCCAAGAAAGCAAATAGAATGCTAGGTATCATAAGGAAAGGGATGGAGAACAAAACAAAGGATATTATAATGCCTCTGTATCGCTCCATGGTACGACCGCACCTTGAATATTGTGTGCAATTCTGGTCACCGTATCTTAAAAAGGACATAGCGTTATTAGAAAAAGTACAGAGAAGAGCCACCAAATTGGTGAAGGGGATGGAAGGCTACTCCTATGAAGAGAGGCTAAGAAGGTTAGGGCTCTTTAGCCTGGAGAAGAGACGGCTGAGGGGAGATATGATAGAGGTCTATAAATTAATGAATGGAGTGGAACGGATAAACGTGGATCAATTGTTTACGCTATCAGAGTATAGAAAGACTAGGGGACATGTAATGAAGCTACAGGGTAAACTATTTAAGACAAATAAGAGAAAATATTTTTTCACTCAACGTATAATCAAACTCTGGAATCTGTTACCAGAGGATGTAGTAAGGGCTGTTAGTATAGCTGGGTTTAAAAAAGGTTTGGACAAGTTCCTGGAGGAAAGGTCCATAAACCACTATTAAAAAGGGACCCAGGATATCAATGCTTGACCCAGTACAAGCATTGTGGAACCTGTCTTTTGGGGATATTGATACATTGGCCCCGAAACCTGACAAAGCAACACTAGTTGCTGTCAGTAACAGTGTCCAAATAAACTATATGTCTGAAAGGTAGAGTAAAGACCCATCCATTAATATACTTCTTTAAAATACTCAGTCATACCCTCTGCATTGAATCCACAAACAGAGAGAAAAGTACTTAGCTCGACTGATGTTGAAAAACTGGAGAAATTGTTCCGGCAGAAAACTCAAATCCAAAGCATCTGTCCCATTGTAAACTTCACGGGCGATGCTGCCGAAAGCTATAGTCCTCCTATATGATGAAACAAAGGGTTCACGCGACACTAATAGTGTTTCAAGCCACACAACCACTTGTCAGCTCTTCCTCAGGCATGTGAACCCCCCATCTAGTAGTTCCAGTTAAATCACAAAACGAGGATGACGTCAGAAATCGTCCTCAACCAAAAAACTGAGTATTTTAAAGAAGTATATTAATGGATGGGTCTTTACCCTACCTTTCAGACATATAGTTTATTTGGACACTGTTACTGACAGCAACTAGTGTTGCTTTGCCAAGTTTCGGGGCCAGTGTATGGCCATCATTAAATGATTAAAATGGAAGGCTCACTTCAAGAGAAGGAAAGTTTGTTTTCACGGTGAGTGATCCAACAAATATTGAGAGTGTTTGTTAGTGGGTCTGGAGGGTTAGGAGTGGCCATTATTCAAAGACGTTTTTTTGGTGATAGGGTTAGTTCCTGTGGAGAGTGTGGGGAATCAAGAGGTTTTTTTGGGCAATTAGAACCCATAGCAAACCTGCCATATCATAACAGCACTACCAAGACTCACAAAGCACCAAACACTACCTATCAAATGGCAACACTGCAAATATTAAACCAATACATCTTAGAGAATACCAATACATCTACTGGGGAAAGAGAACTAGTGGCATTGTCAAATAGAAATTACATGAACAGAATACCTCAGTTTAGTTACACATGCAGAACACAGACCATCACCACACAAAGAACAAGGGATCTCAATTTGAAATAGAAAGACAATAATTTAAACTGGGAACCCCAAAGGCCAAAGTTGGAACATACAACAACACTGGAGAAATAAAACTATAAATTAATTTCCTCTTGTACTAAACAAAAACGCAAAGACATTAGCAATGCACATTTCCCACTGCTGACATATTCCAGTTAATAAATGAATAATAAAGTATTTTTTCAACCTTTTGTTGTTTGGGCATTTTATTTTTCAATTGCAATTGCTCCAGTCACTTTCTTCTGGTTTCTTCTTGTCTTCTGCTAGCTGTCCATTTATCCTTTCTTCTCTCTTCTAGATTTTTTCCATTCTCCCTTCTACATCTACTTTAGCATACTGATCTTTCCCCTTTTGCTCTTTCCCCCATTTCTTTCTTTATTCCTTTATTATCCACTCAAATTTCACTCTTCCATCCTCAATCCCCACTTATTCTGCCAATACCCGACCAATCGTAGATTTTTCTTCCCTCCCACACAAAATATCTTTTCCCCCTCCATCCTTATTCCCCCAGCCCCATCCCCTTCTAGTCCTCCCCAACATCAGCTCCCTTCTAGTTCCAGTCCCACCCAGCATCCACTTCCTTCTAGTTCCATTCTTTCACCCCCTCGCATCAGCCCATTTCCATTCCTAGCCCCTCCAATCAGCTAATTTGTAGTCCTATTCCAACCCCCATCAGCCCATTTCCAGTCCAACCTCCCCCCCCCCCCACTCAACCTATTTCCAGTCCTAGCCCTCCCATCAGCTCATTTCCAGTCCTATTGCAGCCCCCATTTCCAGTCCAAGCTCTCCCCGTCAGCCCATTTGCAATTCTAACCCCCCCATCAGCCATTTTCAATACTAGCCCCCCCCCCCCACTCAGCCCATTTCCAATCTTAGGCCCCTCCACTCAGCCCATTTCCAATCCTACCCCCCAAAAGCCCATTTCCAGTCCTAGCCCCCCTCCCCCCACCCAGCCCATTTCCAATCTTAGGCCCCCCTAGCCCCTCCCTGAAGCGCCCCGTGGCAGGCTTTAGAGGCCCCGGTTCATCTCTACAGTGGCTCGCGACTCCGGCAGACTCAGCAGCAGCTCCCTACAAGCGCCAAAGTGAAGAGTATTGTTTTCCTTCACTTCGACAGCTGTATTGTAATGTAGATCGCTGGCGCGGAGAGCCGGGACACAGGAAATGTCCTTTGACCTCTGGTGTGCCAGCAATCTACATTAAAATACAACTGCCAAAGTGAAGGAAAACAACGCTCTTCACTTTGGCGGCTGTAGGGAACTGTTGTTGAGTCTGCTGGGAGCCGCTGTAGGGAGAGCCGAACATGTGCAGGATGTTGTTGGTGCGGGGCCCCGTGAAGCACCGGGCCCTGTGTGAACAACATTCTCGCACAATGGACGGGCCAACCCTGTATACAGGGAATGATTATGGACACAGATATTCTTTAATAGCACCTAAATGGTGGAATGAGATGTCAGTTGATTTAAGGTTAGAGGTAGATTATAGCAGACAGTTGGTTGGGAGATCTGAGAGACATAGGTGAGCCTGGGTTTTTCCATGAGACAATGCATTGAGTAGGGTTCTGTGTTTTTTTTAAATTGTGTTTTAATTGTTAATTTTTATGCCGTGGTTTGTTGTATGTGACTTTGTAAACCATATTGATAAAACGTTGGTTTTATTGTGGTATATAAGTACTTTCAAATAAATAAATGTACGGGAACATCTAGACACTGAACAGTGTAGTTTTTTACTGGTTGCTACATTTACAGCCTCCTGATGGGGGAGAAGCAAGGCAATACCTGTTGCCCTGATACAGTGGGTGCCCTGTGATTTACATATGTGAGCTGCAGAGTCACTAAGTTCCCTCGTGTTCAAGCAGTATTTGGTGACATGCTCTTTTCCTGAGATAGATTGGGTACATGAATGTCTGTGGCAGGGATGCCACTTGTTTGATCTCTGTATAATGGTGTAATTACTGAAATTTTTTAAATTGTCCGTCTACAAGGAAAACAAGGCGATATAGCCTCCCACTCCCAGGGAGGGGTGGTGGTCAGACTCTTACAATAATAACTGGGATGTTATCAGTGTGCCCAGTGGGTACCTCAGAGTCTGCTGTCCCCCTCCAGTAGAGGTTTACAGAAGTCACTAACTTCATCTCATCCAGCTCTCCTGTTAGACAGAGAAAGGCTGAAAGGAAAATAAACTAATTTGGATAAGTCTCTACCAAGGCAGGGCCAGCCCGTCCATTGAGCGAGAATGTTTTTTGCACAGGGCCCCGCGTTTCAGGGGGCCCCGCGCAAAAAACATTCTGATCCTAAAGTCAAATTAAAAAAAAAAAAAAAAAGCTGTCTTCTCCCGCTGCCGGGGCCGCCGCGGCAGAATCGAGTGTGCCGCGGGGCCCCCCCTGCCCAGCAGAGCCTGCCCTCCCCTGTATCCGCTCTCTCGTACAGCTGCCTGCAGTCTCACGTGCCGACTTTCAGAGCGCGAGGGGAGAGTTTCTCCCTCGCTGCTCTGTTAAGTTCCCATCAGCCCCCGCGGGCTTAACAGAGCCGCGAAAGGGAAACTAGTCTCTTCGCGCTCTGAAAGCCGGCGCGTGAGACTGCAGGCAGCTGTACGAGAGAGCGGATACAGGGGAGGGCAGGCTCTGCTGGGCAAGGGGGGGGCCCGCGGCACACTCGATTCTGCCGCGGCGGCCCCGGCAGCGGGAGAAGACAGCTTTTAAAAAAAACAATTTGGGGCGGGGCTGGGGGGGGGGGGGGTTAGGAGTGCTGATGGGCTTGGGGGGGGTGGTTAGGAGTGCTGATGGGCTATGGGGGGCTATGAGGGCTGGGGGGGTTAGGAATGCTGATGGGCTATGGGGGGCTGGGGGGGTTAGGAGTGCTGATGGACTGGGGGGGTTAGGAGTGCTGATGGGCTATGGGGGGCTGGGGGGGTAAGCAGAGCTGATGGGCTGGGGGGGTTCGGATTGGTGATGGGCTATGGGGGGCTGGGGTGTTAGAAGTGCTGATGGGCTGGGGGGGTTAGGAGTGGTGATGGGCTATGGGGAGGCTGGGGGGTTAGGACTGCTAATGGGCTATGGGGGGCTGGGGGGGTTAGGAGTGGTGATGGGCTATTGGGGGGCTGGGGGGGGTTAGGAGTGGTGATGGGCTATGGGGGGGCTGGGGGGGGGGTTAGTAATGGTGATGGGCTATGGGGGGGCTGGAGGGGGTTAGGAGTGGTGATGGGCTATGGGGGAGCTAAGTCTTTATATGGGCTGATGGGATTAGGACTGGAAGTAGGTTGATGGGGGGTTAGGACTGCTAATGGGCTATGGGGGGCTTAAACTAAAAATTGGGTGATGGGGATTAGGATTGGAAATGGGCTGGTGGGATTAGGACTGGGAGTGGGCTGATGGGGAGGTTAGGACTGGTAATGGGGTATGGGGGGGCTTAAACTGAAAATTGGGTGATGGGGATTAGGACGAAATGGGCTGATGGGGGGGGTTAACACTGGAGGTGGGCTGATGGGGTTAGGACTGGTAATGGGCTGTGGGCTGATGGGGGGTTAGGACTGGTAATGGGTTATGGGGGGGGTTAGGACTGATAATGGGCTATGGGGGGGCTAGGACAGGAAATGGGCTGATGGGGAGGGGTTAGGACTTGAGGTGGGCTGATGGGGTTAGGACTGGTAATGGGCTGTGGGCTGTTGGGGGGTTAGAACTGGTAATGGGCTATGGGGGGTTAAGACTGGTAATGGGCTGTTGGCTGATGGGGGCTGTCTGGTAATGGGCTATGGGGGGGTTAGGACTGATAATGGGCTATGGGGGGGCTAGGACAGGAAATGGGCTGATGGGGAGGGGTTAGGACTTGAGGTGGGCTGATGGGGTTAGGACTGGTAATGGGCTGTGAGCTGATGGGGGGGTTAGGACTGGCAATGGGCTATGGGGGGCTGACTGGAAATGGGTTGATGGGGTTAGGACTGGAAGTGGGTTGATGGGGGGGCTAGGACTGGTATTGGGTTGGGGGGTTGCTAGGACTGGAAATGGGCTGATGGGGGGCTAGGACTGGAAATGGGCTGATGCAGGGACTAGAAGGGAATAGATGCTGGGTGAGGCTGGAACTAGAAGGGAGCTGATGTTGGGGAGGATTAGAATGGGATGGGGCTGGGAGAGTAAAATGGAGAGGGGAAAAATATTTTGTGTGGGAGGGATAAAAAATCTACAATTGGCCGGGTATTGGGAGAGTAAGTGGGGATTGAGGATGGAAGGGTAAAATTTGAGTGGATGAAATAGGAATGAGGAAAGAGCAAAAGGAGAAAGATTAGTATGTTAAAGCAGATGTAGAGAGAGAGAATGGAAAAAAAAACTAGAAGAGAGAAGAAAGGACAAATGGACAGCAGATGATGGAGAGTTAGCAGAAAACATGAAGAAACCAGAAGAAAGTGGCTGGAGCAATTGCAACTGAAAAAAAAAATGCACAAAAGGTAGAAAGATATCTCTTTATTTTGAATTTATTAACTGGAATATGAAAGCTCTGGGAAATGTGCATCATTAAAGTCTGCGCTTTGTTTGGTACAAGAGGAAATTAATTTATAGTTGTATTTCTACAGTGTTGTTGTACATTCCAAGTTTGGCTTTTGGGATTCCCAGTTTAATTATTGCCTTCCTGTTTCTAAATTGTGATTCCTTGTTTGGTGATGGTCTATGTTCTGCATGTGTAACTGAGCTGAGGTATTCTGTTTATGTAATTCCTATTTGACATTGCCACTTGTTCTCTTTCCCCAGTAGGTCATGTATTGTTGTTCTCTGAAATGTATTGGTTTAATATTTGCAGTGTTGCCTTTTGATAGGTAGGGTATGGTGCTTTGTGAGTCCTGGTAGTGCTGTTAGGATACGGCGGGTTTGCTATTGGTTCTAAATGGGCAGTGTTTGTAGTAGTTCCTAATGTGCCTGGCGGTTGGCACTGGATTATAGTAATGTAGAAATCTTTTAGTCTGTCTTTATCCATACACTCATTAAGAGACATGTTTACTAAAAGTTAGTGTATGTTAGCATTATGCAAATATTTATGCAAATAAGGCCACTTATGCAAATGAGGCCCCACACCGAGTCTCCGCACATGGCCCCGCACCCCCCTTGGGCCGCCCCTGTACCAAGGTGATGCTACAATTATTGTGATAGGGTAGATTTTGCAAGGATGGAACACAGAACACCTTAGTGTCTATAAACCAAACTTTCAGATAAATTTATTAAGCTCATATAACATGTTGAACAAGCTTAAAGATGGATTCAGAAATTTTAACAGTTAGTTAAGCAAGTTAAATCAATAAGGCATTTATACACAGTTGCACCTTAGAACTCAGAAGTAAATCTTTATTCAGTGTTTCTCTTTTGTTCATAGTAGTAGTCTTCTAATACAAAATACTCAAATGCTTCAGTAATTCTCTTTAGGATACTCTTTACAGTTTATCTATTACTATGAATATACTTCTTTATACAGGAACTTCGACTTTTTAACAGGTAAGTTCTCTTATGATCCAGAGTGCTCTGTATGAGCTCATAAATATAGTTCTTTTTGTCTCTCAGGGTGTTTGTGCACCGGTACCTTTCTTCCCAGAAACTTTCTTGTGAAGGGACCCAGTCTCTTGTCCAGAAGTCCCGTGGTGGCCTCTTCCAGGAGATCCGGTGTCATAGGAACTCAGGATTTCAGGAATTTCCAGTTTAAACCTTAATTAGGCAGTGTTCTGCCAGAAGTCTAAAGCCAGTGCCTTTCTCTCTCCCTCTGCACTGCTTCCAATAGCATGCAGCAATGTCACTACCCTTAGGATTCTAAACTGCCCAGACTTAGCAGAGCTATCTGGATTCTTCATAGGATTAAACATATATATTTTCCAAAGACGCTTCTCTGTAGTTTCAGCGTTGAGTATTTTCAGGTTCCTTAGAGGAGCTGAATACAGCTTTCCTTTCTACTTCTTAAGCTGTTTCAAAGAAAGGCAGTTTTTTCTTTCCCCCTTGCTCAGAGGGCTCCAAACTGCTATGCTAGCAGAACTACCAGATTCTCTGCACAGGATTTAAAGTATTTATTTTCTCTAAGATGTTTTACTGCACTCTTATCTTCCAGAGCATTTCCTTGAAGGAGCTTAATCCAGTATTCCTTAGCAACTTTCCAGTTTGTAAAGCAGGAAAAGTCTCCTTATTTCTACTCAAGCCCAGCTCCAAGAAATCCCTTTTCAGGGTTTTAGGCTTTATTTCTCAACAGACAAAAGCTGAGCCAATTCCTCATGCTCAGACACTTTTCACTACTTAAAAGAACTCATTAAAGAAGCTCCTTTCTATGCCTTCCTTCTATACTCTCTCTTAGTTCTGTCCAAACCAGAATTTTTAAAATGAAAACTCTGTCAGAAAGTTCTGCTCGGAGCTGTTTGAGCAAATCTTTTCCCAGTCTAATACAACTTGTACACAGCAAACCTGTACTTGAAACACAGAGCACAGTTAATAAAGCTCAAAGTCTGCTAACTCTCTGTCTTCCAATTATCTCTCTAAGCAGACATTAAAAACTAAGCAGACCAATTAATTAATTAACAAAGTTAAACCTTTTTAACCCAATTAATTATCTTACTCTTCCACAGCATACACTCCTCCTTCCCCTCTTCTTGTCCAGCCCCAACTGCCTCTTTCAGTTTCACTTCAGTCCTCCCAAGACCAACTGTTTAGTGGCTTTCCATTGCTAGAACTGCAAATAGTACCTCAGCACTGCTCTGAAAAAGGGCAACCCCTCCCCCACAAATATCCAGTTACAAGTCTTTTTCTACAACAAATTAGAATATATCCTAGGTTTCTATGCTGTTTTAATAAGCCTCTGAAGCAGCCATTTTAAATACTATCTCTGTATATCAGCCTCTGCATTTTCTCTCCTGAAAATCTGCTCACTAAAGAGATCGATGCACTTCCTCCAGCACACTCAATGCTTTCCTATGGGGCCAGGACTTGTTTTTAAGTTGAACTTCATTTTTAGCATTAAAATTGACCTTTTAAAACCAGCAAATCCAGGATTACACTTCTTTTAATTTATCTGAGGCTACAGTGTGCTCTCTGGGTCCTGGGAGTGAAACCTTGCACCCAGTGGTAGGATTCCATCTGAACAGGAACTAGTTCAGATCGATCTCGCCACTGCCAGAACTGATAGGGTGGCAGCACGGCACGTGTTTGCATTGCCAGTGCCACAGGCTCAGGCCGCTGGCGGCAACCACAGGGCACCAACTCCCTGGTGGCCCAGAAGCCCGATCCCCCCACCACCCAGTGCTTTGATGGCAGCAGGGACTTCCCACAATGCCATGCCCCCCCCCCATGCCATCAAACCACTGGTGGGTGGGGGGATCCCTACCAGTTCAGCGCTGGCATTGGGATGCCATTTTTGATCCGGTTCAGCGAACGCAGCCCATGCCCCACCACTGCCTGCACTCCTCCTGGGGCACCAAACAGTAATCTATTTATTTTAACCTACTGGTTACAGTAAAGAGTTGTGATATCCTAGAACTTGTAAGAAGGAATATTTTGGAAATAAATGCATCTTTCTCTGCCAAGCCAATCTCAGTGTGTGTAGAGCTTTCCCTCAATAGCATCCTGGGTGCTGGGTAAAGCCGAAGCCATGAGTAAAGAGGAATTGAAACAAAGTTGCCTTCTTTCTTGCCTTCAGAAATCCAGGCTGTGATTTAAGAAGCAGAAGGCTCACATCCTGCTATGCTTGAAGGAGAGTACTGTCTCCAGAGTGAAGGAAGATCCCTTGCACCATCCTTACTACATCCTGTGCGAGGAAACTTTGAGTCAGGCAGCATACTGCATAGGAGTCTAGTCAACTGTCAGGGGGCTGAAGAAAATGTGCAGTTGCAAGTATTCGTTTACAGTGTCAGAGAAGTCTTGACTCATTCGAGGGGAATCAGTCGGCTAGGGATCCCTCTGGGTTCTGAGAACCCCCATACATGAATGGTTGTGTGGCGTTATCATTTAAAGATCAAAAAGGAGGAAGAAGAGGATCTGTATTGCAGGAGCTTACGAGTGATGAAGGCAGGGAGAATACAGAAGCAGGCTTAAGGGCCCTCTTGCAAAAGTGCAGTAACTTTTTGCACTTACCATGCATTAGGAACAAACCCCAGGGCGCAATAAATGCAAGCGCTGTGCAGTAACTGTCGGGGGCATGTCTCCTGCCCTTATTGCATGGAAAAATCCCTTACCTTGCATTACATTCATTTCAACCTACAGAGGCAACTCAGATACAAACACATATGCGTTCATGCACAGTGTACTCAAAGGGGTTGAAAAGAAATCCAGGACCCATGTTCCGCATGCTGTCCCTTCTTGTAAAGAACTCCAGTTAAGTCCCACTTTCCTGAGGACCTCCAACAGATTCCCTTTCCCTCACCCAAAGCTACATTTACTGTATGGAGTCGTCATAATTCTAATGCATTCTACAGCTCCCATGCCAACCCTGGAACTCTGTAGATAGCAGGCGTGCCTGTGGCATTCCACCAGATATGAAGAATGAAATGGAAAGCTTGCACTCCGGGTGCTGGAGAAAATGGGGGAAGGTATATTTCCAGGCACACAATAGCCAACTTGCTAGGGTTTGTCTTCTAGAGATGATAATGATACAGTAGTAGCTTAATATTATTGTTACTGTATTGGTTTATAATTGAGTTGGTCACAATGAGGGTAATTTTATAAGAGGCACCTAGTTAGAGTGTTTCATATTGTCTTGCTGGACCAGTCCAGACAAGTGAATTGTGTTCCCCTACCAATAGATTGCTGGAGACAGATAGCCAATAAAATACCTAGGTTTCAATGACATCACTCCCATGCCTCTATTAACCTGAGCCACTAGAGGGCACCTCAGTATTCTTCTGTCTCCAGCAGATGGTGGATGGATTTTCTCAACTCTGAAGAAAATCTGAACAATTGAGAGGAAAAGATTGATTTTGCTCATGAAGGACCACCTGCAGGTAACTCACTTGAACACGACATGGGAGGCTCCACTAGACTAATGTATTTTCGGTAGCCAAAGGAGGAGGGAAAATTGGTTCAGCTCCATGCTCTTATGATAAGGGCCTATTGAGTAGCCAGAAAATTGTAAGGATTTGGAAGAGATCAGCAGCCTTACACAACCTCAATGCCCCCTCCTTCCTCCTCTGTCCCCCCTGCTCTCCACAAAGACTAAAGATACCTCAGAAGTATGTGGCTGCATGTCTGAAAGAAAGAAACAGCATCTGAGGAGTAACATTGAGCCTGGCAAGGTTTGCCCTGTCTGAGGCTCCCAGGGGGTGAGTTCCAAGGCTTGACTTTGTCATTGTTCTTGTTGGGGACTCCCGCACTCATCTGTAATGGTGTGTAAGTCAGGATGGACTGCAGGTAACTGTTGGCTTGGCATTGGCATTTCCTGCCATTTTCCAATGCGTGCTGTTAATGTTTTTGCCTTTGCGTGCCTTGCACCCAAGAGGTCCCTCTGCACGCTTCAACGTGCATTCCTGCCCAAGCACCCGTAATGCACGTTCATGTACATGCTCCATTAGCACGTACATGAATGTGCTAATGGAGCCTATGCAGCCTTAGCACGCACAAATGTTTGCCTTGCATTATCTCTTTTTGTCTTCTTCCAGGAAGCATTGTTTGACCTGTGGCAAGTGAAGAGCCTCCCCACTGGATTCATCCTGCTTGGCAGCCTCTGACTTTTCACTGGTGGGCCCATCTCCCTTCTTCCAACAAAAGGATTCAATTGTCTTGGCATTTTCCCCTCAAGGTAGGAGGCGACTGATGGCACTGTGGGTAAGAATAATAGCCCAGCCTTGAATCCCGGTGACTGCGCTTCTGGCCACTCCCCTTCTCGGAGGGCTCAGCCCAACTGTGTCCCCTCTGTTGGGGATAGTTCTCCGGGAGGTGACCTCCCGGAATCCGGATTGGCCGCCCCAGAATTCTTTCTTTTTTTCTTCAGCAAGCCTGATGTCTGGCATGGAAACTCAGACACCACAGCCTTTGGATTACCTCGAGCTCAATCACGTGAGGGATGGGTGTAGTGTGGAAGCTCGGCTTGAGTGCCGCCTCCTAAGCGAGCCAACTGGAGGTTGGCTTCTGGAGATGTGGCTCAGCTGGGTCTGTCCAAGACTTAGAATTGAGTGCTGGTTCTGATATCTCAGTTGAAGAGTCTGTTTAAAATAAAAAATATAAAAAAGTGTTTTCTCTGTCAGAATTTCATGCAAAGGCTGGCATTTCCACCTGTCCTGGAAGGAAGATCTGGCAGCATTGTTTGCTCAAGTTTTCTCCATCTGGTATATGGCTGACGCTCCAGTGATGGGCAGGGGCCACAGATTCCCCGCTTCTGCAGGCAGTGAGGATAATCACAGCAGTCTTCTCATTTACAGAAATAATTAAGAACATGTTCTGGTCAGAATGGGGTCCTTACCAAGTTCCTGCCTAAGGAGATAAAGGCATGTAAAGAGATATGAGCTCTCTCCGAGAGGAGTGCATTGCATGGTCCTGACTACCCAAGGTGGAGGCGGAAGTCACAGCGGTCATGAAGTGAGCCTCCACTTCTGTGGAAGTTGGATTGGCCTTGAAGGGCACTATGGATAGAGAGATGGACTCTGCTGAAGGGCCAGTTCTCGGTGGCAGCTGCTATTCTCCAGTTGGTGATGTGTGCAGGTCTGACGCTTCAAGCCGTGTTCTTGTGGATTCAGTCTCTACCTCTGAATGATGCTACCCCTCCTTTGGAGTCAATTACTGCCTTCCTTCTGATGTCATGTATGTTCTAGCCCACTTGGCAGCTAAGGATATTGTCCTGTTTGGTGATGTAGCATTTAATATGGCTTCACCACTGGGCAGCGGATGCATCCTCCAAAGCCTGGCTGACTCACCTGGCCTTAAGGGAAAGCTCCCTTGTGAGGCTGATTGGAGAAGTTGGTGAAGGACTTGGCCGAGGCTGAGTCTTATTCCCTTCCAGAGGATAGGCTGAAAGGGCCTGGGAAGGAAGCGGGGTTTTTTTCCCTCTTTGGCTTCTGTCCATCCATTTGCAGGCTCGCTGGACTGACTTCCATGAATCTCAGAACTCCTGACATTTCTTCCTGGTAAGCCCTTCTTCTCTGCTTCTGGATTTTGGACCCGTAATTAGTCCTTTCAGTGGGGCTCATGGGCACAGAGACTTGGTCCCCTCCAGAGAAGGTCCCTTCCATTCATCACTATGTAGGTTTTGGGGTCCATTCCTGAATGTTACCAAGGATAGAAGGGTGCTAGACATCTGTCAGAGTGGCTGTGTCCTGGATTGCATGTGGCTGTGTCCTGGACTGCACACAGCTGATCCCAGAGACATTTGTCATCTCTCCATGTAGTTTGGTGGGCATGAGAGCCTCCGCATGGGTCATTTTGGACAAGTTACTGCACCTAAAGATGGTGGTGCCAGTGCCACCAGCCAAGCAAGGCAAGGGCAGATATTTCATTTCTCTAGTGATGCCAAAGAAGGATGGCTTCTTCCATCCAATGGCCTCAAAGCAGTCAATGCTCCTTTGCACATGTTGTGCTTCCTAATGGAAACACTGGGATCTGTGATTTCGGCAATGTTCCCAAAAGAGTTCCTAGCGTCTCTGGTTTTGGCCAAAGTTGGTTTTCATATCCTGATTTGGGAGGATCAGAAGAAATGTCTGCATTTTGCTATGTTTCTCTAACCCCATCAGTTCATCCCCCTCCTTTCAGCCTCTCCACTGCCCCAAGAATGCTCTCCAGGGTCATGGTGGTGGTAGCAGCTGCTGCACTGTGGTACTAAGGACTATGTGTACACCCATTTCTGGTTGACTGATTCATCTGAGCCTGTTCTCTGTCAGAGGCCTCTCTGGTTTCAGCCAGAGGGGTGTCCTTCTGGACGGCCTCAGCTGGGTGGTCAGTTGGGGGAAAGCATCCATTGGAGCCTTCCCAATCCCTGGAATTCCTGGGAGCACAGTTTGATGCTCAAGTGGGAAGAGTCTTCCTGCTGGAGGAGAGAGAGTGTGTGCAGAGATTGTTGGAATGACTTGAAGTGTTCTGTTCTCAACAGGCTCCCAGAGTTTGGGATTATCTCCAGTTTCTCGGCTTGATGGCAGTGGCATTCACGTTGGTGCCATGGGTGTGCTCATATGAGGCCACTCCAGCAGCCTTTCTTGACTGGAGTTCAAGCTCAGATTTCCAGTCCAGCTGGGACTGAGAGCCAGCTTGAGGTGGCAGCTTTGCCCACATTATCTGAAGAGGGTCATTCTGCTGGATGATCACTTGTGCAGTCTTCTGGCGATGGATGCCAGTCCTACTGGCAGGGTAGCCCTTGTCAAGACTGTACAGCCCAGGGATGTTGGAGCTACAAGCAGGCAGTGTGGTCCATCAACCATCTCGAAGCAAGGGCTATCTGGCTGGCCCTCTTGTGTTTTCCCACCTTTGGTGCGAGTGTTCTCAGACAATGCCCCGGCAGTGGCATATGTCAGTCACCAAGGTGGCACAAGGTGTGCAGAAGTGGCCCTGGGGATGGTTCACCTGGTTGGAGATGAACCTCCTAGCTCTGTCAGTTCAGGACATTGCTGGGATGATCAATGTGGAAGCAGCTTCTTCCATCTTCACTCTTGATACTGGAGAGAGAGAGTTGAGTCAGGAGGCATTTCACGTGCTGCTTCACCATTGGGGGGTCGCTTCGTGATATACTTGATGGCATCCTGCTCCAAATGACAAAGTGTGCCGTTGCTTCACTCACCACATGGAAAATGGGTCCAAGGGCAGAGGCACCTTGGTTCAGTACTGGCCACAGCAGTGCCTACTGTATGTGCTTCCTCCATGGCTGCTGTTGCGGCATGTGCTTCGGCGCATAGAGCACAGTCTGAGTTGGATTGTTCTGGTGGTGCTGGATTGGATGAGGAGAGCGTGGTTTAGGGACCCGATGCAGTTTCTGCAGGTTTCTCCTCTTCATCTGCCCCATTTTGAGGCTGGTTATGTCAGGGGCTGTTTGTCTTGGATGACCTGGCTCCCTTCTCGTTTATGGCTTGGCTCTTGAAGGGAGTCAGCAGACACATAAGCGCTATTTTCCAGTAGTAGTTTCTGATGTACTCAAAGCCCAGAGGGGTTTTTCCAGCCTCGCATATGTGTGCGCCTGGCTCGTCTTTGAGCGTGGGTACGACATATGGAAGCTTTGTTCCTATGTCTGCCAAGATGCCTTGGGCTTCAGTAGGACAGTCTGGAAAGGGGTTTTCCCTTACCTCCCTGAAAGTCCAGGTGGTAGCTTTGTCCTGTTTTGGAGGTCCTGTAACTGGAAAGTCTGCAGCCTTGCACCTGGATATTTCACATTTTCTTCATGGGGCTTGGCATCTGCATCCTCCCCTCTGGTCATTTTCCCTTCCTGGGATCTCTGATGTTTAGGACCCTGGTGTCAAAACTCTTTGCACTTCTGAAGTGTGCTACTCTTAAGGCTTGACTTTCAAGACTGTTTTCTTGGTCACGATTTGCTTGTTTGTTTTAAAACTTTCTATACTGCTTTTCTGTTTAGAGGCAAGGCAGTTTACACTTGATAAAATTATTGAAATTAGAAAAGAATGCCATCAATTAATAAGAGCGGACAGAGAGGGTAGAACAAATAGTTGTAGCAGGAAGGGGTGCTAGAAAGAGAGGGATGGGGATTTGTTCTATGTCCCAAGTAGCCTAGGCTTCAAAGGCCTGCGAGAAAAGATGTGTCTTAATCTGAGTTTTGAATGATGAGTAGGAAGGTTCGAGACAGAACGATCATGGCAGAGAATTCCAAAGAGTGAGAACACAGAAAAAGAAGGCTGAATGATGGGTAGATTCAAGTCGTACTTTGTTGGAGAGCAGGATATGAAGTCTATTATCCTGAAAGGCGTGAAGGGCCCGAGATGGGATATAGAATGTAAGATAGGAGAACAGGTAAGCAGGGAAACTAGTATAGAGGACCTTGTATGCTAAAGTCAGCTGTTTGTATTGGACCTGGGCTGAGACTGGCAATCAGTGGTAAGATTTCAGGAGTGGCATAACATGGTCAAATCTTTCCACATACGATAATATCTGAATGGCTGTATTTTGGACTGCTTGAAGGCACTTTAGTGAGGAGAGAGATAGCCCAGCATGTATGGCGTTGCAGTAGTCAAGAGAAGTTATAACGCAACTGAGCAACAGGGAAGTCAGAGCAGAAGAATTGAGAAATGAGTGGACAGAGCAACATTTGTGCAGGGCAAAAAAGGACTTTTTAACTACTGCATTAATGTGCTGCGTGAAAGACAAGTGGGAATCAAGGATGACAACAAGATATTTCAAAGTGGAAACAACTTGAATAGGCGAGTGACCAATGCAAGGTGACTGTTTCCATTTGGCATCTTCCTTCCTTTTCGCCTAAGGTGATATCTCCCTTTCATGTGAACCAGGTGGTTTGTTTGCTCTCCTTTCTAAGGAACAGTTTAGAGGGAAAGTTGTGGATCTTTGCCTTTTGGATTTCCAGAGAGTACTTCTCCGGGACTTGGAGATTATGAATTCTTCCGTAAATCTGATCATCCTTTTCTGCTGTGTGCTGGCCCAAGTAAGGGGGTCATGGCAGCCAAGTCTACCTTGGAGCATTGGATCACAGAGGCAATTGTCTCGGTATATCGGTGATGGAACCTGCTGGTTCTGGAGGGTTTGCGTGCCCATTCTTCTCAGATGCAAGCATCCTCTGGAGTGTAACATAGCTTGGTAGCCCCTTCAGACATGGTCAGGTAGTAATGTGGGCATCACTTTCCACTCTTCGTTGAGTTTTACTTCTTGGATGTCCACGCTTGGGCGAACATGGCCTTTGGTTCAAGGTTTCAATATGCTGTATCTTTTTCCCACCCAATAGAGGTGTAGCTTTGGTATTTCCCACTTGTTTGGACTGGTCTAGCAGGAATATATGGAAGGTGACATTTTATTTACCAGATAACGTCCTTTCTTTGAGTCTTGCTAGACTAGTCCAGGACCTATCCCTGGAAATGTGTTTGGTCTGTTATGTTGCAGTGTACATTGTTCTGCTATGATTTATATGCGTAGCTCTGCAGATCCATAACCTACTGACAGCCTACTGTTCAATCTCTCCTATATATAGTTTTTCTGCTATCTGATTCATCATTGTTGCCCATGTTGAGGTTGTGTGAGGTTTGCCATGCTTTCCCATATGCTTTGGGATGAATACTGAGGTGCCCTCTAGTGGCTCAGGCTAATAGAGGCATGGAAGTTATGTCAATGAAAACTGGGTATTTCATTGGCTATCTGTCTCCACCAATCTGCTGGTAGGGGGGCACAACCTACTTGTCTGGACTGGTCAAGGAAAGGACGTTATCTGGTAAGTAAAATGTCACCTGTTAGCACCCCAAACTTAAACTTATGTTATAAAGACAAGTGTGTACTTTACTTTATAAAATACTAGCATATGTGACAGAGAACATGTCTTAAATTCAAGGCATGATCACTTATACCATGCCTACATTTTGCAAGTATGTGCATCCATTATTGTAGTTTATAATCAATGTGCATACTTGCTCACGATGCCCATGCGCAAGGCCATAGTGAAAGTACATGCCATCAAATCAACACACATATTTTTATGCTGGTCACTATTTTATAAGAGTCCATTAATGTACATATGTGGCCACATATGCATGTTATTGATCAAACTACCATGATTTAAGCATGCGCTTTACTGCTTAAAGTATGTGCTTTCTTATATAATCACCCCCAATAAGGCCTACACTCTAGCATGTATGTCTAAATAAAGTTCTGGGAACATTAGAGAAAATGACAGAAAGATTCGGAAACATATTGAAATAACACATGGAAAGCTGGCTTTTCTTTGTGTGTGACAGACTGAGAAACTGAATGTGAAAATTTCATTTGGCACGGACTCCATAAAATGTTGCCAGAAAAAGTGAACAGTATTATATAATAGATTTGCTGAGTGCACTGTTTTCAAGTAGTACATGGCAGTACATTCTCTGACCTCAAAATGTAATAGATACAGAAAAAGAAAAAAAAATGTTTCAGCAAAGAATAGCTTGACAAAATAGAGATGCATGAAAAAGAAGTGGCCACCTTTTGTTGACAAGGAATTCATTGGTATCAGATCTAAGACTGAGAGGAAGAGAAACTATCAGGATTAATATCGGGATAATTAAAAAGCAGCTAATTGAATAAGTTCCATAATTATTGAATGCTTAGCTACATTCACACATGGAATGCACGAATGTGCGTGTTAGGGCTAGGCCAATGCTTGTTGGAGCAGCGGAAGTTAGAATTTGCTGTACTCCTTTTTGGACAGTTCTGTGAACCAGGAGGGAAATAATAAAATGAAATTTAAAAAACAGTATGACTTAAGAACATTGTCTGCAGGTTTGTTCTTCCTCTTCAGAGGTAGAATTCAACAATCTCAAACCAAAGAGGTAGATTTCCATGTGCTTAATTTTTATGTATGGACAATATGACAGTTTTGTAATTCTGGGTCTGTGATGTCAGACCGTATTAAAAGTAAACTCACAATATTTTTTGAGCACTGCATTTTTGCTTAGTGTTTCAGAACACACCCTAGGTTTTAGTACAATGCATTTAGTATAATTTTGTTGGTTGGCATCTATTTCTATCTCCTCAAAGAAAATATGCAAACTGGGGGACATATTGATGGAATTTGTGTTTATTTATTTATAAACATTTATATTTTATTTATTTATTTAGACAGTTTTGTATACCACCTTATCCTTCAATCAAAGTGGTCACAACACATTTGGGTGATACATTTAACACAAGGGGATATGAGACACATACACTAGTACTTACAGGGAACATGGGCAATATACCCTCTCCTAGAAAAATGTCCAGTCGAGATGGCTTACACAAACGTATTGCATATTAAGAAAGTGTTTTGCAGGGATGAACGTGAACATTTTTTTCTGTGCGTTTGGGAGGCATGCTTACTAAGCCCTGCGCTGGTAACACACGTATGCGTTGCTTTGCCAGCACAAGACTCATCCCTAACTCCTCGGGGCACCGATACTGTGCAGACTGAGCCATGGCTGCAACTTATGCCAGCCATTAAGGTGGTATTAGCTACACCTCCGCTACCAGCAATTAAGCATGATTAGCAAAGGCCACGAATGCCCATGCTAGCTGTGATGCTGTGGGAATGCCTCTGTCCCACCCACTCACCACCCTGACACATGCTATTAGGGGAGCACAGAGGTTTTAGTGTTGGGGCCCTGTGCTACCTTTTAGTATGATACCCAAACCATGTCCTAATCCTGTGCTGGTCCGGTAGTGCAGTTTAGTAAAGATTCCCCATAAGGAATAAGCAGTCCAAGGTGATTAAAATGCTTTATGAAAACAAGAAAAAACTCAAAATGAAATTGCAGATCTGCTATTAGTCATTTGTAACCTATCATTAAAATCATCTTTGAAGATTGGAGGGTGGCCAATATAGCAGTTTTAAAAGGGGTGAACCTGATGTCCGTGCCAGGCAAAATGATGGAAACTATTATAAAGAAAAAAAATTACTGATAAACATAACTTATGGGATAGAGTGAATATGGATTTAGCCAAGGGAAGTCTTGCCTTATCAATCTGCTAGATTTTTTGAAGGTGTAAATAAATATGGATAAGTGGGCAAGCACACCTTTAGAATCCCTTGTGTCTTCTGTAAAAATATTTAAATGGATATCTCTTTCTGAAAATGAGCCTGATTATCCTTCCCCCAAAGACACAATGACACGCATTCTATGTATATAGTTATTAGGTTGTTTATTGTTATTGTACATAGTTAACAATGTTCCCTGTAAACTGAACTTGTACCTCTGTGCAATTCATTGTTGTTCATTGTAAACCACAAGTGATCTTTTGGAATTTGCGGTATAGAAATGTAAATAAATAAATAAAAGATAATGCCTAATTTGCATGTAGGGTTAGTAATCTTCCTCCCAAAATGTATCTCTCCCGCAGTACCTCAAAAGATAGTAATCCCCACTCCCTCACGAGAGTTCCTGTGATATTCATTCCTTTTTTCTTGCCACCTGCGATAAGCCCCTTGGGTTAGACCTGTGTTAAACTACATAGGGGCAAATATAAAAAATGGCTTTCCCTTCAACAGCTCACCTTTGTCTGCCCCTATACCTTCATCTGCCCCTATACCTTATGTAATTTCAGTTTGTTCATTGTAAACTGCCTTGATATCATGAAAGGCGGTATATAAGAAATGTTAAATAAATAAAATAAATACCTGTAGAGTAGTTATTATAAATGGATTGTACACTGCCAGGGGCCTCTGGTGAATACATGCTAACCATAGCACCCCCACAATGGGGTTTTCCCCAGTGTATCTTGCTCAGTGTAAACCCACTGCTTAATATTACCTTGTCCTTGCCAATTGAACAGCACTTTCAACTGTGCTGCTTGATAATAGGCTCTCCTGGACACCTTTGAGGGTCACTTACTCCAAATGAAATCTGAAACTCTTCATTGCAGACCCTTCGGCTCTCCAGCAGAGATCTCAATTGGCAGGCCATAAATAGATAAAGGAATATTCATTTTGCTGGTGGCAATTTGCCCTAACCAAGATACAGTCAAACCTCGGTTTTCATTTGCCCCGGTTTTCATACGCTTCGGTTTTCAACGTCTTTTCTGACTGAGATTTTGTCCCGGTTTTCATGCATTGCTTCGGTTTTCAACGTCTTTTGACTGAGATTTTGTCCCGGTAGCAGGGAAGAAAAGCTGTCAACGTAAGCAGGAGATGTTGCATGAATGTGGGAGGCAGTTCTTTCTCTTGCAGGGTACGTCTGAAGCTATATCATTAAGATTTTCTGCCATTCTGAAGCATTGAGCAGATAATGTAAAGGTATTTTAATGGACTGAATTCAATGTGATTCCGAAGAGAGCTGGGCACAGCAGCTTGTCAGGGGTGGCTAAGGCCAGATGTTAACATACTGTACTGTACAGTACTGTACTTAGCTTGCTTTCAGTGATGTTAAATGTTCATTTATCCATTTCATTAGTCATTTATATTTATTTCTCATTGTTTTCTGTATGTAAAAATATAGTTATTCTCTATAAAATGTATTTTTTGTGAATATTTTTGGGTGTCTGGAACGGATTAATTGGATTTACATTATTTCTTATGGGAAATATTGCTTCAGTTTTCATACGTTTCGGTTTTAGTCAGACTTTTTCGAACGGATTAATCATGAAAACCGAGGTTTGACTGTAGTTTGATCTGCCCACCAAGTTTTCTTTTATTAAGGGGAAATAATTCAGCTCATATAGCTTAGTCCAGTCTGCAGCTATCTGCACTTCCTAGTACCTAATGAAGTCCTTAGCCCATTTAAAGGAAAAAGTGACCTCAGTTATCCCTTGCTCATATTAAGCTTTAATACTTCTGATTTGCCAACATTAGTTTTGTATACCGACATCTAAAAGAACAGGTAAAGAGGTAAATGGATTGCTGATTGCAAAGATATCATCGTTGGCAAATAAATCAGTCTTATAATTAATAATCCCCCACATGGAAACCCTTAATGTCTTCCATTTGCCTTGCATATGCTGCCAATGGTTCAATAACACAGGTACACTAAAAAAAAAAATTTTTTTAAACTGCCTCTAATGTTTCGATTGATTTTTACGTTTTTTGGTGCGCTGAATCCAAATCAGGTAACCAATTTGCTCCATCACGTACAGATTTTTTGCTACATTGGGTTAGCAGTTTGAGGTGAACGTTTCAGATTGAGTGCGATCGAGATAAAAGTTTCTTGGATGAATTCTTTATACTAATTGTTTAGTAGTTATTCAAATAAGAATAAAGAAAATTGTAACAAGGCAGCACATAAGAATAGAGTAATGTCAACAAAACACAACTGTGATGGTAGCAAAATTGTCTGCACTTAAAACAGCCACATACATGTGCACAAACATTGAGCATATAAGAGCGAGGTTAGACACAAAGCAAAGCAAAGAAATGTGCAAAAAATGTTGTACAGGTATGTATGTAAGAATAGAAAATGCAAACCGCACCATTGCAATACATGAAGACAAACACCCGATGGTGTGAAAATAAAATTCTAATAAATGAGATCCGACACTGTGGTAATAACTAGCAAATTTTTATTTCAAAGTTTAGTAAAAACACGATATTTGTCAACACAGTTTAGATTTTAAAGTCATTCTTGGGTCAATCAATCTCCTGGTGGGCCCGTTTCTTCTTCCCCCGAATGCTTCTCTTGGTGCGCTGCTTGGCGTATTTTTCATCTGGGGTTTCCCGCAGCAGCAACCAGCAGAAATCAGCCATCATAGTGGTGTTCCATCTTCCTTGGTACCTTCTCTCTGCGTCCTTGATGTCCTGGTGAAACCTTTCACCTTGTTCTTCACTGTACGCCCCCAAGTTTTCGGGAAAGTAGTTCACATGGGAGTGCAAGAAATGGACTTTCAGGCTCATGTTACAGCCTTGTTCTTTGAAGGCATTGAGCATCCTGGCAACAATATCCTTATAGTTCTCATCCCGCCTGTTCCCCAAGAATTTGAGAACAACATCCTTGAAGGAATCCCAGGCTTCTTTTTCCTTCTCAGACATCGTTTCAGCGAATGCTCCATCTGAAAGGAGTTTCCTTATATCAGGGCCAACAAACACTCCTTCCTTTAGCTTTGCTTCAGAAAGTCGGGGGAACTTTGAGCAAAGGTACCGAAAGCACTCACCATCTTTTGGAAGGGACTTGATGAATTGCTTAATGAGACCCAACTTAATGTGGAGAGGTGGTAATAGAATTTTATCACGAGGTACCAAGCTCTCATGAAGAACATTTTTCTCACCGGGTCTCAAATACTCCCGAATTGGCCAGTCTTTTTTCCCCCAGTGTAGGTCACGGGCCCGGCTATCCCACAAGCAAAGGAAGCAGGGATATTTGGTGAAACCGGATTGCTGCCCTAATAGCATGGATAGAATTTTAAAGTCTCCACAAATCATCCACTTATGCTCATCATAACGAATCTTCTGAAGAATCAGGGCCAAATTCTTGTATTTTTCTTGGAGAATAACAGAGTGAGCAATAGGAACTGAAGCGAATGTGTTGCCATTATGAAGAAGAACACCTTTTATGCTGTCTTTTGACGAATCAATGAACAGCCGCCATTCAGCAGGATCATACTTGAGTTTAAACTTTTCCATCACTCCGTATATATCGTTGCAAAATACCAAATCTTCCTCTTTGCTGAAATACTTCAAAAATTGTGTCTCGCGGTTGCGGTACCAATAAAAAGTTGTTCCTGGTGACAATAGATTTTTCTGTTTAAGCCGAGAACCTAGCAGTTGGGCAGCATCTTTTGGGAGTCCTAAATCCCGGACTAAATCATTCAATTCAGCTTGAGAGAAAAGTTCAGGTTTCGGATCTGGTTCAGTTTCAAACTCGGAAGTACTGGACTCATCGGGAAAAGCCATCTGATGAGTCTCATCATGATCAGAACCGTCCACACAAATATGATCCAAAGATTTTGGTGGTTCAGGCACAGGTACTTCGTTGCTATGAGGCATAGGCCTAATTGCTGAAGGAAGGTTGGGGTAACTTATTACGTTCTTATTTTTTAAGTTGTATCCCTTCACAATGCAAGAGCAAAAATAGCAGTCACTGCTGTGGTCTCTTTGTTCACGCCACATCATAGGTATTCCGAAATGAAATGCTTGTTTTTTTACCTTTCATCCATAAGCGTAGATCTTCCTCACATGTCTTGCACACTTTGTGAGGAGCCCACGGTTTGTCTTGATCGCCTAACTTCAAACCGAAATAGGCGAAATATACTTTTTTAATAAATGCAGAAATGTTCCTCTGCCGCTTTTTCACGGTATATTCCCCACAAATAAAACAAAAACTGTCCGGAGAGTTGACGCAACCTCTGGCTCTGTGAGCCATCACAAATACACAGCACTGCAAACTACAACTGTAGTGAACCACTTCAGAATAAAGCTGGATTACGACTGAGCAAACAAAAGGTAATAATGAACTTGCAAGAAACTGAAATTTGACAGGAACGTTCATGTCGCAACCACCGTGTTTGAGCGAGCGAACGAGGCGAGGCGAACAGGAAAGAACATGCGCCAGCGCGAGTACTGGATTTAGCCCCCCGCTTCCCAATTGTCCTGTTAATGTATAAAATGAATACAAAACACTCTAAAATATCATGAGGGAGTGTTTCTAGTTAGTTAACCATTACAACCTCTATTTTGGGCCAAGAAAATAAACTGCAGTCGGCTAAAAAGAAATTATGTGAACATTCCTTATATGGGTAAGAAATCTAATTTTGCAAGAAAACGTGATGTGATGGAACATTTTGGCTATTTTTCCTGGATTCAGCACCCCAAAATCTATAGGAATCAGTTGCAAAACTGGAGGCAGTTTTTTGGTAGTGTACCTGTGTAATTAAAGCAAATACAACACTCATAATGGGCAACTCTGCTTCGTGCTCTTGCCCAATTTAGAAACATAGAAACATGATGACAGAAAAAGACCACATGGCCTAGCTTGCTTTCAATCAAAAGAGGTTCTCCTCCTGTGCATTTATGCCATGGAGATATTTAAATATCTCTATCATATCTCTTCTATCCCACCTTTCCTCTAAGCTCGACGTTTACCCGTTCCACTCCATTCATTAATTTATAGACCTCTATCATATCTCCCCTCAGCCGTCTCTTTTCCAGGTTGAAGAGCCCCAACCTTCTTAGCCTCTCTTCATAGGAGTATCCTTCCATCCCCTTTACCATTTTGGTGGCTCTTCTCTGCACCTTTTCTAATAACGCTATATCCTTTTTAAGATACGGCGACCAGAATTGCACACAATATTCAAGGTGTGGTTGTACCATGGAACGATACAGAGGCATTATAATATCCTTTGTTTTATTTTCCATTCCTTTCCTTATGATACCTAGCATTTTATTTGCTCTCTTTGCCGCCGCTGCACACTGGGTGGAGAGTTTCAACATGTTATCCATGATGACGCCTAAATCTTTTTTCCTGCGTAGTGGTTCCCAATGTGCGACCTTGCATCGTGTAACCATAGTTTGGGTTGTTCTTTCCTAGGTGCATAACTTTGCACTTGTCCACATTAAATTTCATCTGCCATTTGGATACCCAGTCTTCCAATTTATCAAGATCCTCTTGCAATTTTCCACAATCCTCTTGGGTTTTAACAACTTTAAATAGTTTTGTGTCATCTGCAAATTTGATAACCTCACTCATTATTCCCTTTTCCAGGTCATTTATGAATGTGTCAAAAAGCAGCAGACCCAGCACAGATCCCTGGGGTACTCCACTATTCACCTTTTTCCATTGGGAAAATTGGCCATTTAGCCCTACCCTCTGCTTTCTATCTTTTAACCAGTTCCTGATCCACAATAGTACACTGCCTCCTATCCCATGACTTTTTAGTTTTGCCAAACGTCTCTGATGAGGGACCTTGTCAAAGGCTCTCTGAAAGTCCAGATACACTATATCAACCGACTCACCTTTGTCTACCTGTTTATTCACACCTTCAAAAAAACATAACAGATTAGTAAGACAAGATCTTCCTTGTCTAAAGCCAGGTTGGCTGCTCCCATTAAGCCATGACTATCTACATGTTCAGTAATTTTGTTCTTTATGATAGTTTCTACCATTTTTCCCGGTACTGACATCAGGCTCACTGGTCTGTAAATTTGGTGTTCCACTAAGGACTAACTCCAAAATGGCTTCCCCTCTGGTCGGTTCATGAACCAGCTGCTCCAAGAAGCAGTCATTTATTTCATCTAGAAACTTTATCTCCTCATGTCCTGCCGTGACACTGACCCAGTCAATACCGAGGTAATTTAAATCATCCATTATTATTACCATTCTGTAACTTTTGTTAGTTTCCCTGATTTCATTGAGCATTTCATCATCCATTTATTCATTCTGGCCAGGCGGTCGATAGTACAACCCCACTGCCATCGCCTTCCTCTTTTTACATGGAATTTCAATCCATAGAGATTCTACAGCAAATTTTGTTTCCTGCAAATCTTTAATCCTTTGTGACTCAATGCCCTCTCTGATATAGAGCGCAACCCCTCCACCAATTTGATCAGCTCTATCATTACGATATAGTTTGTACCCAGGTATCACAGTGTCCCACTGGTTGTCCTCCTTCCACCATGTCTCTGAGATACCAATCATATCTAACTCTCCCATATTATTTTTTAGACTTCTAGCATTTGCATACAAGCATTTTAGAGACTGTATTTTATTCATATTAATCTGGCTATCGGTAGGCAGGGGTAATTTGGAATCTTTAAGCTCTGTCTGCTCTGTTCTCAAGGGCATTTGGGCTACCTTTGTCTTTATTGGAACCTCTCTGCTGATGTGCCCTAACTTCATTTTTTTGGTAGTATCCTTCAAGGATACATTGTTCCAAACCATGCGCTCTTGGGCGACTGTCGACTTTCCCCTATTATCTAGTTTAAAAGCTACTCTATCTCCTTTTTAAAGGTTAATGCCAGCAGCCTGGTTACATCCCGGTTAAGGTGAAGCCCATCCCTTCGGAAGAGCCCCTCCTTTCCCCAGAATTTTCCACAGTTCCTAACAAATCCAAAACCCTCATCCTTGCACCATCGTCTCATCCACGCATTGAGACTCCGGAGCTCTGCCTGCCTTTTGGGTCCTGTGCGTGGAGCGGGAAGCATTTCGGAGAATGCTACCCTGGAAATTCTGGATTTCAACTTCCTACCTAAAAGCCTAAATTTAGCCTCCAGAACCTCCCTACCACATTTTCTTATGTCATTGGTACCGACATGTACCAAGACAGCAGACTCCTCCCCAGCACTATCTAAGACCTTGTCTAGGTGGCGCATGAGGTCCGCTACCTTCACACCAGGGAGGCATGTTACCAGGCGATCCTCACGTCCACCAGCCACCCAGCTATCTACATGCCTAGTGATCGAATCACCAACTATAATGGCTGTCCTAACCCTTCCCTCATGGGCACATGGCCCTGGAGAAACCTCCTCGGTGCGAGAGGGTTTTACATCACCTGGAGGACAGGTCCTAGCTACAGGAGCACTTCCTGCCACACCAGGGTGATGTTCTCCTGTCACTTGACCTCTCTCTTCCATGGCAGCAGGGATGCTGCCAGACTGGAGGTGGGACTTAAGGACTATATCCCTGTAGGTCTCGTTTATGTACCTCTCTGTCTTTCTTATTGTCTTCCAAGTCTGCTACTCTTGCCTCCAGAGATCGGACTCGTTCCCTGAGAGCAAAGATCTCCTTGCATCTTGTGCACATGTAAGACACCTCACCAACTGGGAGAAAATCATACATGTGTGACACTCAGTGCCAAAGACTGGGAAGCCCCCATCTTGCTGCTGGACTGCTGTCTGCATCTTCACTTTAAGGTTGTGTTTAGATATTTAAGTTCTTTACTTACTAAGGGTTGGTAGGGATACTTATACTAATAAAACTATACTTAATTCGTTTAATGTACTTTGTTCACCTGAGATTTAATTAATCTCAGGTCCTTAATGTATGCTGATGAGAATAAACAACTGCACCTGAGAGAGAATATGGCACCTCCTTTCCTTTAAGAGGTTTAAGCACTTATAAAGCTATGATTATCCCAGGGGTGGGTGGGTGTCTGGGAGGGAGGGAGGGAGGGAAAGAAGACTTATTAAAAGCTGGCTGCTACACAGTACCCTGTCCTGTGCTTCTAAGGTAATCTGTGACCAATCTCCAAGGAGATTCCCAAAGCCCTTGCTTTGATAGAGGGAGTCTTGGATTCTAAATTTAACCAGAAAGCTCTCTGCTGTGTTTTAAATTTAAACTGCAAACTCTTGCTGCTACTAGGCCCTTACTGATTTAACAATTACACTGGGTTCACAGATTAATCAGCTTTAATCTAAAGAATTATTTTTTCCCCAAGATTTAGAAAAATTCCAAGAAGTAAATACTTACAATTGCAGATCTCTCTCCAGAAGTAGCAGTCCCCTTTTGTAGTCCTTCTCCCTGGTCACCCAGTTAAAGAAATCAGATTTGTCTGATAAGACCTGCCTCTGAATCCCAAGAGATAACAATGTTAGGGCCACTTGGCAATAGTGATCCTAGCATGATTGCATTTGATTTAATAAATAGAGGGAGGATGGCAAAGAAATCCACAGTATTGCCTTTTAACTTTCAAATGAGAAAATGAGAAAAATAGTTAAGAAAAAACTAAAAGAAGCAGCTGCAAAGGTTAAAGGTTTACAACATGCATGGGTGGTGTTTAAAAATACTATCTTAGAAGTCCAGAACACAGAACACGCTTTAAAAAAGGTGGAAGGAAGGTCAAAAAACTGCCAGCATGGTTTAAAGGTGAGGTCAGAGAGGCTGTTGTAGCTAAAAAGCATCTGTAAGGAAATGGAAAAGGAGCAAATAACGAAAAAGATGATGTAGGGAAGTAGCTCATGTTTGAAATGATACTTAAAGATGATGTATTGGAATAATTGAAACAAATTTTAATAACTGGGAAGTTATATTACCACTATTTGATAAACTAAAGCATAGCAAATCACCTGCACTGGATGATATACATCCAAGGATGCTGAAAGACCTGAAATATAAGATTGCAGATGTACTATTAGTACCTGAAGATTAGAGAATGGCCAATGTAATGCCAATTTTTATAAAGGGTTCCAGGAGTGATCCAGGAAACTACAGAGCAGTGAGCCTGACATCGTACCAGGCAAAATGGTAGAAACCATTTAAAGAACAAAATTACTGAACATGTAGATAGTCATGGTTTAATGGAAGAAAGTCAACATGGATTTTTTTAAAGGTGTGAATAAACTGGTAGATAAACGTGAGTCGACTGATATAGTGTATCTGGATTTTCAGGAAGCCTCTGAAAAGGTCCCTCATGAGAGAAACTCGCAAAATAAAAAAGTTGTGAAATAGAAGGCAGTGTACTATTGTGGCTCAGGAACTGGTTAAAAGATAGAAAGCAGAGGGTAAGGCTAACTGGACAATTTTCTCAATTGAGAAAGGTAAATGGTAGAGTACCCCATTGATCTGTGCTGGGCTCGCTGCTTTTTAACATGTTCATAAATGACCTGGAAATAGGAATTATGAGTGAGGGCCTTGATAAATTGGAAGACTGGCTGTCTAAATGTCAGATGAAATTTAATGTGGACAAGTGCAAATTTATACACCTAGGAAAGAACAACCCAAACTACAGTTACAAGATGCAAGGTTCCACATTAGTAATCACCACCCAGGAAAAAGATTTAGGCGTCATTGTGGATAGTTATTTATTTATTTATTTATTTTATTTATTTAACATCTCTTATATACCGCGCTATTAAAATCAGCGCGGTGTACATCGAACAAAATATACTGCAATGTGTACAGGTAACATCGAGTTTACAGAGAACAGGGGAATATAAAACATGGAATAACAGGGATAACTATGTACAATAAACAATATACTATTTATATGCTTTAATTATGTACCATATTTAAACTCGAGTGAATATTGAACATGTATTCATGGGTAGGATGAGTCTATAGTAGTAAGGTAGATTTTCGTGGGGACTACTGTGCTGCGGCAGCCAAGAAAGCAAATGGAATGCTAGGAATCATAAGGAAAGGAATGGAGAATAATGCCTCTGTATCATTCCATGGTGCAACTGCACCTTGAATATTGTGTGCAATTCTGTCGCCATATCATGGTAAAGGGGAAAGGCTTAAAAGGTTAGGGCTCTTCAACTTGGAAAAGAGATGGCTGAGGAAAGATATGATAGAAGTTTATAAATTAATGAATGGAGTAGAGCAGATCTGTCTGGAGCACCTCCAATTCTTGCACTAGCCATGTTTATTCCACCTCTATGCTCTGTTCTGCTTCCTCTGCTTTAGCTGGTTTTCCTGGCACAGGTTTACCTGGAGGACATCCCGTTCCCCTCTTTTGCATGGCTCTAGAAAGTATTTTAATCACTCCCATAGGAACTTCTCTTTCTCAGCACCATCTAGGGTTTTGATTGAGCCTTCTCCAACCAATCTCAGCTCTGTCTACTAGCCTGTCCCCTCCCCTCTGGTTAAAAGGAACCTCTTTTGTGCCTAGCAGGGATCCTCTGCCAAGTCCCTTCATTTTTACTCCTGCTCCTCAGTCTCTCCAGATTTCTCCGTCTTCTTCCTACCCTCTTCCTCCCCACTAGCAGTGGTTAATTTATAGTCAAAAAAAGAAGCAGAACTTTGCAGCCAGGAGAGAGAGGGTGGGTGGGCCATGGGAACGAACAAAGGAAAAGAGGAATTGGATTAGAGACTAGTGTGACTGTTCTCTGCATTGAAAATGATCTTGTTTGACTGGAGAAGTGGATTACTTGCTGAAGTCAGGAGGCCTGCCAAGGCTGTGATGCTGCTAAAGAATCACTGCTTAAGAAAAACTCCAGGAACAAGCAGGAATGTAGTCATCACATATGGGTATCGTCGGTACCAACGGACCCTGCGCGGGAACGCTCCCCAGTGTCCAATTAGAAAGCTTTTGGGAGCATCCCACAGCGCCTGCGTGCTGCCTTCCCGCCTTTCCCAACTGCCTCTCTCCAGTTCTTCGTTTTCCACGGAGCCAGCAGGTCGTGTTCCTGTCACCACAGAAAATTTTCTTTCTTTCTTTCTTTCTTTTCAAAAAAAAAAATTCTTAGTACTTTTCCCATTTTTTCCAGGTGCACGTGCCATTTTGGGCCTTAGGCCCAAGATTTTTTCCATAATGGAAAAACCCTCCTCGGGTTTTAAAAAGTGCACCAAGTGTGGCGGTACCATCTCCGTCACTGACACCCATGAGTGGTGTCTGAAATGTTTAGGTCCTGACCATTCCATCTCGGAGTGTATTGCCTGTGCCATGATGTCCAAGAGAGGTCGACAGAACCGAGACGCCAAGCTCAGTATCCTGTTTCCCTCTGATGCAGCTTCGGTGGCATTGACGTCTTCCAGGGCTTCATCTTCCTCCCGTGGATTTCAGGTAACTAAGCAGAAGTCTAGCCGGTCCTCAAAGGGTAGATCTCCTTCTAAGCATCGTGATGCCTCTGGCATTTCCCTTGAGGATTCTGCACCGGCAAAACTGCCCCAGCTTCGGCTTCCAAAGCATTATCAGTGCTCCAGGATGTTCTCGAGGCCTCGACCTCGGCAGAACTACTGGTGCCATGCTCTGGGGTACCGGCGGTCTTCTCCGGTACTGACATCCAGTCATCAGCAGCGTCGAAGACCAGAGAGTCCTGGCTATTGAGCGCAGTCTGGCGGCTCTCCTTGCGGCATCGACGCCCTCAGAACCGTGTCAGATTTTTCAACCGGTACCGGCACCGACTCTGGTATCGGTACCGGTACCAATAACATCGACATCAGTGTCCACACTGCCGACACCCAGTCATCCGATGCCTTCCGGTACCGATATTCCGGTACCGATTACTCCCGGTACCGACTTCAGTCGGTACGGGTATCAGGCTCTTCAAGAGCATCCTAACAGAAGATACTTCGAGTCCTCAGAGGAATCTGAGGATTCTGACAGTTCTGTCGATGCGGGAATACTTCTCCCAGAGGAGACTTCCTCCCCTAAACGTAGGATGTCTCCTCCAGAGGACATTTCCTTTCAGGATTTCATCAGGGAGGTGGCTCGAGGTCTGTCCATTACTGTGGCACCTGAAACAGAGCCCAGAGCAAAGGAGTTGGAAATTTTACAATATCCTAAAACTCCTAAGGAGGCAGCTACCTTGCCCATCCATGAGATCTTGCATGATCTCATGTTAAGAATGTGGGAGACACCTCTTACCACTTCTCCTCATTCTTGTAGACTGGATACCATGTATCGAGTCCCTCCTTGTCCTGGTTTCCAGAAAACTCAGCTTCCTCACCACTCTATTGTAGTGGAATCAGCTATGAGAAGGATCAAGAGTGCAAAGAGGCATGCCTCTAATCCTCCAGGACGTGAGTACAGAACTTTGGATGCTTTTGGATGTCGTGTCTTCCAAGCTTCCATGCTTTCTGCCAGGATCTCTTCCTATAGTCTATATATGGGAATGTTCCTGAAGGAAGTCACAGGTGATTTAGAGGCTTTGAGTCCTCTTCTTCCGGAGGATAGAAGACAGGATTTTCTCACATTGGTCAAACATGACCAAGATGTTTCTAAATTTGTCAACCGTGCAGCTTTTGATTGTTTTGAGTGCATAAGCAGAACTTCTGCCATTGCCATAGGTGCACATAGAATTGCTTGGCTCCAGGCATCTGATCTGGAGCTTGGGGTACAAGATAAACTGGGAAATATTCCTTGTACTGGTGAGAACCTCTTTGGTAAAGATTGGCAGGAAAAGGCCAATGAGTTGGATGCTGACAACTCCACCTTGGACAGATTGTCCAAGTCCACAGCTGATCCTGCAAGAAAGAAATCTTTTAAGAAACCATTCTTTTCTAAAAAGAAAAAGTATTATCCTGCTTATTCTCAGCAGGGACGTTCTGCAGGTCAGCTTGTCAGGAAAGGTCAGCAACCACCCAAACAAAGAAAAGCAAAGACTGCTAAGCCTCAGCCGTCCCAGCAGTCTCAGCCTCCACAAGGCCTTTGACTTTCAGCTAGAGAACGTAGCCTTCCTGGCTCTCATTGGACCAGAGCCTTCCACCATTCCAGGAAGGTTGTGTCACTTTGCCCCCAGATGGGGGCAAATAACAGCAGAGCATTGGACACTCTCCATCATAAAAGAGGGGTACAAGCTTCATTTTTCAAGCATGCCCCCTCCCACAATGATAAGGCAGTTCAATTCTCCGACCTCCCTCATCAACCTGTTAGGTCAGGAGGTCACTATGCTTCTTGCCAAAGGGGCAATAGAAGAAGTACCCATCCATCAGCAGGGTACAGGGTTTTACTCCCCCTATTTCCTTATCCCAAAGAAAACAGGGGGATACAGACCTATCTTAGACCTCAGAGAATTGAACAAATTCCTTGTCAAAGAGAAATTCAAGATGATTTCTCTTGGAACTCTGCTGCCATACCTTCAGAGTCAGGATTGGCTTTGTTCTCTAGATCTCAAGGATGCGTACACCAATGTTCTCATCCATCCAACTCACAGAAGGTTCCTTCGGTTCCTTTTGGCCTGGCCTCAGCACCAAGGGTGTTCACGAAATGTATGGCTGTGGTAGCAGAATCTTTCCGCACTAGGGATATTCGTCTTCCCCTACTTAGACGACTGGCTCATTCGAGCCACAACAGAGTCAGAGGCCAGGACTTCTCTATCCTGCACAATGCGTATCCTTCAGTATTTGGGTCTGGTAATAAACATCCGAAAATCCAGTCTAACTCCCACTCAGTCTTTAGAGTTCATAGGAGCTTTGCTGGATGCCAGAAAGGCAAGGGCCTATCTCCCCCAGGCCCGTTGCCTTCGCATGGTGCAGTTAGCTTCTCAAGCAGTGTTAAAACCTCATCTCACTGCCCGAGAAATGCTACAACTGCTAGGCCACATGGCATCTACTGTGCATGTGGTTCCCTATGCTCGCCTCCATATGAGGGCAACTCAGTGGACTTTATCCACGCCTTGATTGTTTGTTTGTTTGAAAGGCGGTATATAAAATGCAGTAAACATAAACATAAACTCAATGGACCCAGGCATCAGGATGCCTGTCAGACAAAATTAGCAAACACACATCGCCTTATTTTGTCCCTCCAGTAGTGGAAGTCCACTCAAAACCTGTTGCTGGGGTCCCCTTTTCAACAACCCTTACCCCAGGCAACTCTTACAACAGATGCTTCTCCAATGGGTTGGGGAGCTCATCTGCAAGACCTCTCCACCCAAGGCACCTGGTCTCCACAGGAGACTCATCTACATATCAATCTCTTGGAGCTCAGAGCAATCTTCCTTGCTCTTTGAGTGTTCCACACCCTGCTCAGCTACAAGACAGTCCTCATTCATACGGACAATCAAGTAGCCATGTTCTATGTGAACAAGCAGGGGGGAACAGGCTCTCTGTCGCTTTGCAACGAAGCTTTGCGACTATGGGCCCTTGCCAGAGAGCATCAGATTCATCTCCTGGCGTTGTATCTTCCAGGCATACAAAACTCTTGGGCAGAAAGACTCAGTCGAGTTCTACTTCCACACGAGTGGTCTCTGCATGCAGACCAGGTGACCAAGATTTTTCAAATTTGGGGAACCCCGGACATAGACCTCTTTGCAAGTCCATGGAATGCCAAACTTCCCCGGTTCTGTTCCAGAATTCCGGCTCAGGGGGCTCAGGCCAGGGATGCTTTCCTCCTTTACTGGGGTCAAGACTTCCTGTATGCCTTTCCACCCATTCCCCTAATTTCCAAAACCCTGTTCAAGCTTCAGAGAGACAGAGACCATATGATTCTCATAGCTCTACATTGGCCACAGCAAGTGTGGTACCTTCTGCTTCTACATCTCTCTCAAGCTCCCTCCCTGGAGTTAGGGTCTGCTCCAGATCTCCTATCCCAGGAGGACGGAATGTTATGGCATCCCAATCCCCAGTCTCTGCATCTGAGGGCTTGGTTGCTGAAGGCCTAGATCTCCATGATCTTAACCTCTCTCAGCAAATAAAGGATATCCTTTATGCTTCCTGGAAGCCTTCCACAAGACGCTCTTATGCTGTCAAGTGGAAAAGGTTTACCATTTGGTGTTCGCAGAAGGGTCTTAACCCCATTGCCATACCTCTGGAATCATTACTGGAGTATCTCCTTCATTTATCCAATGCAGGACTTAAGACTAACTCATTAAGGGTCCATTTGAGTGCCATTGCAGCTTCCTTCAAGCCCCTAAATGGACAACCTATTTCCTCCCATCCTCTTATAGCAAGATTTATGAGAGGCCTTCTGCTAACTAAGCCTCCCATTAAGCCACCTCCTGTGGCATGGGACTTAAATTTGGTTCTTGGTCAGCTCATGAAGCCACCTTTCAAACCCTTAGCTACTACCTCCTTGAAATTCCTTTCTTGGAAGGTTATCTTTCTCATTGCAATCACATCAGCACGTCGCATCAGTGAGTTGCAAGCACTAGTAGCTGATCCACCTTATACAAGGTTCCATCATGACAAGGTAGTCCTTAGGACTCATCCACGCTTTATGCCAAAGGTGGTCTCGCCCTTTCATCTAAACCAAGTGGTCTACCTACCTGTGTTCTTTCCAAGGCCTCATGCATCAAATGCAGAAAGGAACCTTCATACTTTGGACTGTAAAAGAGCTTTAGCCTTTTACTTACAAAGAACACAGCAACATAGAAAGTCCTCTCAACTCTTTATTGCTTTTGATCCTTCTCATTTGGGACTTCCAGTCTCCAAGAGAACACTATCTAACTGGATTGCTCAGTGTATTTCCTTTGCCTATCAGAGTAAGAATCTTCCTCTGGAGGGCCATGTCACAGCTCACAATATGAGAGCCATGGCAGCTTCAATGGCTCATTTGCACTCTGTGTCTATCGACGACATCTGTCGAGCAGCCACCTGGGCCTCAGTTCCTACCTTCACAGCCCATTACTGCTTGGACAAGGACTCCCGCCAGGATGCCTTGTTTGGTCAGGCTCTTCTTCAACACCTGTTCCATACCTAATCAACTCCTACCCACCATCCCAGGTAGGATGCCAGAAATCCATGGGGGGAAGTGGAGCCCTTTTCAGGGACGCACAACTTCTGGGGTCTCTCCCTGGCATCTAAAGCTAGGGAGTCCCCCTATGTGATGACTACATTCCTGCTTGTTCCTGGAGATAGCATAGTTACTTACCTGTAACAGGTGATCTCCGGGAACAGCAGGAATTTAGTCCTCACAACCCACCCACCTCCCCTAAGAGTTGTATCTCTCTATCTTTCTCTTTCCCTTTCCCTCTCTCTCTCTTTATCTCAGCTTTAAAACTCAACTGGAGAGAGGCAGTTGGGAAAGGTGGGAAGGCAGCACGCAGGTGCTGTGGGATGCTCCCAAAAGCTTTCTAATTGGATGCTGGGGAGCGTTCTCACGCAGGCTCCGTCGGTACCAACGATACCCATATGTGAGGACTAAATTCCTGCTGTTCCCGGAGATCACTTGTTACAGGTGAGTAACTATGCTGTGCCAGCAGGCGCTCACCCAAGGCCAGACCAACCATCAGGCAAACCAGGCAGCCTCCTAAGGCATCAGCTACTGAGAGTGAGAGCAAGCAGAGCATTCAAAGCCAAACAATAGATTCTGACTGCTGGGGGGGAGGGTGTAAGGCTTAAGGTTTGCCTAGGGTGCGAACCCTTTGAACCAGTTTTGGGGTCAGCCCTGAGCTCACCTGTAACTTTCCAGGAGAAGCTTTTCAATTCTACTGGAGAAGGAGATCTACACCACATTAACCCGGTACCAGTGCAGGGAAAGTCCCAGAAGGGAGGTTCTCTAAAGAGTGCACTATCAGAATGCCTAGTGCAGCAGATCGATGTGGCTGGAACATTTAGTCTGGGCTCTGGAGATATGATCATTTGATGGACATTCATTATTTAGATAGAAGCAGTAATCCCGGATATCACAGGACATTGCCTTGAGCCAATCATCAAGGTGAACCTTTTAGAGTGACTATTGGTCTTGTGAATGTTAGATCTTTAAGAAATAAGACCAATATTATTCATATCATTGATGAAGTATTAGATATTTATTTATTTAGCTGTATTTATATACCGCTTTTCACCGGGTCAAAGCGGTGTTACATAGGGGTGGGGGAATTAAGTACAAGGGTAGGGCCATCACCGGGGAGGCAACATTGATGATTTTGACATAGGAAAGACTTTGGACATAGGACAGACGTTGGACATAGACAGGTTAGTGTAGCTTTAAGTTAGAGGTTCATTGTGGGTGAGATCAGAGGTTTGTGGGTTTTTCGGTGGGGTTCGAGTTGAAGTATTCCTGGAAAAGGATGGTTTTTAGCTGTTTTCTGAAAGATAGTAGGTCGGCATTGTTTCTGAGATAGCTCAGTAGAGAGTTCCATAAGGATGGAGCATAAAGTTCAAAGGCTCGATTGCAGGTCCGTTGCGAGCATTTGGTTCTTTGTGAGGGACGGTGAGGAAAATGCTGGAGGTTTGTCTAGTAGATCTGCCGTGGGCTGGAAGAGCCAGTAGGGTGTGAAGCTGGGTGTCCTGTGTTTGATGGATAGCTTTGTGGGTGAGTAGGATGGCTTTGTATTTTGTCCGTGCTTCGAGGGGGAGAATGTGAAGTTCTTTCAGAATTGGGGTGATATGGTCGGTTTTCTTCGCCCTCTGAATGATTCTCGCAGTGGTGTTTAATGCAGTTCGGAGGGGATTGGTGTGTGTGGCTGGAAGGCCATGGTAGATTATGTTGCAGTAGTCCAGATAGATATATGGGGGGGGGGGGGTCATTTTAGAATCCCTATTTGTGCTTTGGATGTTCGAAAACAGGCATAGAGATGTCCAAAGCTCAGAGACTGTCTCCAGAGCCATTTTAGAAGCCAGCTGTGGGGATGTTCCCAGCATGAGGATGTCCAAATCTGAATGGGGGTGTGGAGGAGGCATGGCTGGGGAGTTCCTAGTGGTGTTCCTAGTGGTGTGGTTAGGATATTCCCAGGGCTCAGGATGTCCCCACCTGACCACAGAAATGACATGGACATCTGGCATCACAAACAAGCATCTGAAAAGTGCTTGTTTTAGCTGAAAAACCTCCAAAGTGTATAAAGAAGAAGGTACTCTATCATCCCCAGTTCTCAGCACAATTTCAACTATAGCAACAGTGGTATTTGAAAACCGGCTACCTTGTTCCTAACCCATTTCTCTATTATGCTATCCTAGATGTCTGGATTCTGAAATACAGGTCTGGCAGGACCGTACCAAGCCCTGTGCGAGCGGTGCAGCTGCACAGGGCGCAATGACTTAAGGGGCGCATTTCGGCTCTCTACCATTGCCTGCCGCCACCACTTTAGCAGCGGCAGAGAGCTGAAATGTGCCCCTTAAGTCTTCTCGCCGGCACACTAAGCAGGTCTGGTCTCTCTGGGAGGGACCAGACCTGCTTAGTGTGCCGGCGACTTGCACATCGGGTGCGCGCCTCTTCTCTCCTGCCCCCATAAAGTGGCTAGATAGAGGTGCGGGGGGGGGGGGGGCACGCGCCCGATGTGCAACTCGCACAGGGCGCATTTCACTGGCAGTACGGCCCTGAGTTCTGGGGATGTCCAAGTAGACGCCCCTGCAGATGTCCCTATCGGGCATGTCCAGGTTTGTGAAATCACATCTGCACCTGCATTTTTTTTTTCAGACTTTCTGGCTTAGATGTCACAGATTGCACTTGGACAGATCTCCTAAAATTCCCCTCATATTCTTTAACATACACGTGGTTAATATCTGTCGACATACTGATTTTTAAAGAGGTTTGTCCTAATGAGTATATGGATAGGCACTGTGGCAGAGGTAGGGGAGTAAAGGTTGTAGCAAAAGAGAGTTTGGCCTTGAAAATGTTTACTAAATTCATGACCTGTCTTTCTGAAGCACTGGTTGTGTATAATAAAATGTGGGGTATTTGCTTGGTTTACATTCCCCCTTAGGAAGTAGCACGTGGCCTGCTACATTTCATTGAATGGTTGGTTGTATTATGTTTAGATTTAACTAATCTGAGAATAGCAGGAGATTTTAATATTCATGCTAGTAGCAAATTACTTCCACAATATGCAGATGTTTTGTGTAGTATGAATTCATTATTACTCATTCAGTAGATAGTACGTTAGATTTATTATTTTCCTACTCAATAGTTATATTTTACATGGTTGTGAGAAACAAGAAGCAAATTTCCTGGTTAGATCATTATTTAGTTAGATTTTTGATGATCTATCTTCAACAAGAGGGAACTGTTAAAATTACTGAAAAAATGATCCTTCTCATGGTATTTTTTGATCATCAAAAAATTTGTGCAGAATGGACATATAAAGATGGGGTGCCTGAAAATCACTTGATTAACTTTTACAACTATGGAAAAGTAGGTGGGTGAGAATATTGCACAAAGGAGGTAAAATCAAAAGGTTGTTTACATTATTCCTATAATGCCCTTCGGTATACTAATTCGCTCCAAGAGGTTAAGCAGTAGGTTCAAAGAGTAGAGAAAACTTGGCAGAAGTCTCCTACTTATGACTTTAAAACAATTTACCTGCGGATTTTACAAGACTATAGAATGCAGGTAAATTAATTTAAGAGTTACTATACAAAAAAGCTGCAAACTATTATTTCTAAACCTCGGAACTATTCTATAAAGTGAGAAGGTTGTTGAAGAAGCCAGAAAAAAGAAGTGTGTTCAGCCTGACAGCTCAGCAGATTATCTTCTGTTCGGGAATAGATGAATAGTTCATGATGCAGCATATAGTGGGCTATGTAACTTTGGTTTATGTTTACTAAGCAGCGGTAGCAGCTTCTGTGCAATATCAGAGCTGTGGCCCCATTGAATTCAATTGGGCCACAGCTTCGATATCGCATGGAAGCTGCTACCGCTGCTTTGTAAACATATCCCTTTATGTGCACATGACTATCTGAGATGTGTGTATATGAATATGTAAACTGGGCAGGGGTCTCTGTAAAATCCCCATTACTTAAGAAAGTGCTTATCTAACTGTTGCAGCTGGCTGAAGGCTAAATGCCTTGGATCTGAGACACACTGGATGAACTTTCTGTGAACTTATGGCCCAGCTATTTGTACTTACAGTCTGCACAGCCTCTGATAAGAAATGTGTGTAGTGGTAGCCCCCCACTATAGGGGATGAAGTTGCTGACTTTAGCATGTTCTTGTGTGCAAATGCGACGTTACTTTGTGTGCCTTGCATTAGGCTAATGTAGATGTATGTTTAGGTGATTGTGTAGTGTGGGCAGAGAATCATTGTTACTGAGATCTCTGTTCCGCAGTGCAGTGACTTAAATGAATAAAGTTATATTTCTGCAATATTGTCTGACTAATTTCCTTAACACTTCAATCAAAGGTTGTAAGTACACAGTATACATAGGTTGATTTGGAGAATATCAACAGAGTTCAGGTTCTCTGGGAGTATTTTGAGCTTCAGATAAAAAGCAAGGCAGTTGAAGTCTTGAAACAAATCTTCCACACTCAGATTGGATTCTGTACCCAGCTCGTATCTGAAATTGCTTAGAGAAACGATCTGTCCTTTTTTAACAGATATTATAAATCAATCAGTCTTTATGTTATGGCATCATGCTAGATGCGTGGAAACAATCAGTAATTCATCTGTTAAAAAAAACCCCTCCTCTATAAGTTCTATGAATTGTTCTTCCTTTCGATTCCGTATATTGGAAAGCTGATTGAGCAGGCTGTAAGGTTTCAGTTAGATATCTTTTTGGAGGCAAACAATGTTTTGGATCCATGGCAGCACCGTTTAAGACGTAAACATAGTACTGAAACTTTAGTAACTTCTTTAATGGACTATTTAGAAGACCAAAAACAGCAATTTCATTTTTCTTCATTGATTTTTCTGCAGCTTTTGATTCTGTACTTCACTGGATATTGATATATAGATTAACCTCTTTGGGGCTGGGTGATAAGGTTTTAATGTGGTTCCAGTCTTATTTGGAAAATAAGAAACAATGAGTTTTCTTAGAGAATGCATCATCGAGATGGGAAGAGGCGGGGTTCCTCAAGGTTCTTCACTATCACCTGCGTAATTTAATGTTTACTTACTGCCATTCCATAAATTACTCTGAGAGCTGGAGATGAATTTTAGAGTATACACAGATGATATTTCACTTTTTGTGCCATTTTAAATCAAAGGTGGATTTTTACCTACTAGTATCTCTAACCAATATTTGGTAATTAGTGAATGTCTGCTTGATAATAGTTTGAGCATTCATTTTACTAAGGGGGATGTTTACTAAACGGCGGTAGTGGACTCCATGTGATATTGGAGCTGTGGCTCTGATATTACACGGAGTCCACTACCACCGTTTAGTAAACTTCCCCCTAAATCTGAAGCCATGATTATTAGTAATAACTAAACCTATTCATGGATGACATATATTACACTGTGTACTAGCAATATCAAACTGAATTCCTAAGTTAAGTACCCTGAAATCTGACTTGATTCTTAATTTTCAGTGTTATTTCCAAATGGTTCACCAACTAAAATACATTGTGGATCAAGATTCATTTTGGAGTTATGGTACAGGCACCAATTTTACAAATGTTTTGATTATTGTAATAACCCAGGGTTCTTAACCAGGGGTATCCATACCCTTTGGGGGTAATGGAACCAAACAATGGGGGCATGCGACTGTATCTCTGAATGATGTTAGATTAAAATTTAGATTATTATCACAGTTATCAGCAAGGAATGAGATGGTAAAACATTGCCTGTGGAAATACTTCAAGAAATCAGGAATCATTTGAAAGTCTTAAGTACAAATTTTGAGGGTTACTTCTCAGATATTAATGATTTTAGCATGGAATCTGTTTGGATCATGAACCCATTCTCATTTGATGTATCTACGATGAGTGACGATGATTTAGCAAAGGATGATTTAATTGAATTCCAAGAAGATCCAAGAAAGAAAGCTCATTTTGAAAAGGCTGGGTTGGATTTTAGGCAGTTTTGGTGTGGTGAAGGTGTTTTAACCACCATGGATAATGTTGGAATGTAACAGCATTACTGGAGCAATCTGTAGAAGAAACACAGGAAAGAACCACCCTACTTGTGACTTTTGTGTTTGAATATGATAAAAATTCTGTGATGAGATTATTCTTTAGAAATAGGGAAATTTTGTTCATGTTCATGTATAGTGTTTTCCTGACCTGTGCCGGAAACAAGAGAAGAATGAAACTCTTTTGCCAACTCTGGTAGATGGTCCTTAAACTTGGAGGAGAATTTTTTTCTTAAATTTCCTGCAAAATTTTTAGTTAAAATAGCTAATGTTAGATATATTCTCCTGGAACAAGCAGGAAGTCAGCCCTCACATATGGGTGATGTCGGCACCGATGAAGCCCTAGCAGAAGCATCTCCCCGGCTTCCAAAGAAAAACTTTGGGAGATGCCACCACACATGCATGGTCCTCTTCCCACCCAAGGGTGCCATCTTACTCTTTTTTTCTGCGGAGCCCATCAGGTGTCTGTCTGTCTTCCCCCAGAAAAAGTTGGGGGTTTTTTGCTCTCTGAGTTTCATACTCTCCCTCCGGTTGTACTGGTACTCTTCCCACCACCCGAGCCCGCTGCCCCATCGAGTCTTGGGTCCCTTTTTGATTTTTAATCTTTGGCACCTTTGTGCCTTTTTTTGAACTGGCAGCATTGCGGGTCTTTGACCTTGCGGGGGTAATTTTTGGTGTACAAAGATCGTGTCTCTCACCGATACACACAATTGTTGTCTACGCTGCCTTGGACCAGACCACAACCCCGCAGCCTGTGATCTTTGCAAAAAGATGTCCACCAAGGCCCTCAAGAGCCATCAGCAGCAGCATGACAAGTTCTTCCCAGAGTCCCCAGCACTTCCAAAGGCCATGGCCCTGTCTGAAGCCTTGGACTCCCGTAGCATCCCTGTGGACACCAATTGACACTGTGGGTCTTCAGAAAGGGGGTCTTCCTCGAGGAAACAAAGGAAGAAGACACCCTCGAAGGCAGCAATAGGCTGGGTAAGTCCCGAGCCAGGTCCTGCAGTCAACGCTGCTCATCCGAGGGCTTGGAGCGGAAACAGCCTACCAAGGTCACCCGGAAGGAATCAACTGGAGATCGGCCCCAGACACCAAAGGCCATCTTCATTGAAGACTTCCTTTCGGGGGAACCGGTGTCAGGCCTGAATTCCTCGGTGCCCGCATTGAGAGCTGTGGAGCCATCTGGACTGGAGTCCAGAATGGAAGCCCTGGAGCGCAGCCTGTCTGCCCTCATGGACCAGCAGCAGGCATTGATGTCCAGCATGGCCGGATCCTCCACCCAGACCACTGAGTCCTTGACGGCAAGGACGTCCCTGGAGGTCAAGCCGATCCTGAGGCCATCACTGTTCCCTCTAAGCTGTGCGCTTGTGTGCGCGCACACACCTCACCGAGCAAGCGCACATAACTTACAAAGGAGCGCACAAAAATTACGGAGTTCTTGGGTTTCCAAATTAAAACCTTGGGTTTTTTAAGGCCGCGGCTGTGCCGCCGATCTACTGCCATTTTTCTGTAATTTCCGGGCAATTCCAGGACTTGTGACGTCACTTCCAAATCTCTCCTCTCTGCTCTGAGTCCTCACTCCTCTCACATGTGACCGACGATTGACGAATCTGACAATCAGTGACTGAGATCACATGACACAGGCTAAAGAGAGACATAAAAGGGAGGGGCAGCCAGCTAGCCAGCCTCTCTCTGCTGGTCTGCTCTTGTGCCTGCCTGCCAGCCACGCACCTCCTTTGATCCCTCCCTCAGCCAGCCTCCAATGCCACGTGCCGCCTTGAATGCAGAGAAGGGAGAGCAACAGAATTTTATCAGTAGGTGAATGTATTCTTAATGTGCTTATTTATTCTCTGAAACATCTTATAGGTCTCAGTCTCAGTTACAGTGAAAACTGTCCCCTAAATTTTGCCGGTGGCTGGAAAAGCAAAGAAACCCCACCTCTCGTCAACCACCTCCATTCGACCGTAAGAAGGGCGGGGGGGAGGGGGAGGAGAAACATTTCCAGACTGATGCCACTCTAAACATTAACTAAAAATAATCAAAAAGCTTTTCGTAGACACAACACACAAAAACAATTCTCGAGGCCTGACAAAATGGGGTGGGGCGAGAGGTGGTGGATTCTGGTTGCTGTTATGCGCTTGACATTCTTGTGGGTTGTATAGCGCCTGACGAGTCCTCTCTGGTTACTTGCTGGCTCGCACTGGTTGCGGTGGTTGGAGGGAGAGTTAACTCGCGCGCGCGTGGATGCGCGGCATGGCCCAGAGTCCTGTTAGGCTGCGTGCAACGGCTCTTTTGCTGCTCTTGCCGCGGAAGGGCTGTTTGGCGGCAGGGACTTTGTGTGCTTTCTCCGCACCGGCGAAGAAGAGGGGACTGGTGCTCCGGGACTGCTGCCTGAAGATCGTGCGGAGCTACGCTGGGGACGGGCTATCGGCAGCGGAGCAGGGCCGGACAGGTGAGGTCGCAACAGCTAGAAACTTTTCTGGACCTTCTGGGCTTGAGGATAAGGTTTTAGTTAATCTTTAAAAGAGACGATGACACTATTTAATAACTAATTGGCCCTTCTACTTTGCCCAGTTATGCAGATCCCCACACTGCTATAATTAAGTCACTTTTCTGGATTTGTGTTGATGGTTGTCTACCTCCCCTTCCCCCCTCCTTTTTCTCTGAATGAATGTGATCCTTTCCTGTCCGTGGTTCTGGAGTTCCTTTCATCCGCTCTCTTTACCGCTCTGCCAATTTGCTTGAAGGGCGGTATATCACATTTTACATATATATAGCTGAGGAAGGGATACCAGGCTACTTTGGAGGCTGACTTTTCTCATCCCAGCCATTTATTGACCTGTTCGTTGAAAGTTAATAGCTGACTTGCTGATTCTAAAACTCTATCCAGACCATTTTTGGTACTTTTTACTCTGTATATATGTATTCCAATTTATGGATGTATTATTCATAGTTTTAGTTTAACTATGTCTACCAGAAAAGATCCTGAAACATCTTATAGGTCTCGGTCTCAGTTACAGTGAAAACTGCAAGGAGCAGGGAAGGTTTCTCATGAGCTAGAATGGTAAATAATACACAGTACTGTAGCGACTATTGATTAGCCAATGGCCTTCCTCAGGGAGAGGAGCTCTCCAATGGAATAGTTTTACATGCACTAGCAATCTTTTCATTCGCTTACATTGGTTGAAAACTGCTAATCCATGTAAGTAATACTGTGCCTTCTTTTTACTATGTATACTTATGGTTCTTTTTCTCTTTGTTACCACTATAACAATATTGTTATATTGCTTGCAGTTCCAAGCCCCCTGATGAAGGCTTTGGATGAAATGTGCTGGGGCATTTCTTTTGAATAATAAAGCACCTGCTGTGACCACCACACCACTTTTAAAATGTCGAAACCAATAGCAATGAGAGTTGCAAAACGTAAGAGAACGGCCAGAGCTTTTAAGCCTGAATGGCTTGAAGAAATTGTTGAAACGGAGACACCGAAATCTCGGGATAAAAAAATGTGTTCAATTGCGTGAAATATTCACTTACGAAGAGGATGACAGAGTAGTCTGTTTATACTGCCGAGATGCAAAAACCATTGGAGAGTTTTCGAATGGCAAATTTTGGGATGATGTGTGGAAACTGGACTTTTTGAAATGACATCTGTCTAGTAAGACTCATACTGAAAGTGTTAAGAAACTTAGAGCTAAAAATCAAAATTTAAGAGGAGGATTATTTAACTTGTTGCTTGAGAGCACCACTGAAAAAGTGAAAAGGCAAATTAGTAATGAACGGAAGCGTTCTACACCAGAAGAAATTAAAATTCTAATTAATAGTGTTCTGCTGGCTGTTCGGATGAATATTTCCATGCTCTCTGTTCAAGATATTAATGAACACATGTCCAAGTACATAACCATACCTGAAAGCTGGAGAAGCAAAACTGTTTGTTTGAATTTCTTGAAATTATAAACATGAATGTCCAAGATAAGCTCATGGCAGATGTTGCATCAGCAGCGTATCATACATTAACTATTGATGAAAGCACAGACATTTCTGTCAACAAATACTTAATACTGTACTTCAAATATCGGCCAGTAAATATCGGCTACACCTGAGAAAACTGGAAAGAAAGTGGCGACGGACCCGCAGTACAGCAAACCAAATTATATATTTAGAACATCTGAAAAATCATAGGGAATCAACATGGGCAGAAAGGAAAAAATTTCATGCCAAGCTCCTCAACCGCACGCTAAATAAGCCTCGCGACGTGTTCAAATTAGTAAAATCACTGACCAATCAACCACCTCAGCCACAACAGGAGTCTATACAACCTCAGGAATACGCTAATTACATCCAATCCAAGGATCCTCTCAGAACCCCCACATACAGTCTCCACTCACTAAGCTCTCACCCCCATCAGCCAAAACCATAGAGGAAATAATTGCCACCATCAACACCACGACGGCTCCAAACGACCCATGCCCGGCGCACTGGATCAGAACGATGCGCTCAGAGCTAAGTCCATTCATAGCTGACATCGCAAAACAATCATTTACAACTGGAGTCTTCCCAGGTGCCCTCAAGAAAACATCCATCCGTCCATTACTAAAAAACAACCATCTCGATCCGAAGAAGGAGGACTCCTACCGACCAATCTCCAGTATCCCTTTCTTAGCGAAAATACTTGAGAAGACAACCCAAAGACAGATTCAACAGCATATAGACACAACCTCCTCGTTGGACCCGTGTCAGCATGGATTCAGAGAGGCGCATGGCGTAGAAATCCTACTAACCTCATTAATAAACACAATCACCAATGGGATAGACAACATCAAAAAAGGCTTTGCGTTGATCTTTCTTGATATTGCCGCGGCGTTCGACTCAGTAGATCATGAACAACTCCTGATGAGACTCCACGCAAAGGGAATCCATGATCGCGCATGGGATTGGTGTAAGTCTTACCTTCAAGGCAGATGGCAGCAAGTTCGGGTTGGCAACAAGACATCAGAACCCTTCCAGCAAAAACAGGGAGTACCACAAGGATCTTCATTATTGGCGCTACTTTTCAACATCTATATGCAGCCAATCTCCGACATAACTCGCTCCTTCGGCATATCATGCCTCATGTATGCTGATGATGTGCTGTTATTCACACCTATAACAGTCACATGCCCAGATTTCACAATACTAATCAAATGCTTCGACGCAATAACAGATTGGCTTCTCAATCAGAATCTACGTATAAATTTTTAAAAAACAGAAGTGCTAATTATTACACGAAACAAAGATTTCTCTCCACCATCAATACTAAAAGTCAGAGATGCAAAACGTCCGGTCAAATCCAACATATGCTATCTAGGGATGATATTAGAACAACACTTTGACTTCAAAGATCACATCAAATGCACAGTAAAATCTGTTTACTTCAAAATCAAAACCCTCCGCCACCTTAGACCCATGATGGAAACTGATGACTTCCGAACTGTTTTCCAAGCCCTAGTGACACCTCACTTTGATTATGCGAATATAATACTACAAGGCCTCCCAAAAAACACCCTGAATTCGCTACAGATGGCCATGAACGCAGCGGCGCGTGTCCTGTGTGGAGCATCCAGGAGGGATCACATTTCACCTATATTAAAAGAGTTTCACTGGCTCCCAATAAGATCCAGAATCCTATATAAGACCCTCCTCATTACCTTCAAGGCATTCAATAAAATATCACCCTCCTCAATTGTTGATCTGCTCATTCACACCCCCAACAACAGATCCAGAAGAGCACTCACGGAAAATACTCTAGTGATACCAAGCGAATCCATAAAACGTAATCAATCAACCATCAACAGAGCATTTACAAGCTATGCCCCCAGGTGTTGGAACAAACTCCCTTCTAGCATAAGGGCAATCAGAGACCTCATGCATTTTAGAAAGGCCCTCAAACATCACCTGTTCCTCTTACACTTTACACAGACAGATGATCCCCCCCATGACACTCAACCAGCTATGTCACCTGAGAACACAGGCATACCAGATCTGCAATCAGTCTGTACACCAGTATGATATTACTGCACTTTAACTATTCTTCACAGCAGAGTACAAAAACGCTGCAATCTGACTCTGATTGTAAAACCTGTTATGATTCAACCCGTTATTCATTTGAAGCTAAATTCTCATATGTATATAGTTTCCTCAGTTAACTCCATGTTATAACCCTGTTTTATGTTTGGAGCTAAATTCTCATATGTATATAGTTTCCCCAATTAACTCCATGTTATAACCCTGTTTTATGTAAACGTAGGACAAAAATGTATGTCCAAGTGTTTAATGTTCGATGTAAACCGCACTGATGAGAAATAGCACGGTATATAAAAAGTGTTAAATAAATAAATAAATAAATAAAATTCATGTCTATTGTGATGCTGCAGACCCTCTGAGAGGGGAAGAAAATGTTTTAAATGCAGGAAAAGTCAAGCACAACCTGCAATATCGCGAGGAACCACATAGGGGGAGTAGGAGGGACCTCCGAGGAACTGAGGAACCACACCTCCTAGGTCATGAGGTAATGCCAGCCAGCTTCCAATCAAGAAAGAGAGGAGTGCCTCTTAAAGGGAATTTGGAAGGTTGGAAGCCAGAAGAGGCAGAGCGGCCAGATTCAGAGCAGCGAGAACCGGATTCAGACCAGAGGGAATCAGGAGCAGAACAGCCTGGAAAAGGAGAACAGGCTGGGAAAGTGGTACAGCCCTGGAAAGGAGGATATCCTGAGGAGACAGGACAGCCCTGGAGAAAGGCACAGGCAGGACGGCCTGGAAAAGGAGGACTGCCAGGAGAACCAGCAGAACCAGCAGGTTGGGCAGGACATCCGAGTGCATGGGCTAGATATCGAGAAGGAGCAGTAATCCCTGAACCACGGTTCCGCAGGAGGCAGCAGCCGCCGCCGCATTGGCTTGGAGAAAGGAGACCCCGTGGAGAAGGTGGGGCAACTCCAGCCAGAGTGAGTGTTTGTTGTACAGAGAGGCAAAGGCGTGGCTGTGATTGTGGTCTAAAGCCAACAGAAAGACGCTGGGAGAGCTCAAGGCCTATTGCTCAGGCCAGGCAGGATCCCAACTGGAGCAGGCCTCAAACCTCACCTGGAGCAGACAAGCCGGGAAGAAAAGGTAACCCATATTTAATTAAAAGCAGGGTACAAACTGTTGATGTATGGGGAGTACAGGGAGCACAGGAATATTATCCTTGTGAGAATGCTTATGAGATAAGGTGCAAGAAACACGCACCAACTAAGAGACTTGTTAATGACCAAGCTTTACAGAAAGCTAAGACAAAACACTTGCAGAAGGAAGACAGTTCCCAGTATCTGTGGGCGCAGGACCGACACCCTGTATGCAACCCTGAGCATTGGGAGGTTGTGCAGAGGTTATATAAAAAGCCTTATTACAACTTACCAACAAGTACTGACTTAGGCTCAGAGGCTTCAGAAGCAGAACCGATGCAGGTGGAATTTGCATCAGACACTGAGATGGACTGTAGCTTCTGTAAGACAGGAAGCTTGGAGTCCTTACTAAGCAACTAAGCTAGGTCTTGGGAATAGAGACTGTTTGCCTGCTATTCCATTTACTGTGAAGATAACAGTTTTCCTTTAATGCTTTCTTTTTCTTTATCCTGAAGTAAGGAATTTGTGTTTGACGTTTTTGTGTCCAAGCATATGAACCTTTTTGCATGAATGGAGAAATAAATGCCTTTTGTTTTCCCTCCACTCGGACCTTTAGTTTTCTGTGGGATTTTGGTAACAAAGGACGCTACCAGGGCTGAAAGTCCCTGGGCCCTGTAAGTTATTGGCCAAACCCAACCTTAAATGTTTTTATGTCCCACCTACCTCGCTCCAGTACGCTGCCAAGGTAGGCCCTGTGACACTGTATAAAACTTCACTTGGTGGGATGCTACAATTGGAAGCATGTGATGTTGCATCAATAGTCAGTGCACTCCGGGAATTCTATGGGAAATACAAGCTTGACCTTAACAAGATGGTCATGTTTACTTCTGATGGTGCCTCTGTCATGTCAGGCAGAATAAATGGTGTTGCTGCGCAGCTAAAACAAAATGTTTCACATTTAGTGCAGCAACAGAATGATGTTTTATCTGAACTAGCTTCATTAACAATGGCATTTCAAAAACGTGGGCTAACACCACTGGAAGCATATCATCTTGTACAGGGTAAGCTGAACAAAATCCGAATGCAATACTTGGGTGACACAGTAAAATGGAGTGATAATGTTAAAAAACTTCTCGACAAGATACCTGGAGACATTTCAGTGGATACTGGTTCCACACTTATTTTCATTAATATGCTGTGTCTGCATTTAGGGGAAAGATTTCCTGAAAATGAAATTGAGGAATGGTCTGCTTTTGACTTGACAGCAATAGCACAGTGTGATTATGAATTTGGAATTGAAAACGTCCGATCACTCTGCTTAAAGTACAAACAATTTCTTATGGAGGAACATATTGTTGTTCAACAGCACAATGACTTCAAGTTTTTAGTCGCAGAAAAAATCAAAAGCAAACTGATAAATAGTTTTCCGGATATGGTGACTTTGGCATTTCAGAATGCTCACTGCAGATTTAGCGAAATTGATGGATATTGGTGGAACATTTTTGGCTTCTAGTGCGGATTGTGAGCGTGGTTTCAGCTTGATGAACAGTTTAAAAAACAAAATAAGGAATCGCTTACATTTAGAACATTTGGAAATGCTGATGCGTGTTAAGAGTCATCTTCAAGATGGCGGATCAGTAGACCTTGATAAAATTTATTCAGACTGAGTAAGTTTGAAAGATCGAAGAGAAAAATTTTGAGAATGAACTCTTCTTCCATACATAAATTATTTACATGGAATAACAATGGTTTTCAATAAAAATTAACTGAAATAATACCGCATTTGTGATTGTAATTACTAGAAATTTTCCGCTTCATTTAGTAATTGTCTATTTTCATTTAATTTGATTAACATCAATGTGGTGTACATACTGTATTCTGATGTGTAGTCAAATTTTAAAGTATATAACTCCGAGTGTCGTTATGTGGCGCACAAAAAATTGAACCTTCCTTCAAAAGCTGCACAGCTGATATTTTATGCGCACACAGCCTACAGAAAATTAGAGGGAACATTGGAGGCCATACAACCCCGAGTCGATCCTCAGCCAAGGTCGCGATCTGGGTCCCGCTCGATGGGACTGAGGTCTTCCCCAGCCAGTGTGCATGACACCAGCTGAGGAGCCTCCAAAGGGCTTGGACCAGGCTCAGGCCTGAAGCCCTTGGGTCGCCCTCCCCTCTTCTACCAATTACTTGGAATGGGAGACCGAGGACAAGGAGTCTCCCGATACTTGTCGCCACGGTGACATCCCTTCGGACCTGTCCCCCTCCGAGTCTCAAGTCTGTCCCCGCCCGAAGACATGGCATTCCTCGACTTTGTGCGGGATATGTCGAAGGCTCTAGTGTTCCCCACGGAATCAGAGGAGGACCCTTGTATGGAGGAGCTAGAAATCCTCCAGTATGAGACCCCACTGAGAGAATCATTGGCTGTCCCTATACCGCCCATCCTGGAATGGCTTATGCCCTGCATGTGGGAAACACTGGCATCGGTGCCCATCATGAACAAGCAGATCCACTCGATGTATTGGGTCCGCCGGAGCTCTGGCTTCCAGAAGTCACATAACTCCATGGTGGTGGAGTCAGCCATGTGTCAGCTGAAGAGCCAGAAGACACACTCCTCGGTGCCCCCAGGTAAGGAGGCTTGTACCTTGGACGCCCTCGGCAGAAAGTGCTACCAGGGCTCGATGCTCATCAGCCAGATCAAGGCCTACCAGCTGTACATGGGCATGTACCTGAGAGACCTGGCAAAGGAGTTCACCGGGTTTTTGGATGGTCTCTCTGAGGAACCACTACAGTGGTTCAGGAACCTGTCCAAACCTGTCTGTGAGTTCTCCAAGTTTGACAGCTTGGCATTGGTGCCCAATGCCAAGCCTGGCTACAGTCTTCTGACCTCAAGCAATGGGTTCAGGACAAATTGGTAAATGTCCCTTGCTAAGGGGAGAACCTCTTTGGCAAACCCATGATGGAGAAGGCTGCCGAGTTGGGGAATGAACTCGTGATGAGGACCAGACTGTCCAAGAAGACTGCTACCCTTCCTCAACGGAAAGGCTCAGGCAAAAAGCCCTTTTACCCAAGAAAAGGGGCTGCTTACAAAAACTACCCACACTTCTAAGCCTTCCCAGCTTCCCAGCAGCTTCAGCAGACTACAGGGGCATGGCCCATATAAGCAGAAGGCTCCGAAGTCCCAGGCATCAGCTCCGGCCCAACCTGGAGGGAGCATTTGACTCCTTGGGCATAACGTCTCTTCCCCAAGGAGGTCAACAGCCCACAGGGGGATGTCAGATTCACTATGCCCACAGGTGGCCAACTACCGATTCCTGAGTACTCCAAGTGGTCAGGCAGGGCTACCTTATTTTCCTAGCACAGACACCTCCCCCTTTCTTCCCGAGAGAGCCCCCCAGGTCTCCCCTTCACTGAGATCTTCTGCTACAAGAGCTCACAGGCCTTCTTAAGGACAAGGCAGTGTAACATCTCTTGGGAAAGGGTTCTACTCCAGGTATTTCCTCGTACCAAAGAGGACAGGGGACCTAAGGCCCATTCTGGACCTGTGAAACCTGAACAAGTTCCTGGTGAGGGAGAAGTTCAAGATGCTCTCCCTTGGAACACTGCTGCAGTGGGGAGATTGGCTATGCTTCTTGGATCTGAAGGATGCTTATTCCCAAATCCTCATTCATCCCAGCCACAGGTAATACCTGTGATTCATGGTGGGAGGAGGCCACTACCAATACAAGGTGCTACCCTTCAGCCTGGCATCTGCCCCAAGGGTCTTCACCAAATGCCTGGTAGTGGTGGCCGCCTACCTCCATCTCCAAGGGGTATTCGTCTTCCCCTATCTGGACGACTGGCTTATAAAAGGAAGCACAGCCACTGAGGTGCAGCAGGCTACAGCTCGCACCACCCTCATCCTACAACATCTGGGCTTCGTAATAAACCACCCCAAATCACATCTCCTCCCAACACAGGGTCTGGAGTTCATAGGAGCAAAGCGGGACACGGTCCAAGCAAAGGCCTTCCTCCCACTGGATCATGCTGACCGCCTCAAAGCATTAGCCACAGACATGCAACACTGTACCTCGGTGTCCGCCCAACTCCTGCTGTGCCTACTCGGCCATATGGCCTCCACAGTCCATGTCACCCCAGACAGCTCCAAGATAGAGTCTTAGTGACCTACCAGCTAGCAGGCTCTGACATGGTGGCAGGACCCACACCACCTCCTAGCGGGGATGCCCTTCTAAGCCCCAAAACCCCTAAGGGTTCTCACAATGGACACCTTTCTGCTGGGATGGGGAGCCCATTGCAAGGAGCTTCGCACCCAGGGCAGCTGGTCACAAGCCGAGAGCAACCAGTAAATCAACCTCCTGGAACTCTGGGTCATATACTTAGCCCAACGAGCTTTTCACCACCATCTGAGCCACCAGCCAGTACTGATCCAAACAGACAACCAAGTGGCAATGTTCTATGTGAACAAGCAAGGGGGCACGGGATCTCGCATCCTTTGTTGTGAGGCGATGACACTCTGCTCCTATGCGCACCATCAGGAAAAGCTCCTATGGGCGGTATATTTACCAGGCCAGGACAATGCCTTGGTGAACAAACTGAGTAGAGTCCTTCAACCGCACGAATGGCAGCTGGATCCAAGAATGGTCACCTGTCTCTTCCAACTCTGGGAGACCCCGCAGGTAGACCTCTTCGCCAGCCCAGAAAACTACCAGTTGCCTGCTTCTGCTCCCGTCAGCCCCATCCGGGCCAGGTAGCAGCAGATCCGTTCCTCATCTCATGGTCAGAAGGCCTCATGTATGACTTTCCACCCACACCATTGATTACCAAGACCCTTTTCAAGGTTCTGTGCGACAGAGCGTCGCTGATCCTGCTGACTCCCCGGTGGCCCAGACAACCATGGTTTCCACTGCTCCTTTAGTTATCGGTGGAGGCACCAACCCCCCTTCAGATTGCTCCTGGGCTCTTGTCTTAGGAAGAGGACTCTCTCCTGCACCTTAATCTGGGTCCCTATCTCTGACAACTTGGCTGCTGAAAGGGTAGCCTTAGCCTCCTTCAACCTCTCAGGGGAAGTGGAGGAGATCCTACTGGCCTCCCGGAAGACTTCCACCAGGAGAGCTTATGCCTTCAAATGGTGCAGGTTCTCACTGTGGTGTACACAGCAAAGGTTGAACCCATTCTCCTGCCTGGTGCAGCTCATGCTGCAGTACCTTCTCCATCTCTCACAATCCGGGCTCAAATTGAGCTCTGTCAGAGTGCACCTCAGTGCCCTGGCAGCACACCACCACCCTGTCAAAGGCAATCGCCTCTCAGCCCAGCCTCTGGTAGCCCACTTTCTGAGGGGGCTTCTGCTGTCAAAACCCCCCATTTACCCCTCTGTGACGGAGTGGGACCTCAATGTGGTGCTGTCATAGCTCACCCACCCACCCTTCGAACCCATGGCTACCGGCCACCTCAGGTATCTCTCATGGAAAGTTGTGTTCCTGGTGGTGCTCACTTCCGCTTGCTGGGTCAGTGAGTTCCAAGCCCTGGTGGCAGAGGCGCCATACAGCAGGTTCTGCAAGAATAGGGCCTTGCTATACACACATCCCAAATGCCTCCCAAAAGTGGTGTCTTCCTTCCACCTCAACAAGGAGGTGGTGCTCCCCACCTTCTTCCCGAGGCCTCACTTCAGCAGGGCGGAGACCATCCTTCACACCTTGGACCTTCTACATTCAACATACACAGGGCCACCTCAAAGCTTCTCAGCTTTTTGTTTTCTACGACTCCAGTCGGCTGGGGGAAGCGGACTGTATCACTTTCAACTAAAAGTGGGCTGGGCTCACACTGGATGGCTGTGTCATGACACACAGTGTCAGGGCCATGGCGATCTCTGTGACAAATCTGCACTCTGTCCCGATGCTGGACATCTGCCAGGCTGCCACCTGGTCTTCAGTCCATACCTTCACAGCTCATTATTGCCTGGAGAGGGAGTCCCAATGGGACAGTGCCTTCAGCCAGGCCGTGCTCTGTAATCGTTTCGGGATCTAGGCTACTCCTACCCTCTGACCCTTCTGTGTTCAGGCTACCAGAGCGTTGGTGCCATCGGGCATATGGGTCCTACTATAGTCTATATCCACGGACTCATTTGCTGCTGCTCACGGCTCCCCTTGAGGGCGACTGTTTTTTTCTATGGACCTTCAGTAGCCTGTAGCTAGGGAGTCCCATATGTGAGGACTGACTTCCTGCTTGTTCCCGGAGAAAGCGTAGTTACCTGTAACAGGTGTTCTCCGCGGACAGCAGGAATCAGTCCTCACAACCCTCCCTCCTCCCCTTGGAGTTGCTGTGCATATATATTTTTTTGCCATCTTCTTTTGTTGGCTAGCTATGTCATCTGACTGAGTAAGATGGCACCCTTTGTGCATACATGGTGGCATCACCCCAAGGCTTTCTTTGAAAGTTGGGGAGATGCTTCTGTGAGGGCTCTGTCAGTGCCGACGTCACCCATATGTGAAGACTGATTCCTGCTGTCCCCGGAGAACACCTGTTACAGGAGAGTAACTACGCTTTTTTTTATGACCCACAGCAACTGAAACGTTTACTGCAATAAAAGGTTACTGCAAAATGATATGGGGGGGTTTTCATGCATTATGTGCTCTAGTAGATCGTTTCGGTAATCGATGATTTGATGGACTGGTTTGATTCTTTACCCTAATTTCTTTAGAATTATTTCCTTTTAAATCCTCTTCCCCTTTGTGGTTTCCTTCTCATGGGCCCTCCCCTCATTTCTTTCTGTGGGCTTGATAGAAGATGATGGTACTAATCCTTATTAATTCTTTGATTATATGTGCTGATTATTTCTTCTTTTCTTTGCAAAGATATTATAAAATTTAAAAATTAATTACATATAAATTTAAAAAAAGAGAAAATATTGGGCTCAATGCTATTTGGAATGTACTAGATACCATCTACCAGCCTAAGGGCCTTGAGAGGTTACCTTCCCCCTGCTCTACTGGGGAATGCTTGGGGTGCTTAGAGGCCTCACAGCTCTCAGAAATACTCCCAAATAAACAAAGAGATGGACCAGAGGTAACAAATGTAATAGAGATGTGCCTGGCAAAAAATAGTTTGTTTAGTCTAAGGGTTATGTTTACTAAAATGCAAATGGATTTTCCAGTTTATTTATTACATTCTCTTATATACCGTGTTATTCTGCATCAGCGCAGTTTACATTGAACAAACTGAAATTACATTGAACAGGGCATTATAACTTGGAGATAACTATTTTACAGGGAACATGGGCTATGGAGGGTTAAGTGGCTTGCCCAAGACCACAAGGAGCACCTGTGGGACTAGAAACCCCAGTCCTTCCAGTCCAAGGTTGCTGTCCTCTAGTGGGATTTGAACCCCTGACCTTCCAGCCATGAAGTACCTTGCCCCAACCACTAGGCCACTCCTCCACTCCAGTTAATGCCAAGTGATAGCTACAAAAAGCCGGTTAGCTGCAAAAGTCTCCTGGTATGTGCAGGAGGCATTCACAGCATTTCTCCTGCAAATACCACAGAGAAAGTGCAGGGATCGTGGGGGTGGGGGGGGGGGAGCTTCACGGATGCAGCTATCACCACTTATAGAGGTAGTGATAGCTGCATTCGTGAAGCCTGCAAAAATTGCTACTACCATGCAATGTGAATGCCCGCGATAGCTGCTGGAAACAGGAACGCTCACCCTCCATAAACTTCCTGCCCTTTAGGAAAGCCACAATGGGAAATGCAGCTACCACTGAAAAAGACTCATGGTAGCTGCATTTCTACCACATTAGCTGTCTCTGCAACTCAACAATCCCACTTCAACGCCTCAGAGACAGCTAACTCACTCTAGTAAACATAACCCTAAGTTTTAAACAAAAATTTGGCAATTTTTATAGGTTTTCTTCATGTTTTTGTACATATTCATCTTAATTGTGCACTTTTATGCACACTACAACTTTTTTGTGTGCAAAGATCAATTGTACTTGCATTAATTTGTATGTGTACACAAGCACGAGCAATTTGCATAGGAAACATTTTTTAGGCTCGCAAATAAGTGATGAATGCGCACTGCTCAAATGTAAAAAGAAACTAATCATGGAAGTGAAGAGCCATGAAAAGGTGCAGGGTATGTGTTCTGAGCTGCTGCTGAAAGGTATCTCTTCATCCCTGTCAAGACTCCACCAGCTTTTTTGAAATTAATTTTTTTAACAGGTTGATTTTACTTGTTAATGCTTACTCGGGGTTCAAGTTTGTGTACTGCCTACAGTGGATGATGAAAGGTATTTTAAGAACCTTTATGGCTGTCTGTAGGAGGTACTGGTGCTTTTTAAAATCACAAACAAGAAATCCGATGCAGAGCTAAAGCAGTGTCATTTCAGATGCATGCATATATTTGGATCGCCCTCCCCCCCCCCAAATACCCATATCAAGATCCTCTCATACCTCCTGACATTGATAGCATGAGATGCCACAGTCCACAGTTCACTTACAGATACCCTTTCATTCTCTGTTAGAGTGTGGATTCATTTGTCTGACGTCAGCCAACTCTGTAGCTTTGTTATTAAAGGTCGCTCAACTTTGTTAGGGATGAGCAATCGCTAGTCTGCATTTTGTTCATTATCATGCTTTAAAAATTTTTAGTGCATGCAAAATCAGTTTAAAGTGCATTAATCTACGAATTAATGTCCATACAAGTGCTTTGTATGTCTTCAAAGTTCAAATATTGTTATATGTATGTTTATTATTATTTTGCATGTTCTATGTAATCTGAGCCATTGGAGGGCTAGAAATGTTTTTAAATAAGTAAAATAATGCGGGCTGAAAAGATCGTTAAAATGATTGTGTAAAAGTAATTAAGAAATGCCTGAAAATCAGGCAATGAAAAAGCCACAAAAACTGAAGTCTTAGCCTGTTCACATCACAAAGTTTTGCTGATTTATAAAGCTTTCAAAGTTGAAATGCTTCCTGATTGCCTCTGCAGGGCTGATGGATGTAGTATCTGGTAGGTGGGTTTAAGTGGCAGCAGAGCTTCACAGAGAAACGTGTTTGTGAACCAAAAAAGAAAATAATTTTCTACCTTGGATTTTCTTCTTTTCAGGTTATATATAACAGTATTTTAGTGCTGTTTGATCTTTGGGAGAATTTGAATTTAGCTGATTTCCGGAGTTAGGATTTTTCAGAATATTTCTTGACTAATCTTGAAGGCTGTGTTAGAAGAGGGCATTACTGTGACCTGTTAACATTTGCACCTCTTCCATTACCCCTTTTCAGTGTGCTTCCAGAAAACACACTCAGTGCAACATCTTCTTTTCATGCAGGTCATGAACCAAGTGGAAGGACAGCAGAAAACCCTTGTGCAAGCTATTGAATCCCTGCCCCCTTCAGGTCCTCTTTCTGCTTTGGACCAGGACCTGCTGCTCTTAAAAGCTACCTCTGCCGCCACGTTGAGTTGCCTTGGAGAATGCCTGAATTTATTGCAGCAGAGCATATACCAAGTGGGACAAAATAAATCCCTGGCTACAGGTGAGAGCAGACCAAGCATTTATGTTGCATTAAGAGGGTAATTCTGTAAGTGGTGCCTAGAGTTCTACATAGGTTTACACGTGTTGATGGCACCTTTTCTATAAAGTTAAATCCACACGTATAGAATCCTACTGTAAGTGGCTGTGGATTCATGTACATATCATTGCGGTCACTTACAGCAGCTCTAGAGCAGGTGTAAATGACCGCGCCTATCTTAAGCACATTAGGTGCCTAGGCTGTAAAGTACTGAAGTACATCTCTCTGCCCAAATGCCATCTTTGTGCATGCCCACAGGGAAAGCATGTGCCAGACTACAATCTTCCTGTAAATCACTAAAATACTGTGCTTTACGCTCATAAGGGGTAAGTGAGGAGCAAAAGTCTGGGTCCTGCATTACCAAGGAATGGAAACCTCGCTAATGAAAGGGAAAGGTGGATGAAGAGGGACAATCGGAAAATAGTAGGAAAGATTTTAGCAAGAGAAGAAGCAGATCATTACTCAGTATATTCTGGCACAGTGCCACAAATTGTATTTTCTTGTACCCATTTATTTATGTATTCTTTATTCATTCATATTTCTAGTCCACATGGTGTAATAATCTAAGCAAAGTATGATCCATTACACAATCTCAGCACATTAAGCTATATTAAACTTAAGTCATAAAACAAAGGCAACTTCTAGTACTATCATGTATACCAGAGAATTTTTATTAAATTTTATTTCTTCCACCTGCATTATCCCTGGTAAACCATGTAAAATTTGAAAAATATGTTTTGTTTTGTTTTTTGGCTAGTTCAGTTGCAACTAAAAGTTCATACCCTGAAATAACCTATATGAAAACTTGAAGCTCATGTACACCATTATCTATGAATAATTCTCATTGATATTTGTTTTTTATTGTGAATGACCCTTTGACAATAAATATGGACTAAATATTACTCCTCCTTACTTCAATAACTTTAATCTTTTGAAGAATATCCCTCCTGGAAGAGCAGGGACTGAATATGCTTCCAGAACATTCCTCCTCTTCCTAGTCCTACTGTTCTACTTACTGGAATTTTGGCTTACCAGAGCTTTGCCATAGCATACATCTGTTCCCGTGATGACATTGCACTGACACAGACCTGGCTCAGACATTTATTGGGGTTTGTGCCTGAGAGCATGTAGCCGTTTTGTACCAGTGGTTTGGCGCCTTGAGCAGGTATAATCACAAGAATAAGTGCAACAAAAATTAAACCTCCATTCAGGTGGCAGTATTGGCCAAACGTTCAGTTATGTCAGTCATTCCTAGGTGCAGTGATGTATTGTTGAGGTCTCCAAGCTGTTTACCTCTTCTTGGCTTATGGTTAGATATCTATCCCCCAGTTCATTGGCAAATTCATGACTTTGTTCCAGTATTAGTTGCTGCTCTACCAGCATCACTTCCATCACTGTGTTCTGTGGTTACCCTCTACAAAACAGCCTGAGCAGATTTAGAGTAACACACAGATTTAGAGTAAAGGTCTTAAGTTTCCCTTTGCATGAGAGCAGGCATGAACTTTAAACTGCTGAAGCCAAGCATGATGAAATGGGGCATAGTACTGCTGCTTTGCTACATATTCTGTATGTACTTGTTAGGAAGAACTATGGTATATGTCATGTTAGGTCTGTAACCCTCAGGTACATACGGAAGAAGATATGAAATTTTGTCCAGGTGAACAGTCAAGGGACTATGCGGCACAGGGGGATGGGAAGTTCTATTGCAGACCCTTATCACCTCAGACACTCTCCTTTTCTAGTCGCTCCAGCCACTTACCCCAAAAAATGTTTTGGTCCGTTCTTGGCTGTATAAAAACAAAGGGGCCAATATTCTTAAATATTTATGTGATCAGTTTCTGATGCCAGTTGCATAAGTGTTTTTCTGTTTTGATTTTTTTTTTATATATCAGGGCCACGTATACAGATAACGGGCCAGTTAAATTCCTAACCAGCCAAAATTATCCGTTTTCAAAGGAGCATGCTTTAGGACATTCCAGGGCTGGGCTAAAAGTTATGGGGAGGATATTTAAAGTGATTAATACAGACCTGCTACCTGCATTAATCGCGCTGACTGGGATAATCAGCGCCACCGCTGCCCACTCCTATCCAGCCGGCTAGCAGCAGGGCGTTCTGGGGACAGAGTGGAGGCAGTCAGGTTATGTGAAAAGGAGTTATGTTGCAATGATTACTTTCCAATTGCTTTTCTTACTACTTTACAAATGGCCCAGCATACCACAGCCAGAGTTCTAGAGGGGGCATCCAGAATGGATCATATCATATCCCTATCCTTAAAAAGCTACATTGGCTCCCCTTCACATGCCGCATCAAATACAAGGTACTTATAACCACCTTCAAAATCCTGCACAGCATGTCCACCATTTATTTACAAAACATGCTAAGAAACCCTCCAGAAAACAGAATCAGAAGATCGTGCAATCAAAACACCTTAAGCACACCTACAGAAAAACTCTGATGCAATCAAACAACTTGTGCGTATGCCTTCTCATTGAATGCACCGGGCCTTTGGAACAACCTCCCTACAAAACTGAGAAACATAGATGACATCTTCACTTCAGAAAAGAACTAAAAACTCTACTTTTCAAAGGCTATTTTGAAGACAAAACATAACTGCGTCACCCAATACTGCTCTTCATATAACTACACACATTCTATCTTGCCTACACACAAAACTGGAGAAGACTCCATCCCCAAAGTAATCAAACGAACCACTAAATCAAAACATACACCTTATGCAACGTTTTCCAAATACCATCTAGCCACACACACACAAGCATATATCATGGTTAATTTCTAAAAGTTATACTTGTTTTACCCCATTGTTAAATGTTTCGTTCCCTGTTAACATTCCCTGTTCTATGTAACGTTCTCTTTTAAATTGTTTCATGTAAACCATATTGACCTTCGGAAATGCGGTATATAAAAAATGCTAAATAAATAAATGTGAATGTATCATTGGAGATGGACTACAGTATATGCCTTGCAGCTTGAAGCAGTTTATACTCTGTCAGCTTTGAGTAGTTTTTGTCCAATTTCATTGTTATTGTTTTCGGGTAAGGTTATTGATTGCGTGGTATTTTTGCAGTTAAAGGATTTTTTTGGAAGATAGACAAGCATTGTCTCCAAATCATATTATCGGCTGCATCATAGGCCAGAGACAGTTTTATTAGCGATGCTAGATTCAGTCAGATTGTAGATGGACAATGGTTTGGACTGTATGCTGATAGTGCTCGATTTATCTGCAGCCTATGACACAATCCCTCATTGAGGTGCTAGGGGTACATGTCACAATGATGTCCCAGATTCTCTCTTTTCCGACAGATTGTCAGTAGCAGGTGCTTTCAAAAAGGCAGTTGGTAGAAGCACGGCCAGTAATGGATGTGATTCCACAAGGATTCCTGCTGTCGCTGTTGTTGTTTAATGTTTATATGGAAACATAGGGCCCGATATTGAGTTGGGTAGGCTATGCGGCTCTACCGCGCATAGCCCTGCCCGTCAACCCTTAACACGAATATCCGGGGATTGCCACACACGCCGGAAGCCGTAGTAACTAACCAGGGAGCAGTGATATTGCATGCTGCCTGGTTAGCTCATGCACCTTTAAGATAGGTGACAGTTTTCCTCGCCTATCTTTTTGGGTGCAGGTCATTAACCGGGCAGCATGCAATATCGCTGCTGCCCGGTTATCGCTTGTCACCTCCTCTGCCTCAGCGCAGAACACCCCCCCAACACACCCTGATGCTAATCGGATAATATCAGGGCACGTAGGGGAGTTAGAAGGGGATATTGATATTTAAGGCATTTACAAGGTTTAATGGACTGTAAACCATGTAAATGTCTTTCAAAAATCAGACTCATGGAACATGACAGCAGAAAAAGACCATATAGCCAAGTCAGTCTGCCCTTCATATCAACTGCTATAGTCCCTTTTTTTCCTTTAGAGATCTTCTGTTTGTCCCATTCTTTCTTGAAGTCAGATACTGTCCTTGTCTCTACTACCTCTGTTGGGAGACTATTCCACACATCTGCCACTCTTTCCATAAAGAAATATTTCCACATATTATTCCTGAGTCTGTCCCTTTTCACCCTCATCTTATGTCCCCTTGTTGCAAAGCTTACTTTCAATTGAAAGAAGCGCACCTCTTGTGCATTTATGCCGCAGAGGTATTTAAACACCTCTATCATATCTCGACATGATTCCTCAGGACTGGAGAATGGCATAGATGAGTTCTTTGACTGGGTGACCAAGGAACTAGATCAGGGGCATGCAATGGATGTCATCTACTTGGATTTCAGCAAAGCCTTTGATACTGTTCCTCATAGGAGGCTTGTCAATAAACTCAGTAGCTTGGGGATGGGTCCCAAGATGGTAAACTGGATTAGAAATTGGTTGACTGACAGACAACAGAAGGTGATGGTACATGGAGCTCACTTGGATGAAAGGAAGGTGATTAGCGGGGTGCCCCAGGGTTCGGTCCTGGGCCCGGCACTGTTCAATGTATTTGTGAGTGATATTGCTGAAGGACTGAATGGAAAAGTCTGTCTTTTTGCAGATGACACAAAAATTTGCAACAGAGTGGACTCCCCCGAGGGAGTGGTTAATATGAGGAAAGATCTACAAAAGCTGGAAGAATGGTCTAATGCTTGGCAACTACGATTTAATGTGAAAAAGTGCAGCATCATGCACTTGGGTAGCAGAAATCCAAGGGAAATGTACGCAGTAGGGGGCGAGAGGTTGGTATGCACGGTTCAGGAGAAAGACCTTGGTGTGATTATCTCTGATGATCTCAAGATGGCAAAACAGTGCAACAAGGCAGTGGCAAAAGCCAGGAGGATGTTGGGCTGCATACAAAGAGGGATTACCAGCAGAAAGGAAGAGGTACTTATGCCACTGTACAAGTGACTGGTGAGGCCTCACTTGAAATACTGTGTTCAGTTTTGGAGACCATATCTTGCAAAAGATGTAAAAAGACTGGAAACTGTTCAGAGGAAGGTGACCAAAATGATTTGGAGCCTGCGTCAGAAGTCTTATGAGAAGAGACTTGAAGACCTAAATATTTACACTTTGGAGGAGAGGAGGGACAGGGGAGATATGATTCAAACCTTTAAATACTTAAAGAGAAATGATGAACAAACAAACCTCTTCCAAAGACGGGGAAGCTGTAAAACTAGAGGGCATAACATGTAGCTGCAAGGTGGTAAATTGAAAGGCGATGTCAGGAAATATTTTTTCACTGAAAGGGTGGTGGATGCTTGGAATGCCCTCCTGATGGAAGTGGTGGGGGCAAACATGGTGACGGAATTGAAAACGGCATGGGACAAACACAGTAGATCCCTTTACAGCAACAGGATAAAAACAAAATAAACGGTACCATCTAACTTCTGAACCATCCAACGTCTCAACAAATAGGGGTGTCCTACATGGAGTGGTGGCCTAAACACCCCTAAACAAAGACATGGGGAGGGGTGGCCTGCACAGAGCGACAGTTGCACCTACTCTTGCCATCTTGCTGGGCAGACTAGATGGACCATGCTGGTCTGTATCTGCCATCACTTACTATGTTACTATGTTACTATATCTCCTCTATCTCGCCTTATCTTCAATGTATACATATTAAGATCTTTAAGTCTGTCCCCATATGGTTTATAATGAAGACCACTTACCATTTTAGTAACCACCCCCTGCACGAGTCTATCCTGTTTATATCCTTTTGAAGGTGTGGTCTCCAGAATTGCACACAATATTCCAAATGAGGTTGCACCAGAGACTTATACAGAGCCACTATCGTCTCCTTTTTTCTGCTGGCCATTCCTCTTCCTATGCACCCAGGAATCCTTCTGGCTTTTGCTGTCACATTTTCTACCTGTTTAGCTACTTTAAGATCTTCAGAAACAATCAGGGCCAGGTTCCGCTATTCTTTCATGGACAGAAGTACTTTGCCCACTTCACTGCACCACTTATTCTTGACCATTCTTCAAGCTTAGCTAGGTCCCTCCTCATGTGATCTACTCCTTCCTGGGTATTGTGTCTATTGCAGATTTTGCTGTCATCCTCAAAGAGGCAAACCTTACCCGACAGCCCTTCCGCAATATCACTAACAAAGATGTTAAAAAGAATCAGACCAAGGACAGATCCCTGCGGCACACCACTGGTAACATTGTTCTCAGAGTGGGCTCCATTTACCTGTCGCCTCTCATTCAACCATTTTCTAACCCAGTCAGTCACTTTAGAGTCCATCCTTAGGTACCCAATTTATTTATAAGTTGCCTTTGCAGAATGGTGTCAAAGGCTTTATTGAAATCTAAGTACACCACATCCAGGACTCTCCATTGGTCCAACTCTCTGGTCACCCAGTCAGAGAAATCAATCAGATTTGTCTGACAAGACCTGCCTCTGGTAAGCTTATGCTTCCTCGGATCCTGCAATCCGTGGGACTTCAGAAACCTCACTATCCTCTGATTTACTCACCACAGAGGTCAGACTAACCGGCCTGTAGTTCTCAACCTCAATCTTACTTCTGCTTTTGTGTAAATGGACCATATGTGCCTTTCTCCAATCCTCTGGGACCACTCCCGACTCTAAAGAAGCACTGGAGCTGCTAGAACACTTCTAAGTTCTTTCTGTATTCTCGGATGTATTCTTTCCAGCCCCATCACTTTATCTACTTTTAGTTTAACTAGTTCATCATGAACACAGTCTTCTGAAAATCATTCAAGATCCCCTTCACTTCTGCTCCTATTTGTGGATGTTTTCTGAGGTCCTGCTGCTGGCCCTTCTGGCCTCGTTGGATCAGCTTCTTGTCCATATTGGGGTTGTGAGGCATCTTCATGCCAATGACATAACTTGGATGGTGCCAGTGGATTTCATTATAGATCTGGCAAGGGATGTGATAGTTCTAAATTCTCGATTGGAGGAGATTAGTATCAGCTGCGGAATCATTGCTTGAAGTCAGATTCAAAGAAAATTGAATTGTTGTGATGTAGAAGGAAAAGAGTGTGCATTGCCTATGTACCCTGAGGTTGATTTACATCCTAGATGTCAAGGTAGATGGTCAGTTAAAATTGGATACTCATATGGTGGGGATAGTGCAAGGGGCTTTTTATACATTGAATCATCTTAAAAGAGTACAGTCTTGTTTTGGTAGAAAGGATCTTTTAACAGGTGCCCATGTCTTGATTACATCCCATATTTATTATTGCAATGCAATATATCAGGGGCTCCCAGAATATCAATTTAGAAAGCTTCAATATGTACAGAACTCTGCTGCAAAAATGATCTTTGCGAAAGGGAAGTATGAATATGTTACCCCTTGTATTGCAAGAATTGCACTGTTTGCCTGTCATGCAAAGAATTACGGGCCCGATATTCAAAAGGCATTTTACATGGTTTACAGCCAAGCAAACTGTGTAAATGCCATAAACGGAGATAGTCAATGGCACCTACACAGTTAGTGTTGTTGAATATCCCCTACTAAGTTCACTACATGCCCCGATTATCCAGTTAGCATCGGGGCGTGTTGGGGGCATTCAAGATGGAGCGGAGGCGGTAACTGCCACTCACCATGTAGCGGAGATATTGGACTGCTCCATGGTTTGCGATCCACGGCTAAAACTAGGCCAGCTTTTGGCTTGCCTAGATCTAGACATGGATAGCTAACCATGTATGGGTCCAATATCGCCACTACACGGTTAGGCGCTGCGGGGGATTCCACTCTGCGCAAAATCCAGATATTCGGTGCCATTGCGACGGCTTTGAATATCCGGGGTTAGGGGTGAGCGGGCAGGGCTATGGGCCGTAGCAGCGCATAGACTGTCTACTTCAATATCAGGCCCTACTCGTAAAGGTTTATATGGTGTTTTTAAAAGTTTACACAGGTCAGCCTGAGCACCCATGCTTATTTATTTTTCCCCTATGTCCCTGGTTGTACCTTGCGACCATTACTGCAGAATGTCCTGGAAGTGCCACGGTTTCCTCATGTTCGTTAAGTATTGCCCAGCATAACAGCTTTTTCTGATTTGCACCTTCATTGTGGACCCCCTCGCCAGCCGATGTTAAGGAGAAGTTACAGTTTCTGTGATTTTGGAAGAGCGACGGCTTGGCTGTATTTGGAGGCTTTTGAGGAATAGGGGTGTGGGGTGTACTGGGAGTATTCATTGCAGTTGAACTGTGTTTGATGTGACTTTATTTTGTAAGCCACTTTAAGCACTTGATTGGGCATGAGCAGGGTATCAAGTATGTTTAAATAAATAAATATTTCACTATATGCTTAGAGATCTCAACATGAAAGAGATATCTAGCTGCTGCAGCTATGGTCTTTTCAATAAAAATCGTTTCCTTCTCTTCTGAGTGACAAATAACATCATGTCAATTTTAGTATAAGTCCTCAATGCCTGCATTGCATTAGCCCTGGCAGTATTCCACGCTCCATATATTTCCTGATAGCAGTTCCCGCTGACACAGTTCATTCATCCTCTCTAATGTCTTAACAAAAGGAGATATTGTTCCAAGCATAAACCTCCCTTTAGTCCTGGCTGGTAATACAATGTCTGCCTTGAGTCCACATCAGTTTCTAGGCGGCTTCAGTAAAACCCAGCCTTTAGTCTGCTTCTGCTGCTTTTTCACTGGGAGAGACAGCTCCCACTCTCCCTTTTCATTGGGGCGTTTAATCTCACACAGCGTAGGCAAGGCAAACAGTCAGGTAAGTTCATAAACATCCCAAATCTTAGCCCTTACCCCACAATGCAGCAACTACAAACAAACGCTTTGCAGTTTCTAGCCCCTCTCCCTAAGAGGTGAGGTAAAAAGGAAAACTCAGTCTCCAGGAACAAGCAGGAATGTAGTCTTCACATATGGGTGATGTCTGTACTGACGGAGCCCACGCGGGAATGCTTGCCAGCGTCAATAAGTTTCTCCTGTGAGCTCCAGACTTTGGTGGCTGACCCTCCTTATACACGATTCCACCATGATAAGGTAGTCCTTAGGACTCATCCTCACTTTATGCTGAAGGTGGTCTCACCCTTCCATTTAAACCAGTCAATCTACCTTCCTGTCTTTTTCGCTAGACCTCATTCCTCTAGGGCAGAGGCAACCCTTCACACTCTGGATTGCAAACGTGCCTTGGCTTTTTATCTCCAGAGAACTCAAGAGCACAGAAAAGCTTCCCAACTTTTCATCTCCTTTGACTCGAATCACCTGGGGTTGCCAGTATCCAAACATACTCTTTCCAGGTGGATAGCAGACTGCATCTCCTTTGCTTATGTGCACATAATGTTTGGGCTATGGCTGCCTCTATGACAAATCTATGCTCTGTACCGATTGATGAGATATGCAAAGCAGCAACTTGATCTTCTGTCCACACTTTTGCTGTTCACTATTGCCTGGGCAAGGACTCCCACCAGGATGCCTTGTTTGGCCAAGCTGTTCTTCAGCATCTTTTTCAGACTTAGATCAACTCCTACCTCCGTCCTGGGTTTTGATACCAGACATCCTTGGAGGATACATGACCTCCTTAATTATACCTGTGATTCCATAGCCGACTGAGGTCATCTCTCTGGCATCTCCGAGCTAGGGAGTCCCATATGTGAAGACTACATTCCTGCTTATTCCTGGAGATAGCATAGTTACTCACCTGTAACAGGTGATCTCCGGGAACAGCAGGAATTTAGTCTTCACAACCCACCCTCCTCCCCTAGGAGTTGTTAAGTCTTCTTTTTTCCTTCTCTCCTTTTATCTCAGCTACAAGCTTAGCTGAGGAGGGAGAGCTGGAAAGGCAGGAAGGCAGCTACACAGGCGCAGTAGGATGCTCCCAAAAGCTTTCCTATTGGACGCTGGGGAGCGTTCCTGCATGGGCGCCGTCGGTATCAACGTCACCCATATGTGAAGACTAAATTCCTGCTGTTCCCGGAGATCACCTGTTACAGGTGAGTAACTATGCTGTCTTTCAACAGTCCTTAGGATCCCCCCACCCCCTCCCCTACCCCCCATTCCTTACTGCCTGGTAATCAGATAAAAACTAACTTACAGGCTGATGCAGAAAACTGGTGCTGAAGTCGTGCACTGTGAACTTTTTATGCCTATTTGCAGCGCACCGATAGCACACGACTATAATTTGCAAATTAGCCATGGATTAGCAATTCATTAAACTGTGCACAAATGGCAGCATTAAACTGGGAGTGCAAGACAAACACATGTGCATAGAAGTCTGCGCAAATTTGGCATGCTATCCCACAGGAATGCCACTGGGCTAATTTGCATTTATTTTATTTATTTAGCTGTATTTATATCCCGCTTTTCCCCGGGTCAAAGCGGTCAATTGGGAGATACATTTAACACGAGGGGATATGACACACATACGCTAATACTTACAGGGAACATGGGCAATGGAGGGTTAAGTGGCTTGCCCAAGACCACAAGGAGCACCTATAGGACTAGAAATCCCAGTCCCTCCGGCCTGAGATTGCTGTTCCCAGGTGGGACTTGAACCCCCGGCCCTCCGGCCTGAAGTACCTTATCCTAACCACTAGGCCACTCCTCCCTCCATCCAAATACTGTTGGAGCATTTGAGCTCCAACAGTATTTGGATGGCATCAGGGGCTTTCTCTGATGCCTGAATCATCACCAGGCATTGAGAAAAGCCCTGATACCGTCAGAATATTGTCAGGGGTTAGTACCCCTGACAAAGCGAATTCCTGGTGGCCCTTTTACTAAAGCAGATATGACATGTGTTGTAGTGGCTGCTATTAGCCCGCTGTGACAGGTAGCGCATGGGCAGGAAACCTGCATCGATTGCCCATCGCGCAAAGCAGCAGAGGGTGGGTTGAGTGTGGGCATGGAGGGTACGTATACCATGCTGTCAGTGTGGCAGTTAGTGTAGGTGCACTTAGTGATAACTTTATGGATAGTGTTAGGTGCACCCGTGTTAACTGTGCCACATGTTAGGCTACACGTTCCAGTGTCCATGCAGTAACTACTGGAAAGTTACTGCATGGACTTTTGCACTTAACAGATGTTCATGCTCACGTTAAATGAGCATCAAGTGCGACACCCAAAAGTTACCGCAAAGTCTTTGCACAACACATGTTCATGTTCACGTTAAATGAGCATTAAATGCAACACCCTAATGGGCTTTAGTATAAGCAGTGGCGTACCAAGGGCGGGGCTGCAGTAGTGGCTGCTCCTAGTGCAGGCTTTAAGGGGGTGCATTGCCTGTAGAGAATTTAAAAACAATAATGGAACCAACTAAAAGTGTGGATGTAACAGCAGCAGGCAGCCTGAACTAGAAACCCACAGCACTTCTGACTTTCTGGGCTGAGAATCAGCTTATGCACCTCTATCCAGTCAGCAATTTGTTCAATTTCTCCTTAGATCTTATGCACTATATAATCGTTTGTATGTCATCAGCATAGAAGTGAGCACTTATGCTTAACTATTGGCCCCTTCCACAGCTTTCTATGGTGGAGGTTAGGTAGGTTCCTGCAGATGTCGCACCTGCAAGTTTGGAAATTCACTGTACAAGTTGCTTTGAATGGTTTGGTCTTTTTTCCATCAAAATTCCTATTTTGAGCAAAGTTGCATCACTTGTTGCCCTGCAACACCTGCAAGTTTTTATTACATGTATATTATTGTATATGTTGTTAGGAAATCCACCTTGCAAGATATTGCAATAAAGAAAATCAAATGTCTCACGCCATGACTCATGACATGCTGCTGCCCCTGATGTGTTTAGCCCAACAAGCTCAGAGGAGCACTGCACAGGCAGAAATGATCACGTGGTGTTAAGTCATAACTGTGCTTGGCATGTATTTATTTATTAAGGGGATAGTTTTAAATAGCTGGTGTTCACAATTACCCTAGGTCTTTTAACCCATGTACACTGCAGCAGTTTGCAAAAGAAATCATCAGGCACAATGCCAGGCCAGGGCCTTCTCAGTGATAGGGGGGCTTACGTGAAACTCCCTTCTATGGCTGCTGCAATTGCACTGAGATTATAAACATTTTAGGAAATGCTTGAAGGCACATGTTTTTAGGCTGGCGTTTGGGTAGGGAATGGATGTATATTGAAAGGGGAGGTGGGTACAGGAAGCTGGGGGAGGGAGAGTTTGTTATTGTTGTGAGATTTTTAAATTTATATAAACCACAATGTATGTTTATTTATAACTGGAAGTTGTACAAGAATACTAAATAAATACATGTCATGTGTGTTGCATATATGTAAAAATTAGCATCCATATTGTCTGTCATGCCTCTGCATTTTGCACCTATGTTTGCACCCCCCTCCCCATCCCCCCCTCCCCCCCAGCTCTTCCATGTGTCTGGGATTTATTACTGGAAATAACTTTGTTGTATGGAGGGGTTCTAAAAAATGATCCATTCTGGGTGTCATAAGGACTTCTTTGATTAGTATATGTTTAAAGAATACAATGCTTGGTGCCTGAATATGAGATATGGAAAAATGTGTGACATCAACCCAAGTCTCTTTTTTTCAGAGAGCATCCTAGGATGGCATGGGCCAAAGTCACATTCAGCAGAGCAGCTGAAAAATGGGAGTCTCAGCTCTTTACCGTCTGCTAGTGCCAACGTAACTTGGACAATAGTGCCGACTGCATCCCACGATGACCAGACACTACAATCTATTGAGGTAAGTTTATCCAGGCTTATGTAATGTATATGCTATAAATACACTGCATTTTAAAGAAAAGGAGTTTCCTTGGATTAAAGAATCCATGAAGCAATTCTTTCTTCAAAAACATGGATTAGGGTTGACCCAATTCATTATCTGCTTACCTTTATTATTAAGCGCTTATAGACTATGGAGTTAGAGAACAATTGTTTTTGATAGAGGACTAGCAGTGTAAAATGGAGAGTGATACTAAGGCAAAATTACAGAGTGTCACGGCGACCCTGGGTAGAGCCTCTGTAGACCCAATAGGCCACTGCCTAGGGTATTGTGGTTTTTACTAACTGGTGCTTTCCTTTGAACAGAGTCAGTCAGTCAAGTGGTTAAAGCAAAATTAGGGTTTTATTCCCTTTCCCGGACAGATAATATTCCTTGCAAAAACACACACAGAACAAAACAGCAACTAAACGAAAACAGCTAGAACATCTTTTCTTCTTTCCTTGTTTCTCTCACAAGGTCACATTGGCTGAAGTTCAACACAAAGAGGTTATGTCATCTGATAGACAAATCGTACAGTCCATTGGCTCAGGGTCTGTGCAAATGTTATCACTCTCCCATTGCATTAAGCCTGGACCACTCCCAATACTCTCCGTGTCACATTCCTTACATGTGCTGGAGCATGGCTTGTTCTCTTGTGGCTGGTAAACCCCTTTCCTTCCAAGGTGTTTATCCCAGCCAGGGTTACAGAAATCTGGTACAGGTAATGTCTCTTTCTGGTTTGCCTCTCTTGGCTTTCTTAGTAGGAAGTCTGAGTATCTGTCTGAGTTATAAGACTGCTCAGGGTTGTGCTCATTAAAACTTCTAGCCTCTTCTCTATACAGATAAGGTTTCAAACTTGTTACCTTACTGCAGGCTTTGAAATCAGCTTTGAGCTTCCTCTCCCCTGGCGCAGTTCCTTCAGCTTGAGCTAGGTTCCTCCGTGGCTCATGCAATCCCTCAGAGACTCTGTCCCACTTCCTGTTTGTGTGGAAATCCTTCCTGGGACTGTCGTTCCAGAGACCAGCTGCTCTACTGCTCTGAGCTCTCTGCCTTCTCTGACTCCTCTGACCCTTCTGACCACTTCCTGGTTTAGACCAGGAACTTATATATCTCTCCTCTCTGCACGTTATGTCAAATTCTGAGGACAGGTGCTCCTGATGAGATTCTCTAATTCTACCTGCGTCATTACTAGAGAAGGGAAACTTCATTTTAAACCCTTTCTGCTTTACTTGTGCTGACGGCACTGGCTGCTCAGCTGTCTTCACACATGCTGAGTCTTCACGTCCAGCCAAGTTTAAGGTAAGCTCTTCCTTTTTACTAGCCCCTACAGGCTCTCTATAGTCTACTGTATCACAAGAGACATACAAGGACACTTATGTGCTGCCATTTTTCTTGTATTTTCAATTTATGATGTTATGTTTGTCTATAATCTTTTATAATTTTAAATTGATATTGTTGACTTGATTTATGTCTATTATTGATTTGAATTTCATTTGGAATTTCGGGGCATATTTACTAAACTGCACACAGTAAACACGCCACACTAAAAATCCCGTGCTAGCAGGGTAGCATGCAAATGGGTGGAGACAAGACGGGTTGGGCTGGAATGTGGGCATTGACAGCACATCATGGTTAGCATGGGCGCGATGGGCGCATGCTAGCCACAGTTGTTGCCATTAGCACAGGTGCACTTAATGCCACCTCAGTGGGTGGCATTAGATGCACCTGTGTCCTGGGTTACTGCAGTGCCGTGCATTAGCAACATGCCAACGGCAAGGGAGCGGATGCACACATCTCCTGAAGTTGGCGCAGACCTCCCGCTGGTTTTGCAGCTTGACCACATGTGAACGGGTCACCTTTTAGTAAAAATGTCCCTTTATGCACTTTTGACTTGTAATCTGCCTAGAGCAGAAAATAAATTTGCATAAATAAATAATAAATAAATGAATAAGCAATCTATACTTATAAAACAAGTACAGACAGAAGCGGCTAAGTGCCTTCAATGATTGAATAATCTCCAAATGTGATACATTATGGTAATGAACAAGGCCAATGCGAGTATCACCTGTGTTGTTCTGCTCTCACTCTGCCCTAACTCCAGCTGAGCAGCATTTGGATAGTGCTGCTGAAAATCGGTGGACAGCGAACTTATGTGCTTCGTGGCAGTTGCTAAACATATAAGTCTATTTGAATATCTGGTCCATGAACCTTGTGTTGATTGAAAAATGTACTGTTAAAAGTCATTTTTAAATGGCTTTAAGTTGCTTACCCGCAATTCCCGTGAGTTCTTGTTTAAAAGAGAATTGTAAGTGATCTGTGTGTCTGTTGCTAGCATGGTTGCTGCTAGAGGCAGTAAACATTTTGAGGGAATCATGTAAATGATTTAAAACCATGCAGATTTTCCACAAGCTTTGCAGCTAAAGTCGATGAGTGTTCATGTTCACTGGGTGCAGTTTTGAAATTTGGCATTATGCAGTCTCTGTGTGAAACCTGCTCTGAATGTGACCTAGAACAGTGGCGGCTCAAGGCAATCTGCTCAAAACTCCAGTCAGGGACTGAACCAAACAAAAAAAAACAATTAGATAATGTGGAGGGCATGCAAGATATTCGCACACCAAGGAACTAAAAGAGAGAGCAAGAACCACAGCACAGTTTATAACACCAAATTATAACTCATTTTTATTTTCTCATTATAAACTGCATTATTGTTCTTGCTTTTTCTTTTTGAACATATATTTTGCATTCACAGAACCCCCTCCCTCAACAATGGGTGCGTAGCAGAACAGAACTAGAACATTCACCAACAGAACTCAGTATTTTTTTAAATCATCTCACTAACAATAACAAAGATTCTCCAGTTCCAGGCATATTGTGAATAATACAAAACCCTATAACAAAGTTACTGAGGGATCTGTAGAGCAAACCCACCATACCATACCAGCTCAACTTCCAAAACTCACATAAGGAGGCTACCCAAAAAAAGCATCACTGTAGATACTACAGTAGGCCAACACCTATTTGAAAAGCTGAACAATTCAGATTATTACAGTACAGGTCCCTACGTACAAACTCCATGTTACCAGAACACCTGGCCATGGTCACACATTCAGAATACAGATCCTCGCCAAGTACAGAATAAGTGACCATAGCCTAAAAATAAACACATAGATAAAAATTAAATTTCAAGAAGTCAGATTCTACATACAATGCAACACCACAGAAATAGAAAGACATGCATTTCCCTGTATTTTATAAAATATAAAGATAGCACCGAGTACAATCATTAAATTGAAAATAAAATTTTCTTCTACCTTTCTTGTCTGACCATTTTATTCTCTGATCATGCTGGTCCCAATCTGAGGTTTCTGTTTTCTTCCACCTCCCAGGGGCGGCATGAGGGTGATGCAGAACCATGTGCAGAGATTCATTGCAGCATAGATTGCATACATTTAGTATACTTTATTTTAAAATGTATATGCCACCCATCTAAAATTCTAGGTGGCTTCCAAACATACACATGCAATTTAGTAAAATAGATGTTACAATAAAACAAGCATAATAATAAACATTAAATTTGATTAATGAAAAGCCACTTACACAGCCCCCCATTCAAACCATTATAAGTATTTTCACATCAGATTTATTTTGCTATGACTAGATTATTGATGAGGAGGGAAGATATAAAATGTAAAAAACTAATCCTGGTAGCCATGAATTCAAAGGCTGGTTTGTATTGTACTGAACAAGTCAAATTACTACAGTACAGATCCCTAGGTACAAACACCATGTTAATAGAACACCTGGCCTCAGTCACACACTCAGAACACAGACCCTCACCAAATACAGAATAAGTGACCATGACCTAAAGTAAAAATGAAAATATGTAGACAAAAATTAAACTAAAACCCCAAGAAGCCACACTCCACAAGAGGAGTAACACCAGAGAAATAAGAGATGCAGTTCTCCATACTGTGTAAAGGGGTGTGCAGCAGCTGTTGAATTGATGTAAATCTCAGCGGGAGAGAATAAAGTTCCCTCCTCAAGTCTTGCTGAGTACCTTCACGTGGTGACCCCATTGAATAATATCTATACCAAATCTCAGTAAGGCGACACTATAATTAAAGTATGTTAGGAACGAAAAAGAAAATTACATACTGGCCGCACGTCACCCAGGATAAAAAGGTGCCTGCCCGTAGCTTACACACTAGGATTAACAATAGTGGTAGCAATAGTGCAAGTGCTACAGATAACATCCCTGCCACAGATAAAGGCCATGTTGAGCCTGTTCCTGGACCCACTGTGGTAGGAGATAAACCACAGAAATTAATGAAAAAGCTAAGAGGATTAACTATGGTTAAGTGGAATTCTGTAGATAAAGAGGAGATAATGCACTGCTATTTTTATGCTACAAACCCTATATTTAAATCAAGAGGGTATACAAAGAGAGTCTGCCAAAAGCTGGAAGAAAGAGGAAAATTGCTATTAGAAAAACTGCAAAAAGTAACATGCAAATTTAAGATCTTTAATTTCAAAGATCAAAGTAAAGAAGTATGTGAATGATAACATCTTGAAGCAACTAAGGGATTCCGTGGACAAAGAAATACAGGGAGGAGGGGACCTAGATGAAAGTACCAGAAGAAAGGAAGAACCAGAAAAGGAAAGAGAGGTTGAGGGAGAGATGGAGTTGAGAGATTTGGAACTGCGGGAAAATGCGCTGAATAAAGGAAGGGTCAACAAATTAACTGAATTGGAAGAAGCAAAGGAGGAAGAAGAAAGGGAAGAGAAAGACCCAGAGGTGGAGGAATTCAAGATAGAACTCCTAGTCCAAATGGAAAGCGATGAATATGCCGGGTTTCAAATAAGGGAAAGATTACCCAAGCTAAATTTAACAACTAAGGCTAGAAGTATGATAATTAAGATGAACAAGGCCATATCCAATTTAAAGGGACCATTTATTGACATTACCAAAATGAATCAAATACAATATTATGCAGCTAAAATTATTACTTTGAGAATACTACCAATTAGAGTACAAAGCCAGAAGAAAAAGAGAACAATAACAGTTCTTCCTTGGAAAAAGCATATCAAAGCAAAAATACAACCATTGCGTGCAGATGTATCCCTGATGGATGGGTATCTAAAAGGATTAAGATCATCAAAGATATTCAGGAAGATCCAAGACATCAAGCTGAAGCATGCTGCATTAACAGCAGAAGACCTGAAATTTATATGTTCAACAATAAACTGAAAATATCCGCAGGAGCGCAGAAACTTTGAAGATATGAAGAAAACAGGAAAGAAAGATATCAGAATAAACTATTCAGAGAGAACCCAGAACAATTCTACAGGGAATTGGGGAAGAGCATTAATATGGTAAAAGCACCTCCAACCAAAGCCAAAACCAAAACCTTCTGGAGAAAGCTATATGAGGACCCTATACAGCACAATCACAAAGCAGAATGGTTACCCAGCATACAGAAGCATTTAGAAAAAACAAACATCAAACCTATGGAATGACCTGTAGTAACAAAGGAAGAGCTGGAATGCAGGTTAAAATGAGCTCCAAACTGGAAGAGCCCTGGCCCAGATGGAGTAACCAACCTTTGCTCAAACAGTTAACATCACTCCACCAAGATCTGGCAAACTGCAAAAATCAATTGTTCAAGCAACCAGACTTAACACCACGATGGCTTGCTACAGGAAGAACATTTCTCCTTCCTAAGGGAGACTTGAGTAACATTCCTAAAAATTATAGACCAATAACATGTTTACCTACAATCTATAAGCTGTTTACTGTGATAGATGCAGAAAGAATATACGATCACATTGAGCTCAATAACATCATGGTTATAGAGCAAAAGGGCAATAAGAAAGGAGCATATGGAACCAAAGACCAGTTAATGCTGAATAAGATCATTATGGCCAGGGCTAAGAAAGGCAGAAATCTCAGTATAGAATGGATTGATTATAAGAAAGCTTTTGACAACATCCCACACTGTTGGATAATACATTGCCTTGAAATGTATAAAATAAATTCTGGTTTGATAGAGTACATTAAGTTCACTATGACAATGTGGCAATCCACACTCTTTTTGAGATATGAAGATGGTCAGTACATCATTCCTAACATTAAGATCCAGTGAGGAATATTTCAGGGAGATTCCCTGTCGCCTCTTCTGTTTTGTTTGGCGCTTAATCCAATGAGTGCACTCAGCAGCTCTTTGGAGTATGGATTTAGCCTGAATTCCAAAGACGGTACCAACACAGAAGGAACTTCCCATCTGCTATTTATAGATGATCTGAAGCTCTACAGTTCAAATGACCAACAATTAGCAGAGTAACTTCATCTGGTAAAAGCTTTTCTGATGACATCAGGGTGACTATTGGCCTTGACAAGTGTGCTAAGGCAACCTTTTTCAGAGGAAAATTGAGCAAAACCAAAAACATCTCCCTTGCTGAGGGCTGTGACATCAAAGACCTTGAACAGGAATGTGTATATAAGTATCTCAAAATAGAGGAAGGAATGACACTCAAGCAGAAACTATTGAGAGAGAAAATCAGTAAAGAATATTACAGGAGATTAAAACTTATTAAAAAGTGCTTTAACATCACAAAATAAGATACAAGCCATCAATCAGCTGGCAGTTCCTTTACTCTAATACAGTTTTGGGATTGTGAATTGGCCTCATAAAGCTGTTGAAAAACTGGAAGTGCGGACAAGAAAACTCCTTCATGCTCATGAAGTGATTTACAAGAATTAGTATATGCCAAGTTTGTACATTCCTAGAGCTGAAAGAGGGCTAGGACTTATAGAGAATTGACTATACCTACAGAGCTACTATCATAGGCCTCCAAGCCTATCTGATAGCATCATTGGATCCAAATACGCAAAAAGTACTGAATTATGAAAGTAAACGTCCAGAATCTGTCTCCATCATCAAACTTGGACAAGCATTCCGACAATTAGAAGGAATGAGTGAGAATCCACAGGCATGCGTGAGAAAGGAAGTAACAGAATTTGCAAAACAAGAGAACAAACTCTTCAAAGAATTAGATCAGCAGGTGAGGAACAACAAGTGGCAAATGCACAAATATTTATTTTTTTATTTTATTTACATTCTCTTATATAGCGCGCTATTCTGCATCAGTGCAGCTTACATTGAACAAACTGAAATTACATTGAACAGGGCATTGTAACTTGGAGATAACTATTTTACAGGGAACATGGGCTATGGAGGGTTAAGTGGCTTGCCCAAGACCACAAGAAGCACCTGTGGGACTAGAAACCCCAGTCCTTCCGGCCCAAGGTTGCTCTCCTCTAGTGGAATTTGAACCCCCCACCTTCTGGCCTGAAGTACCTTGCCCCAACCACTAGGCCACTCCTCCACTCTATACACTCTATACAAATATAGTGGAAAATACAGAGTGTTACTCCAAGAACCTATTGTTGATCAAGAACGGATACATGAATGGTTGAGGAGACGTGAACTGAAACCGAAAGATGAAAGATTGATAGTTGGAGACCAGGACAGTGGATTACGGACGAGATGGTTTATGGTGAGTACTGAAAAAACTGGCACAACAGACATATGCTGATTCTGTAAGAAAGAGCTGGAAGCAGTGACTCACCTAATAACAAGCTGTGAAGTTCTGATGGCAGATAATTTCTATACAGAAAGGTACAACAAAGTAGCACCCCTCCTCCACTGGAAACTCTGTAAACACTACATCACTCTCCCTGAAAAGCACTGGGATCATGACCCTAAGAGAATAACAGAGAATAAAGAGGTTATGATCACCTGAGACATTCCCATTCTGATGGATAAGAAACTGGATGCCATAATGGTAAAGGAGAAGAATACCAGAACGACAATAATAGAACTGTTGGTACCGAGTGATTATCCTGTGAATCACCTGGAGAGACAGAAGATCCTGAAGTACCAAGAAATGCAGTCAGATACCAAGAAAATATGGCAGAAAGATATGAAAGTATTTCCCATTGTATTGGGAGCCACAGGCTTGATAAAGAAGAATTTCCAAGCACATCTTGACAAACTACCCATAATGTTACATCTTATGAACTCCAGCAGGAGGTTCTCTTTGGCACGATGCAAGTATTAAGCTGAGCATTAACAGTAAATTTGAGAGACTAAGATCATACTCCACATACCTTGGCTTAGAAGTGAGGTTCACGACTGCCATAGTATTGCAGAACTAACCCATTTGGAGAAACTACCCCGTGTAAAATATAAAAATAGCACAAAGTCCAATTTAAAATAAAATTATTTTTTCTACCTTTTGTTGTCTGACCATTTTATTTTCTGGTCCCAATCTGCGGATCTACTTTCTTCTGTCTTCCTGCATTTCCTTCACCCCTTATTACCCTGTGTCCAGCATCTCCCCACTGTCCCCCTTCCCCAAGTCCAGCATTTTCCCATAGTCTCCCTATAACCCCCTGGCCAACATCACCACTCCATCTCCCCTTCTTGTTCTCCCTATGTCCTTTTCCATGTCCAGTATTTCTATCTCCCTAACCCCCACTCAATCTTATCCCCACTGTCTCCCTATTCCCCTCCCGCTGCACCCAGCATCTCCCTTCTGATTCTCTGTGCCCATCCACGTACACCACCCAATGTCCCCTCATGTCCACTCCTCCCTTCAGAGCCTGCCCATGGAGCAGTATAGCAGTAGTAGTATCACGTCCCACTGACAGGGGCTGTGCAAGCCGTGATCCCAGCCCAAAGAGGCAGGGCACAGTTGACCTTTATCTTTATCTTTATTAAAACATTTGATAGACCGCTGTGGCCAAAGCATAAAGCGGTGTACAATAAAAAGGTCCACACTGCAAACCATAGAAAAGAACGCCATAAATAATAGGAAAGCAAGACAAGTAGCACACAGAAGTAAAACCTAATAACTAAAATAAGAATATTGAGAAGGCCAAAAAACAAAAACAGTCAGGGAAAGACAGGACATCAACAAACAGGCAGTACAAACAAAAACCAGCAACAATTTCAAGGGGGGGGGGGGGGTACTAGTAGGAAGGTCAAAGGCCTGTTCGAACAGATGGGTTTTGAGTAGTGTCTTGAATTGGGGATAGGAGGGTTCTAACCGGAGGGAAGGTGGTAATGAATTCTAAAGAAATGGACCAAGAAAGAAAAAAGCAGAGTGTCGGGTTTGTTCTAAATGAGCTTGTGATGGGGAAGGCTAGGATAAACGATTGGCATGAATAGACCGGAGTTGACGATAGGGCGTATGAAGGGAAATCAGGCCTGCAAGATACAGAGGATTGCCAGTATGAATAGTGCGATGAATCAAGATAAGGAACTTATACTGATAACGAAAACGGAGGGGCAACCAGTGCTGACGGAGAAGAAGGGGAGTGACATGATCGAAACGACGGGAAAAAGTGATAAGGCGAGCTGCGATATTTTGAATAGATTGTAGTCGCTGAAGCAGATATTTTGGAAGATTAGCCAAGAAAACGTTGCAGTAGTCAAGTCTACTGATTATTAAAGCTAAAACAAGAGTAACCAGAGAATCAGATGAGAAAAGAGAATGGGTGGCTCTAATCTGCCGAAGGGTCGCAAAGGACCGACGAGTGAGAGAAGAAATGTGATCGTGAAAAGAGAGTGATGAATCAAGAGTGACCCCCAAATAGCAGAAAGAAGAAACAAGAGAAATAGGAACTGAATCAATCGTGGGGGCGACAGAGGGACAGGAACCACTAAGAGAAACCCACATAGCCGTGGATTTAGAGGGATTTAAGTGGAGAACGTTTTGAGAAAGCCAAGAAGCAATATGAGAAAGACAGTCGTTCAGTGGAGAGATATCCAGGATGAGGGGAGAAACATGACAGCCCCTGCCTGCAGGACATGATGCTTCCTCGGGCGGGCTCTGCTTCTCTGGGCCACGATCACTGCCTCCCATACTCTTCTGCCTGTGGACTTGCACAGCCCTTGCCATGTCCTGCGGACAGGGACTGCACAAGCCATGACTGTGGCCCAGAGAAACGGAGCCTGGCCGCAGGAGCAGACGTCAGGAGGGTGCCGCACTGGCCGTCCACCTCCACTCCCCATTCAGAATGACCTGCGGAGTGCTGGTGGCCTAGTAGAGAGCCTGCCCATGGGACACAAGACTGTGAGAAGGGATTGTGGCCTCTCACAGCCTTCTGCTCACAGGAGCAGTGTGTCCTGCAGGCAGGCTCTCCACTGGGCCGGCGATGCTCTGCAGGTCATCCTGAATGGGGAGTGGGGGACAAGTGGCTAGTGCCGGATGCCTCTGACATCCAGGTCCCCCTGCCAGGCTTATCCAGCTTATCAGGTAGTGCCGGCACTGGTCCAGCATTTGTTTTCTTGCTTCCCCCCCACCCCACTTGTTGTCCAGCATTTGTCCTCCTGTCCCTCCCCCTGTTGTCTAGCAGTTGTCCTCCTGTCCCTCCCCTCTGTTGCCCAGCATTTGTTCTCCTGCCCCTCCCCCCTGTTGTCTAGCATTTATCCTCTTGCCCCCTCCCATTTTCCAGCATTTGTCCTTCTGGCCCTCCCCCCTGTTGTCCAGCATTTATCCTCCAGCATTTATCCTCCTGCCCCCCCCCCCACTTTGTCCAGCATTTGCCCTCCTGTCCCTCCCCTCATTGTCTAGCATTTGCCCTCCTGTCCCTCACCACTGTTGTCCAGCATTTATCCTCCTGCCACCCCCCTTGTCTAGCATTTGCCCTCCTGTCTCTCCCCCCACCCCATTGTTCAGCATCTAACCTCCTGCCCCCCCCCCAGTCGTCCAGCATCTGCCAGCCACCTTTCCACTGTCAGAACTGCAAAAACGCGGGGTTTTCAAGACTCCAGCGCTTCAAAGTCCTTGCTAGCTCCACCCCCTCTGATGCAAAAAGCATCATCAGAGGGGGCGGGACCCATCAGGGTCTTACAAGCATGCCGGAGTTGCAAGAGTCGACGCTTTTGCTTTCCAGTTTTTTTTTTTTTACAAAGTTGATAGCTCACTGCACATATCAGCAGCAGGAAGCTATCAACTTTGAAAAAACAAAACAATGGAAAACAAAAGCGTCGGCTTTTGCAACTCCAGCACACTTGTAAGACCCTGATGGGCTCCTCCCCCTCTGATGATGTTTTTTGTGTCAGAGAGGGGTGGAACCAGCAAGGACATAGAAGAGCCGAAGTCTTGAAAACCCATGAGAGGGGGGCAGAATCAGCAGGGGCTTACCAGTGCATGTGAGTCTTCAAAAGATTTTGTGCTTTTTTTTTCCAAAGGGGAGGGCGGGGGGTCCTACCACGCTGCCTCAGTGTCCTCAGATCAGGGTTAGCTGCAGTGATGGCAGGGGTGGTGGTGTTTGATTCTGCTGCTGCCGACCGGGATAAGTAGTGGCTTTCTCCATGTCTACCTTAATAGCGGTGTATTGAATTTTTCTCCAGGAACTTGTCCAAACCTTTTTTAAACCCAGCTCTTCTGACTGCTTTTACCAAATCCTCCAGCAAAATATATTCTCTTGTTTGTTTTAAATGTACCGCATTGTAACTTGATGACATGTCCTGTAGTCTTAGGTGTTTTTGAAAGAGTAAAACATTGATTTATGTTTACCTGTTCTAGTCCACTCAGAATTTTATAGCCCTTTATCATATCTCCCCTGAGCTGTCTCTTCTCCAAGCTGAAGAGTCCCAACCTCTTTAGCCTTTCTCAGTAGGACACTTGCTCCATCCTCTTTATCATTTTGGTCACTATTCTCTATAGATTTTCTAATTCCACTATATTTGTTTTTGAGATGCGGCAACCAGAATTACACACACTACCTGAGGTGTGATTGCACCATGGAGCGATACAGAGGCTTTGTTTTATCCTCTATTCCTTTCCTAATAATTCCTAGCATTCTGTTTGCTTTTTTGGCCACCACCGCACACTGGGCAGAAGATTTCAATGTACTGTACCCCAAGGATCTGTACTAGGCCCACTACTTTTTCACATATTTATACTGTAATTGACCGGGAAAATGGGAACAATGAGTGAGGTGAAGAAATTTGCAGGGACATACTGTATTTACTATTGTATTAAAACTGCACAGCAGCATGCTAATTGGCATGTGGCTGCACTTAATGCATGCACTGAGGTGGCATTAAGTGCACAAATGTTAGTGCACACCAAAGGCACCTTCGTTAACTGCGCTGCCTCATCAATACCCATGTTCTGCCCCTAGCACATCCAGTCCATGCCCAATCACGTGTTAACCAGTCAGTGTGACATTTTTACCATGGGGCCCTGTGCTAATTTTTGTAGCATGGTGTACTTAGCGCATGGCAAACCCTGCACTAACCATTAGTGCACTTTAGTAAACATACCCCAATAATTATTTAAAGTTGGTAAATCGCAAGAGGATTGTGAAAAATTGCAAAGGTGCAAAAAAGGACTACCAAAATGATAAAAGGGATGGAAGGAAGCCTTATGAGAAAAGACTTAAAAAGTTAGGACTCTTCAGCTTGGAGAAGAGACACCCAAGGGGAGATGATATAGAAGTCTATAAAACAATGAGTGGAGTGGAACGAGTAAATATGGATTGGTTGTTTATTCCTTTGAAAGGTCAAAGACTAGGGGACATGCAATGAAGCTTCTAAATAGTTCATTGCAGACTAATTGGAGAAAATATTTTTTCACTCCTTGGACAAGTTTCTGAAGGAAAAGTCCATAAACCATTATTAAAGTGGATGAGTAGAAATTCACTGCTGATCCCTGAGGTAAGCAGCATGGAATCTGTGTACCTTTTGGGATCCTGTCATATACTTCTGACCTGAATTGGCTATTGTTGGAAACAGGATGCTGGACTTGATAGATCTGTGGTCTGGCCCAGTATGGCTAATCTTTATGTTCTTATATAATGGCACCTAGATGCTTTTCCTGGGAGGTGATTCCTAATGAGGAACCTAGCGTCATATAGCTATAATTTGGATGGTTGTTCTCAATGTGCATCACTTTGCATTTGTTCACGTTAACTTTCATCTGCCATTTGGATGCCCAGTCTCACAAGGTCCTCCTGCAGTTTCTCATATTCCGCATGCAATTTAACAACTTTGAATAATTTCGCAAATTTAATATCCTCACTCACTGTTCCCATTTCCAGATTGTTTCTAAATATGTTAAAATGTCGCAGTGTCACTTGCTCTGAAACACAAGAAAATGAAAATAGATTCATGCTTTCATTGGAAATAATCCAAAACTTTCAAACTTCCTGATGATGATTTCTTAGAGACATTAACCAATATAGCAGATTCCCCATTTTATGAATAAAATGATGTGAGGAGCCATACAAAGTGTAAATCCACTCCCCAGAGAGCTTATAGTCAACTGAGGGTTGGACTTGCAGGAATGTAACATTTCCTTTCCTCTTTGGACTTAAAGTTTAAAGAGAATCAGTGCTTGCAAGACTGTAAAACTTTTTATCTGGTGGGCAGCATGACTCCATTTTGAAAGCAGCGGCACACATACATACCACCGCTTTCAAAATGAAGTCATGTTGCCACTTCCCCCCCCCCCCCAACTTTATCTCCTCATATTGTGGTGGCGGGGGGTGGGGGCGGCGGCGCCAGCAGCGGCATGACTCTGTTTTGAAAGCAGTGGCATGTATATGTGCTGACGTTTTCAAAACAGAGTCACGCCACTGCTGCCGCCGCTATCCCCCCTCTCCATTGCAAGATGAGAAGATGGATTGGCGGGGTGGCTGCAGCGACCTCTGCCTGGGGTAGCAGAAACCTTTGAGCTGGTCCTGCGGGGCAACAGAATGCAGCTCCCGGCAACAGAATTTAATGAACATTCAAAGAAATAAAAGGAGAAGGTACTGCTGTGACCAACCTACAGTTGTGAAGGTCTGTGACTATCTGCCTCTGCAACGAATTAGCAATCACAGGATTAACTCTCCCCTGAAGCAGAGAATCTTGTGACTCAGAAGGAGGTTGCATCATTCTGAGAGAGAGGTTTTTTCTTCTGGCAAGAAGCAGATGTAGCTTTGCAAGGCGAGAAAGAGAGAAAGTGAGAATTCTGAATACTTTGGGGGGGGGGGGGTCCTACCAAGTACCGAAGGCAGTGTCAGAGGCGATCTGTCTGAAGACTTTTAGTTCTTTCCTAGCTGTAATTTTGCTTCAGGGACCAAGGCTCCCGAGGAAGGAGAAAGCTAGTAGATACGGCGTGTAAATGCATGACTAGTAGATATGGCATTATTAAAGAGTTGTCAAATAAAAAATAAAATAAATAAAGCTGCTAGCTGTGAATGGTAGCTGTAGGATGAGAGAGAAGTGATCAGATGGAACTAATGGGAGTACAGATGGTTAAGTCATCAGCCATCCTTGTATCCACCAATGAATCAAAAAGGGCTTATTTTTAACTTGTTATTTTTGACTGATCACTTGGGGCATTATGCATCAAGCTGAAATTTATTTTTCTGCCTGAAGTGCCTTATAACCAAAGACTGTTCTGTCAAAAGTTGCATTACTATGTTTATGTTTATGTTTATTGACTTAATATACCGCTCTACAAATACATATCAGAGCGGTTCACATGGTACAAAAAAACAACAACAAGGAAACCATATGGCGAAGAGGGGAAAGGAAATTACAATATTAACAGGAAAGCAAACCAGGCAGATTCAATCAACAGGACAAGAGGAGAAAAGAGGAGGAGCAGGAAGAGGAGGGGTATGGGCTACACAGAAGGGTCAGGGAGATCAAAGGCAAGGGCAAAGAGATAGGTTTTGAGTTTACTAATACTTTATTTACTGTAATTTACCATAAGTGTTTTGTCTACCTGTTTTATGATTAACCTACTATTTTTGCTTTCTATAAGTCATCATTTTAATCTGATTATCTATTCTAAGTAAAGTTTTATTTTGGTACTGAAGACCGTCAGCACCGATTATCCCAAGGGTCTCAGGAAACCTGGTGGGACAGTGTGGTTGGCTGAGGAGAGCACCTCTGGGAGGTTGGGGAAAAATTTTACTCTAGTCGAAGGCCTCCTAATTTTGGCTAGTCATTCCGAAAATCCATTATCCAGGTCTGTATGCTCTAAGCAGGAAGGAGTGCCAGTCATCGGAAAGTGTAGGGCTCAGTCTCTGTCAAGAGGGCCCCTGCTAAACTGAAAATGGAAAGACTTACATTGACTATGTTTTTACATGAAAATGATTGACATCAATAGCTTGTCAACAATTGAACAGTTTCTTTAACCTTATGGCAAGGCATGTTATCACTTGTAACTATGTTAAGCCAGTCTTTCCAGCCTTCTCCTGGAGCACAACTAACCCAATTAGATTTTCAGGATTACCGCAATTAATAAGCATGAGATTAATCTGCACACACTGGATCACTAATGTATGTAAATCTATCTCATGCATATTCATTGTGGTAATCTGTAGTAGCAAGAGCAACACAAATATTTGGCAGCACCCTCCAAGTGTTATTGAGGCATAAACTTTCAAGGATAGTGAAATGAAGTTTATGCCTCAATTAATCTGTTAATCTATAAAGCATGACCAGCATCTGTCATTTTAAACCTAATTTATTAAATCTACATGGAGCTTTGATGATCTTTTTTGATAAAATCAAATTGATTTGTAGGACTTAAGGCATTAATTTCTGTTCAGAAACTTGTATGAATCCTTCAATAAATAATTGCCCTTCCATGTCCTTATCATTTTGAAGATATGTACAGTACTTTGTTTCTACTGCTTAATGCAATGACCCTTTCAGGCTAGCACTGGGTCTCATTTGTAGTATGTAGAACTGAACAGTAGTCATCGTGATGCAAGGGGATTGCTCTGCAGTTCAACAAAAAGCTACCTAATGGTGTCTCTATAAAAGATGTTTCATGATCTTAATTTTGCTCTTAACAAAATCACCGGCTTGTAGAAATCAAGATCCATAACAAATTATGCAACTGTGTTTGTTAAATAAACCCTTCATTCAAACAAAGGCAACAAATACACAAGAGAACTAATGAGGTATGATTCATATATAGACAGTATAAATCTTGATCAGGTAATTTCTCAACAAAAAGGGGTGCCCTACACGGAGTGGTGGGTTCACCCCTAAACAAAGACATGGGGAGGGGTGACCTGCACAGAGCGGCAGGTGCATCTACACTTGCCCCCTTGCTGGGCAGACTAGATGGACCATACTGGTCTTTATCTGCTGTCATTTACTATGTTACTATGTAATGTTCAAATCCATCACAGATCAGGATAATTATGTAGTAGTCTATTTTAAATATTTGTGTGCCATCTGAACTTGTTAATAGTGGATTTTCACATGTAATACAGTGCATATGTGTAAGCAGCAATTTTAGAAAAGGTGATACTTACACATACAGCTGATGAGATATAACTTATACTGTACAAGGTCATGGAGGAGGTGTGTTTTGGTCATTCCTTCAGATTATATCTACTGTACATATTTTAGAAGGAAATGAAGCAAAAAAAAAACCTTACAAAGATCTGGATTATTAAAAATATCAATAAACCATACCAGATCTCTATCTTATCATGAGACAGAATGGAACCTCAAACACCCACAAGCTTATTAAAGCCAAATGACCTTCTAGTATAACAGCCCTTAAAGGCCACCACTAGTTATGCTCTAGAAACATTATAGATCCTTTTTTTATCTAATTATGAGTCAAAACCTGTGCTAATCATACTTTAAAAATGTGAATAATAAATCCTGCATATCAAAATAATATCAATCACCTGACACAATATTGTGTTTCCATAAGAAAATCAATACTTATCTGCATCAGGGAATGAAAGTTCCAACATCAAGAGCCCAAGAGCACTACTCCAGCAGGCTGAATGATTTCACTACCAAAAAAAAAATAGAATGTATTTGATTATCTGTACCTGCTGTTTACTATGGCATAAGGCAGAATGCAACTGGATAGTTATAACTTTTCAGAAGAAAAGATGGATACATTGATACAACAGTCTGCTTTGACGGACACCCCTGTACACTTGACTGGTGAAAATACTTAGAGTGATTTATATGATCTACAGCGCCACTTAATCAGAGCAGAGCTTCATGGGGATATGTTGGCCCAATATGTTCGAGGGAAGATGATTCTGAGAGGACTTAGAATGTATAAAGAGCCAAAGCTTTTTACAACTGATTCTGCCTTTTTAAACAAATGGATTGGTATTCTCAACAAGTGTAGCATGGATCTCATGCTCTTAATCATTGAGTTTACTTCTAAGTTGGAAGATGAATTACATCAGTCTATTTCTGAGTTGGAATCTAAACTTAAGGAGGTAGATAGTTCTATCTATAGTCAAAAAAACATTTGAATTTCAGGCATCTATGGACCAATTTCGAGCTTTGATTAAACAAATAAAGATCAAGAATCTTTAAGGATGAGTATGATTATCAGCATTATGAAGTCCTATCCTTTGTTAAAACTGAAATATCTGAATAAAAATACATGACATGTTTCATTTTTGGGAGTTTCTGAAGAGTCTCAGTGGAGTAATAACAATGGGAGCGATCAATCAGAGGATTTTTTAGGACGAGGCAAGGGCAAGTGACGAGGCCGATGATGAGGTCGCGGCCGAGGGTGGTATTGGGGACCACATCAGGGCTGACCACCAAAACCCAAAGCAGGATCAATCAACAGTGATTAACCTGTCAAGTTTTGTGTTGTCACCTCAGCTACAGGTGCTGAATCGAGGTTTGGGATATGTCCCCACCGTCTCCCATGACCCTTTTCAATTCTGATTAGCCTTTTACTGTTTCATTTGGTTACTTCAGTTAAAAGTATACATTGATAACATCCTTCTAGTCCAGCTGTTTTGGTAGTCCATCCAAAATACTCTTGGATTCCTCCCAATGTCATGGACTGTATCTGTACATTTAAAGATGTGGTGTTGAAGGATATCCCAGCTCTTGAAGATCCATATATTTTTCAGTCTCACCATAATTTGTCATCTTTGGATTGAGCCACCTTAGACCAACTTAGGTGTGAAGAATCTATTTTAATTACTCGGGCTGATAAGGGTGGGAGTATTGTCATTCAAAATCATGTAGACTACCACCAGGAAGCCCTTTGTCAATTATCTGATCGGAAATTTTATTCAATCTTACCTATAGATCCTACTCAAGAGCTGCTTACTCATATTAAGGATCTTTTGGCTGTGGCGGAACCTCAAGGATTCTTGACCTCATGGGAGATAAGATTCTTGTTTGAACATGCTCTACTTACTCCTATGATATACTTTTTACCCAAGGTACATAAAGATGTTCATTATCCACCAGGTCACCCAATAGTTTCTACCCGAGAATCAGATCTTGAACCTTTATCTCAATTTTTAAATACCCTTTTCTGCCCTTCCGTTCAAAATATTCCATCTTACATTCAAGACACAGCTCATTTTTTGAGATTACTTTGGGATTTTTCAGCATGGCTATGGGTGTCTTATATGGTCTCTATGGGCATTGCAATTTTATACGCTAATATCCCTCAAGATAGAGTTGTGGAGGTGATTATGCACACATTGTCCACCAGACCACAGGCAGCTTGGATATCTCAAGATTTTTTCCGTGAATTAGCAATGCTGGTATTGCATAAGAACTATTTTTGGTATAATGGTACCTTTTACAGCAAAACCATGGAGTTATGGGAGCAACTATGGCCCCTTCAATTGCTTTCCTATATGTGGATCATTTTGAACATCAATATATATCTGCTTCTCCATTTTCCTCAAAGGTGTGCATGTAGAAAAGATAATTGGATGGCATATTTGTCCTCTGGTCTGGCTTGGATACTGAGCTAGTTTCCTTTCATTCTTTGTCAAATATATCAGATATTAATTTGCAATTTACATTATCCCACCATGCTTCAGTAATGTATTTAGAACATAAGAACATAAGATATGCCATACTGGGTTAGACCAAGGTCCATCAAGCCCAGTATCCTGTTTCCAACAGTGGCCAATCTAGGTCATAAGTACCTAGCAGTTTCCCCAAAAGACACAGGTTCCACAATGCTTGTATTGGGTCAAGCAGTGATATCCTGGGTCCCTTTTAATAATGGTTTATGGACCTTTCCTCCAGGAACTTGTCCAAACCTTTTTTAAACCCAGCTAACATTTTGGATGTGCGAGTGATGAAGAATGCTACTGCTTTTGTTACCTCTATTTACCGTAAACCAGTGGATCGTAATGCTTATCTGCAATTTAATAGTTGTCATCCATATAGACTGAAATCAAGTCTTCCCATTAGCCAGTTTTTACGTGCTTGTTCTATCAGCTCTACTGAACAACAGTTTAAAGTGGAATTTCAGCTTTTGATGTCACAATTTCTTTCAAGGTGTTACCTGGCTTCAGCTGTTAAACAAGCAAAAAGCAATATTAAAGCTGCTGAAATGCAGGGGATGTGGGGGAAAAGAAGCAGCGCTGTGGATTGTGTTGCAATGAGGAGATGTCACTATCATCCATACTGGTGAACTCTACAGGCCTCCAATTCAAACCGAAGAAATTGATAGAGACTTGATTATTGATATTACAAAGGTAGGCATGAAAGAGGAAGTGATTATATCGGGTACTTTAATCTACCCAATGTGGTTTGGAGTATTCCTTCTGCAAATCTGGAAAGAAGTAAAAAAATTGTGGATGCTTTCCAAGATGCATTGCTTAGACAAATGGTGATGGAACCGGCCAGGGAAAGTTCGATGCTGGATTTAGTGCTCACCAACAGAGATACTGTGTCGAATGTGTGGGTGTGTGCCCATGTGAGCAGCAGCAATCATCACACAGTATGGTTTGAGAGAAAAGCTGAGGCAGAGTCTAATTGCAGCAAGCTCTAAGTCCCAGACTTCAAAAACGCTAACTTCAGTAAAATGGCCAAGTGCCTGAAGGAGGAGTTGGCAGGGTGGGAGAAGGTAAGGGAAGTGGAACTGCAGTGGGCTAAACTAAAGGAGGCAATAAAAGGGGTAACAGATAGATATGTAAGGAAAGTAAATAAAAACAAGAGGAAAAGAAAACCTATTTGGTTCTCCAAAGACGTGGTTGCACAAATAAAGGCAAAAACACAGCTTTCACAAAAATCAAACGTTCACAAACTGAGGAACACAAAAAAGAATAAAGGATAAACCTAAAAGAGACAAAAAAATAAGGATAGCAAAATCAAAGGCAGAAGAAAAGATGGCTAAAGATCTAAAGCATGATGAGAAAACAGTTTTCAGGTATATTCAGGAGAAGAGGAAGATCAGAGGTGGAATTGCAAGACTCAAGAATGGCGAGAACAAATTTGTGGAAAGTGACATTGAAAAAGCGAAAATGCTAAACAAATACGTCTATTCTGTTTTTACTATAGAAAATCCTGGAGAAGGACCACCTATGATTGACAAATATACAAATGGGAATGGTGTAGATACCACACCATTCACAGAAGATGATGTGTTTAAACAGCTTGCAAAACTGAATGGACAAGGCCATGGGACTGGATGGGATACATCCCAGGATACTGAAAGAGCTCAGAGAGGTTCTGACAGGGCCTTTAAATGATGTTTTTAATAGCTCCCTGGAGACAGGAGAACTTACACAGGACTGGAGAAGGACTGATGTGGTGCCTCTTAACAAAAGTGGAAATAAGGAAGACGTGGCAAACTACAGGCCAGTAAGCCTTACTTCGGTAGCAGGAAAGGTAATGGAGGCGCTCCTGAAAGAGAGAATAATGGGTTTTCTCGAAACCAATAGGTTGCATGATCCGAGGCAACATAGTTTTACCAAAGGACCATCATGCCAAACAAATCTGATTGAATTCTATGACTGGGTGACAAGTGAACTAGATCAAGGGCATGTGATCTACCTGGATTTCAGCAAAGCCTTTGATACTGTTCCTCATAGGAGGTTTATCAATAAACTGAACACCCTGGGGATGGGTCTCAAGGTGGTGAACTGGATCAGAAATTGGTTAACTGAAAGATGACAGAAGGTGATGGTAAAAAAAAAAAACGTTATCTGTAAACCGCTCTGATAGAAGCACAGTAAAGGGCGGTGTATCAAGTGCCTAAAACCGTAAACTCACTCAGATGAAAAGAAGGTGATTAATGGCTTGCCCCAGGGATCGTTCCTGGGACCAGTACTGTTCAATGTATTTGTGAGTGATATTGCTGAAGGACTGAATAGAAAAGTCTGTATTTTTGCAGATGACACGAAAATTTGCAACAGAGTGGACTCCCTTTAGGGAGTAGATAGCATGAGGAAAGATCTATAAAAGCTGGAAGAATGGTCTAATGCTTGGCAGTTAAGATTTAATGTGAACAAGTGCAGTGTCATGCATTTGGATGCAGAAATCCAAGGGAATTGTATGTGATAATGGGACGAGAGGTTGGTGTGCACGGAGCAGGAGAAAGACCTCGGAATGAGTGGTTCTGAGGATCTCAAGGTGGCAAAACAGTGTGACAAGTTGGTGGCCAAAGCCAGAAGGATGCTGGGTTGCATACAGAGAGGAATTTTCAGCAGGAAGGAAGAGATACTAATGCCACTGTACAAGTCACTGGTAAGGCCTGCTTTGGTATATTTTGTTCAGTTTTAGAGACCGTATCTCGTAAAGGATATAAAAAGGCTGGGAATGGTTCAAAGGAAGGTGACCAAAATGATTTAGTGCCTGCACCAGAAGACACATGAGAAGAGACTTGAAGACCTAATTATGTATACACTAGAGGAGAGGAGAGACAGGAGAGATATGATACAGACCTTTAAATACTTGTTCTTTAGTATTGATTGGTTGAACGAAGAGAAATATATGTCTACGCTTGAATGAACATAATAAAAGTATTAACACTCATTCAGAAGCGGCTCCATTAGTTTCTCATTGGCTTCAGTTTCACTATCATTATCTGACCTCCACTGGTGTAGTTTGGATCATGTACCTTTAACCTGGAGGAGAAGTTATCGACTTAAGCAATTGGACGTTTGTGAACATACTTCGATATTGCACCTGAACTCTATTGAACCATCTGGCCTGAATCAAAGTATTGATTGGGCTTTTCTTCTCTGATTGACTGGTTTGGCCATTTGCTTTCTGATTGCCTTTCTTAAATTCTATTAGTTTTTGGTTGGTAGTGAGAGCATTCAGCCGGCTGGAGTAGTGCTCTGGGGCAGATAAGTATTGTTTTTCTTATTGAAACATAATATTGTGTCGGGTGATTGATATTATTTTGGTATGTAGGATTCTTTATTCACATTTTTTTGTGGAAGATTTTCATGGATTTTGATTCACGACCTATAATTAGACAAAAAAGACCTATGATGATTCTAGAGCCTAGCTATTTTATTTATCTGGTTTTATATACCACCTTTTCCTTCAATCAAAGCGGTTTACATTGGGAGGTTAGATACAATTCTAGTAAGGAGTAAAGGGGGAATAAAAGTAAGGCTGGTTGACAGAAGCTGGTTATGAGCATTGGGAGGGTCTGTAGTGTTCAGAGAACAGAAGCATTTTTAACATCTTCTGGAAGTACTTAATGTCCTGTGTGGATCTCATATGTTCAAGTAGAGAGTTCCAAAGCGTGGGTGCAGCGAATGATGGAGCTCTTCTGGTTGTAGACTGATTGGAGCTTTGGTATGCAGCAGGTATAGTGAGCTTATTTATCATGTTACTGCACCTGGGCCTTGTGCTGGAGTCCTTGATTACCAGGCTTTGAAGGGCAGTGGCCGAGATATTGTAAAAGATTCGTAAGATGTTTAGGTTTGCTTTGTATCGTGCGCATGAAAGGATGGGAAGCCAGTGAAGCTGTTGAAGGATTGGGGTGATGTGTTCTTTTCTGGAAGTATTTGTGATAATCCTGGCCGCCGTATTTTGAACCAATTTGAGAGGGTAAAGGGATTGTTTTGGTAGTCCTGGTAGTGCAAATTCGCATAGTCCAGAATAGGGGTGATTATTGCTTGGCACACCGAGCGGAAGTGATCATTGCTTTGGATGAGTTTCAATCTGTGGTGTGCTTTGGAGATAGTTTTGTTTATGTGGGTCTATAAAGTCAGGTTTTTGTCCAGAGTGATGCCTAAGTACTTTACTACTTTTATTGATATGGACTTGTCGTGGATAGTGACTGTGGTGGCGAGAAAGTGGTGCTTCTAGTGATGATCATCGCTTCCATTTTGTTGCAGTTCACCGAGAGTGAGTTGTTAGTGAGCCAAGTAATCATGTCTTCTAGACCCTTGATTCTGGGAGTCAGGTCTGGATCAAGTATCTTGATGGGGGTGTAGACCATGATGTCATCCGCATATAGATGACAATGCATCTTGTGGTGTCTGATTATGTTGCAAATGGGCTGTATGTATTTGTTGAATAGAACGGTTGATAATGCAGAACCTTGAGGGATGCTGTGCAGTATGTTGAACTTCGTTGACTTGTTTTCACGGCATGTGACCTGCTGGGTTTCGTTGTTGAGGTAGGAGCAGAACCATTTTATGGTGTTGCTGTATAGGCCAATTTCTTGTAGTCGTGGAATCAATATTGAGTGGGATATCGTGTCAAAAGCTGCAGAGATGTCCATGAAGATTAGCAGGAATCCTTTTTTGGCGTTATCAATGCCCCTTATGAGGTTGTCAAATAGGGAGGTTAGTAGAATCTCAACGCTGTGCTGTGGCCTAAACCCATGCTGGTGCGGGTCCAATGGTGCATTTAGGTCAATGTGGTCTTGCAGTTGTATCTGTATGGATTTTTCAATGACTTTTGCAATGAATGGCAGGTTAGAGATCGGATGGTAGGATTTCGGATCTACCGAATCAAGGGAAGTTTTCTTGGAAACCGGCCATATAGCAGCTTGCTTGAGGGCAGATGGCATGTAGTCCTGTTGTAAGGAAAGCTCTGCCATTTCTTGTAGGTGCTTGCCAAGCTGATCCTTTGAGGCCTTGATCCATGTCACAGGGCAGGGGTCAGTTGAGGATGTTGTTGTATTAAGCATGTCCAGGGAGGGGACAGTAAAATTATCCCAGGTTATCTTATACACATAGGTTTTTGGGTTAGTTGTTGTAGGTACCTGGTGTTGGGACGGATTGTTGTGCCTACTGATTAGGAAGTTTGCATAAAGTTGGGGGTGAATGTCCTGCTGTGCTGTGTCTTTGGAAAGCCGCCGCACTGGTTGTGTTGGAACACATTAGTGGTGTTTAGTACACTTGGAAAAATATTAAAAGGAGAGTTAATCACAAGAGGCTTTATGACCTCACGATAAACATTCCAACATAAGAATTTCTCAGTGCGGAGCTCCTTTTTGTAGGAAGGTTCACTTTTTGTCATTGATAATAATCATGTCCTGGCAATGTCCCAGTTTTTATACTATTTCCTTATTTAACTGGTCTTGTTTTATTTGATTCTTTTATGTGTCAAATATGTGTGCATTATATAGTCCAAAGCCATTTCACTGGCCACATTTTTAAGGAGATATTGTACAGCAAGAGTGCCAATAATGTTGACCACAACTGTATGTATATATATATATATATATATGGTGAGGTGCATATGTATACGCAAACATGCTCTTTTCCACTTTTATTTGCATATTGATGTCCACATATGTATGTTTTGATGATTTATATTTTATTATTTTACTTGTTTTCTCATTTTTGTCTATTTTTAGGATTTTTATATTTATGATTTTTAATGTAGTTTGTTGCTAGAGAATTGATATTAAAGCAAGAGGATAAGATCAAAATAAACTATTTTTTATACTTCAAGAAATAGACAGGGTTGACCTGCATGGAGCGGCGGGTACACCTACTCTAGCCACCTACTTGGCAGACTAGATGGACCATATTGGTCTTTATCTGCTGTCATATACTATGTTACTATGTTATGAATATTTGATATTCTGAATGCCTGAACATTTGTACCAGTGAAACATATATGCTGAAATATGGCTGTACTTATAATGAAGTCTAGTTTGGATTTTTTTCTGTACTTAATATTTGGCTCCTATCCTCTTTTGTCATGGAGGAGAACAGGGCAATATCATATGCCTGCATTTTCCCAAAGGCATTTGTGAAAGTCCCTCATGAGAGACTTCTTTAAAAATGAAAAAGCTATAGGATAAGAGGCAATGTTATCATGGATTGGAAACTGGTTAAAAATAGGAAATATAAGGGCCCTTTAACCAAAGTAATGAAAATGAGCAGTTACCGTGTGTTAGTTGTAAAAAATAATGTGCGGTAACAGTACAGCCTGTATCTGCTAGAGGGGTGTCTGGCATCTTTCCATACATTACCACACAGAAAAAACACTTACAATGCGTTAAGTGCATTGCAGCTAACACAGATGCACTTGGCATCTAGTGAGGTGGCATTAAGTGATCTGCAAGATCTGCTGTAGTATCAGTGCTGTTTAACATTTTCATGAATGAGATGGTAAAACTTACAAAAGATACTAAATTATCCATTTAGCTGTATTTATATCCCGCTTTTCACCGGGTCAAAGCGGTCAATTGGGAGATACATTTAACACAAGGGGATATGACACACATACACTAATACTTACAGGGAACATGGGCACTGGAGGGTTAAGTGGCTTGCCCAAGACCACAAGGAGTGCCTACAGGACTAGAAATCCCAGTCCCTCCGGCCTGAGATTGCTGTCCCCAGGTGGGACTTGAACCCCCGGCCCTCCAGCCCGAAGTACCTTGTCCTAACCACTAGGCCACTCCTCCCATTGGTCAAAGCACAAGCTGAGGGGAATTTTGTGAGACTGACTGTCAAAATGGCAGTTGAAATTTAATATGGATAGTTAAAACACAATAGGAAAAAAATACAAACTTTCAACACACAGTGCTGGGTTCCATAGTAGGAGTCACCACTTAGCAAACAGATTCTGGAGTCAATTTAATTTAACTTAAAAATGTGTATTCCTCTAGATTCCATGATGGCTGCTTAGTCAATCGTGCTGCTGGGCGTACCTTTCTGTAATGCCAAAGAGGAAGGGGAAACTGGGCAAGAAGTCTCTCGAGCCCATGAAAACTCCCATGGACTTGCCTGCTAGTTCTGTTGGCCCAATGGATCTGTTTCTGGTGCGCCTGGGAGGTCAGCAGCAGTCTCTTAGCATTTTCCTGGCTGAGTCGACGCTGAGGATGGAGATTCTGGTATCTTCTTCGGAATACGAGCTGTCACCAGGGTTGTCAATTCCTCCTTTGTTGCCAAGTGGTTTCCTGCAGCCGGAGGTTTCCAGGCAGATTGACCCTGAGGTGGGTGCCGATATTGACCTGGTTGGAGGCTCTGTATCCAGGGCAGGTGTGACCCTGAAGCCACATGTGGAGATCGGCAGCCAGCGCGCAGGAGGAGAGTTGAGTTTGGGAGTGGCAAATGAGAGCAGGACGGCGATATCACTCTGCTTGGGGCGAATTCTGGAGCATTAGCGAGTCTAGCGGCTGAAAAAGAGAGAGTTTCAATATTAAAGTTTTCATTGGAGCGTCTTCTGTATTTACTGTTGAAACTATCTGGTGTGCCATCGTTAAGCTGGGTGAAGTTTTTGTGCAGCCATCCAATCAGATGGCAGCTCAGGTTCAAAGCAATACTGTGCTATCTCAAGGAATAGCGCATGAGTTGGTTTCTAGAAAAGAGGATATTGAAGATCTGTGTTTGAAGGTTCAGCAGCATGAGACTGTATGATTGGCTTTGATGAAAGATTTGACTGCTTTGAAATTTAAAGAGGAACTGCTGGAAAACCAAGTTAGGTTCCAAAATTTGTGATTGATTAATTTCCCTTGATCGCCTCTTGGATCTGTTTCTGGTGCACCTGGGAGATCAGCAGCAGTCTCTTAGCATTTTCCCGGCTGAGTCGACGCTGAGGATGGAGATTCTGGTATCCTCTTCAGGATGTGAGCTGTCACTGGGGTTGTCAATTCCTCCTTTGTTGCCAAGTGGTTTCCTGCAGCCGGAGGTTTCCAGGCTGATTGGCCCCGAGGTGGGTGCTGATATTGACGTGGTTGGAGGCTGTGTATCCCAGGGCAGGTGTGGTTCTCAAATTTGTGATTGATTAATTTCCCTTGATCACCTCTTGTGTCCACTAGGGACATGTTGAAGCAATATTTTGAGGAAATACTAGAGGTTCCAGCGGAATCTCATCCTCCACTGACTAAAGTATGTTATCTACCTGTTCGTAAGAAAGAGGGAGCTGGGAGCTGGGATTTCAGCAACCCCTCTCCATTGAATCCCAACATATGGATATCCCCAATATTTCCAATATATTAGAATCAAGTGCTAATGAAACTATTGTACCATCTACTGTAGCGGCGGAACGCCACCAAACAAATTACACCAGGAGTCTTTATCAAGGTTCAAGCCAATATATTGTGCACAAGGCAGTCTAAAAGTGACAGAGCCCCGCTTTAGCGGAAACATGTTCATTTTATACAGTTTAAACATTTTGATACATGAAAACATTCTATTGGTCTCATGCTAATTTCTACAAACTTTCTATTGGTGTGACATTTCCCTGAATTTGACCAATCAGGATCTATGCCCTTTGCTCTGCTTTCTCCAGCTAGCTGAACAATGGTTTGGTTCAAACCTGGTTACTTTTCTTCATCAAGGTCATATCTAGCTCCTAAAATGTGTAAGTAACAATTCTGGAGTAACGATTTAACATACAGGCATTGTATTCACTTCGTGCAAACTTTGCAATAGCAGCATTTCATTCTAAAGCAGCATTTAATTCTGTCTTTTAATTTTATGTCTCAGCACTACTGAAATCCAGGCTTGGTTCTTAGGCCTGTCATTTTTCAGGTTCAGGCTTATGGCCTAGTCTATAGGTCTTGGCTACCACATTCCCCCCTTTGATTATTCTCACCTTGAATGTTAAGATGGGTGAGAAACAAATCACTTATACTTGAGTTGTTGCCATGTTATGTGGTATGATAAAGCAAAGTCTGTGTAATCTTTTCTCCAGTACGAGTAGTAGTTACGCATGCAGCACAGGGTGGCAAGGCAAAAGTCAGTTCAAAGCATCTCAAGGCTGCTATCAAGATGAAACAGTAGAGAATCATGATGAAAAATCTCTGAAGAATTAGTGCAAGTCTTTGAAACACCAGTGCAACTGTTGATAATTCTTGACCACGAAGTCTTCTTCTTCTTTACTGTACGTTGACCTGTTTTGCTCTCAGTAGCATGCAACAGATGTAGCGTTGATTATAGATCCTCAAGCTTCCGCTGTACATGACCTTACCAATTTCATTGGTAGGTGTGTAGAGCTGTAAATTCCAACGTATTTCAATAGACACAGTCCTTTTAGTTTGCACTGTTCTTGATCAAAATGGCACAAAGATTTTCAAATAATATAGTCCATAATACAGTCTTTTTTTGTTGATAATAATCACTTCAGAATAAACAAATAGGGGTATGTTTACTAAACTCCGTTGCTGTGCGGGTCCCCGTTAGTGTGCTGGTGCCATATAAGGAGTGGGCGGGCCAGGCAGAAAAAAGCAAAAAACCGGACCGTACGTGTGTGCATTGCGCTAATGTGCGGGGCCCACATTAGCGCGTGGGAAGGCTAAGTGGGGCGCTGCTGCAAACAACAGAGCCGTAGTACAACGGTGAAGACACCGACCAATGGTGCAGGGGCCAGGGGTTCAAACCCCCATTGCACTCAACAAAAAAGACCAGCCGAGGCACCAACATTTATGGGCAAAAGTGGTTAGGAGGCATATTAATTTTGGGCGGCAGAAGGCGGCTCACTGTTATTTTTATTACGGCATGAGGCGGCGCACTGTTTAGTGTGGGCGGCAGATGGCGGCGCATTGGTAGGTTTGGGCGGCAGAAGGCGGTGCGCTGATAAATGTGGGCAACAGAAGGCGGCGAGCCGGTGGGCAGAAGGCGGCGCGCTGATGTGTGAGGGGGCAGTCCAATAGTGGGAGGGAGAAGTGGCGCGCTGATGTGCAAATAACAGGAACGGAGCCATAGCACAATGGTTAAGACACTGACCGCTCATACAGGGATCATGGGTTCAATTCCCCACAGTGCCCATTGAAGACAGCTGGCTGAGGCATTATTTTAGGGGCATTTCCATGTTGTGCGGCATAAGGCGGCGCGCTGTTAATTTAGTGCGCCACAAGATGGCGCGCTGATGGCTACAAGGCTGCACGCGGATGCACAAACACAGGAACAGAGCCACAGCACAATGGTTAGGACACTGACCAATGGGGCAGTGGCCAGGGGTTCAACCCCTCACAGTGCCCAGTGAACAAGGCTGGCTGGGGCAGTATGTATCATGGTGAGGAGTGCTGTAGGAGGCCTTCCATTTATATTTTATTTCCCACCACTAGTAAACCCGCTCTCACAGTGTGTTAACATACGGATGCCCGTAAGGCACATGTTACAGTGCACTGTCCGCCAAGGCACCCTAGAATGTCCCCTATAGGGCACCATGTATGTTGCGACACAGGATAATGTATAGTGCACCCTATATGGATGGCAACCATAAGGTGGCCTATAGGGCGCCCTATAAAGCACCCTCAGAGGCACCTAATGGGTATAGTAAGCTGTATGTGGTTTTGCCGGCATAGACATATGTACAGTAAATAAAAATAAAGCTGTGGACAGCCCTATCAAAGGGCCCCACTGTGGGTTTGAACCCATGACCTCTGGCTGTACAGGGAGTGACGTAACCATTGGGCTACAGCTCTATAGCTGACAGCAAGCCCCTGGCTGGCTGCAGAGAGCCTGCACGTCACCCCACAGACAGTCTGCTGTTGTAGACAGGATAGGGTTAGGCCACCCGTACCCATGATGCACTGCACATGCAAATCAGCTGTCCACAGATGCACACAAGATGGGGAATGCACCCCAACAGCTACCCGGCCTGGTAGGGGGAATTGTCCATGTGCACCCACACAGCACCTCGGCCTGGTAGGGGGTCCTGAGCGGGTGGACTACCAGCAAAGAGTAGCTACACACCGTCACATTGTGCGGGTACTGTGCTCACCCTGAGGGTGTGATGTGGCGGCCAGGACCAGGTCCACAACACCAGCCATAGCTGGATGAGGCCATGACAGCGCTCCAAAACAGTACTAACCTGTGAGATAGGAAGGTGCTGCAGAAACATGTTGGATATCTCTGTCTGTCTCAGTTAGTGGAAACCCCCATGGACCCATAGGTGGTCAAAGTACCCCCCCCCCCCTCTGAGGGTGGCAAACAGGGCCCCCCACCAACAGATCCCCCCCCCCTTGCACCAATGGCAGTAAAATGGACCATCAAACCCCAGTCCTGCTGGGGAACAGACACCCTACAGGGCAGTCCAAGCAGCTCCACACACATCCATAAACACAATATCAGACAGACTTTAGGCCTGGATATCCAAAGATGCACCCCAGCACTATCTGATATTCACCTGCAGCAAGCCATCAGCCGCTGCACCCTGCAAGGCACTCCATCAAGACACATACCAGCTGTGAACAGTCTGCTGGTTAGCCCTGATGGAAATGCATGCACCCAAAACTGGGGTGGCAGCACACACAAGCAGAGAGTTCTGTGAGGAGGCCCCAACAGGAAACCCATATATATCACAAGAGAGAAACACAATACAGCACTATGGGGGTGCCTAGCCATGCTGTCATCACTGCACACTCAGGGTGAGAGTGCTCCCCCAGCAGCACATACAGAGGTCACCCTGTCTGTGTAGGTGGTGGCCTGGCACTACAATGTCACAGCCAGTGCCCTATGCCCTGTGCAGATGCATCCTGGCCAGCCCACCATGTCTGACCTATACCCATGGTACCTTGCTGCTCATTATGCACATTGGCAGGCCAATACTGGCAGTAGTGCTGGCAGTGTGGGTTGGGGAAGGTGTTTGCAGCCAACACACACTGTATAGACAGACACACACTCCCACACCTATGCCAGCATTGTGCTACTATTGAGGGGGTGATTAGCCTTGGCCACCACACCGGTCCTGGGCACGGCACAGGCATGGATATGGTACGCAGTACTGCTGGGGGTCACTCCCCAGGGTGGTGAACACCGTCAGAGACCAGGCCTGGAGCACGCACCGCAGACACCAAACAGATTGTTCGGATGGGGTCAACTAGCAGTATGTGCGTAATGTAGGGATATCTATCAGCCTGTACTCTTAGCAAACGTTTCAGAGCTGTGTACCTCAGGTGTAGGGTGACATTGCTATGGTATGCAGGTGCTGGTATTGGGAGATGCACGCAGGGTCCAATGTTCTGCCTCTACAGGAGACATTGGCCAATGGGGCCTGTGGGTGTGGGTGTGTCTGCCCCTGTTGGCTGCTGCTTTACGGCAGCGCTTCCCCACTCCAGCCCAGTTTTGCATCACACTGTTCGGGTCTTCCTGCTGTCCCTCATGAATATGCATGAGCTACATCTACATGCCGTGGGGGTGGTGCATAGATATACAGCACAGGCATTTGTATGAGTGGCAGCATGGAACCTGACTGGTGTGTGGCCCACCAGGACTGCATTTGGGGGATTCTGCTGTAGGTTCTGCCCCTGTTCATGGTGTCTGTGCTCAGTGGGGTAAAAGATAGACGTATTACCATTGCATATGTCCTCGTCACGAAAGGTGTGTCCTTACTGTCACTGTTTATTTGTGGGGAAAATATGTGGGCAGGATTGCTGGTAGCCCCAGCTGGTCTTTGAACCTGTGACCTTCTGTTCTTGCATGCACTGTCTGTGTGCACTGCACCACTGTGTAGCCACAGCTTGGCTGAATTCCCTGGATAGTCCATGACTGTGGATCCGGCAGGGCCTGTCTGTTGCTGTGGACTGTGCCAGCCTGCACATGGCTAGGCCTCTGTCTTCTGTCGCTAGCAGCCACTGCCCCCTGCACCACATGTACTCGTCTGCCAACACGCTGGCATGAGCTTCTCCCATAAAAAGCAGGTGACCTGATTGGAATGTGGCAGTACGGGACTGCATTTGGGGTACTTGGCTGTGGGTAATTGTTGTGGTGTGTGTGCGTTGTTGGGTAAAATATGGGTGTTTTCCCCATGCTTATGTCCCCTGCAATACAGGGGTGTCTGCGCTATCTGTGTTTAGTGGTGGGTAAAATATAGGGACTGGGCTGGCAAGTGCCCCAGCTGGGCTTTGAACCTCTGGTCCTAGAGGTACTGACTCTGTCCACTGCACCACACTATGGCCACATAGACAGTGCAGCCCCTGGAGGTAGTAAGCCTTGCAGGATGGAGTCACAAACCCTGCTCTACGCAAATTTACTGTGGGCATATGCACCCTGTCTGGTGACAAACGTGCACATAAACCCCGGAAATGACCACGGGAAATGGGGGACAAAATATCACCACGCTGGGCAACAGTGATATTAATGGGCAACCATAGCAAACACTCCCAGGAAAGCTCCACAAAAGGAAATGTTTTTTGGAAGAGTCTCCGCTCCGTAAACCCTTCCAAAATTCATTTCTTTTTTCTGGAGCTTTGCTGGGTGTGTTTTCTGTATTTGCCCATCACTATAACTGTTCCCCAGCTGAATTACTATTTTTAATAGTTCTGTTGTGGTCATTTTCTATTTTTATTTGCACTTTTGTGCTGTGCACATGTATCACACTGCTCACGTTTTGCTGGTTTCCCCGGTTTTCCTGTACATTGCTGACAGAAATGGTTTCTCTTCCCTTTAAATGCTTTCTACCGCGAGTGTTTCCCTCGCGGTAGTTTTTACATGCAAATTCGGGCCCGATACTGTGCGGGGAGCCTCTCCCCTCCCACTCTCCACCCATTGACCCAGTCCCTCCGCCCCTCCGGAGCCTTCCTCCGCCCTCCTTTAGCCGTTCCACGCCTCTATCGGACATTTGCGGGCCCGCACTTGTACGGGGCCCGTTAGTGTGCCGCGCACCTTTGCGGGGGTGACACGCACGTGTGTGGGGTGTTTAAACGCGTTTATTAGCGTTTCAGTGCCGCGCTTCCGTGCGCTCTTTTGCGGCGCGCACATTTCCGGTTTTTAGTAAACATCCCCCATAGTCTCTTGGGATTCAGGATTTCTATATTGGCACAGACTCTTTTAAAAATTTCCTGAATTTTTCAATTTGCTTGTCTTCGCAAAGTTAGCCGCAATGGAACTTCTGGATCATGTTCTGATGTCCACTGGTCTGGCTCTGGAGCTGCTGCTGATTTCACTCTGCTGTGATGAATCCAGGGTTCGAGTTCTGCAACTTTCACTGCTGTAGGTGTTGACAGGATGACGACATATGGTCCTCTCCAGTATGGTTTCAACGGTGTCTTCTTCCAGTCTTTGACCCACACCGAAGTACCGGGCTTGTAAGGATGCAGCGGTTCAGTCAGGTTGATGGGTAACACAGGTACACTAAAAAAATTTTTTTAAACTGCCTCTAATGTTTCGATTGATTTTTACGTTTTTTGGTGCGCTGAATCCAAATCTGGTAACCAATTTGCTCCATCACGTACAGATTTTTTGCTACATTGGGTTAGCAGTTTGAGGTGAACGTTTCAGATTGAGTGCGATCGAGATAAAAGTTTCTTGGATGAATTCTTTATACTAATTGTTTAGTAGTTATTCAAATAAGAATGAAGAAAATTGTAACAAGGCAGCACATAAGAATAGAGTAATGTCAACAAAACACACTGTGATGGTAGCAAAATTGTCTGCACTTAAAACAGCCACATACATTTAGTGGAGTGGAGGAGTGGCCTAGTAGTTGGGACAAGGTACTTTGGGCCAGAAGGTCAGGGGTTCAAATCCCACTGGAGGACAGCAACCTTGGGCCGGAAGGACTGGGGTTTCTAGTCCCACAGGTGCTCCTTGTGGTCTTGGGCAAGCCACTTAACCCTCCATAGCCCATGTTCCCTGTAAAATAGTTCTCTGTGTGCTGTGCTTTCCTGTCTAATCAATGTGTTTATACCTCAAAAATTTCCTGTCATGATTTGACAATTTCCAATCTGTAATCAAAAAAACCGCTGCTGATCGCTGGAAGTAGCGGTATACAAATGTATACTAAATAAATAAATAAATACATGTGTACAAACATTGAGCATATAAGAGCGAGGTTAGACACAAAGCAAAGCAAAGAAATGTGCAAAAAATGTTGTACAGGTATGTATGTAAGAATAGAAAACACAAACCGCACCATTGCAATACATGAAGACAAACACCCGATGGTGTGAAAATAAAATTCTAATAAATGAGATCCGACACTGTGGTAATAACTAGCAAATTTCTATTTCAAAGTTTAGTAAAAACACGACATTTGTCAACACAGTTTAGATTTTAAAGTCATTCTTGGGTCAATCAATCTCCTGGTGGGCCCGTTTCTTCTTCCCCCGAATGCTTCTCTTGGTGCGCTGCTTGGTGTATTTTTCATCTGGGGTTTCCCGCAGCAGCAACCAGCAGAAATCAGCCATCATAGTGGTGTTCCATCTTCCTTGGTACCTTCTCTCTGCGTCCTTGATGTCCTGGTGAAACCTTTCACCTTGTTCTTCACTGTACGCCCCCAAGTTTTTGGGAAAGTAGTTCACATGGGAGTGCAAGAAATGGACTTTCAGGCTCATGTTACAGCCTTGTTCTTTGAAGGCATTGAGCATCCTGGCAACAATATCCTTATAGTTCTCATCCCGCCTGTTCCCCAAGAATTTGAGAACAACATCCTTGAAGGAATCCCAGGCTTCTTTTTCCTTCTCAGACATCGTTTCAGCGAATGCTCCATCTGAAATGAGTTTCCTTATATCAGGGCCAACAAACACTCCTTCCTTTAGCTTTGCTTCAGAAAGTCGGGGGAACTTTGAGCAAAGGTACCGAAAGCACTCACCATCTTTTGGAAGGGACTTGATGAATTGCTTAATGAGACCCAACTTAATGTGGAGAGGTGGTAATAGAATTTTATCACGAGGTACCAAGCTCTCATGAAGAACATTTTTCTCACCGGGTCTCAAATACTCCCAAATTGGCCAGTCTTTTTTCCCCAGTGTAGGTCACGGGCCCGGCTATCCCACAAGCAAAGGAAGCAGGGATATTTGGTGAAACCGGATTGCTGCCCTAATAGCATGGATAGAATTTTAAAGTCTCCACAAATCATCCACTTATGCTCATCATAACGAATCTTCTGAAGAATCAGGGCCAAATTCTCGTATTTTTCTTGGAGAATAACAGAGTGAGCAATAGGAACTGAAGCGAATGTGTTGCCATTATGAAGAAGAACACCTTTTATGCTGTCTTTTGACGAATCAATGAACAGCCGCCATTCAGCAGGATCATACTTGAGTTTAAACTTTTCCATCACTCCGTATATATCGTTGCAAAATACCAAATCTTCCTCTTTGCTGAAATACTTCAAAAATTGTGTCTCACGGTTGCGGTACCAATAAAAAGTTGTTCCTGGTGACAATAGATTTTTCTGTTTAAGCCGAGAACCTAGCAGTTGGGCAGCATCTTTTGGGAGTCCTAAATCCCAGACTAAATCATTCAATTCAGCTTGAGAGAAAAGTTCAGGTTTCGGATCTGGTTCAGTTTCAAACTCGGAAGTACTGGACTCATCGGGAAAAGCCATCTGATGAGTCTCATCATGATCAGAACCGTCCACACAAATATGATCCAAAGATTTTGGTGGTTCAGGCACAGGTACTTCGTTGCTATGAGGCATAGGCCTAATTGCTGAGGGAAGGTTGGGGTAACTTATTACGTTCTTATTTTTTAAGTTGTATCCCTTCACAATGCAAGAGCAAAAATAGCAGTCACTGCTGTGGTCTCTTTGTTCACGCCACATCATAGGTATTCCGAAACGAAATGCTTGTTTTTTACCTTTCATCCATAAACGTAGATCTTCCTCACATGTCTTGCACACTTTGTGAGGAGCCCACGGTTTGTCTTGATCGCCTAACTTCAAACCGAAATAGGCGAAATATACTTTTTTAATAAATGCAGAAATGTTCCTCTGCCGCTTTTTCACGGTATATTCCCCACAAATAAAACAAAAACTGTCCGGAGAGTTGACGCAACCTCTGGCTCTGTGAGCCATCACAAATACACAGCACTGCAAACTACAACTGTAGTGAACCACCGGAATAAAGCTGGATTACGACTGAGCAAACAAAAGGTAATAATGAACTTGCAAGAAACTGAAATTTGACAGGAACGTTCATGTCGCAACCACCGTGTTTGAGCGAGCGAACGAGGCGAGGCGAACAGGAAAGAACATGCGCCAGCGCAAGTACTGGATTTAGCCCCCCGCCTCCCAATTGTCCTGTTAATGTATAAAATGAATACAAAACACTCTAAAATATCATGAGGGAGTGTTTCTAGTTAGTTAACCATTACAACCTCTATTTTGGGCCAAGAAAATAAACTGCAGTCGGCTAAAAAGAAATTATGTGAACATTCCTTATATGGGTAAGAAATCTAATTTTGCAAGAAAACGTGACGTGATGGAACATTTTGGCTATTTTTTCTGGATTCAGCACCCCAAAATCTATAGGAATCAGTTGCAAAACTGGAGGCAGTTTTTTGGTAGTGTACCTGTGTAATTGGTCTTGTACCCATTCGTGAAGATTCTGCAAAACAGAACTTAGTGCTAATAGTTCTTGCCTAGTAATTTCAGATCCTATCTGCTTCATATCCCCTTTGATCCCTTTGACAATAGGTGAAGGTCTAAATCTCATAGGGAGAAAGTCCTAATGACTTAGTAGGTGCTGAGCGTATCCTTAAAAGAGCTATTGGAAGTACCTGTGGCCATTTTAAATGTGTTTCCTGACAAAGTTTGGACAATTGAGATTTCAGAGTTCTATTCATACGTTCTACTTTCACTGAACTCTGAGGTCTGTATGCTGTGTGTAACTTCCATTGTATCTGTAGAGCTTTAGCTAACTGTTGAGTTACTTGGGATATAAATGAGGGCCCATTGTCTGACCCTATGACTAATGGTATTCCAAATCTTGGAACAATTTCACGAAGTAGGACTTTAGTGACCTCTCTGGCTTTCTCAGTCCTGGTGGGAAAAGCTTCTACCCACCCAGAGTAGGTACACACTAGAACAAGCAAGTAACGGTATCCATTTGCTTTTGGCATTTCAGTAAAGTCCACTTGAAAATTACTCATGGGAGTAACTCCTGTTGATTGAATTCTTATTGGTAGATTAGGACCTTGCTTGGCATTGTTTTTGGCACATGTTTTACATTGACGAGCTACTGAAGCTGTCAAAGGTCCCAACAAAGAAATATAAAAATGAGGTTTCAAAGCTTTTGTCATTGCAGTTTTTCCATAATATGTTGCTTGATGAAATGCTTGAACAAAGGCTAAACTTAATGCTTCAGGAATCACTATTTGTCCAGGAGGTTGACTCCCCTCCTGTGGTGGAAGTTCTATCCATCCATTTCTGAGTACTCCCCCTTCTTGTTCACAATAATAGTCCAATTCTTTTGTAGTATATCTGGGATCCCATGAATTAAGAGGTACAGGAAATAGAACTGCTTGAATTGTAGTATTCTGAGTTAGAGTCTGTCCGGTAATGGCTGCTTTACGAGCAGAGGCATCTGCAAATCTGTTCCCTTGTGTAATTTCTCCTTTTCCTGCTTGATGTCCTCGACAGTGCATAACTGCAACTTGCTTGGGGGCCCATACTGCATCTAACAATGTCAATATCTATGGGCCATATTTGATACATTTTCCTCCTGAAGTTATCAATCCCCGTTCTCTGTACAAGGCTCCATGAGCATGCAATGTTGTGAATGCATACTTAGAATCTGTGTACTGTCGCGCCCTTGCCCCGCCTAGGCGGTTGCCTGACGAGGAAAGGGGGCGAATGTTCCTTTCAATTTATGAAGTCCTGGGCAAAGGCCTCTGGGAGTTGTAGTTCCTTAAGCATTTAATTGTAGTTGTAATGAAGTGCTGAGCCGAGGGTTGAAAGCAACACAGGAAATTTTATTCGCCTCCCTTGATAACAGGAACTTCTAAAGAAGCTTGGCATATCACATGTACAGACTTTTCCACAAGAAATAAAAGGGTTTGAAAACTTCTCAAAGACATCAATTGCTCTTGCTTACTTCAACAAGGCAAAGGCTGTTTCTTCAAAAGTAAAGGGCTTCAATTCACAGTGCTTAATTGAAACTAAATGTCCATTGAAAACTTTCAATGCAGCAAAACTCAGGTAATAAACTTTTCTTCTTGGCTTTAATTCCTTGAGGGTTTTAATTAGTTATTCCAGAGACTTGAGGCCTTCCTCCTTAATAAGTCTCTTTTAAAACAGCAGCCATACTAATTAAAACTTCCTTCCTTCTTAGAACAACATGCACAGCAAACAAATGGGAATTTCTTCAAGCTTATAATTCCAAAACATTCTTACTTTACTGCTATGGATAAATCACATTCCATTTCTTGCTCAGGTTCACTCAAGATATTATCACTTTCTCCAATGTCCATTGATTCACACTCAGAACACTCTGGTTCTGTAACGTCGTTGAAAAACAGCTGTTCCCCTCGAGACCTCTCTCGGGACACAGAGCTGCTCTCAAAGCCAGTTACTTCCTGGTCTTTTATCAACCGTTTTAAAAGCTTTAAAACATTCAGGCTTTCTCTGTTAAGAGGTTTTCTTACCAGCCCTTCCTGGGTTCTTGAACCTCCTGCAGGCTTCCTGTAACCCCGGTACTGGTTTAAACACTGGAGCTGGCTCTGGGGATATTCTTCCCTCCAACTGCTGTCTGGGAACCTCTCTTGAGACCCTTGGCTAAAATCCTTACGAGCAATACCTTTTGGGATTCTCCTCAGCTGTGCTTCACTGCCACTCCCCTGGCCATGCTGGTTCCTGGATAAATTAGCCCTTCCGTCTCTCTTCCTCCTGTAAGAGTGAGACTCCTGCTCAGACTGGGGTTCCTTCACAGACTCCGCCTCTGAATCAGACTCAGCCCTTGATTCAGTTCCTTGCCTCGTGGCACCTGTAGCTTGCCTTCTTGCTCCTCCTCCTCCTCCTTGCCTTTCTCTTCTTGCTATTCTCTCTCTCCCTGTTCTCTGGGGCTTATATGAGTGGGTCTGAACTGTATCTTTCCACCCCGCCCCCAGCTGTCTTAGATTACCACCCTCAGTTACCATGGAGCTGGGGCGTGGCCTTAGGACAGCAGCTTTGGACAGGTTTTTTCAATGTTAGCTGCTCTTTTAAAGTGACCATTTCCTGCACTTTCCTTCTGACTAGGGGAAACTGCTTGTATTTTCTCTATTTCCATAGGCACCTGGCTGGCTTCGCCACCACAGTACACATTTATACAGAGTCCTTTTCCCAGTATTAGTGCTCTTGTGAGTGCTATCAATTCTGCTTTCTGTGCTGATGTTCCTGAGGCTAGGGCTGAAGATTCAATTACAAGATCCAGGGTTACTACTGCATATCCAGCACAATGATGTCCATTGACTACAAGACTGCTTCCATCCACGAAGAAAGTTTGTTCTGGATCTTCAAAAGGTACATCTGTCAGGTCTGGTCGACTTGAGAATACAGTATCCATGACTTCTATGCAGTCATGATCAGGAGGGTCAGTTCCAATTGGTAACAGTGTAGCTGGATTCAAGGCCTGACTGACCATCAATTGCAATCGAGGATTTTCACACAACATGCTCTGGTACTTTAGCATTCGTGAGTTGGTGAACCAGTAATTTCCTTTGTGGTCCATGAGGGTTTGAACAGAATGTGGCACTATTACACAGAGATTTTGTCCTAGAGTGAGCTTGTCTGCTTCAGTTACTAGAAGTGCTGTAGCTGCGATGGCTCTCAGACAAAGTGGCCATCCTTTTGCAACAATGTCCAATTGCTTAGATAGATACGCTACAGGTCGCTGCCAAGATCCAAGTGGCTGAGTCAACACTCCTAAGGCATTTCCTTGTGACTCATGAACATATAGACGAAATGGCTTCTGTACATCTGGTAGTCCAAGGGCTGGTGATGTCATCAGGGCTGTCTTCAGAGTCTTGAATGCTGTTTCTTGTTCAGGTCCCCATTCTAATGGAGATTGTTCCAATCCTTTGATGGCTTGATATAGTGGTTTTGCAATTAGAGCAAAGTTAGGTATCCATATTCGACAGTATCCTACTGCACTTAAAAAAGCTCTTACCTGTCTTCTGGTAGTTGGAATTTGAATGCTGCATACTGCTTCTTTGCGTTCTGATCCCAGTCGTCGTGTTCCATTGGATAGCTGAAAACCTAAATATTTGACTTCTTTTTGGCATAGCTGTGCTTTTGCTCTGGAGACTTTGTATCCTGCTTCATTCAAGAGATGTAGAAGTTCACTTGTGGCTTGCAAACATTCTTCTTCTGAGTTGGTGGCAATCAGCAAATCATCTATGTATTGAAGAATTCTCTCTCCTGGGATAACTAGATAACTTGATAAATCCTTGCTGAGTGAAGTATTGAAGATTGTTGGTGAATTTTTGAATCCTTGTGGTAATCTTGTCCAGGTAAGTTGGCCTCCTCTTCCTGTTGTTGGATTTCTCCATTCAAATGCAAATAAAAGCTGACTGGCAGGGGCAAGCCGTATACAGAAGAAAGCATCTTTTAAATCTAGAACAGTGAAGTGAGTGGCTTCAGTATGAATTAATCCCAGCAGTGTGTATGGATTCGGTACTACTGGATGTATAGTTTCAGTTGCATCATTGACTCTTCTCAGATCTTGTACTGGTCTGTAGTCACCTCCAGGTTTCTTGATTGGAAGTAAAGGAGTATTCCATGATGATTGGCATTCTTTAAGTAATCCATGTTTCAATAATCTCTTCAAATGGATATGAATTCCTTCTATTGCTGGTCATGGAAGAGGATATTGCTTCACATGCACAGGTTCTGCTCCTGATTTGAGAGTTACAAGAATTGGGGCTATATTCTTTGCTAGGCCAGGTGGATTATCTTCTGCCCATACTCCAGGTGGTGCTGAAATTTCAATAGGAATAGTTGCTTTCTTGACAGGAAAAATACTGTAGAATCTCCATTCTTCTTCTCGTGGAACTGTTAGTGTCATTAATCCTGCAAGTTTGGGATTTGTGTTTACAGACATTTGCATTTCTCCTTCTTCAGTGAAAGTTATCTGTGCCTGCAGTTTAGCAAGCATGTCTCGACCTAAAAGTGGAATAGGGCATTCTGGTATGTATAAAAATTGATGTGTTATCTTTTGTCCTCCTAATTCACACATGTGATTCTGTAAAAATGGTTTATTTGCTTTTGTCCCAGTGGCTCCAACAATAGTGACAGTTCGTTTAGATAAAGGAGCTACTGGTTTTGCTACTACTGAATGTTCAGCTCCTGTATCTATCATAAAGTTCATGTATTGATCCCCTATCTTCATACAGACCATAGGCTCTTGGGGACCTAGAGTAAACTCAGAACCCGGTCTGTCCTAATCTTCATCACTATTGTATTCTGCTTCTGGGACTGCAGCTCCTTCAATAGCTCCTTCTCTTTTTTGCTGAAATTGCATACGACCTGTTCCTGCTTGATTCTGGTTACGCCCTCTTCCTCTCCAGCTCCCTCCTCCCCTCTGTGCAGGGTCTCTCTGCGGGCATTCATTTCTCCAGTGCCCCTCCTCCTTGCAATAGGCACATTGGTTCTCACCTAGTGGGGGTAGGCTATTTCCTCGACTCCTCCCACGCCCTCTCATTCTTCTGTTGGAAAAACTTTTCCCTCGCCGTTCTACCAAAGCTGTGGCTAAAAGATCTGCTTTCTTTTTCATTTTTCGTTCACTTTCTCTCTCTCTTTCATTATCACGATTTATAAATACTTTTTGAGCAACTTCCATCAATTGCGCTGTATTCATGCCTGCAAAGCCATCCATTTTCTGCAATTTTCGTTTAATATCCCCTTGTGATTGACTTACAAAAGCTGCGTTTACCATGCGCAAATTCTCCATAGCTGCTGGATCATATGGGGTATACAGTCTATATGCTTCAGATAATCGCTCATAAAAAGCTGCAGGACTTTCAGTTGGACTTTGTATTACTTCTGCTACTTTTCCAATATTCATTGCTTTTTGGCCTCCCTTTTTTAGGCCTTGTAATAGGGCTTGGCGAAACTGTGTTAAAGCTCTCGCCCCCCTTTCACTATTTGGATCCCATCCAGGATCTTCGTTTGGAAAAGCTACGGCTGCTGCTTGCTGAGGATTTAAATCTGCTCTTTCAACAAAGTTTTCTTCTAGCCACTTAGTGGATGCCTGCACAATTCTTACTCTTTCTTCAGTAGTAAATAGAGTAGACAAGAGCTGACGACAATCTGACCAGGTAGGCTGGTGCGTTTGCATAATACTGCTCATTAATTCAGTTAAATCTTGAGGCTTGCTAGTATAGGATGCATAATGTGTTTTCCAATTTAACAAGTCAGTTGTAGAAAATGGTACGTAAATCAGGCTGTTAGGTCCTAAAGCCATCTGTCCCTGATCGTCCCTGATAGACAGGCCAGGTACCTGACGTAGGGGCATTACTTTTTTACTGGCACCGCCAATACTTCTTAAATCGTATGTTTTCTGAGAAAAACTTTCTATAGCTGCAGGAGATTCTATACTTGTGGATGATTCTGCACTTTCAGTTTCATCAGTTTGTCTCCCCGAAGTGCTAGGACTTTGCTTAGGGCTTTCAATCGGGGAAGTCTGCCCTTCCCCCAGCTGCAGAGGCAGCACATTAACTTCAGGTCTAGGCAGTGCTAGTGTAATAGAATGCTGCAGTGATCGTGTTAGAATATCTGGGGACTCTGGGGCAGAGTATATAGGCAATCCCCCCTTCCCGGGTTTCTGTTCAGCTTTCTCTAATCCTTTTGCTAGCATAATTCTTCTTAACTCATAATACTGCCTTATCCAGGGTGGCTGCTTCTCACAAACATCTAACTAAGAGTCTATGTAAGGAAACTGATCTGGATAACGTTCTCTCACATTCTTATGCACAGAAGAAATAATTCTCACATTGAAAGTACCCTCACGGGGCCATGCATTGTTTATTAACGGCCACTCTCTTTCACACAGCACAGCCATTCTATTAGGAGACATTGTAATACCATAATCCCCAGTATACCCTTTATTAAAGTTCTTGATCATGATTTCTAGCGGAGTTTGCGTGGACTCCATCCCACCCATTTTACGTGTAATGTGGTGCGTCTGTACTGCGTAATCACGTACAACAAATTCTTACTTCAAACAGTAGGAGAGGGAGGTCGAACTGTGGGGTAAGGGGTCCTCACAGCTCTGGAGACAGATAGGGACACAAAGAGCAATCACTTCCTCCGTTTCGCGACCTAGACGTGGTCGCCCGGCTAGGAACTGCGCTAGTCCAGAGTCCACTCTCGCTCGGCCTTTTCAAGACCTCTCACTCACACATCTCACACACAAACACAATTGCATTTCCCAAAAGCCCAATCCTGACTATCTAGGCTTACCAAAATTTTACCATTACCATTAATCATGATTTTTTACCAGAAGGAGTCAGTGGTTTCCTCTTGCGCTCTTAATAGCCCTTGCAAGAGTACTCGGACCGCTCCGGACGTGATCAGTGTCCTTTTACCATTTTTCCCATTACCATATGGTTCCAGGTTCCAGTACTGTACTTAATAATACAAAAAACTCTATACTCACCCAGACCGGTACCCGTCCCCAAGCCAGCGCATGGGTTGAAGCCTGGACTCCCCTCCTCGGGTTCGAAGGTGTTGGCCTAGCCGGACCCAATGCCCGCCGAGGCTAGAACCCTTTCCAATTCAATGGACCGGTTGGCGCCTGAGAATTCACACGTCGGTCAGACGCGGTCCCAACCAGGCCAAACCTTGAGGCGAATTTCGTGGTAAATCAGTTTGACCACTCTCTACCACTACACCTTCCAGGCCAACGCACCAAGAATATGTAGCGGCGGAACGCCACCAAACAAATTACACCAGGAGTCTTTATCAAGGTTCAAGCCAATATATTGTGCACAAGGCAGTCTAAAAGTGACAGAGCCCCGCTTTAGCGGAAACATGTTCATTTTATACAGTTTAAACATTTTGATACATGAAAACATTCTATTGGTCTCATGCTAATTTATAGAAACTTTCTATTGGTGTGACATTTCCCTGAATTTGACCAATCAGGATCTATGCCCTTTGCTCTGCTTTCTCCAGCTAGCTGAACAATGGTTTGGTTCAAACCTGGTTACTTTTCTTCATCAAGATCATATCTAGCTCCTATAATGTGTAAGTAACAATTCTGGAGTAACGATTTAACATACAGGCATGGTATTCACTTCGTGCAAACTTTGCAATAGCAGCATTTCATTCTAAAGCAGCATTTAATTCTGTCTTTTAATTTTATGTCTCAGCACTACTGAAATCCAGGCTTGGTTCTTAGGCCTGTCATTTTTCAGGTTCAGGCTTATGGCCTAGTCTATAGGTCTTGGCTACCACACTACTTTACTGATAACCTTAGTTTTATCATCAGATAGGGAATGACTTCTTAAGTTATTTTTTAAGAAGTGCTCCCTACTATTTAAGGGCCTGCTAGTATGTATTTACCTAGATTTGGCTCGTGAGACTCAGCGGAGGTGTAAGGAATTCTTACTTCTCAAGCCTGGGGTAATTCAACTGTTTGGTTTTTTTTATTTCCCTGTAAATGTCTTATTAGACTTCAGTCTGGTATTTTTGCTTTTTATGATCTCCCGCAATTAGCCCCCTTTATTAGCTCTCGTTTAAGCTCCGCTCCCTAGGTTGTTAGGAGTTATATAGGCAACTTTTTGTTTTAGGCTACTGACTAGGTTGACTGTTTATGCTTTTCTCACATGTATGTAATATTGTGATTTCTTTTTCTTGGAGTCCCCTTTGAGTTGTGGGCTGGTAAGATGAGGCATGATTTTTCTGTGTTCTAATTATTACATTTTGTGTTTTGTATTTCTTGCCCTTCTGTTTTCTGGACAAGTGTTTATGCTTGGAATATATTGATAAATTCTTAAAAATAAAACAAATGTGCATTCCACCTTTTTGCACATACAAAACACATACAGTGTTGGTCACATTGTAAAAATACAGGCGTCACATAAAAGTGCACATAGAAATAACATCTTAATGAAATGTGAATAACAAATAAGTATTCTGGACAATACCTTGAAATTCTTAGCTCGGCGTGTGGCAACAGCAAAAAGCAAATAAAATGCTAGGAATTCTTTGGAAAGTAATGGAGCGCAAAACCCTGTAAATTGTCACTGTGAATGAATGGTGATGAAAGTCAGCAAATACCAACAATTCTGTTCTAGAGAATCTGAAGGAAAAATCATACTCCTGAGAAAAGATTCCTTATAATGGTGTCTCCCTCTTAACAACCCAGATAAAAAGTAGGATACTACAAAAAAAGTTCTAATCATGATCACATCCAAAGTTCTAATCATGATCACAATAATCCAAAGTTCTAATCATGATCACATCCAAAGCTGGGAGAGGACTTTTTTTGAGATCTGAAAGTATATAACTGCTTTCTCATTTGGCTTTCTACATGAAACCAGATACATTTCTTAGGATTAGTTTTACAGTGCGGTAGTATGTTTCCTTGCAAACATATTTAAGGGGGTAGGAAATCCCTTAGTATTAATATATTAATAGCCGAGGCCTAGTCCTTATTTCTTTTGCTGGTCATATTTTGTCTGGTTGCTGCAACAAAGTCCAAAATTTGTGTTATATGAATTGTTAATGTGGCTAGGTTTAAAAGAGGTTTGGACAAGTTCCTGGAGGAAAAGTCCAGAAACCATTCTTAAAGTGGACCAGGGAAATCCACTGCTTACCCCTGGGATAAGCAACACAGAAACAGTCTTCCTTTTGGGAATCTGACAGGTACTTGTGTAGCAGCAGAGCGCAGACAAACCAATGATACCAGGAGTCTGTTCAGAAGGTCCAAATCATTTATTTGTGCACAAGTCTCAAGCAAAGTCAATTTCAAAATGGCTGAGCAAAGTTCTCTGGCAATACAACAACTTTTATAGACTTTAGCTTCATTCTAGGTATAGAAAAACATTTCATTGGTCCCGGTAACCTCCCGTACCTCCCGTACCCCTTCTATTGGTCCCGGTACTGATATGAGTATCCAATTATATTCTTTCAGTGGGCTCAGCACCTGCTTACCCCCCTTCTAGTCCCAATTACAATGGTCAGTTCACTAACTTGTTACTTTCCTACTTTCAAGGCTATTGGGCTAGTTGCTACGTGCAGGGAAGCAGGGCTCTATAACTTCTCCGTCAGCAGTTTTAAACATGAATTTCTGTATTTTTCCATCTGTTCTGCTTGTCTAAGCTAATTCAATACTTTTACTGAGTTCTTAATTCTATAGCAGCATATTGGGGGATGTGCAATTCCTATGGGCCTCTTCACAAGCTTCATTTACAGGTCAAGCTAGTTAGGCTTGCTTATGTCAGACACTGTGGATCACAGGCCTACACCTGCCACACTTGTGACCTGGATTGACCACTATTTGAAACAGGATACTTGGCTTGATGGACCTTTGGTCTGTCCCAGAATGGCATTTCTTATGTTCAGATATTCTAAACTATCTTTATGACATCACCATTATCTTGTTGCTTGAGTATTCTTCAGCTCCACAGATTTTCTTAAGAACATAAGATAGCTGGGGCAGACACGCAGTACATAGAGCCCAGTATCCTATTTCCAACAGTGGCCAATCCAGATCATGAGTACCTGTCAGCTGTGGCGTACCAAGGGCAGGTGGTAGCTGCAGACTGTCCTGGGTGCCAGCCAGGAGGGGGTGCATCCCCGCTGAACCCACATGCCTGAGGCAGTACGGCAAATTCACCTTAACTCCAGGTGGCTTGCCAGGCTCCCTCAGCTCCAGGCTCGTGCAACTCTTCTCTACCGGGTCAAAGTCTCACAATGGCCAAAGTCTGGCATAGGAGGGTGGGGTGGGTATACCATATCGCACCATGGAAGGGGGTGCCGTCTGCCCTGGGTGCCGAGGGGGCTGGGAACTCCACTGCCTGTCAGGTTCCAAAAAGGTGTACATATTCCATGCTGCTTATCCCAGTTACACTAACAGCTTTTACCACATCCTCTGATTGTGCATTGAGTAAAATAATATTTTCTCCAATTAGTCTTAAACATGTTATATTGTTGCCTCATTGAGTGTTCCCTAATTTATTTATTTATTTATTTATAGTCTTTTCTATACCGCGCTATTCAGCATCAGCGCGGTTTACAATAAACAATGAAATCACACATTTCCAATAGTACTTTGTGTTTACAGATGAACAGGACATTTAACATCTTTCTACTTTTTGAAGGACTACACAACCAATCTATGTTTACCCGTTCCACTCAACTCATTATTTATAGACCTCTACCTTATCTCCTCTCAGCTTTTCCAAACTGAAGAGTCCTAACTTTATCTTATGTTCTTCTGCTCTAGGGAGGCTTGAGGCCTCCTGATTTGTCTGGGGGTCTGGAAGTAGTTTTCAAATCTTGAGGGTTTTTTAAACATCTTTCCCAGTGATCCACTCTCCTTGCAATCAACGCCTCAGCTGATGCCACTTGATGTTTAATGTAGGCTTGGAACTTACTGTAGGTAGCCACGCCAGATAATGATGTCACTTCCTTGCTTTTTCTGCAGCAACCAGAACTGCACACAGCACTCAAAGTGCGATAGAGGCATTATTCTCTGTTTCATTCTCCATTCTTTTCTTAATAATTCCTAACACTGTTTTCTTGACTGCCATGGCACATTGAACTGAGGATTTCAACATATTGTCCATGATGACACCTAGATCCTTTTTGTGAGCAGTGACTGCTAATACAGAATTGAGCATCGCACAGCTGTAGTTTAGTTTATTTTTCTGGGGCGATTTCTCTAAATATATTAGTTTTGCGCATACCATGACAGTCATGAAGCTCACTTCTAAGCCAGGGTATGTGATGTATGATCTCAGTCTCTCAAATTTATTGCTAATGCTCGGCGTAGTACTTGAATCGTGCCAAAGAGAGCTTCCTTCTGGAGTTTGTAAGATGTAACATGCATGGGTAGTTTGTCAAGATGTGCATCACTTTATAGTTACTCAAATAAAATTTCATCTGCCGTTTGCAAGCTCAGTCTCCCAGTCTCTCGAAGTCTTCCCACAATCTACTTCTTATTTGTCAGCATTGATTAATTTTGTGCCCTCCACAAATCTGAACACCTCACTGATTGCGATTTCTAGATAATTTATAAATATGTTAAAAAGCACTGGTCCCATTACAGGCCTCTGGGGCACTAAACTACAGTATTTATCTTTCTCCAGTAAGAAGACTGGCCATTATTCCTGCACTGTGTTTTCTGTCTTTTAACCAGTTTCTGATTCATAAAAAGATTTTGCCTCCTATCCCATGAATTTTTAATTTTCTCAGGAATCTCTTATGAGGGACTTTGTCAAACACCTTTTGAAAAACCAAGTACACTATGGGGGTTATTTTAGAAGCATCCCCACGTCTAAAAAGCAGCATTTACACCAGGGGCTGCTCAAGGCAATCTGCTGCCTGAGGGGAAGGATGAGATGGCACCCCCCCCCCTCCCATAGAGGGGGCGGGGCTTTTTCAAAACTGAACCAAACCAGGGACTGAACCAAACCAAAAAGCTGATTCCTTATTGTCCCTCCAGTCTAGTCCCGGATCTCTGGGTTATCAACCTGCTCCAGCAGCTTGGAGACTGAAAACGTCACTCTTGTGATGTCACTGGTATATAAGCTCCGGTTCCGCCTTCTCCCACCAGTTACTTCAGTCTCCAAGCAGCTGGAGGACGGGTGAGCCTGGAGGTTCAGGCTCACTAGAGGAGCAATTAAGGCAGTTAGTTTAGAGTAGTTGGTTGACAAATTGGATTGAATTGATTTAAGAAAAAAAAAGGATTTTAAATTTATTAGATTATTGATAGCGTTGGGGTGCTCAGAGTGCTGAGGCTTCATCCCTCTCCCTTGTTCCTCTCTCCCCCCCCCCCCAACCGTGCCAGCCCTCCAGTGCCTTGAGGACAGCTGCCAAGAAGAGAGGCGAGGTTCGGGGCCAAGGAACCAACAGTAAGTGTGAAGAGCCGGTGTCCGGCAGTAGCGTAAGCAGAGAGTTTGCCTGCACACGCTAGTAAGCTGGAGCCGGGGTACCGCGGCAGTGCTCCGGAAGACTTCCTCGGCCAGTCTGTCTCTCCGGGAGAGTTCCCCCACTGCGGTGGGATCCAGGGAGTGGCAAAAAGGTCGCGCAGTTGCAGATGCCTGTTTGAAGTGAAATTTGGAGGACAAGGAGGAGAAGCACGGTGTCGGAGAGCAGGTCAGTGTGCTGACTCCAGCATGCTGAAGCGCGTCGACTGCCGCAGCATGCCCAGCCCAACCATGGCAGCCGCGCGGGAAACCACAACGGTTGTTGCTTTGGATTGTCTTTGCATGGCGGTAGCCGGGCCGGGAGGCTTCGTTTTTTGTTTGGGGGGTTTACCTCACCATCAGCTTGGCAGTATTGAGGGACCCCATTAGTGATTAAAGTAAAAAAAAAAAAAAAAAAAATGTGTTAGTGTGGATCCCTCCCGACCAATGCGGTGTAGGTCGATACTCCATATAGTTTGTGGTTTCAAAAAAGGAAGGAACGTTTCGGCCAATTTTGGATCTCAAAAAAGTGAATCGGTGTCTCCGGGTTTCTCACTTTCGGATGGAGACTCTAAGATCAGTCATAGTAGCAGTAAGAAGAGGGGAATTTCTTACTTCCTTGGATCTCACAGAAGCTGTCAGACGGCTGCCTGGGTGAGAATCTTCACAGTCTTGTCAAGTGCATTTATCTATATGATTTGCAAGGTATTGTGGGCAATGTAGTTCATTCACACCAGACACAGCTGCTGACAATAATTTAGTTGTGCTCTTGGGTAAAGCCAATAAGATATTTATTTATGGGGTTATTTCTCCCAACACAGATATGCTTGGTAGCACATAAATTAGGTTACTTGCTTTCAGTGTTAACTTGGAAAAACAAAGTCAAAATCAGGAAAACAACAAATGAAAAGCCACAAAGCAAGAAACAAACTGTTCTTTTCAGGTTAACTTCTGATTACTTCCCACATAGATACAGAAGTGATTCTCTCCTAGCTCACAAGCAATTAGGTAAGGCTTAATTGCTAGCAGGTACCAGCTGAAACCCCTTAGCTGGCTTGCCTTCCACTGTGTGGGTCAAATCCTGCTTCAGGAGCTTTTCTGAGTAGATTAAAGAACAAATTTGTATTTCTTTGTGATGGTTGCTGTACTTTATAACAGAAAGTTACCAACGGAGTTTAGATAGAGAGCAGTCCATATAAACAGGATCCTCATCTGCTATTATTCCCCCTTGTTCAACAAGCATGGGTTCAATATCATGGATTGGCACAGATGAATCTCTCAATGGAGCATTTTCAGGAGAATACTTGTTTCCCTGCTGTCTTTCAAGGTTATAGCTAGGGCATAGATCAGTGTTCATACCTGAGCTTCCATTGCTGCTAGAGTTCCTCTCTATATAGCCTGGCCAGTATGTAGTCCAGTTCTTATGTCCAGCCTTCCAATCCAGATCCCTGGACACTGGATCTCTCTTCACATACCTTCTGGCACAGGTCCTAGGGTCCCTTCCACGTGCAGCCGTCTCCCTCACAGGTAGCCTCTGGTGATTCCTAGCTCTGCAGCACCATTCCTCTGGCTTTCCCCAGTCCAATGGTGTATGCTGGCCCTTGGAATACCTCCCAGTATACGTACTGCTTTGGACTCTTCTAGACCTCTCAAAGGCTTTTCTCTTCCTTCTTCCAAAGGGTCTCTTTCCCTCTCTGTCCGTCCGGTTTGGCTTCTGCTTCTGATGATCCTTCAGATGAAACTGATGATCAAACTCAAGCTGATTCTCAGGATACTGAGGACAATTCTCTGGATATCCAAGGTGATCATGAAGATGCTCATCTGTAGAATAAACTCTACTCTTATTCTGCTTAGATGAGTGATCCTCCCTAACACAGCGCAGCTGTGCTGAATCAGGCCCTGCCCTTTGAGATGAGTGCTTAGGGATTACCTCATAGCTCTCCTGATTGAACACACGTTTCCTCACTTCAGCTCCTCTAATGGCTGTTGGAAACCTGGTGCATTCTGGGACTGGTAGTCTTTTATGGCAAAATTCTGTTTTCATATTTCTACCAGAACTGACAGGTTGCTTGTTCAGAGTCACTTCACCTTTTCTATAGCTCCTTCCTGAGCTATGATAAGCTTCTTTATCACAAAGCGTATCTCCACATTCCTATTTGACAGGAGCATCAAAGGTTTCTCAGATTCGCAGTACCAATGGGTCATCTCCAATTTCAAGCGCTTCCCTTTAGGCTGGCAACAGCGCCTCTGACTTTCACCAAGTTAATGGTGGTGGTGGCAGCGGCATTGAGAAAAGAAGGAGTGTTGGTTCACCCTTATCTAGACGATTGGTTGATAAGAGCGAAGTCCAGAGCGGAAAGCGAGGTGGCCACAGCCAAGGTGATGGCATTCCTGCAAAGTCTTGGCTGGGTGATCAACATTCCAAAACCACGTTACGCCCGTCTCAGCGTCTGGACTATCTGGGAGTGAGTTTCAATACAAAGATAGGAAAGGTCTTTCTGCCCCAGCAGCGAGTGTTGGGACTGAGACAGTTGATTCGCAAATTCCTCCGAATGCCATCTCCCATGGCGTGGGAGTATTTACAGCTGCTAGGGACCATGGCAGCAATACTCGACCTAGTTCCATGGGCAAGAGCCCATATGAGGCCGTTGCAAAGGGCCTTGTTGCAGAGGTTGTCGCACCAGAGCGATCAGTTGACACAATGGTTGCCCTGTCTTCCAGAGACACGCAAGGCTCTGCAATAGTGGTTGTGTCCAGGAAGTCTCGAAAAAGGGATGTCCTTGGAGGCGCCGGAGTGGATATCACCCACGACAGATGCCAGTCTAGCGGGCTGGGGGGGCGCACTGCCAGGGTCGTTTTGTACAGGGTCTCTGGACAGAGGAGGAAAGTGGTTGGGCCATCAACCAGTTGGAGTTGAGAGCAGTGGCGCTGGCTCTTCAAAAGTTTCAACCTTATCTCCAGGGTATGGTGGTTCGAGTTTTTTCCGACAACGTGACCGCGGTAGCATATATCAATCGCCAAGGGAGTACCAGCAGTGTAGCTCTAGAGGCAGAGGCAGACAGTCTGCTCAATTGGGCCGAGGAGAATCTCTTAGCCTTGTCGGCGGCGCATGTGGTAGGAGTGGACAATGTGGAAGCCGATTTTTTGAGTCGGGTGAGGGTAGATCCTGGAGAGTGGGTGCTTCATCCAGACGTGTTCGCAAGACTAGTGCACCGCTGGGGTACACCAGTAATGGATCTCATGGCGACCTTTCAATCAACTCAGGTCGAACGCTTCTTCAGCAGACGAAGGGAAAGAATGTCGGAAGGTCTGGATGCTCTCATTCAGCCCTGGCCGGAAGATCAACTCCTGTACGTGTTTCCTCCTTGGGTGTTGATAGGTGTTGATAGGTTTCCTCCTTGGGTGTTGATGGGTGTTGATAGGTCAAGTGTTACAGCGCATAGAGCGACACAAAGGACAGGTAATTTTGGTCGCACCAGATTGGCCGAGAAGGCCTTGGTATGCCGATCTGAAAAGGCTGCTAGCCGACAGACCATGGCAGCTTCCACCTCGGACGGATCTTTCTCAGGGTCCTCTGTTCATGCTCCAAGTGGATCGATTCTCGCTTACAGCTTGGCTATTGAGAGGGCGAGAATGAGGTCAAAAAGCTATTCGCCATTATTTCTACCTTGCTAAGAGCCCATCGCAGGTCTACCTCATTGGCATATATACGAGTGTGGTGAGTGTTTGAGGCGTGGTGTGTGGACAGACAGTCGGTGGCGTTAACAGCGTCACTACCGCAGACTCTGGCCTTTTTACAAGAAGGGTTTCAGAAGGGCTTAGCAGCATCATCCTTAAGAGTACAGGTAGCAGCACTGTCCTGTTATAGGGGGAAAATTCGGGGAGTGGCGCTTGGATGTCATCCAGATGTTAAGCATTTCTTGCACGCCGTGGCCTTATTGAGACCTCCGCGTAGACAAGTGGTGCCTACATGGGATCTGCCGCTGGTTTTGGAGGCATTGGTGTGAGAGCCCTTTGAGCCGCTGTTGAGATCCTCTCTGAAGGACCTTACCCTGAAGGTGGTATTCTTGGTAGCCATTTCGTCCACAAGGAGAGCTTTGGAACTGCAGGCACTGTCTTGTAAGAGTCCCTTCCTTTCCTTCTTTGAGTCGAAGGTAGTTCTACGGCTGGTACCGTTTTTCTTGCCTAAGGTGGTTTTGGCCTTTCATATGAATCAAGTGGTGTCTTTGCCGGTGTTTGAAGGGAGCAGTGCTGACCCTTCGACAAGAAAGTTGAAGTGTTTGGATGTGCGTGGAGCGCTGAAGAGGTATCTTCGCAGAATGGCCAGTTTCCGTAGGTCGGAAAGGCTATTTATTCTCTTTGCTGGAGCGAAGAAAGATCAAGCAGTGTCTAAAGCTTCCATTGCCCGCTAGGTGAAGGAAGCCATTGCGTCAGTGTATATTTTGAAGGGTAAGCCAGTACCGGAAGAACTAAGGGCTCATTTGACTAGGGCACAGGCGGCGTCTTGGGCGGAGAACAGTTCGGTGCTGCCGGTGGAGATTTGCAAGGCAGCGACTTGGTCTTCGCTGCATTCCTTTGTTAAGCATTACCGTCTGGACATTCAGGCGGAAAGGGATACCTGTTTTGGATCAGCTGTGCTTCAGGCTGGTCTACATGGTCCCACCTATTGAGTGGTTCACTGCTCTGTTACATCCCCAGAGATTCAGAACTAGACTGGAGGGACGATAAGGAAGATGAAATTCGACTTACCTGCTAATTGTTGCTCCTGAAGGAACTCCAGTCTAGTCCCATGACCCGCCTGAGGAGTTTCGGTAGATTAGGGCCAGAAGCAGAGCAATATGACAGGTAAGCAGGGGATGTAGAGACGTGACAGCCTGCTGGGTAGCCACGAGGTAAGGTACGGGGTGCACTTAGGGTTCACAGGTGCCATTAAAGGATAGAGTGGGCCGAAGCACTCCTATAGCATTTCATGGTAATGTATATAGTTTCGGGAGTGAGGTGCAGTTCAGTTAGTTCGTATAAGTTGGTTAATAGTATGTCCTACTTAATTGTTGCTCCGGTGAGTCTGCTTTGTCAATAGGTAACTGGTGGGAGAAGGCAGAACCAGAGTTTATATACCAGTGACATCACAAGAGTGAAGTTTTCAGTCTCCAAGCTGCTGGAGGAGGTTGGCAACCCAGAGATTCGGGACTAGACTGGAGTTCCTTCAGGAACAACAATTAGCAGGTAAGTCTAATTTCATCTTAGATTATATGGAGGAAATGCAAGATGTTTGCACACCAAAGAACTAAAAGAGAGCGAGAACCACAGCACAGTTTCTAACACTAAATTATAACTCATTCTTATTTTGTTGTTATAAACTGTGTTATGGTTCTTTCTTTTTCTTTTTCAACATATATTTTCCATCCACAGAACCCTCTTCCTCAACAGTGGGTGCAGAGCAGAACCAGGACATTCACCCACAGAACTCAATATCTTAAAAAAAAATCTGATTCTGATCATCTCACTAACAACAAAAACAAACATTCTCCAGTACCAGGCATATCCTATAACAAAGTCACTGAATATCTATAGAGCAAATCTACCATACCATATCAGCACCAACTTCCAAAACTCACATAAGGAGCCCACCAAAAAAAGTGTCACTGTAAATACTACAGTGGGCCCTTGAATATCCATACACCTATTTGAAAAGCTGAACATGTCAAATTACTATAGTACAGTATAAATCTTTATGTACAAACTCCATGTTAACAGAATACCTGGGCTCAGTCACACCTCAGAACACAGGCCCTCACCAAATACAAAATAAATAACCACAATCTAAAGTAAAAATATGTAGAAAATTTTTAAACTAAAACCCCAAGAAGCCAGATTCCTCAAGCCGTGCAACATCAGATAAATAAGATATGCAGTTCCCCCATACAGTGTAAAATATAAAGATAGCACAAAGTCCAGTCACTAAAATGAAATAAAATTCTTTTTTCTCCCTTTGTTGTCTGACCATTTTATTCTCTGATCATGCTGGTCCTGATCTGAGGCTTCTGCTTTCCTGTCTTCTCTTAGCTCTCTTTCTGTAGTCTATGGTCCATCTGTCATTTCTTATCTCTTCTTTTGTTTTCTTCACTTCTTTCCATCAGCCTATTTCCAGTCCCCGTAACCCTTCCCAGTATCAACCCCTTTCCAGTCCTCCCTCCCAGTACCTTCCAATGTCAACTTGCATTCCCATGACTGCCACTGGTGTCCATTCCCTTCCAGTCCCCCTCCTTCCCCACTGTCCATCTCCTTCTAGTCCAAATACCATTGCAGCCCCTCTCAGCATCCACTCCCTTCCAGTCCCATTCTCCCATCCCCTCGCATCAGCCATTTGTAGCCCTAGCCCCCCCCCCCCGTTTTCTTCCAAGGCCAGCAGCTCTATCCTCCCCTCCCCGCCATCAGCCCATTCCCAGTCGAAGCCTCCCAATCAGCTCACTTCCAGTGCTAGTCCCCCCTCAACCCCATTACCAGTGCTAGCCTCCCCTAATCAGCTCAATACCAGTCCTACCCCCCATCAGCCCATTACCAGTCCTAGCCTCCACTAATCAGCCCATTACGAGTCCTAGCCCCCCCCCAATCAGCTCATTTCCAATGCTAGCCCCCCATCAGTCCACTACCAGTCCTACCCCACCCCATCAGCCCATTACGTCCTAGCCTCCCCTAATCAGCTCATTTCCAGTGCTAGTCCCCCCTCAACCCCATTACCAGTGCTAGCCTCCCCCCATCAGCCCATTACCAGTCCTAGCTTCCACTAATCAGCCCGTTTCCAGTCCTAGCCTCCCTGATCAGCTCATTTCCAGTGCTAGCCCCCCTCAGTCCATTACCAGTTCTATCCCCCCATCAGCCCATTACCAGTCCTAGCCTCCACTAATCAGCCCATTGCCAGTCCTAGCCCCCCTCCGATCAGCTCATTTCCAATGCTAGCCCCCCATCAGTCCATTACCAGTCCTACCCCCCCATCAGCCCATTACCATTCCTAGCCTCCCCTAATCAGCTCAATTCCAGTGCTAGTCCCCCCTCAGCCCATTACCACTGCTAACCCCCATAATCAGCCCATTACAAGTCCCAGCCCCCCCCCTCGATCAGTCCATTCCCAGTCCTATCCTTCCCTAATCAACCCATTGCCAGTCCTAGCCCCCCCAAGATCTGCCCATTTCCAGTGCTAACCCCCCATCAGACCATTATAATCCTAACCTGCACTGTCTCTCCCCTTTGTCCAGCATTTATCCCCTGTCCAGTATGTGTCCCCACTGTCTCTCCCCTTTGTCCAGCATTTGCCCCCTGTCTCTCGCCTTTCTGCTAGATCACTAAACTGGTAAAAAGCCCTCAAAAAATTAAGGTATCAGCTAGTAAACAATGTATGCCTGTAATACATTGTTTACTAGCTGATACCTTAATTTTTTGAGGGCTTTTTACCAGTTTAGTGATCTAGGTCAACCCTCAGTTATGAGACCTAATAATATATGAGTGCTCTCGCCTTTCTCCAGCATTTGCTCCGTCTCTCCCCTTTGTCTAGTACTTGTCCCCTTGTCTCTCCCTTTGTCCAGTATGTCTCCGTCTTCCCCTTTGTCCAGAATTTGCCCCCTGTCTCCCCCTTTGTCCAGTATTTGTCCCCCTGTCTCCCCCTTTGTCCAGCACTTGTCCCCTGTCTCCCCTTTGTCCAGCATGTCCCCTGTCTCCGACTTTGTCCCTCATCTCTCACTTTTGTCTCTCCTTGTCCTCCTCCTGTTCCCACTCCCTCCACCTGCACCTCTTCTCAGGCAGTGGTGGGGGCACTCTGGCTGTTTTAATTTTAGATTTTGCCGCCTCTGCCCTGCCTCTGCCTTCCCGCCGCATTTTTTTCCTCAAGAATGCTTGCAGCAAAAAAAAAAAAGCTGGTAGCGATCAGGCTGATTTGTCTGACGCCGGTGGTGCTCCATTTGTTCCCGCTGGATGAGAGGGAACCCTTGTCAGTTCCCTTCCAGCCTCCTCCTCCCCCAGTGTCAGTCTCCTCCTCCCCCATTGTCAACCCAATTGCAGACCCCACCTTCCCATCATGTCAATTCCCTTCCAGTCCCCTCCTCCCCCTGTGTCATCCCCATTGCAGGCTCCACCTTCCCCTCACATCAATTCCCTTCCAGCCCCCCTCTCAGCCCAGTTGTAGACCCCACCTTTCCCTTGTCAATTCCCTGCCCCCTCCTCCCCTCTCCCCGTGTCAGCCTGCTACCACCCCCACCTTCCCCCATTGTAGTTCCTGTACTGCCTCCTTTTCCTGTAGCCATGGCTCTCTGCCTCTTAGAGAACCGCGGCTGTGCTGGTAACTGCAATAAAAAGAAAAAAGAAGCCGATGCGGAGCCTTCCCGTCTCTCGAAGGACTCTGTGCATCTTTGTCCCATCCCTAAAGGAAGTTGTTACAAAGCTGCACGGAGTCCTTTGAGAGACGGGAAGGCTCCGCACCAGCTTCTTTTTTCTTTCTATTGCAGTTACCAGCACAGCCACGGTTCCCTAAGAGGCAGGGAGCCGTGGCTGCATGAAAAGAAGGCGGTGAGTTTGCCGCTGCCAAGAAGCAGGCTTGGCAGCGGCAGCAGCTTGTGTGCTTTTTTTTTGTTTGTTTGTTTGGGGTTTTTTAATTTTTGAAGGCGAAATGAGGCGGCTGTTTTGGGGACATTTTTTTGCCACCCTCAAAACTTTACCGCCTGAGGCAGCCGCCTCACTTCGCCTCATTATAGAGCCACCCCTGATTTACACATGTAGACAGGCATGTAAATGCTATTTTCGAATAAGAGCTCTTTAAATATGGTGATGCTCAGTGCATTTTTTGTACCAAAAAGGACGCTGGTATTCACATGCAGGGCTCTTTAATACATGAGGGCCATGGGTCAGTTTTAGTAGGCAATGAAAATGTTGCCAGTATGCCTCAAAAAAAGCTCTGGGGAAATTTACCGTATTTATTTTTTTTCAATTCTTTATTTATAATTAATAGCAAAAAATTAAAAGCATCTATTTGCATAAGAAACTTGAAAATGGACTGGATATAGGATACACATGAAAAATTTTAAAAAAGAAACACAACAAATAAGAATCCTTAACTCTCCGTCATCCTTCTGTTAGCCCACAATCAAAGGGGGGGGGGGGACCAAAATGGTAGAGAATACTGAAAAAGGAAAAGGGCATTTGATGTACGAAGTGTGACAAAAAAGAAACAAGACTGTCCCATAAATGTTTTATTACAAAATCTACAGAGAAATTACACATTGTCCCCTTCAAAGTAATCACCCCCCATGTATCTCATTCCTGTTTCTGCAGTACCTAGATGGTAATTCTCTGTGATGTTTTTATTTCAGCATTCAGGCCCTGAGTTGATCCAGACTGAAGACGAAATATCAGATACCGAGGATCATGAAGAAGATGATTTGGGAGTACTGGATGATCAACGCAGTGTCATTCTTCATCTCATCTCACAGCTCAAGCTTGGCATGGACCTCACCAAGGTAACCCAATTCAGATTTTGTTTTCAATTTTTTGAACTACCTATACCCAGTACCTTCCATTCCTCCAGCAATCTTCTGCTTCCTCCTCCTTATGCTGTCCTAATGATAGGGCCTACCTCAGTCCCATACAGGAGCCCCTTCTGTCTATCTAGATGCAAGATTTGGTGTGGAAACCGTATTGGTGCTGTGCAGTAGGATTATCTTCCTTCATGATTCATGACCCCATCCCTTTTGTGATCTGAAGACTGCTTCTGTTTCCTTTTAAAGTTGGCCAGTGGGTGTTGGGAAGAAGACACCTAGACTGGAAAGGCACATATGTTGCACCTATTTTATAGAAGCAGCATACAGTATGTACCTAAGTGTCTTATAAAATATTGTCCCTGAATGCTGTCATACAAATTTACACTTACTCGAAGCAGCTGAATCTATTCTGCATAGGTTTAGGTACTTATATGTGTATTTTATGCAAGACTAAAACTGGATTGGTGATATATAAATGATTATAAATAAATAAGAACTGCTCATGCCCCAATTCCATTATGTGTTAATAGTGTATATTTTTATGTGCGTACCCACCCAACCAGATTTATAAGTGACTCTATGTAATTTAATTAATTTATTTATTTAACAGGTTTTCTACACCATCTTCTCCTATAATCACAGTGGTTTACATGTCAACTCGAGTACACTTACTTGGAATTTCAGCTCTACATGGTGGGATGGGGAGGGAGTTTGGTAATTTTTACATTTTTATTCCCCTTTATCCGAAAGTTCAGAGTAGATTACAAAAGATTAAAAAAGGTTAAAGATAGTTTTGTCTAATAAGAAAACAAAATTAGAAAAAATTAGTTACAACTTTCTTGGATAAAGTATAAATAAAAAGCAACAAAATATAATGAATAAATGAAACAGGGTTCCAGAATTAAAATAATTAAAAAGCCATATCTGAAAATGAACCTTAGTAACTTAACCCTTTCCATGCGACTGTCCCACCCTGTGGAACATTTACATTTTCCCATTTTGATGATCTCTCCCACCTATGCGACATCTGAATAACATGGTAGTTTATGGGTCATAATACAACATGACTAGTTACTGTAGAATGTATATGTCATCTTGGTTGTAATTTGGCCAGTGTCTTGTTAAAATTTATTCCAATTTGACATGAATGACATAGAAAATTAATCGGAGTAGAAAGGATCAAGAGGTATGCGTTTTATATGTATGAACTCGAAGAGACTCTACAAAGCAAAGCTTTCAAATTTGACTAGTTGGCTAGTTTTTTATATAAAGTTTCCTTGACTATTTATTACTTACTTATTTATTTATTTATTTACATTCTCTTATATACCATGCTATTCCACATCAGTGCGGTTTACATTGAACAAACTGAAATTACATTGAACAGGGCATTATAACTTGGAGATAACTATTTTACAGGGAACATGGGCTATGGAGGGTTAAGAGGCTTGCCCAAGACCACAAGGAGCACCTGTGGGACTAGAAACCCCAGTCCTTCCGGCCCAAGGTTGCTGTCCTCTAGTGGGATTTAAACCCCCGACCTTCCGGCCTGAAGTACCTGTTTTATTCTCTTATAAAATTACTTAGGCACTGTGCTGTATTAGGGGAACTGCACCAAGGGAGGAGGACAAAAACAATAAAAACAAAAAAGAAACAAACCTTGCTATTCCTATCTTTCTCTCTCTATCCCATTTCTATCTGTTCGCAGCCACCTTGATCTACAGTCTAGTGGCAAATAACCTGACTTTTGGTTATAAGTTTAAGAATATTTAGCTTGCCTACATTTCTTTTTAAATCAGACTTGTGAGTGTGCCGTCAGTTCATATAAGGTCTACTGGCCAGAGACACAAATTCCCACCTAGGTATAGTCATATAAATTGACATCTGTCCTCCAAATTAGGCGTAACACCCACCTTTTCCCCTTTTCTCCTTGTCCTAGAACTGCTTTATAACTATCTTAATCAGCCTGTCGTGTATTTAATGCAATAGCTGTGGTGCCTTCATTAGAAGAAGAATCATTTGGAGCCTAAGGGCTTGCCCTATATGCCTCAAGCTATCTGCTATGCATAAGGAATTGATTCTAATAAGGGAAGGATTAGTTGCAATTAAACACACCTCCTCTAGGGTACCAATTGAAAAAAAAACACCACTGCTTCCACAAAGAATCAAACAGCCTAGGAACAAAGGGATCACAGTGGACTCTGGTAGGTTGCAATCTGTAACACAGAGACAACCTCTCCATCAAGAGATATATATCTCTGCATAATGCCTTCTCTGCCTTGGAAAATGAGTGCCCAATTAGTGGAAACTGAAGCACCCTTAAATGAGAAGGTTAATGCCCAATCTACTGATAATGCGCCAAATATGAAGAAAAAAATCTCAAAACAGGAAACTAGTAGTACATGGAGATTCCATCATCAGAGACACAAACTTGGAAACACAGTTCAAAGAAGAAAAGATGGTCAAATACCCCCCAAGCTCTTCAACCAGCAGGAATACGAACCAAATTGTTGATATGGTTAGTGCGTGGCGTTTTTTGGATGAGCTTGATTGCAAGAAAAGAGTTCATTATAAAGAGAGTAAAGACATACCATCTGAACTACATGCAACTTCGGTCAATTTTGGTCAAAAGCCAGTTGGAAGTGATTCATCCCCTGAAGAACCTCGAGATACAGAGAGAAACGCGGAAAGTACCGTTATGAATAAGGCGTTGGGAAATTGAAGCACATTGTTTTCAACTACAAGAAAGGCTATTGAGAAGGACTGAATTACTAAGTCAAACGGTTTCTGGAGAGCGTTGGAATATTACTACATTTAAGATTCCATTGCAGAAACTGAAAAGCTAAGTACCTGTTTTCACAGAGACTGTTTGTCATTTTGTTTAAGCATATTTTTCAAAACACAGTGGAGAGAGGGTTTAAATATAAAAGAAAAATATACCAAAAACCTGTCATTGATGCTAAAGGCGCCGCTGGTGAATCTGAATTCCCTTTCCCAGCATATAGGCTGCGGCTTGGTCTGAGACGGTTTCTTGGTTCGATTGAAATACTTCGATATTGAATTTTATAACCCTCCCTTGTATTCTGTCACAGTTTGTTTATTTGGAGTGATTTCCATAAAATTAGTGCAGAAAGTGAGCACTCCAAAAATGATCTTATCATCCACTTGAGTACAAATGACCTGGCTAGAAACAGTGCCTCTACAGTTCAAAGGGACTTCCAGATTACTACTACTAATACTACTGAGCATTTGTATAGCGCTACAAGTCATACGCAGCACTGCACAGACATGTAAGAGACAGTCCCTGCTCATAAGAGCTTACAATCTAGTCAAGACAGACAACACAGGAGGTGTAGGCTGGGATAAAACAAGGGGAAAGGAAAAGAAAATGTCAGTTTGTCAGAAGAGAGGAGTTCCCGAGAGGGGCTGTAAGGAGAGATAAGAGAAGAAAGGTAGTGAGGAGCTGCAGAGTGAATGCATTTATAGGTCAGCAGGAGAAGTGTGAACTGGACGCGGAAATGGATAGGGGGCCAGTGGAGTGACTTGAGAAGGGGAGTAATATGGGCATGACGAGGCTGGCGGAAGATTAGCTGCGCAGCAGAGTGTTGAACAGATTGAAGGGGAGAGAGATGATTCAAAGGGAGACCAGCAAGGAGTAGGTTACAGTAGTCAAGACGGGAGGTGATTAAGAAGTGGATAAACGTCTTAGTAGTGTGTTCAGAAAGGAAAGGATGGATTTTGCTGATATTATAGAGAAAGAAACAGCAGGTCTTAGCTATCAGACGAATATGTGTGGAGAAGGAGAGAGAAGAGTCGAAGACAACCCCAAGATTGCGAGCCGAGGAAACAGGAAGGAGTACAGAGTTATCCACAGAGACTGAGAAAGGAGGAAGAGGGGGGAAGGTTTTAGGGGGAAAGATAAGAAGTTCAGTCTTGGCCATGTTCAATTTAAAGCGGCCGTGAGACATCCAGGAAGCAATGTCAGAAAGGCAGGTAGAGATCCGGGTCTTGATAGCTAGAGAGATTTCAGGCGTAGAGAGGTAGATCTGGGAGTCATCAACTTAAAGATGGTACTGAAAACCATGGGAAGAGATAAGCGCACCAAGGGACTGAGTATAGAGAGAGAAAAGGAGTGGACCCAAGACAGATCCTTGGGGTACGCCAACTGAGAGCGGGATAGCAGAGGAGGAGGAGCCACCGGAACACACACTGAAAGAGTGATGGGAGAGATAGGAGGAGAACCAGGATAGCACAGAGCCCTTAAAACCAAGTGAGGACAGGGTATCGAGGAGAAGATTGTGGTCAACAGTGTCAAAAGCAGCAGAGAGGTCAAAAAGGCTGAGGACAGAGTAAAGGCCCTTGGATTTTGCCAGGAACAAGTCACTGGAGACTTTGGCAAGAGCTGTTTCAGTAGAGTGTAAAGGACGAAAGCCAGACTGTAAAGGATCCAAGAGGGCATGAGAGGAGAGGAAGTCGAGGCAGCGGCGGTGAACAGCATTTCAAGTAGTTTAGAAATGAAGGGAAGGAGAGAGATGAGTCGATAATTAGAAGGACAGATGAAGAGATGAAGAAACAGTGGAAGAGAGAACCAAAGGATCAATAGCATGAAGATTTCAGAATAGGTTGGAGGAGATAGGACGAGATTGAGGCAGCGGGTAATGAAGATTGAAGCTTAAAAGGTGATGGTCAGATAAGGGAAGAACTGAGCTACAGAAGTTCGAGAGTAAGCAACTAGAGAAAAATACCAGGTCAAGGTAGTAGCCATGCTGGTAAGTGGGAGCAGTGGAACAAAGCTGGAGGTGAAATGAGGAGGTAAGGGAGAGGAGCTTTAAAGCATAGGGATCAGAGGGTTATCAACATGAATGTTAAAATCCCCGAGAATAAGAGTGGGGGAAGAGGAATCCAGAAAGAAGGAAAGCCACGAGTCAAAGTCAGTGAGAAAAGTAGAAGCAGACTTGTCAGGAGGTTGATAAACAACAGCCACCCGGACAGGAAGTGGAGTGAAAAGGCGGATAGAGTGAGACTGAGGCAGCAGGAGGGGTTGGAATTGGCAGGAGGGAGAATGTAGGAGCCCAACACCACCACCACAGCCAGTGGGATGAGGCATGTGGGAGAACTGATAGCCCCCATGACAGAGAGCAGCAATAGATGCAGTATCATCTGGGAGGAGCCAGGTCTCAGTTAGAGCAAGAAGATGTAGAGCATTAGAGATAAAGAGATTATGAGTAAAAGCAAGTTTATTAGAGACAGAGTGTGCATTCCACAAGGCACATGAGAAAGGGAGAGTGGAAGGGGAAAGGAGAGGGATATGGATAAGATTAGACGTGTTGCATGAAGATCTCTTCTCAGAGTGTGACGGAAGTCTAGGAGGGCTAGGGTTGGGGTTGATATCTCCAGATGAGAGAAGGAGAAGGAGTAGTAGAGTACAGGGCAGAGAGGAGACAGTACGGCGGAAATGAGGGTGAGGCTTCCTTAGAGAGAGGGGAGATGGAAATTAGAGGAAGAAAGTGGTGCAGCTCAAGAGCTTATGATAGGGTAGAAGACAGAATGGAGGGGGAAGTGAGGATGGTAAACAGGAGAAAAGGAGGAGAGAAGGTGCTGGTAGGAAGGGAGACGGGGAGTATAAAAAAGAGGAAGACAATGTGATGAGGAGCCAAAGTGGAGGAACAGAGAGGAAAACAAAGGCCAGAGGATTTAGAATGTGGGAGAGACAAAGATTGGCCGCACCTGTGTGTGAGATAGGTAATGAGCAGATGACAGCTATAAGAGACAGTGAGCCACGGGGTGGGTGGGTAGAGGGGAGGGGGTGAGGTATACGTTATACAGCTGAGAAAGCTGAACAAAAAGTGCAACAATAAATAAAGGGGGCAGAGAGGTTAGGGAACACACTAATAAAGACAGACAAACAAATAATTAATTAAATAAATAGTGTGGAGACAGACAGACAGATAGAACTCACAGCAAATTTACTCACAGGAGCTAAAAATTCATCTCTATAGCAGAGCACTTACGAGGGCACTGCTCTTCCCAGAGCGCAGGGAGGCAAACGGAGAGCTAGGCACACCTGGGAGACAGAAAGAGGGGCAGATTCTGGGAGAGAAACTCAAACCCATTATTAACACTATAGCATTCTCAAAGTTCTACCTGTTCTTAGTAAGGAGACAGAAAGGCTGCATCAAATAATCAACTTTAATACATGGCTCCAAATCTGGTGCAAACAAGAAGGATTTAGATATATAGGCGACTGGGGAAATAGATGGAACAACAAGAGGCTATACTGTGTTGATGGAAAAGGATCCTAAGTGAACAATTCAGGCATTATGTGGACTGGCATTTAAACTAGGGAAAGGGAGTGACAGATAGAGAAGAACAAGTTCAGGACATCACACCCAGCTAAAACATAGCACTGGAAAGAGCCAAACTATTAACCCACACATCAATGGGAAGTGAGAAGAGGCATGTAGAATAAAATCCATGCAAAATATAGACAAGTCAGTCAACAAATGCTGGAAAGCAATGAGACAAATGCTCAAAGCCTAGCCAACAAAGTTCCTGACCTGGAAGCCCTAATGGTGGAAATGGACTTGGACATTGTAGCCTTTAAAGAAACCTGGTTTAATGAGTCACCTGAATGGGATATAGCCATAGCTGGCTATAATTTATTTAAGAGGACAGCGAAGGCAGAAAAGGAGAAGTAGCCCTATATGTCAAAAGCAGTATTAAAGCTGCTGAAACACAGGGGATATGGGGAAAAGAAGAAGTGCTGTGGATTGTTTTGGAAAGAGGAGATGGCACTATTATTCATACTGGTATAGTCTGCAGGCCTCCAACTCAAACTGAAGAAATTGATAGAGACTTGATTATTGATATTACAAAGGTAGCCATGAAGGGGGAAGTGATCATATTGGGTGAATAATCTACCCAGTGTGGATTGGAGTATTCCTTCTGCAAATCTGGAAAGAAGTAAAAAAATTGTGGCTGCCTTCCAAGATGCATTACTTAGACAAATGCTGATGGAACCGACCAGAGAAAGCTTGATGCTGGATTTAATACTTAACAATGGAGATTAGCGTGTCAAATGTCCAGGTGGATGCCGATGTAAGCAGCAGTGATCACCTCGCGGTGTGGTCTGAGATAAAAGCCAAGACAGAGTCCAATCATAGCAAGCTCAAAGTCCTAGACTTCAAAAACACTGGCTTCAGTAAAATAGCCAAGTGCCTGAAGGAGGAGTTGGCAGGATGGGAGGAGGTAAAGGAAGTGGAACTGCAGTGGGCTAAACAAAAGGAGGCAATAAAAGATGAAACAGATAGATATGTAAGGAAAATAAATAAAAACAAGAGGAAAAGGAAACCTATTTGGTTCTCCAAAGAAGTGGTTGTACAAATAAAGGCAAAAAACAGAGCTTTCACAAATTTCAGAAGTTCGCAATCAGAGGAACAGAGAAAAGAATACAGGATAAAGCTAAAAGAGGCAAAAAGAAAAATAAGGATAGCAAAATCAAAGGGAGAAGAAAAGATGGCTAAAGATCTAAAGCATGATGACAAAACATTTTTCAGGTATATTCGGGAGAAGAGGAAGATCAAAGGTGGAATTACAAGACTCAAAAGTGCCGAGAACAGATTCGTGGAAAATGACATTGAAAAAGCAAAAATGCTAAGCAAATACTTCTGTTCTATTTTTACTAAAGAAAATCCTGGAGAAGGACCTCCTGTAATTGACAAATATACAAATGGGGATGGAGTACTCTAGATATCACACCATTCACAGAGGATGATGTGTTTGAACAGCTTGCAAAGCTAAAAGTGGACAAGGCCATGAGACTGGATGGGATACATCCCAGGATACTGAAAGAGCTCAGAGAGATTTTTGCAGGGCCTTTAAAAGATGTTTTTAAAAGATTCTTGGACCCTGCCTAGAGGTCCGTTGTTGAGAGCGTTCTGCTGTCTGCTTCTATTCCTTCTGTGGTTGGTATGGGCAGAAGGAAGAGGAAACAAGCCAACCTACCCCCGGGTGAAGCTGGTCCCAGTGTGGCAGGCCAAAGAACGCTCCAAATGTGTGGCTTCGTTGGCGGGGGTGAGCGAGCGGTGTCTTTGGCAGGTCCGGTTGGTTCATCGGACCTGAGCACGTCCGGGGTGTTTTTGTCCCCGGAGCATAGGGCCCCCCACCTTGCCCCAGAAGCGATGTGCACGGTAGAGGAGAGCTTCTTGCCGGCATGCTAACCAGCACGCCGAATCAAGAGGCTTTGGAGGGCTCCACAGCCGATGTGAATGCTCCGTGTGGGACCCCTGGAGTTGAAGTGGCATCAGGGGCTGTATCAAGATTTTTGGTCAGCCCTTTCCAGGAGGATGTGTCCCGAGGGTGAATGCTGGAGGAGGCGGTTTAGTGAAGCCCGCAAAAGTAACATTGGAGGTGCTATGGGAGGCCATTACCACAATGAATTCTTCCTTGGAAAAACTTGCTACATCTGTAAGTACTGAAATTAAGTCTTTAAAGGTGGATTTACAGCAAGTCTCAAGTGTGCAGAAGGAACAGGAGGGGAAACTGGCACAGCTGAGTGGGGAGCTGGATCAACTCCGTGAGCTACACCATGTCCATGTGAAGGACCGGAATGTGACCAATAGAAAGTTGGAATATCTGGAAAACCAAGTCCGGAAGAACAATTTAAGACTGGTTAACTTTCCTAGGTCTCCTGTGTGTTCTCCTCTGGAAATGGTACGGAGATATTTCCAGGAGGTCTTGAAGATCCCTGGGGAGAATCTCCCGCCATTAACCAGAGTTCAATATTTAACTACTGGCAGGGGAGTTCATGGAACTGCTAGCAACCCTCCGGGAATCTCTGGAGACCTTACTGGTTTCTTAGAGAGTTCTCTGGATTTGGTTACAGCCCGCACTACCCTCCTTATTACATTGGCCCTTGAGACAGATAAAGCTTTAATTTTTCGTTTGTATTTTAGGAATTTCAGCCAGCAGTTTATGGGCTCATGTGTACGTATTTTTCCTGACTTAGCTAGGAATACCCAGCTGAGGAGAAAGGAATTTTTGGGCTTGAAGCCCAGGGTCCTTTCCCTTGGCGGTACTTTTTTGTTAAAATTTCCTGCCAGATGCTGTGTTTCGTATAAAGAGAAGATATTTATGTTTTTTGAGCCCGGTCAGCTTCTGGAGTTCCTAGTGACTAGGGAGGGTAGTATTGTGATTTCAGCTTCCCGTACGGCTGATGTGTAAGTCTTGCACTGCTTCGCTTTTATTTTCCTGTTAAAGTATTATTTTCCTGATGCCTCTCCTATGTAATGTTGTGGGCTGATTATGGTAATGTACTATGGTATGGATGTATTCTATTTGGATTTTGATATAATTATGTGTTACCATGTTTCCTTCATTCAATTTTGGAGTTGAATGTATTTTCAAAATTTAATAAATATAAAATTAAAAAAATTTAAAAAAAAAGATTCTTGGAGAGAGGGAAAGTTTCACAGGACGGGAGAAGGGCTAATGTGGTATCTCTTCAAAAAAGTGGTATTAGGAAAGAAGTGACAAACTACAGGCCAGTAAGCCTTACCTCGGTGGTGGGAAAAGTAATGGACGCACTCCTGAAAGAGAGAATAACGGACTTTCTCAAAACCAATAGATTGCATGATCCGAGGCAACACGGTTTTACCAAAAGACCATCATGCCAAACAAATCTGATTGAGTTCTTTGACTGGATGACCAGAGAACTAGATAAAGGGCATGCAGTGGATGTGATTTACCTAGATTTCAGCAAAGCCTTTGATACTGTTGCTCACAGGAGGCTTATCAATAAACTGAGCAGCCTGGTGATGGGGGTCCCAGGGTGGTAAACTGGATCAGAAACTGATTGATTGACTAACAGACGACAGAAGGTGATGGTAAACAGTACTCACTCGGATGAAAGGAAGGTAATTAGCAGTGTGTCCCAGGGAAAGGTCCTGGTACCTATACTGTTCAATGTATTTGTGAGTGATATTGCTGAAGGACTAAATGGAAAAGTCTGTCTTTTTGCAGATGACATGAAAATTTGCAATAGAGTAGATTTCCCTGAGGGAGTGGATAACATGAGGAAAGATCTACAAAAGCTGGAAGAATGGTCTAATGCTTGGCCGTTAAGATTTAATGTGAAGAAGGCAGTGTCATGCACTTGGAATGCAGAAATCCAAGGGAACTGTATGCGATAGGGGGGAGAGGTTGGTGTGCATAGACCGGGAGAAGAACCTCAGGATGATTGTTTTTGAGCATCTCAAGGTGGTGAAACAGTAGAAATACTTTTTCACTGAAAGGGTGGTGGATGCTTGGAATGCCCTCCCGATGGAAATGGTGGGGGCAAATACAGCGACAGAATTCAAAATGGCATGGGATAGACACAGTGGATCCCTTTATAGCAACAGGATAAAATCAAAATAACCTTAACTGTCTCTGCTGTCTCAACAAATAGGGGTGACCCGCATGGAGCGGTGGATACACCCTTAAACAAATGCTTGGGGAGGGGGGTGACCTGCACGGAGTGGCCGGTGCACCTACCCTTGTCACCTTGCTGGGCAGATTAGCTGGGCATAATGGTCTTTATCTGCCATCTTATATTATGTTTCCATGTTACTATAGAACTCCTTGTGTGACTAGGCCCAGAGGCTTGCTTCTTCCAAGGGGTTAGAAATGCTGTCCTGTTACTGTCTGAGTTCCCCCAGCATCTACCACCGTAAACTGCCAAAGGCAGTTAAACATATCTTCTGTGTGAGACCTGTTTAAGGTAGTAAGACATTATGGTGTGAACAAGATACGTGTAGAAATCTGCATGTATTTTCCACTATGATTGTGATTGAAGATTTCCGCTGAGTTTTAACAACAAAATAGCAACATGAGCAAATTGAACCTATATGGTGAAATACAGTCTTTTGCAGGTCTCTATCATTGTGTGCTCATCACAAGACAATAAAGAGGTGTACAGAATAATTCACAGATTCATGGGGATTCAGGAGGAGTCATGTTGTGAACATTTCTGTAATGACCCTTGATATTGGACTAAGGCCACCATCTTGTTTCACATGGGCTGTCTTAAATGGGCTTTGAACCACTGATCTAGAAATCTTAGTGCCTGAATGATGTTCTTCTTATTCAGATAGATCTAAATGTGGCCTTTGATCCAGTTGATCATGCTCAATAAATTGCCTGCTTGGAGGAAATCTGCCTATTCATCCCTGTCTTATGTAGGTTTCAGTCTTATTTTTCAGATCATACCTTCAGCTACGGGTACCAGTCTGTCAACAATGAGCCGCCTGACTCAAGACCAAACACAATTTAGGATAGCTATCCAGAGGGTCGCCATGAGTCGACTCCAACTTGATGGCACTTAACAACACCTTTAGAATAATTACTGGCACGCAAACTTCCTCTGCAGCACCATTGTCATTATTATTGTCAAAAAGGTCATTATTAACCCCCACCCTATTTAGTATCTTTCTTCCCTCCCTAGCTACCTTAATTCAGGACCTAGGTATGCATGTTTTTTCATATGCCGATGATTTTCAGATTGCCATCGCCAATAGTGATTGAGATTTCACTTTCAAGTCATTGGTCAACAGCTTGGCAGTTATTTCTGAGTGGTTGACAGCCCATAAGCTTAAATTGAATCCCTCTAATTTTGGTGGCAGTCAGTTTACAGAAAATAAATCTTTCCCGTGGTTTCATCCTAGGCTTGGGGAGGAAGGGATTGTATTCCATTTCGAGATTCCATTTCTTCCTTGGGTATCATTCTGAATAATATCTTTCCTTTATCCCATATATCTCAACTCTGGTTTAGAAAATGTTTCTCTTTAAGAGAATCTGTACACTGATGCCCTTTCTCAACCAGACGTGCTTAAGACTCTTCTATAAGCTCTTGTCCTATCTAAATTGTTGTTGTTAAGTGCCGTCAAGTCAGTGTCAACTCATGGCGAACCTCTGGATAGTTTTCCTAAACTGTGTTCGGTCTTCAGACAAGCGGCTCATTGTTGACAGAGTGGCACCCATAACTGCTGCTGTTGTATCTATCCCTTTCATTGCTGACCTTCCTCATTGGCGTTGACGGACAGACACAGTGGATCACTTTACAGCATCAAGATTAAATCAAAATAAACTGAACCATCTAATTTCTCAACAAATAGGGGTGTCCTACATGGAGCAATGGGAGGAGGAGCAGTGGGTTCACCCCTAAACAAAGAAACAAAGATATGGGGAGGGGTGCACCTGCTCCTAGTGGGTGCACCACTAAGCAAAGACAGGGGTAGGGGTGCACCTACTCCCTAAAAGACATGGGAAGGGGTGCACGTACTCCTGCCATATTGCTGGGCAGACTAGATGGACAACACTGGTCTTTATCTGCTGTCATTTACTATGTTACTATGTATGTTAATATGACCTTCTACCTTACCAAATATGATGTCTTTCTCTAATGATCTCTCTCTTCGCATGATGTGTCCAAAGTATGAAAGTCAAAGTCTTGCATCTGAACTTCTAAGGAAAGCTTAGGTTTGATCTCCTCTTGTACTGACTGGTTTGTTCTTCGGGCAGTTTATGGGATACACAAAATTTGTTGCCAGCACCATTATTCAAAGGCATCAATTTTTATCTCCAGGAGCAAGCAGGAATAAGTCCTCACATATGGGTACGTCGGTACCGACGGAGCCTGCGCGGGAATGCTCCCCAGCTTCCCAGAAAGAAAGCTTTTGGGGCATCCCACAGCGCATGCTCGCTGCCTTCCCGCCTTTCCTACCAACTCTCCTCAGTTCTTCTTTTCCGCGGAGCCAGCAGGTCGTGTTCCTGTCACCGCTGAAGAAGTTCTTCATTTTAATCTATTTCTTTGGTCGCGTGTCTGCCTTCCCCGACGCCGGACCGGTACCGCCGGTCTTTTCTTTTCTTCTAAAAAAAAAAAATAATAATAATACTTTTTCCTCACTTGGTGTATTTTTCTTCTTAGGCCTCCAGGCCCACAAGAAACTTTCCCTCATGGAAAAACCAGCCTCTGGCTTCAAAAAATGCACTAAGTGTAGCGGTACAATTTCTTTTTTTCTTTTTTTTTCTTTTTTTTAATTAAATTTCTATATTTTACATACAGAACAAAAAAAGGCAATATGAAGAAAACATAACAAGAAATACAATCAAAGGATAGGATAGCCCCAAAAAGGCCAACCACTACCCAACCACATCAAACATACTAGCCCACATTACAGGAGAGTGGAAATCAAATTCTATAAAAGAACACATTACTCAATCACATTAAACCTTAGCAGAGCAAGAACCAAGTATATTTTTACCCTTTATTACTAATTCGTTACTGGAACCAAGGACTCATGAGTAGTCAGAAAAACCAATAAATGGTCAGGTTCCAAAAAGCTATAGCTCTTCCCCAAATGGCCTACTACACATTTGCAGGGGAATTTCTGTGACAGACACCCATGAATGGTGTCTTAAATGTTTGGGGCCTGAACACTCCGTCCCGGATTGCCAGTCCTGTTCCCTAATGTCTAAACGAGGGTTACAGAACCGAGCAGCCAAGCTCCATGTGCTGTTTCCCACAGATACACCGGCGGTGGCATCGACATCTTCCAGGTCTTCCTCTCCTGATGGATCTCAGGTAACCAAACATACTTTTAGCAGGTCCTCAAAGGGCAAATCTCCCTCTAAGTATCGAGATGCCTCCGGGCTTGCCCTTGAGGATCCTGCCCCAGCCAAACAACCCTGGCGGGAAGCTCCGGCTTCCAAAGCTCCTCCTATGGGGTTACAGGTTGACATCGATGGCACGGCCTCGACCGATCACCTGTTAAACTGCTCTGGGGTACCGGCACAATCTCCCGGTACCGACATCCAGGCAGTCGTGGCGTCCATGGATCACACTGTGCAATCCATGCAGCAGGCCATACTGGCTTTCATCAAGGCTGCGACGCCGTCGGTACCGCAACAAGCCATGTTGTCGGTACCGGCACCGGTACCGGTACCAACCTCGATACCGGTACCGGCTGCATCGACATCGGCCAAGATGCCGATTCCGGCTCCCTGTCCTGGGCTCTTTCTCGGTACCGACCCGGTACCGGGAACACCCGATGTCGGTACCGATCGATACGCCTATCGATCTTTGGAATCGGGCAGACGATACTTCGGTTCTTCTGATGATTCTGAGTCATCGGATGAGTCTCCTGAAGTATCTATCACCCTTCCTGAGGAGCCCTCTTCTCCAAAAAGGAGAATGTCTCCTCCAGAGGATTTGTCCTTTCAAGACTTCATCATTGAAGTAGCTAAAGGACTCTCTATTTCAGTAACCTCTGAAAAAGAACCTAGAGCAAAAAAATTAGATATTTTGGGATACTCTAAGGTTCCCAGAGAGGCAGTCACCTTGCCAATTCATGAAATTCTTCAAGAACACTTGGTTGACTTGTGGGAGACTCCTCTCACCCTTTCTCCTCATTCTCGTAGATTGGACACTATGTACCGTGTCCCTCCTTCTCCTGGATTTCAAAAAACTCAGCTTCCTCACCACTCTATTGTGGTGCAGTCAGCTATGAAGAGGATAAAGAGTACCAAAAGATACTCTTCTACTCCTCCAGGAAGAGAATGCAGGACCTTGGATGCTTTTGGTAGGAAGATCTTCCAAGCTAGCATGCTTATTGCCAGAATCAATTCATACAGCCTTTATATGGGTATGTTTCTGAAGGAAGTTGCAGAAAAGCTGCACAACTTTCTCCCTTTTATTACAGAAGATAAAAGGGATGAATTCCTTCTTTGGCTCAAGCATACTCAAGACATTTCAAAGTTTTCCAACAGGGCAGCCTTTGATTCTTTTGAAGGTGCCAGCAGAGCCTCAGGCATTGCTATAGCTGCTCGTAGAATTGCTTGGCTCCAGGCTTCTGATCTAGAACCCTGGGTTCAAGACGGTTTAGGAAATCTGCCCTGTACAGGTGAAAACCTATTTGGCAAGGAGTGGCAAATTAAAGCCACTCAAATGGATGCAGAGAATGCTGCTCTGGATAGACTTTCTAAGTCTACCTCCACTCCGGCCAAGAAAAAATCTTTTAAAAAGTCTTTTTACAAGAAGGGCAGATTTCCTTCCACTTCTGGTCAACAGTCTTCTACAGGTCGCTTTGCTACTAAGCGTCAGCAACCTAAACAGGTCAGGCCTAAACCTGCAGGGGCTGCTGCAACCCAGCAGTCCCAAGCCCCTCAGGGGTTTTGACTTGATACTAGAGAACTTAACCTTTCTGGCTCTACAACAGCCAGAACCTCTCACCATTCCAGGAAGTTTGGCTCTTTTTGCTCCCAGATGGGAGCAAATCACATCAGAGCAGTGGACCCTCTCCATCATCAGAGAGGGCTACAAACTTCATTTCTCAGACCTTCCTCCCTACACCATGGTGAGACATTTCAATTCTCCCACATCTCTCCTCGACCTTCTGGATCAGGAGGTAACCTCCCTTCTGGCCAGGAGGGCCATAGAAGAAGTTCCTCTTCTTCAACAGGGGTCAGGGTTTTACTCCCCCTACTTTCTCATTCCAAAGAAAACAGGGGGATACAGACCCATTCTAGATCTCCGAGAATTGAACAAATTTCTATACAAGGAGAAGTTCAAGATGCTCTCTTTAGGCACTCTCCTTCCATACCTACAGAGTCAGGATTGGCTTTGTTCTCTAGATCTCAAGGATGCGTACACTCATATACTCATCCATCCATCCCACAGAAAATTCCTACGTTTTCTGTTCCAGGGAAAACATTACCAATACAGAGTCCTTCCTTTCGGTCTGGCCTCTGCTCCAAGAGTGTTCACCAAATGCATGGCAATAGTTGCTGCATTTCTGCGCACTCTGGGAATCTTTGTCTTCCCATATCTGGACGACTGGCTTATCCGAGCTCCATCCCAGTCAGAAGCCCAAATTTCCCTGGACACCACCAGGTGCATTCTGCAGTATCTGGGACTTGTGGTAAACCTCCCAAAGTCTCAGCTCACCCCTACTCAGTCCCTAGAATTCATAGGGGCCTGGTTGGACACCACTACTGCAAGAGCCTATCTTCCCCAGGCTCGTTGCCAACGTCTAGTGCAGTTAGCCTCCCAGATTCAGTCAAAGGACCACTTAACTGCCCGGGAGATGCTACAACTACTAGGCCACATGGCTTCCACAGTACATGTGGTGCCCTATGCTCGCCTACACATGAGAGCAGCTCAGTGGACTTTGTCCACCCAGTGGACTCAAGCTTCAGGAGCTCTCTCAGACCAAATAGCAAACTCCAAACATTTCTTTTGGTCTCTCCAATGGTGGATATCCACTCAAAATCTGTTGCTGGGGTCCCCCTTCCAACCTTTGTTGCCCCAAGCAATCCTCACAACAGATGCCTCCCAAACAGGTTGGGGAGCTCATCTACAGGACCTATCCACCCAAGGCACTTGGTCCCCACAGGAGACCTCCCTCCATATCAATCTCTTGGAACTTCGAGCAGTGTACCTAGCTCTCAAGGTCTTTCATACCCTCCTCAGCTACCAGACAGTCCTCATTCAAACAGACAATCAGGTAGCCATGTTTTACATAAACAAGCAAGGAGGAACTGGCTCTCTGTTGCTTTGCAACGAAGCTCTAAGATTATGGGCCTTGGCCAGAGAGCATCAAATCCATCTCCTGGCAGTATACCTCCCAGGAATTCAAAACTCTTGGGCAGACAGACTCAGTCGAGTTCTGCTTCTGCACGAATGGTCCCTGCACATGGATCAGGTACTCAGAATCTTCCAGGAATGGGGTACCCCGGACATAGACCTATTTGCAAGTCCGTGGAATGCCAAACTTCCCCGGTTCTGTTCCAGAATCCCGTGTCAGGGAGTTCAGGCCAAGGATGCCTTCCTCCTTCATTGGGGTCAGGACTTCCTGTATGCCTTTCCACCCATTCCTCTGATTCCCAAGACTCTGTTCAAACTTCAGAGGGATCAAGGATCTATGATCCTCATAGCTCCACGCTGGCCACGCCAAGTGTGGTACCCTCTACTTCTGCATCTCTCCCAAACCCCCTCCCTGCACTTAGGAGCTGCTCCAGACCTTCTGTCTCAGGAGGAGGGGACTTTGTGGCATCCAAACCCCAAGTCCCTTCACCTCAGAGCTTGGTTACTGAAGGCCTAGACCTTCAAGGCTTCAATCTTTCGCAGCAAGTGAAGGATATCCTTCATGCTTCCAGGAAACCTTCCAGTAGGCGTTCCTATGCCTTTAAATGGAAAAGATTTTCCATTTGGTGTGCTCAAAAGGGTCTTGACCCTCTGGCACTTCTTCTGAATTCTCTATGAGAATATCTCCTGCATCTTTCCAATGCAGGCCTTAAGACAAATTCAGTAAGGGTCCATTTAAGTGCTATTGCAGCATCCCTTAAGCCTATCAATGGACAACCTGTTTCCTCTCATCCTCTTATTGCAAGATTTATGAGAGTCCTAACTTTAACTAAACCTCCCATTCGACCTCCTCCGGTGGCATGGGATTTAAATTTGGTTCTTGGTCAGCTTATGAAGCCACCTTTTGAACCCTTAGCCACTACCTCCTTGAAATTTCTTTCCTGGAAGGTTATTTTCCTTATTGCAATCACTTCTGCTCGCCGCATCAGTGAACTGCAGGCCTTAGTGGCTAATCCACCTTATACAAGGTTCCATCATGATAAGGTAATCCTTAGGACAAATCCTCACTTTATGCCTAAAGTGGTCTCACCTTTTCATCTTAATCAAGAGGTATATTTACCTGTCTTTTTTCCAGCTCCTCATGCATCCACTGCAGAGAGGAACCTTCATACTCTAGATTGTAAAAGAGCTCTAGCTTTTACTTACACAGGACACAGCAACATAGAAAGTCTTCCCAGCTTTTTGTTGCTTTTGATCCTTCTCATTTAGGACTTCCAGTCTCCAAAAGAACACTGTCCAATTGGATTGCTCAGTGTATTTCTTTTGCTTACCAAAGTAAGAACCTTTCTCTGGAGGGCCATGTCACAGCTCACAATGTGAGGGCCATGGCCACCTCTATGGCTCATCTTCATTCTGTGTCCATCGATCAGATCTGTCGAGCAGCCACCTGGGCCTCGGTTCATACTTTCACAGCCCATTACTGTTTGGACAAGGACTCCCGCCGGGATCCCTTGTTTGGTCAGGCTGTCCTCAGACACCTGTTCCATTCTTGAACAACTTCTGCCCTCCTTCCCTGAATGGATGCCTGAGATCCATAGGAAGACGAGGAACCCTTCAGGGTCTCATACCCTTGGGGATCTCCCAGGCATCTTAGCTAGGGAGTCCCCATATGTGAGGACTTATTTCTGCTTGTTCCTGGAGATAGCACAGTTACTTACCTGTAACAGGTGATCTCTGGGAACAGCAGGAATTAGTCCTCACAAGCCTCCCACCTCCCCTAGGAGTTGTATCTCTCTTTCTCTTTCCTTTCCTCTCTCTCTCTATTGTCTCAGTTTTAAACTTGAACTGAGGAGAGTTGGTAGGAAAGGCGGGAAGGCAGCGCGCATGCGCTGTGGGATGCCCCAAAAGCTTTCTTTCTGGGAAGCTGGGGAGCATTCCCGCGCAGACTCCGTCGGTACCGACGTACCCATATGTGAGGACTAATTCCTGCTGTTCCCAGAGATCACCTGTTACAGGTAAGTAACTGTGCTTTCCTGTCTATCTTTTTCACTGTCCAACTTTCACATCCATATGACATTATTTAAAATACCATTGTTTGAACAAGTCAAATTTTTGTATGGAGAGAGACATCTCTGCTCTTGAGAATCTTGTCTAGGGCCTTCATAGCCATTCTGCCAAGAGTAAATCTGTCATCTGATTTCTTGACTGCTTGTTGTTTCTTTATTGATGGTTAAAGTAGGTTAAAGATGTCAACTATTTCAATTTCTTCTCCATCAACGATGAACTTATTGATTTTGCCAGTTGTTAGGATCTTTGTCTTCTTTACATTAAGGTGTACACCCATTTTAAGACTATGTTCCTTGATCTTAAGAAGCAAATGTTTCAGATTGTCTTCTCTTTCAGCATAGTATCAGCATAGCAAAGATTGTTGATGAGTCTTTCACCAATCTTTACACCTCGGTTGTCATCATACAGTTCTGCTTCTCTGATGATTTGTTCTGCATATAAATTAAACAGGTAGGGGAAAGTATGCAACCTTGTTTTACACCTTTGCTGATTTTAAACCATTTTGTTTCTCCTTGTTCTGAACGAACTGTTGCTTTTTGATCAGATGTTCTTAATGTGGCCCAGAGTTTCTCATGGTTTATACAGTCAAAAGCCTTGCTGTAGTTGATAAGACACACATATAGATATCCTTTTGGTATTCTTTTGTCTTTTCATGGATCCATCTCTCATCCGCAATGATGTCTCTCGTTCCTCGCCCTTTTCTGAACCCTGCTTGCACTTCAGGCAGTTCTCTAAATTAGATTGCTGCAATCCACTTTTAGTTGGGGCACCATGGGTATATTATAGAAGACTTCAAGTGATGCAAGATACAATGGTGATGCTGATTTCTGTATCCAAATTCTATGACCATGTTACCCCACCCTCCCTTCTTAAGGAAAACACTGGCCTGCGATTGGTAACAGAACAAAATGTAAAATCCTACAGCCCAATATTCAATGGTGATGGCCAGCGCTTGTAAAATGGTTTGCCATCACTGATTTAAATTAGACCCAGATATTCATTGCTAGGATAATATCCAGTCTCTGGCACTGACTATCCTGTTTGCCCAGTTAGCGTTTTAGCTAAGCGGTCTTGGCCAGATAGTTAAACTGGCTAAAGTTAGGCCAGCCTTTTTTGGCTTAACTTTAGCCGGGTTAAGTTAACTGGCCAGCGGCTTGATATCACTGCTGATCGGTTAACTCAAGTTAGCATCGGGGCATATTCAGTGGCACAAAACGGCTATGTGCCACTGAATATCCCGCTCAGTGGGATTAATGGGTTCAGCAGTCTACTAACCATGCTAATCCTTTTGAATATGCCGCCCCTCCACTTTTGAAATTCAAAGTCATCTGAACTCTTGTATTTTTATTCTCTCCTGATCCCATATATTTCATCTCGCTCTCTGAGATCTGCCCAGACCAACCTCTCTTATTAAGTTATTAGTTATGAAACTGTAGGAGAGTCTTGCTTTGCCTGTATGAATCCATTTTTCTGGTCTCAAAATCAGGTGTTTTGAGAAATCTTGCAAGGCAGATTAGCTCTTGGAATAGAGGTTTTTTTTTTATGAAGCCTCAGCCAGCTTTACCTTTTTGGACCCTTCTGTATTCAATATATAGAAGTCTTCTGGCAGAATATGTGGTGCTACTACAGCCCATCTCTCATGTTTCGCAGTCTCATCTGAGTGTGTTTTTCATTAAACTATAATTTGTCTGTTTTAATTTTGGGCTTTGTAAACCGCCTTGGTACATGCTTTGTCTTAGGCAGTATATCAAATAGTCCCATAAATAAAGGCTCAATGCTGTGATCAATTCCTGAGAGTGGATAAGTGAATAAAGACTAGGTGAAACCTATACATACTTTTAGTTAGTCAGAATCTCTTGTGTATTCCCCATTTGTTGGCTTTGGAAGGCTTGGAAACACCAACTCTGGCTCATTTTGATTTATTGCAATGCTATTCACATGTTTTTGAATATCCTGTACCCAAGTGTACTCGCGTTGGTAACCTTTCGAATGATAAACCAGGTTAAAAAGATAGACATGAGCAGAGGGCTCTTTACAGCGCTGATTGTGATTTGGTCCCAGCAACTTTTGTCATCCATTATGTTGGCACATGTGCCAGATAAGATTAAAAAAAAATCTCATTTGCCTTACCCCAGGGCTGATTTTCTGTGGCATTATCAGTGTCCTGGTACATGCACATGATCTGTTTCCTGAGAAATATTAGCAGTACTGAATGCTCTGCAGGAGCTCTTCTGCTGTTCAAAGGCACCCTGTGACTAGCTCTGTGCCTGGACTTTGCCTATGCAATCACGCTGCCGGCAATTCATATGCTTCTTTCCCCCCATCAAGATAATGCTTTCACGTTGTGGTGGTGCTTCTGCAACAGTTTATTTATTACTAGAATTTATTAAAGGCCCTTATGAAGAGATTCACCCAAGGCGATGTACATCAGGTGCAACTTAACATAGGCAATTTAGATCACAGTTAACAGTACAACTATGAAATCCAGCAGCATTAGTTGAAACTTAGCTGCAACTACAAGGAGAATGAAATTGCACATAGCATCCACCATATAATGGAGGTAATTTTGTACCAATCTGTGTATATTTGCATGCCATCAACGAGCATGAGGCAGCTATTTTAATTGACATGTGCAGGGATGGGCACTTACGTGTGAAGTGTAGGCAGTCCTTATCCTGTAACTATACACATCATGGCGATGGTGCATGATTTTAGAATATGTGAGCACAGGGGCAGAGCTTGAGCAGAGTGCAACTTCCCATGCGTAAGTTATTGAATACTTCAACTTACACACATTTCCTACAGACGTCGCGGGCATTTACACTAAATCTAGGGTTGTTGTAAATGGTTTACCTCGATTTGGTACATGTATTGCCCCTATTCTATGAAGTAAAGTAAGCACATGCTTTACTTTATAGAACAAGTGAGAAATAACACGCGTGACACTATGCATTGAACTAAGCAGCTATTATAGAATTCCCTCTACCTGTGCCATTAAAATGGATGAACAAGCCTGCAATAAATCAGATTTTGATTTCCTTGTAGCTAGAACAGACTCAAGCTGTACTGAAGACCTTGCTGCTTATGCAGCTGATACAGAAATATTTTCCGGAGTTCCAACCACCTCAGTTTGTTATGTTTTTTAATTCTTAACAGTTGACGCAATTCTTTGGTGGTTCTCATCACAGTCTTTTGGAATGCACTCAGCCAGTTGGATGTTCAGCGTGAGACAGATTTGTTTATAAGGGAGACGGCGCATGCAATCTCTCTCATGCATATTCATTGTGGATATTCTGAAAAGCCAACTGGCTGGGTGTGTCACAAGGACTGGGATGAAAATCCTTTGGATCTTTATATATTGGTGTATCTACCAATGGAATCATTCTCATAACTGCACCAGATATTGCAGCATCCAGCTTCTGAATAAGCAGCAGCATTCAGGATTCTTCTGGAATTATTGGGAACTGTTTTTAAAAAATTGTGGCAATAAGTGGGTCATTTTATAAGAAGACAGCTAATTAAAGCGCATTATACGGTGCCTGTGTTAAGCCTAAAGATAAGTAGGTGCCTACTTGTCTTTATAAAATTCTAGTGTAAGTGGCCTAATGCATGCCTACATTGCAGGCACAGACATTTATAATCTACGTATGTACTTGCATGCCCCACCCAAATTCTGCCCATGTGCATGCCCACTGGCAAAGTATGCACCTTGATGTCAAAGTACATACTGTTATGCCACTCAATATAACCGAGGCAGGCGGACCCGGCGCTTCGGGCCCTACCATTCCCTCCCCCACCCCCCCCCTAACATAACACATGACACCATAACTTCATGGAACACAACTGGTCACAGCTTTATTAACCATTAACAATTAGAACAAACCAACATCAACTTTCAAAACCCCCCATTAGCGGAACCCGGCCGCACCAGCCATACCTTAGCAAAGTGCCCGCCATCACTAATGCCATAACTTGCCTCCCAGCAAGTTGCCATGCCCCTCTCCCCGACTTCGCCATGCTATTAGCAAAAGTCGGCAGGGGTTTAACCGGGTCAGGGGCACCCCGCCCCCGCCCAAATGTAGTCTGCTGCTCCGGACCCCGGAAACCTCCGGGATCCCGCCCCCCCAAGCTGCAACACCCCAAGACCCAAGCCTTCACAGAGAGGGAGGGAGGGAGGGACGCCGGCACCCCGAAAGCAGCCTCCGCTCCAACTGACATGCGGAGGCTGCCGGCCGCAACTCCCCCCCCCCCCCACCTCCCAGCAACAAACCCATCGATTGGCTCCCGCACGGCTGCGACCGCGGGGAGCCAATCAATTTGAAAGGCGCACTTGCGCGCCCCGCCGAGGCCACACACAGGGTCCCTGTGCTGGGCCGCACACCCGGTTAAAGTCGGCCGCCGGGACCCTGCCCGCGGCCTCACGATTTTTTAAAAGGTCATTTATGTGCATTTGTGGTCACATATGCGCACAAATAACTTTCTAAAATGACCTCTAAATTGTTCTTCTTGGATACTTCCATTTTTTAATAATTTAATTGCCTATGAAGTGTGAACGTATACATTAACCATCTGGTGGAGGATATAATTTGATCTCCTGTTAAAGGTCATTTCTTTATTGTTCCCTTTAAAGATAGCACTCATAGAGTCAGCAGATTCATGGAGGGGACTTTCAAAAGAGACATCCAGGTGAAATCTGGAACGTCTTGGAAAAAAAAAAACCAGCCACGTCTAGGTGCAAATGTGATTTCACAAATGGGGACATGCCCGATATGGACATCTGCAGAGGCATCCAAATTCACTCATGTGGCTCAGTATGTCTAGTTTTTGTTTTTTGTCTTCCCAACATCTGTGATCCTCTGAATGTTATTTTAATCCGATCAGTTATTTCATGTGGCTGGCCTGCTGGTTGCTCAGACCAAGCTTCCATCTTTGGTTTTTCTGTATCTCCTGTTGTCATTATGTTTGAAAGTCTTCCCCTGCTACTTTAATTTAAGGCCTGACATGGTTGGCTGCTCACTTACACATGTACGGCAAACTCTTCTGGCAGAATTGGCTATATTTTTCTCTACTTCTGAGTAGAATAAAGCCCATTAGATAAGTATTCAGTAGGACTTATGTGGCTAGCAGTGGGCGCTAACCACATAAGTCCTTTTGATTGAATTTTCCTGCCTGCAGAAGGTGGAAAATTTTTATATATAAGTCACTGTATAGCCAAAAGTCATCAGTTCAAAGTGGGACAGTATTAGAAGCACTCTTGGGGTGGGCGTAAAGTTGTACAGAGAATAGTGAAATTCTGCTACTGTGCATAGAACTTTAAACACATAAGTGAAATGGATAAATAGCAGGTAAAGTATCCATATAAAGTTATATGTGTATATTCAGCCATTTCACTTATACATAAAAAGGCACATTTTGGAACAGCGGTTTAGGTGAAATTTTGGACATCCAAGTCACAACGTCCAACATACAGCAGAGAAGGTGGGCATGTGTAAATGCTTTGTTAAATTGGTCTTTCCCCACCTTCAAAGATACACCTGTCTACCACATAAAAGTGAAAATGGGAATGTGATTAATGGGTCAGCCATATACAGGTTTCCACCTTTCCGGGAAGATAGATGAGCAAGGGGCCCTATTTCGGAACACAATCGTCCTCCTCTCTCCCTATACACTTCATGGCCTGCAATTTTGCAAACAGAGATGTGAAGCAGCGCAGGAGCTATGAGAAATGCCTTCTTACTTACTTGCAGTTTTCTTTGAAGGAATGAAAATTATCAGGAGAGTGAAGTGGTATTTCCCTCTTCTTCTTACAGTTGTTGTTTTGCTGACATGAATACTTTTCAGAATCCCATTTGTGTCCCGGAGCAGATATAAGCATGGATGCCTCCAATGTTGAATTGAGACATACAAGGCAGCTCTAAAGTTGGGTGTATACATACATTATTTTTGGCTCGCCTCGGGCATGCTCACCAACATACCCCCATATGATGCCAGATATGTGTATCTTCGGGGCTTTCTAAAATGATTTGGGAGATGAAAATGTAATTTCCATGTCTGAAAGGGCATTTTCAGATGTGGAAATCATGATTATAACTTCTAAAATGACCCCCTCAGCCTGGCCAAATATAAGCATAACTTTATATGGATAACCTATCCATATAAGTCTTGATTTGATAACAGGGATACCTAAGTGGAAAGCCTGAAAGGAGCCTATTGTAAGCCAATTTTATAAAGACTGTATAAATGCCTATGTGCCATTTTCAAATAGGTGCCCAGAACCAGCCTCAATTGCGCCAAAGTGGTGATGTATAAATTTATACATACTCAGTGTGCATACATGCATTTTGGAAAATATGCATATATATTGCAACTTCACTTTTGCTCTGGCCAAACTATGCCCCCAGGAAGCCCGCACACAGAATACATAAAGTAGGTGCACATTTCTGTGCATGTGCAATTGTGCAATTTTATAATGTTATGTGGGGAGCATCCTGCTGGAAGTTAACCTCGGTGCTTTCGTTCCTGCAGCTTAAATTGCATAATCCTTTTGCTCTTCAATTTCCACTGCATTCAGTCACACTCTTTGGTGCATGTTTACTAAAGTAAGGCAAGCACTTCCCGTGTGTTTTAACATGCAGTAACTGTTATTGCTAGCCTGGGCTAACAACTACTGTGCAGTAAGAAGCCTGTGGTAAGCGCTTAGTGTGGGTTGGTGTGGAGACGGATTCTGGATAGAGATCAGGCACGGCCTGCTCTGACAACTATTGCATTGTACATTATCTTCGGTAGCTGTCACGACTGCCGATAGTGTGGCTGCTACTGGCACTCAGGTAGTGTGGTCACTGCCTCAAGCGGAAGAAAAGTCCATCTCAGGGCAATGGCTCCCCCTTCATATAACTCCTCCTCTATCTGAACCCCCTAATCATGAACTCCCCAATGCATACTCCACCCCAGAAAGTCCCCCTGATTTGCACACCCCCAAAATTGAACCCATTCCTAAGTTCACATCAATTCCCCAGGATCACCCCTCAGTAGAACCCCCCCCCCCCAAGATCATCTCTACCACAAGAACCACTACCAAGCAGAAGTCCCTCAAACACCATACCCAACCCTCTCCCACCCTCATGACCCTCCCCAGACTCACTGGGACAGGAGTCTTCCTAGTAGTAGAGCTGGGCTGGAGTAGTCCCGCTCCAATCCTGGTAGCTACCAGGTTTCAAAATGGCAGTAATTAACCCTCTTATATTCCAGGTTGACACCTAGTGGTCTACTGGTAGTTCCACAAGATTATTACTAGGGTTTATAGCTCCTATTTTGAAACCTGCAAGATACTGAATTAGGAAGGGAGGGAAACTGCTCCTGCCCCACTCCACTGAACTCCTCTAGGTGAGTTAAGAAGACTGGGGGAAGATCAACATATGCCATCTGGGGGGGGGGGGCTTCTGTGCGAGGGTGGGGGTTTTTACCTTCTTGCTGTGGAACGTGCAGGTCTATATAGGCTATGCTCCTAGCTTCTAGCTAGGGTCTGACTTTTTAACCGCTTGTAAGGTCTGTCTGCCTGTATATATTATTTATTTGTCTTATCGTTGTTAGAGTGCCTTACTTTTCAGTATTTTTGTTGGTGATCTTGTTCAGCTCTCCCTCTCTGTTTTCAGCTGTGCATCTCTCTCTTTCTCCTGATAATTAATTGTAACTTCCCTGCTCCCTCTTTCTCTCTCTCTGGTCTCTGCTTTTGGAGATCAAGTATTAACTTTAATTGCCTTATCTACTCTACCTCTGCTCCCTTCTCTGAGTTTAAAATCTCCCCCTCCCTGCCTTCTGTATTACTGTGTGCTGAAAGTATAACCCCCCCCCTCCCCCCTATTGAAGCATTGTTAACCCTCTTCCACACGTGTGCACAGCCATTTGCCTTCTTGCTGTGGAACGTGCAAATCTATTACAGGCTATGCTCCTAGCTTCTGGCTAGGGTCTGACTTTTTAACCGCTTGCTTGTAAGGTCTGGCTGCCTGTATATATTATTTATTTGTCTTATCGTTGTTAGAGTGCCTTACTTTTCAGTATTTTTGTTTGTGATCTTGTTCAGCTCTCCCTCTGTTTTTAGCTGTATGTGTCTCGCTCTTCTCTTCCTTATTATCCCCCCTTCCCCCCCCCATAGTCCACCCATCCCCTGGCTTATAGTCTCTTACAGCTGCCCTGTGCTCATTACCATGATCACTCACAGGTGCACCTTATCCCTTCCAATGTCTACCACCTATCCTTGTATTTCATCTGACTTCTTGTTCCTCTCCATCTCTCTCTTTATGGCTCCTCAACACTTTCTCTTCCTATTGCTCATACTCCTTAATTGTCTCTCCTCCTACCAACACCTTTGAGCCCCTCCCCCTTATCTCCCCTTTACCATCCTTGCTTCCCCCACATCTTGTCATCTACCCTATCATAAGCTCTTGAGCTTCACCACTTTCTCCCTCTCATTCAGCCATCTCAAATAAAAAAGCATGCTCACACGTAGCTCCAGTACTCTGGAATGAGCTCCCTGAAGACATTCGAGCAGAAAACGACATCAAACTTTTTCGAAAAAAACTTAAAACGTTCCTTTTCACCTCGCACTACGGCACCCAACCAACCCATGATACACGAACCATCCCTAATGCGTTACACGCACATAACAGAACAAATGGCAACCCAAACACACAAATTAACTCTATCAGCTTTACTCTGATAGAATTACCTCCAACATGAATCAGCACAGAAACCGTATATAGTTAAAGTTTTTATAAGCGCACTGTTAAATTTATACATCGCTATGTAAATAGGTAAAACTGTTCTATGTAACTGAATAACAATATGTTCTTTGTACTATTCAGAATGTGTTCTTTGTAAACCGCGTTTGATCACATGGAAATCGCAGTATAAAAATGACTGTTAAATAAATTAAATAAATAAATAAATAGATCTCCTCTCTCTCTCTCTCTCTCTCTCTCAAACAACCTCACCCTTGTTACCGCTGTGCTGTCTCCTCTCTCCCTGCACAATTCTATCCCTTCTCCTTCTCTCTTCCGGAGATATCAACCCCAACCCTATACTTTTGTCACACTCACAGAACAGATCCTTATGCAACAGCTCAAATCTTATTCATATCCCTCTCCTTTCGCCCTCCTCTCTCCCTTTCTCGCCTCGTGGAACACACACGCCAACTCAAATACTCATGATCTCTTTATCTCTAATGCTCTCCATCTCCTTGTTCTAACTGAGTCCTGGCTCCTCCCAGAGGACTCAGTTTCAGTCGCTGCTCTCTGTCATGGCGGCTATCAATTCTCCCATACGCCTCGTCCCACTGGCCATAGTGGTGGTGTTGGGCTTCTACACTCTCCTTTCTGTCAATTTCAACCCCTCCTTCTGCCTCTGTCTCATCCTTTCCCTCCTTTGAAGTCCACTCCATCCGGCATTTTACTCCACTGTCTCTCCGATTAGCTGTTATTTATCGACCCCCTGACAAGTCCACCACTATCTTTCTCTCTGACTTTGACTCATGGCTTTCCTTCTTTCTGGATTTATCTTCCCCCTCCCTTATTCTCGGGGATTTTAACATTCATATTGATAACCACTCTGACCCTTATGCTTTAAAGCTCCTCTCCCTTACCTCATCATTCAAACTCCAGCTCACCAGCAAGGCCACTGCCTTGATCTTGTATTCTTCTTGCTTACCCTCAAACTTCTGTACCTCATTTCTTCCCTTATTGGACCATCACCTGCTAAGTTTCAGTCTTCTTCACTCACTGCCTCAACCTCACCCTGTCTCCTCCAAACTCTTTAGAAATCTTCATGCTATTGACCCATTGGCTCTATCCTCCACTGTCTCATCGCCTCTTTCCTCAACTATGTCATCTGAGTCTGTTGATGAGGCAGTAGCTTCCTATAACACTGCCCTCTCCTCTGCTCTGAATGCTCTTGCTCCATTCTGATGGCTTCACAACACTTTCTTTTCCTATTATTGACACTCCCTAATCTTCTCCCCTCATTCCAATATCTCAAAACGACTCCTTATCCACCAATTCCTTACCCGCCCCCCTTACCATCCTCACCTCTCCTGCCATTTTGTCTTCTATCCTGTCATGTGCTCTTCAGCTTCACCATTTTCTTCCTCTCATTCAGCCATCTCCCCTCTCTCTGAAAGAACCTCACTCTCATTACCATTGTGTCCCTTCCTCTCTCCCCCACACTCTCCTGCTCCTTCTGATTCTCTCATCAGGGAATATCAATCCCAACCCTGGCCCCCCTAAACCTTTTTTCACACTCCCAGGGCAAATCCACACGCAACTCCTCAAATCGTATTCCTTTCCCTCTCCTTTCCCTGTCCTCTCTCCCATTCTCATGCACCTTGTGGAATGCGCACTCCATCTCTAATAAACTTGGCTTCATTCATGACCTCTTTATCTCTAATACTCTGCATCTTCTTGCTCTAACTGAGACCTGGCTTCTCCTTGAAAACTTTACTTTAGCTGCTGCCCTCTGTCATGGCGGTTACCAATTCTCTCATATGCCTCGCTCTGTTGGGCATGGTAGTGGTGTTGGCCTTTTACTCTTTCACTTCCTTTAAAGTCTACTCCACTGCCTCTCTAGATAGCTGTCATTTATCGACCCCCTGATAAGTCTACCTCTACCTTTCTCACTGATTTTGACTCATGGCTTTCCCTCTTTCTGGATGCATCTTCCCCCTCATTTATTCTTGGGGATTTTAACATTAATGTTGATAACTCCTCTGACTCTCATGCCTTAAAGCATCTGTAGGAATCTTCATGCTATCGACCCATCACCTCTCTCTACTGTTGTCTCGCCAGCTCTATCTGCCACTATGTCATCTAAGTCTGTTGAGGCTGTATCCTCCTATAACACTGTACACTCCTCTGCTCTGGATGCTCTAGCCCGTCCCATTTCACGTCCTGTGAGGTTTACTGTACTTCAGCTCTGGCTGTCCTCTAAAATCCGGCACCTACGTTCCTGTGCTCACTCAGCTGACTGCCTTTGGCTCAAATCCCACACCCTTGCGGATGTCCTACATTTCAAATTGATGCTAGCTTCTTTCCAGTCCACCATAGCACTTGCCAAGCAAGAGTATTATGTCCATCTGACTTACTCTCTTGTCTCTGACCCTCATTGTCTCTTTACAACTCTCAATTCTCTCCTCAAAGTGCCTTCATCTCTGACCCCTCCTTCCCTTTCTGCCCAGACTTTGGCTGACTACTTCCTTGACAAAGTCCACAAGATTACTTGAGTTCCCCCCAGGGTCATCTCCATCCCCCTTCCTCCTCTTCATTCCCTAATCCTTCCCTCGACCTCTGTCGCCCTTTTTTCCTTTTCTAAGATAATTGAGGAAGAAACCACACATCTTCTCTTCTCCTTGAAACTTCCAGTACTGTCTGCTCCTCTGATCATATCCCCATTCATCTACTAAACTCCATCTCCTCCACTGTTGTCCCTTCCATCTGTCCTATCCTCATCCTATCACTTTCTACTGCGACTGTTTCTGCAACTTTCAAGCATGCTGTGGTTACACCTTTCCTCAACAAACCATCCCTTCATCCTAACTGTCCTTCTAATTATCAACCCATCTCTCTGCTTCCCTTTATTTCTAAACTACTTGAATGTGCTGTTTACTACTGCGTCTTGACTTTCTCTCCTCTCAGTCCCTTCTGGATCCACTGCAGTCTGGCTTCTTCCACATTCAACTGAGTCTCCAACAACTTGTTCCTCACCAAATCCAAGGGCCTTTATTCAATCCTCGTCCTTCTTGATCTTTCTGCTGCTTTTGACACTGTGGATCACCACCTTCTCCTTGATACCCTGTCCTCTCTTGCATTTAGGGGTTCTGCCCTGTCCTGGTTCTCTTCCTATCTCTCCCACCACACTTTTAGTCTGTGTTCTGATGGATCATCCTCTACTGCTATCATGCTTTCAGTCGGTATACCCCAGGACTCTGTCTTGGGACCTCTCCTTTTCTCTCTCAACACTCATTCTCTTGGTGCACTCATCTCCTCCCATGGTTTTCAATACCATCTCTATGCTGATGACTCTCAGATCTATCGCTCTGTACCTGAAATCTCCCTGGGAATCCAGGCCCAGATCTCTGCCTGCTTATCTGACATTGCTGCTTGGATGTCTCACCACCATCTGAAATTGAACATGGTCAAAATTTAACTCCTTATCTTTCCCCCTAAGCCCACCTCTCCCCTCATCCTTTCTCTATTTCTATGGCAGGGCAACAGCAGACAGCCGAAATGCGCCCCCAAGCCTTTCCGCCCTGTGCGGCTGCACCGCTTGCACAGGTCTAGGTATGGTCCCGTTTGGTCACCAAGGAACTAAAAGACAGCAAGAACCAACAGCACAGTTTATAAAACTAAATTATAACTCATTTTTATTTTGTTGTTATAAACTGCGTTATGGTTTTTGCTTTTTCTTTTTCAACATATATTTTGCATCCACAGTAGGTGCAGAGCAGAACCAGGACATTCACCCTCAGAACTCAATATTTTAAAAAACAAAATCTGATTCTGATCATCTCACTAACAACAACAACCACTATTCTCCAGTACCAGGCATATTGTGAACTAATACAGAACCCTACCACAAAGAGCAAACCTACCATACCATACCATATCAGCACAAACTTCCAAAACTCATAAGGAGCTCATCCAAAAAAGCATCACTGTAAATACTACAGTGGGCCCTGGAACATCCATACACCTATTTGAAAAGCTGATCAAGTCAAATTACTACTGTACAGTATAGATCTTTATGTACAAACTCCATGTTAACAGAAAACCTGACCTCAGTCACACATTCACAACATCGACCCTCACCAAGTACAGAATAAGTAACCACAATCTAAAGTAAAAATAAAAATATGTAGACAAAATTTAAATTGAAACCCCAAGAAGCCAGAGTCCACATGCAGTGCAACATCAGATAAATAAGAGATGCAGTTCCCCAATACTGTGTAAAATATAAAAATAGCACAAAGTCCAATCACTAAAATTAAATAAAATTATTTTTTCTAACTTTGTTTTCTGACCATTTTATTCTCTGATCATGCTGGTCCCGATCTGAGGCTTCTGCTTTCCTGTCTTCTCTTAACTCTTTTATTTTCTTCACTTCCTTCCATCAGCCCATTTCCATTTCCAGTTCCAGTAACCCTCCCCAGTATCAGCCCCCTTTCTAGTCCTTCCCTCCCAGTACCTTCCAATGTCAACCGTCTTGCATTCCCACTACTGCCACTGGTGTCCATTCCCTTCCAGTCCCCCTCCTTCCCCACTGTCCAGCCCCTTCTAGTCCAAATACCATCCCAGATATCAGCTCACGTCCACTCTCAGTGCCACTCCCCCAGTCAGCTCCTTTCCAGTCATCCTACCCTCTGTCCATCCCACTTCCATTGCCATTTGCCTGTCAGCTCCCTTCCAGTCTCCTCCCCATTACCCAACCACCTACCACTCCCATCCACAAGTGTCAGCTCCCTTCCAGTTCCCCTTCAATACATCCCAGGTGTCAGCTCCTTTCCAGCCCCCTCCTTCCCCTGGTAGACTCTCTCATTATCTGCTCCCTTCCAGTCCTATTCTATCAGCCTCCCGCATCAGCCCATTTATAGTCCTAGCCCCTGGTTTTCTTCCAGGGCCAGCAGCACTCTCCTTCCCTCCCCCATTAGCCCATTTCCAGTCCCAGCCCATTTCCAGTCCTATCCTCTTTATCAGCCCACTCTAGTCCTAGCCCCCCAATCAGCCCATTTCCAGTTCTAACCCCCCCATCATCCCATTTCCAGTCCTAGCCCCCCCCCATAGCCCATTACCAGTCCTAACCCCCCCCATCAGCCCATTTCCAGCCCTATCCCCCATCAGCCCATTCATTACCAATCCTAACCCCCCTCATCAGCCCACTATCCTGTTTCCCATCAGCGCTGGCAGGCTTAACAAAGCTGCAAGAAAGGGAAGCTCTCCCTTTGCAGCTCTGAAAAGCAGTTGCTAAGGGAGATAGGAGGGCTCTGCCGGTGAGGCTGCGGCCATGGGGTACTTCATTCTGCTGCTGCTGTGGCGGCAGTTGCTCCAGCGGCTCCAGCAGTGGCTCCTCTTATCGGGTTTTTTTTTTTTTGAAGGCCGAGTGAGGCGGTCTTTTTGGGGGCAATTTTTGCCGCCCCCAAAAAGTTGCCGCCTAAGGCCACCGCCTCACTGAGCCTCATTATAGAGCCGCCCCTGTCTGTAGTCACCTCCTATCTAGACTATTGCAACCTCCTCCTTTCTGGTCTTCCTCTGAATCATCTCTCCACACTTCAATCTGTTCAAAACTCTGCTGCACAGCTAATCTTCCGCCAGTGTCGCTGTGGTCCTGTCACCTCTCTCCTCAAGTCATTGCATTGGCTTCATATCCAGTTCAAACTTCTGCTACTGACCTATAAGTGCCTTCATTCGGCTGCTCCTCACTATCTTTCCTCTCTTATCTTTCCCTACACTCCTCCTCCTTGCCACTCTTCTGGCAGATCACTTCTATCTGTGTCCTTCTCTTCCACTGCTAGCACCAGACTTTGATCTTTCTACCGTGCTGTTCCTTATGCCTGGAACAAATTACCTGAGTCAGTACATAGGCTCCATCTGTGGCCTTGTTAAAATCCAGGCTGAAAACTCACTTCTTTGAGAATGCTTTTGGATCCTGATCCCTTTAGTTTCCTGTTCACCTCCTATGCCCCACTGACTGGATAAAGAAATCAAAAATCGAACTGAGCACACCATTAACCCGCATCATCAACGAATCCTTCTCCAGAGGACACATGCCAGACGCCCTCAAAACCACGATCATCCGACCTTCCCTGAAAAAGCATAACCTGGACTCTCTAGACCCTGCATCCTATAGACCCATAGCAAGTCTGCCTTTCACAGCCAAAATAATCGAGAAGATCGTCCAGCAACAGCTTCAGGAACACCTCGATGTTAACAACATACTGGACCCTCAACAACATGGCTTCCGCCCGCTACACGGTGTTGAGACCCTCATGACCACGCTGATGAACACCCTCCTCACAGGAACTCAAGGAAGACACTCCGGTTACGCCATGATCTTCCTCGATATATCCGCAGCCTTTGACACCATCTCCCACAACATCCTCATACACAGACTGCAGACTATCGGGATCAAGGACACCGTACTGAAGTGGTTTCAATCCTACCTAACTAACAGACAACAGCTAATCCGCACCAGCGCCTCAACCTCCCCCCCATTCCAGCAACATCAGGGGGTACCCCAAGGATCCACTCTGTCAGCCATGCTCTTCAATATCTACCTCCAACCACTCTGCACAGTCATACGCACCCACAACGTCAGCTTCCACATCTACGCTGACGATATCATGCTCTATGCCCCCATTACAACCACAAACCCAACAAACACCCACCTGTCAGCGTGCTTTACAGCAGTGTCTGACTGGTTACAAACAAACAACCTCACCATCAACATAAAGAAAACCGAAGCCCTCATAGTGACAAAGGACCCAGACTTCACGCCACCCTCACACCTCAACATAGGAACTACGAGCATCCAAATTCAACCACAGATAAGATACCTGGGCATTATTATTGACCAAGCCCTCACCTTAAAGCAACAGATCACTAAAACCTCCGGAACAATATTTCACAAGGCAAGAACAGTACAACGTCTCAAACCCCTCCTGGAACATCAAGACTTCCGAACAGTAATGCAAGCCATGACACTCCCACATCTGGACTACTGCAACATAATCTACCATGGACTTCCAGCCACACACACCAACCCCCTCCGAACTGCATTAAACACCACTGCGAGAATCATTCAGAGCGCAAAGAAAACCGACCACATCACCCCAATTCTTAAGGAACTACACATTCTCCCCCTCGAAGCACGGACAAAATACAAAGCCATCCTACTCACCCACAAAGCTATCCATCCAGGGCCGGATTTACCTATACGCCATGTACGCCATGGCGTAGGGCCCACAGCCGGCAGGGGCCCACAAAAAAAGAACCAGTTAATTTTTTTTAAACACAATTTTAAAAAAAAACCTGGTGGCTGGTGCCGCGGGGCCCCCTCTGCTGCCGCGGGGGCCCCGTCTACAAGCTGAAGCCGTCGGGTCGGGTCGGGTCTCTCCCTCCCTCCCTCGCTGCAGGCTGCGAGAGACGCGAAGATAGAGCGTCTCCTCGCGTCTGTGTTAAGCCCGCAGGGGCTGATGGGATTTCCCATCAGCCCCTGCGGGCTTAACACAGACGCGAGGAGACGCTCTCCCTTCGCGTCTCTCGCAGCCTGCAGCCTGCAGCGAGGGAGGGAGGGAGGGAGAGAGACCCGACCCGACCCGACCCGACCCGACGGCTTCAGCTTGTAGACGGGGCCCCCGCGGCAGCAGAGGGGGCCCCGCGGCGGCAGCCACCAGGTTTTTTTTTTAAATTAAATTGTACTTTAGGCCGGGGGGGGGGGTAGGACTGGTAATGGGCTATTGGGGGGGCTGGGGCTGGAAATGGACTGGGGGGGTAGAGCTGGGAAGGGGCTATGGGGGGGGGTAGGACTGGTAATGGGCTATTGGGGGCTGGGGCTGGAAATGGGCTGGGCTGGGCTGGGGGGGGTTAAGTCTAGAGGTGGGCTGATGGGGTTAGGACTGGTAATGGACTGTGGGCTGTTGGGGGGGCTTAGAACTGGCAATGGGCTTTGGGGGGGGTTAAGACTGGTAATGGGCTGTGGGCTGATGGGGGCTGTCTGGTAATGGGCTATGGGGGGGGCTAGGACTGGAAATGGGCTGGGGGGTTAAGACTGGAGGTGGGCTGATGGGGTTAGGACTGGTAATGGGCTGTTGGGGGGGGTTAGAACTGGTAATGGGCTTTGGGGGGGTTAAGACTGGTAATGGGCTGTGGGCTGATGGGGGTTGTCTGGTAATGGGCTATGGGGGGCTAGGACTGGAAATGGGCTGGGGGGTTAAAACTGGAGGTGGGATGATGGGGTTAGGACTGGTAATGGGCTGTGGGCTGATGGGGGGGGGTAGGACTGGCAATGGGCTATGGGGGGCTGACTGGAAATGGGTTGATGGGGTTAGGACTGGAAGTGGGCTGATGGGGGGTTAGGACTGGTAATGGGTTATAGGGGGGGCTTAAACTGAAAATGGGGTGATGGGGGGTTAAGGACTGAAAATGGGGTGATGGGGGGTTAAGGACTGTAAGTGGGGTGATGGGGGGCTAGGACTGGTATTGGGTTGGGGGGTTGCTAGGACTGGAAATGGGCTGATGGATGGCTAGGACTGGAAATGGGCTGATGCAGGGACTAGAAGGGAATGGATGCTGGGTGAGGCTGGAACTAGAAGGGAGCTGATGTTGGGGGAGGATTAGAATGGGATGGGGCTGGAAGAGTAAAATGGAGAAGGGAAAAATATTTTGTGTGGGAGGGATAAAAAATCTACAATTGGCCGGGTATTGGGAGAGTAAGTGGGGATTGAGGATGGAGGGGTAAAATTTGAGTGGATGAAATAGGAATGAGGAAAGAGCAAAAGGAGAAAGATTAGTATGTTAAAGCAGATGTAGAGAGAGAATGGAAAAAAATCTAGAAGAGAGAAGAAAGGACAAATGGACAGCAGACGATGGAGAGTTAGCAGAAGACACGAAGAAACCAGAAGAAAGTGGCTGAAGCAATTGCAGCTGAAAAAAATGCACAAAAAGGTAGAAAAATATCTCTTTATTTTGAATTTATTAATTGGAATATGTCAGCTCTGGTAAATGTGCATCATTAACATCTGCGCTTTGTTTAGTACAAGAGCAAATTAATGTATAGTTTTATTTCTACAGTGTTGTACATTCCAAGTTTGGCTTTTGGGATTCCCAGTTTAATTATTGTCTTCCTATTTCTAAATTGTGATTACTTGTTTGGTGATGGTCTATGTTCTGCATGTGTAACTGAGCTGAGGTGTTCTGTTTATATAATTCCTATTTGACATTGCCACTTGTTCTCTTTCCCCAGTAGGTCATGTATTGTTGTTCTCTGAAATGTATTGGTTTAATATTTGCAGTGTTGCCTTTTGATTGGTAGAGTATGGTGCTTTGTGAATCCTGGTAGTGCTGTTAGGATACAGCGGGTTTACTATGGGCAGTGTTTGTAGTAGTTCCTAATGTGTCTGGCAGTTGGCACTGGATTATAGTAATGTAGAAATCTTTTAGTCTTTCTTTATCCATATACTCATTAAGAGGCACGTTTACTAAAAGTTAGTATATGGTAACATTATGCAAATATTTATGCAAATGAGGCCCCTTATGCAAATGAGGTCCGCACCCCCCTTGGGCCGCCCCTGCTGGGGGCCCACAATTTTTGTTGGCGTAGGGCCTCACTCAAGGTAAATCCGGCCCTGTATCCATCAAACACAGGACAACCACCTTCGCACCCTACTGGCTCGCCCAGCCCACGGCAAATCGACTAGACAAGCCTCCAGTATTTCCCTCACCGTCCCTCACAAAAGAACCAAATGCTCACAACTGACCTGCAGACGAGCCTTTGAACTCTATGCTCCATCTTTATGGAACTCCCTACCGACCTACCTCAGAAACAATACCAACTTGCTATCTTTCAGAAAACAGCTAAAAACCATCTTTTCCAGGAATACTTCAACTCGACCCCCACCGAAAAAGACACAAACCCCCGAGTTCACCCACAATGAACCCCTAACTCAAAGCCTTTGTCTATGTCCAATGTCTGTACTATGTCCAAAGTCCATCCTATGTCAGAATCATCAATGTTGCCCCCCCGGTGATGGCCCCCCCTTGTACTTAATTCCCCCCCCCCTTATGTAGCACCGCTTTGACCCGGTGAAAAGCGGTATATAAATACAGCTAAATAAATAAATAAAATAAATATGTTTCCTTACCATTCCCCTAGATATATTCTTGTTCACGGTTGTTGTGTTGTCTGTCTTGACTAGATTGCATGCTCTTACGAGCAGGGACTGTCTCTTACATGTCTCTGTACAGTGCTGTGTATACTTTGTAGTGCTATACAAATGATAAGAAGTAGTAGTAGTGCATTGTCATATGTACATTAGCCGTTATTTCTGAAAGATAATTATAATTTGGATACCAGTATTTTAATTTTTACCCTTGATGCAGGCAGAAGCCGAAACATAGCCATTTCAGGTTTTATGTGATAACATTTGTTCGTTTTACTCCATAAAAATGTTTAAATATTTAAGTGCCTTGGTTTTTATCATCATTATTTTTGCTTTGTAAAAAATGTTTTATTTTGTGCTAGTACATGTGCATCTTTCTCAGGTTCTGTAAGTAATACATCTTTCAATTCTGTCTTTAACAAGTAATGCTTCTTACTGCTGTTATCTCTATTTTATTACTTAATGGCAGTTCTTCCATTTCAATCTCTTGTAGGAGCCAAACTGATCAAGCGTTATGGGGCCTATGAACCAAAGAAGGCCCACAAAAGGGAATGAGAAAACCTTGCCAGAATCTGTCTGCTAACAGATGGGCCATGGGTTGATTTGGGCAGCTTTACAGCCAATATTTCAATGCCCCAAAGTTATTGGTGGAAGGAACTTGTCTAGGGGCCAGTGCAGAGGATGTACCTGCTATCCAAAATGGCCCCCCTGTCATAGGTTCCCCTCCATGAACTGAACTTCAAAAGGCAGGGTGCCCTGACCTACACATTTAGCATTTATGTTGGCAGACTGGACACTTGAATCGGCCAGTGTTAGGTTTATTTATTTATTTACAAACTTTTATATACCCCCACTTCCAAAGATCAGTGGCGCTTTACAATGAACAGTAATTAGTTTACAGTATAATGTCAGAGGAACTTATTTACAAAGAACAAAAATAGCATAACAGTTCATTATACCTTATAACTTATTTACAATCTGCAGAGTGTAATAGAGAAGCTAGTTCAGCACTATGTGTAGATCTCTGAAACATATCTATATTTATGTGGGAAGGTGAGAGGGGCTGCTAAAAGGGTGACTGGACAGAGGTATTGTGGTTATAATACTGAATGAAGAGGAACGTTTTGAGTTCTTTTCGAAAAGACTGAAGATCTTTCATATGCCTTAAATTATCTGGGAGTGCATTCCAGAGGGTGGCGGCAACGCTGAAAACAAGCACTGTAAGGTCCATCTCCCCATCACACAATACTGTTCAGAAAGGGCACCCCAAAAACAGCCGATGAAGATGGGCCCACAGCCCCCTTTCATTCCCCCCACCCCTGCATTATGTGTGAAGAAACCCAGCACCCTGGACACCAGCCCTGTCTACCATGCACCCCATGACCCCCCCAAAGCTAAATCAACCTAACATCATCTCCGCCAGCCACAAGTATACATCCTGGAACCCCAAGGCCTCAGATGTATCCTTAGCTAGGCTCTTGTGAAACTGCTTGTCATGATTGATCCCCGTAGGTCCCATGTGCCCACAGCATCATGTCTGAAAACTGCAATAAGCCCAGGTATAAAGCAGGCTTGGCAGGGGCGGCTCTATAATGAGGCAGAGTAAGGCGGTGGCCTCAGGCGGCAACGTTTTAGGGGCGGCAAAAATTGCCCCCAAAAAGACCGCCTCACTCTGTCTTCAAAAAAAAAAAGATCGCCGGAGCCACCGCTGCTGCCGCCGCCGCAGCAGCAGCAGCATGAAGTGCCCTGCGGCCCTCCCCGGCAGAGTCCTCCTTCAGTGCCAGCTCAGTTTTCAGAGGCGCGAAGGGAGTTTCCCTTTCTCGCGGCTCTGTTAGTTAAGCCCGCGCTGATGGAAAAAAGGCAGCCAGGAGGGTTTGGGTTTTTTCTGCTTGGGGCTTCGGGGCTGCAGCAGCAGCTGAATAGCAGGCCAGCAGTATGTTTTTTTTTTTTTTAAAGATGATCGGGGAGCCAGGAGGGAAGAGAAGAGCAGGGCCAAAGAGAAGAACAGCCTCAAAGGACTGCAGGGCAGGCCTCTGTAAAGCCACGAATGCCGCGGCTGAAGTCGGGGCCTGACCTGCAGCCTCATAGGAGTCCCAGGGGAGGAGCAGGCTTTGATCGGGGAGCTGCGGATACTTGCGGCTGTTCCCGATCAAAGTCAGATGAGGTCTGCAGGTATCAGGGATGGCCGCAGGTATCGTAGCTCTCCCGAATGAGTGGGAGGGGGAGGGATTTGTCTGGAAATTGCTCCGGAGCCCTTGAGCAAGACCAGGAGTGAGTCAGTGAGGTGGGCCATTGGGGAATGTGTGGGTGAGTAAAGGGGGGTAGATTGGGTGGCAAGCAGCCTAGAGCCCTTAGGCAAGGCTCGGATGATAAAAAAAATGAATGGGGAGCCATTGGAAAACTGGAAATGGGCTAATGAGGCATTAAGAATAGAAATAGGCTGATCGGGAGGGGGGTAAGATTGGTAATGGGCTGATTGGTGGTGTTAGGCCTGGAAATGGGCTGATTAGAGGGGCTAGGACAGGAAATGGGCTGATGGGGGGTTAGAACTGGAAATAGGCTGATCGGGAGGGGGGTTAAGACTGGTAATGGGCTGATTGGTGGTGTTAGGCCTGGAAATGGGCTGATGGGGGGGGCTAGGACTGGAAATGGATTTATTGGGGTGGTTAGGACTGGTAATGGATTGATGGGGGGCTAGGACTGGAGTGGGCTGATAAGGGAGATAGGACTGGAAATGGGCTGGGACTGGAAATGGGCTAATGGGGGGGAGGAGAGTGCTACTGGAACTGGAAGAAAACTAGGGGCTAGGGCTACAAATGGGCTAATGCAGGGGGATGGAGAATAGGACTGGAAGAGAGCGGATACTGAGAGGGTCTGCCAGGGGAAGGAGGGGGAAGGAATGGAGCTGACAAGGAGGAAGGAGGGGGCTGGAAAGGAGCTGATGTGGCGGGGGAAGGAGGGGGCTGGAATGGAGCTGACACCTGGGATGTACTGAGGGGGGACTGGAAGGGAGCTGACACTTGGGGATGGGAGTGGTAGGTGTGGGTGGAGACTGGAAAGGAGCTGACATGTGAATGGCACTGGAAGGAGGACGGACAGAGGGTAGGGCGACTGGAAGTGAGCTGACTGGTGGGAGGTGGCACTGAGAGTGGACATGAGCTGATACCTGGGATAGTATTTGGACTAGAAGGGGCTGGACAGTGGGGAAGGAGGGGGAATGGAAGGGAATGGACACCAGTGGCAGTTGTGGTAATGCAAGGCGGTTGACATTGGAAGGTACTGGGAGGGGAGGACTGGAAGGGGGCTGATACTGGGGAGGGTTACTGGAACTGGCAATGGGCTGATGGAAGGAAGTGAAGAAAACAAAAGAAGAGATAAGAAATGGCAGATGGACCATAGACCACAGAAAGAGAGCCAAGAGAAGACAGGAAAGCAGAAGCCTCAGATCGGGACCAGTATGGTCAGAAAATAAAATGTCAGACAACAAAGGTAGAAAAAATAATTTTATTTGATTTTAGTGATTTGACTTTGTATTATCTTTATATTTTATACTGTATGGGGGAACTGCATATCTTATTTATCTGATGTTGCACTGCTTGAAGAGTCTGGCTTCTTGGGGTTTCATTTTAAATTTTGTCTACATATTTTTATTTTTACTTTAGATTGTAAGTCACTTATTCTGTATTGTATTTTGAGTGTGTGACTGAGCCCAGGTGTATAGCGTTATTAGAAAAGATTCAGAGAAGAGCCACCAAAATGGTAAAGGGGATGGAAGGATACTCCTATGAAGAAAGGCTAAAAAGGTTAGGGCTCTTTAACCTGGAAAAGAGACGGCTGAGGGGAGATATGATAGAAGTCTATAAATTAATGAACGGAGTGGAACGGATAAACATAGATAGATTGTTTACGTTATCAGAATATAGAAAGACTAGGGGGCATGCAATGAAGCTACAGGGTTAACTATTTAAGACTAATAAAAGAAAATATTTTTTCACTCAACGTGTAATCAAACTCTGGAATTTGTTACCGGAGGATGTAGTAAAGGCTGTTAGTGTAGCTGGGTTTAAAAAAGGTTTGGACAAGTTCCTGGAGGAAAGGTCCATAAACCATTATTAAGAAGGGATCCAGGATATCAATGCTTGACCCAGTACAAGCATTGCGGAACCTGTGTCTTTTGGGGAAACTGCTAGGTTCTGCCACCCACCCACTCCCTGGACCTTGAGGGTTAAGGGAGGGGCTGGCCTTGAATGCCCTTGAGGGTTAATGTTGTAGTTGTGTTGGTGCTCAAGTGATAAGGCAAGGCAAAGAATATTTCTTTTTTTTATGAGGTTTATTTCCCGCTTACGCAGTTCAAATGCAGCAGACGTCAATGAAATAATACGGCACAAAACAAGATGGAGAAACTGAACTTAAACAAGGCTTTTTTCACTGCTTGACTGAATGTCCATTACTGATCACATTCACCTGTCATGTGATCTCCTTTTCATTAAGGTAACAGAAACTCTGATATCAGCACTGCTCCTGAACTGCACAGAATATGCTTCCACTTATTTTCTTCACAGAAGCTCTTTTATCACAGCAAACAGTGAGGTAACTTTGCTATTTTCTTACAAACAACACTGGTAAGCAAATCCCTTAAATGTCCTTTGGAATCATACAAGTAGAGCAATCCATCGGGACTTCCTGTTCCGTAGATGGCAAAGAAATTAAAGGCATTTCTTCTTGCCAGCTGATCAATGGCTTTGCTACGTTCTGAGTAGAAACTGCTCTGCTTTTAAGGAACTCTCTGAATTCGGTGAGAAGTAATTCAGCCTGTGTATTTTCTGAGCTAGGCTGAGCAAATCCTCTTTCAGGTAAATGCTTGTTTATATTACTTATCTCTAGGCAATTATCAGTGCTTTTACTTGGACAACATTTCAGCGTGCAAGCATTTCCCTTCCCCACCTATCTCCACATGGCAGTGCAGGGTAAAACGCTCCAGCTGTGTTTAGAGAGTCTCTCAGAGTGTTAAAAGGAAAACAGTCAGGCTTTTCTTGACTTAACCAGTTAGTATCAAACTTTCTGCCTTTATCCTGTCTTTCACAATTAAAATTCACTCTTTCTGGCTTTCCACTGTTAAGCTTGCTAGCCGTGCCACACCCACCAGATACCTTGTGCTTGGGCTTCTTCCAGGGTAATTCCTTATCCCTTTGCCTCCTATTCCAAGGTTCCTCTGGGTCCTTTAAACTCCTGAGCTGCAGCCTTGGGTCTCTCAGTGCCTTAGAATTCTTCTGCTTCCAGAAATCTTTCTCTGCCCCTGAGTCTCCCAACTTCTGTCTGCTCCTTCTTGGATCACAGCTGCTTAGTGGTTCTCTCTCTCTCGGTTCCTGTTCCTGGTCATCTGACCTGTTCTCGTCCAGGTGCTTGTGTCCTTCTTCCCTCTCCTGGTGGTCCTCTCTCTTGTCTAACTGTTTCTGGGTTTTTAACAAGCTAGCTGAGTACTGCACTGCCCGCCTCCTGCTTGGGCGTGCCCAATCAGGGACTTGGCTTCTCACCTGCCTTGAAGTGAGGAGTGGTTCCTGATTAGCTCTGCATTCTTTTTTCCTCTCAGAGAAAATCCTGCATTCCCCTGCAGTACCGGCTCTCTCCACCGGATCACTATTACAGTCAAACCTCGGTTTTCGTTTGCCCCAGTTTTCGTTAGCTTCGGTTTTCGACGACTTTTTTTGGTTGCAATTTTGTCCCGGTTCTCGTACATCCGCTCGGTTTTCGTACTTATTTTTGCGATTGAGCTCTTTGCTTTCAGCGTTCCTTACTGTAATCAAGGAGTGAGAGTGTGGCTTCCGATGTTCCCTGCTGATTGGCAAACTTGAGGGATCTGTGTGTGTGCTGTCCGGTGAGGTGAGAAAAGTGCTGCTATTCTGCTGATGCTGAGAATTGCAGGCGGGGGAGAGAATCGGCGATCGGAGGTGTGTGATTGATGTGCACGAGCTGTTCTGCTGATGCTGAGAATTGCAGGCGGGGGAGAGAATCGGCGATCGGAGGTGTGTGATTGAAGTGCACGAGCTGTTCTGCTGATGCTGAGAATTGCAGGCGGGGGAGAGAATCGGCGATCGGAGGTGTGTGATTGAAGTGCACGAGCTGTTCTGCTGATGCTGAGAATTGCAGGCGGGGGAGAGAATCGGCGATCGGAGGTGTGTGATTGAAGTGCACGAGCTGTTCTGCTGATGCTGAGAATTGCAGGCGGGGGAGAGAATCGGTGATCGGAGGTGTGTGACAGAAGTGCACGAGCTGTTCTGCTGCTGAGAATCGGAGGCAGGGAGAGAGTCGTTCTGCTGCCTGGTTGAGACTTCGGGGCTCGTGCTGCTGCAGCCATTGCTACATGGCTCTGGAACGCATGCTCAGCTCTGGGTGTCTGGAACGGATTAATTGGATTTACATTATTTCTTATGGGAAATATTGCTTCGGTTTTCATACGTTTCGGTTTTAGTCAGACTTTTTTGAACGGATTAATCATGAAAACCGAGGTTTGACTGTAGTTTCTCTTGCTTCATAAGAGCCTACTACATCACAGTACGTATGACCTAGATTGGCCACTGTTGGAAACAGGATACTGGGCTTGATGGACCTTGGTCTGACCCAGTATGGCATATCTTATGTTCTTATGTTCTTAGAGTTTGTACCTAAAGATCTATACTGTACTGTGGTAATTTGAAATATTCAGCTTTTCAAATAGGTGTATGAATGTTCCAGGGCCCACTGTAGCATTTACAGTGACGCTTTTTTTTTGGTGTGCTCCTTATGTGAGTTTTGGAAGTTGGTTATGATATGATATGGTAAATTTGCTCTATAGATACTCAGTGACTTTGTTGTAGGGTTTTGTATTATTTCACAGTATGCCGGGTACTGGAGAATGTTTGTTGTTAGTGAAATGATCAGAATAAGATTTTTTTTTTTAAGATATTGAGTTCTGTGGGTGAATGTCCTGGTTCTGCTCTGCAACCACTGTTGAAGAAGGTTCTGTGGATGTAAAATATATGTTGAAAAAGAAAAGGCAATAACCATAATGCAGTTTATAACAAAATAAATATGAGTTATAATTTAGTTTATAAACTGTGCTGTGGTTCTCACTCTCTTTTAGTTCCTTGGTGTACAAACATCTTGCATTTCCTCCATATAATCTAATCAGCTTTTTGGTTTGGTTCAGTCCCTGATTGGAGTTTTGAAAAATCCCCGCCCTCTCTACGGGGTGGGGGGGGGGGGGGTCGCCATCTCATCCTTCGCCTCAAGCAGCAGATTACCTTGAGCCGCCCCTGAGGCTTGGCTCCACAAAAAGATAAGAACAGAAGAAATGCCATACAAAGTCAGTTCAAGGTCCATCAAGCCCAGTGTCCTGTTTCCAACAGTGGCCAATCCAAGTCACAAATACCTGGCAGATTCCCAAAAAGGCACACAGGTTCCACAATGATCATCCCGATGTAAGCAGTGGATTTCCTGAGTCCTGTTTAATAATGGTTTATGGACCATCCCCCCAGGAACTTATCCAAACCTTTTTTATAACCCATTTTTATAACAGCTTTTACTACATCATCCAGTAACAAATTCCAGTGTTTGATTACACGTTGAGTAAACAATTATTTTCTCTCATGAGTCTTAAATGGGTTACATTGTAGCTTCATTGCATGTCCTTTAGTCTTTCTACTTTTCAATAGTGTAAACAACCAATCTACATTTACCTGTTCCACTCCATTCATTAATTTATAGATCTGTTTCATATCTCCCCTCAGACATCTCTTTTCCAAGTTAAAGAGCCCCAACGTTTTAAGCCTCTCCTCATATGGGTATCCTTCCAGGGAAATGCTTCATTGTGTCACCCTGCTAGTGTCCACTTTTCAACTTGTTACGGATTAACTAGAGGAGAAGCTTAGGTGTCCTAGTGTCTGTGTGATTTAAAATTGATTTAAGTAATTTACACTGATTCTCTTTAGGGAGTACTTGTTAATTGAATAATTGTAGAAGGTAGGTAAATTTGTTTTCTATATACATTTTTTTTGGCAAAATGTCAGGGTTGTTAACACTTTTTGACTATTAAAGTAGCCAGGATATATTTTTATAGGGGCCCTTCTATTAGGGCAAACAATCTCGGTCATGTAGTAAACACGCCCCTATATTTCTTTTTGGACTTTGTATCATTACCAGGAACCATGGCCCTTTCAATGAGTTTAGGGGCTAAGAAAGAATTACAAATTTAAGTAAAGCGAGATGTTTGGAATTTGCATTTTCAAGATATTATATCCTAAGAGAGTTTAATTTGCATTTGATAGTATGGACACCGAGGTTGATCATTTTCTCTCCAGGATGTCAATGCTGGAATTGGAACTTATGGGGCCAGTTCACTAAAGCACACTACCCAGGTAGCAAGGTGGTAGCACTTGTTTTTGGCACCACGCTACAAAGAAACGCAGGGCTCTGCACTAAAAATCCCGTGCTACCTGGGCAGCGTGTGTCTCGGCGGCACCAGTGCGGGGCGTGGGCATTCCCACTGTGGTGCTACCAGGATGGGCCTTGAAAGACTACGCTACTGACATTGCATCCCATAGTGGTGGTACCATAGCAAGCTGCGCTAAATGCTGGGGGATAGCTGACCTTCCCCCTGCATCTAGCAGAGTGCCTGGCTCTAGAAATGTGGTGCAAAGCTACATTACTAGTGTGAGGCTTAGTAAACCAGCCCCTATTAGTTTTGTTCCTATACATCAGGCGGGTCGCTTATTTGATGTCACCTTAGGTGTCACTTAACCCTCCATTGTCTCGGAGGAAAGGCCTGGCAATCTACTTCTGGTCACACGGCCAAGGAAACCCAGGAGCTGCTGGGTCGCCAGGAGTCAGCATTGACTTGAGGGCACACATTGCATTTGCATTGCTTCTAATAATAAGTAGGAATCTAGGAATATTGCGAGTAGTTCTTCTGTCCTGGTGCCTTGATCTGACTATTGTCATCTTAAAATTTCTATGTTTCTTGTTGCTGACTCTGGTCCTCGAGCCTGATTGCAATTGACTTTTGAAATTATGTTTTAAGGCTAGGAACGAGCCCTTTATGGGGGGAACAATTAGGATGTTTCCCATTATTTCAAAAGCCATCCAGAAACGTAGACAACAATTTCTCCTGTTGCACCTTCAGGTTTGCAATTAGGAGGGTTATTCTTCCTGCGTTATCCATGTAAATGACTAATTAAATACCATGGAATTATACCTTTCTTGAGCCTGCACACCTAACTCAGTTTGTTGCAGGCAAGAGTGTGGTTTCATCTCAGCAGCCTGTGGTTCTCTCAACTATCCCCTCTGGTTAGAGGTGGAAGATGGCTTGTGTATAGGGATATTCTGCATCGGTTTTGTATCCTATTTCTTTAGGATTTTCCTTTGATTGAGTCTAGGCCACCCCTTTAATTTATGGGCTAGTGAATGAATGACTTTTGTATTTTGGTTTCTTTTATTGTATAGGATGGCTGGATGCCTCCATTTATTCCTTTGTAATATTCTTTTCCCTAACAAGCTGTTGTATCTTGTGTAATGTTAAAATCGCATGAATAAAATTTTCTTAAAAAATTCTATTTCTTGATCACTTTGGTATAGACAAAGAAGATGAGAAGTTAAAAATGTTATCTAAAGGGAAAATATGGTTATGATTTCATTTATTTACTATACCGCCTTTCCTGGGGTATGCAAAGTGGTTTACAAAAATTCTTTAAATTAAAATATAGAAATAATGGAACTCCAAATCATAAATAGGACAAGGTAAGAGTGAAAGAAAAGAGAAAGCACTTAGCAATCACATGCAGCAGAAGCTGCACAGCAAGCACATACCTCAGAACTTAATAAACTGACATCCATCGTGCAGAGGCAGTTGCCTTCCAGGCACATTTCGTATCCTGGAACATCAGTCTGGGAGTTCAAAGGCTTGTTTGAAAAGATGCATGTCTAATTTGGATTTGAAGCATGAAAAGGTGGGTTGGAGTCAGATTGATCTGGGAAAGCTTTTCCAAAGTGCTGGAGCCAGAAAGAAAAAGGCTCCTTGCTGTGTGGACTCGTAGTACACCCTATTTGGTGCAGACAGATGCAACTGATTGCTTTGTACAGAATGTAGAGAACAGACTGGGCAGTATGGAATGATCAAGGATGTCATGGATTCTGGAGCAGTGTGGTAAAGGGTTTTCAATGTTAGGTTTAGAATTTTGTATTGTATACGTGTTACTCAGCATGTAGATAGTCACAACCTAATGGGAGACAGCCAACATGGCTTTAGACAAGGAAGATCTTGTCTTACTAATCTGTTATGTTTTTTTGAAGGAGTGAATAAACAGGTGGACAAAGGTGAGTCGGTTGATATTGTGTTTCTGGACTTTCAGAAAGCCTTTGACAAGGTCCCTCATCAGAGACTTTTGGCAAAACTAAAGAGTCATGGGATAGGAGGCAATATACTATTGTGGATCAGGAACTGGTTAAAAGATAGAAAGCAGAGGGTAGGGCTAAATGGCCAATTTTCCCAATGGAGAAAGGTGAATAGTGGTGTACCCCAGGGATCTGTGCTGGGTCCGCTGCTTTTTGACATATTCATAAATAACCTGGAAAGTGGAATAACGAGTGAGGTTATCAAATTTGCAGATGACACAAAACTATATAAAGTTGTTAAAACCCAAGAGGATTGTGAAAAATTGCAAGAGGATCTTGATAAATTGGAAGACTGGGCATCAAAATGGCAGATGAAATTTAATGTGGACAAGTGCAAGGTTATGCACCTAGGGAAGAACAACTCAAACTATGGTTACACGATGCAAGGTTCCACATTAGGAACCACCACCCAGGAAAAAGATTTAGGCGTCATTATGGATACCATGTTAAAACCCTCGGCCCAGTGTGCAGCGGCGGCCAAGAGAGCAAATAGAATGCTAGGTATGATAAGGAAAGGAATGGAAAATAAAACAAAAGATATTATAATGCCTCTATATCGTTCCATGGTGAGACCTCACCTTGAATATTGTGTGCAATTCTGGTCGCCGTATCTTAAAAAGGATATAGCGATTTTAGAAAAGGTACAGAGAAGAGCCATCAAAATGGTAAAGGGGATGGAAGGATACTCCTATGAAGAAAAGCTAAAAAGGTTAGGGCTCTTTAACCTGGAAAAGAGACGGCTGAGGGGAGATATGATAGAAGTCTATAAATTAATGAACGGAGTGGAACGGGTAAACGTAGATCGATTGTTTACCTTATCAGAATATAGAAAGACTAGGGGACATGCAATGAAGCTACAGGGTAAACTATTTAAGACTAATAAAAGAAAATATTTTTTCACTCAACGTGTAATCAAACTCTGGAATTTGTTACCGGAGGATGTAGTAAAGGCTGTTAGTGTAGCTGGGTTTAAAAAAGGTTTGGACAAGTTCCTGGAGGAAAGGTCCATAAACCATTATTAAGAAGTGACCGAAGATATCAATGCTTGACCCAGTACAAGCATTGTGGAACTTGTGTCTCTTGGGGAAACTGCTAGTTACATATGACCTAGATTGGCCACTGTTGGAAACAGAATACTGGGCTTGATGGACCTTGGTCTGACCCAGTATGGCATATCTTATGTTCTTATGTTCTTTGATTGAAAGCCAATGGTGGCGGATAATCAGGGGGGATCACATGATCATATTGATTTGTGTGAGCAAGAATACAAATTGCAGTATTCTGTACTATCTGGAGGCATTTGAGTTTGAAGCTGAGTAAACCAGCATAAACAGAATTACAATAATATAGATGAGAAATTGCCATGCAAAGAATGACAGTAAACTGAGCAGATGTGTCCAGAAATGGATGGATTGAACAAAAGTTCCACATGGAAGTGAAAGACATGGAACTGAAAATAGATGTGGAAAACTTTGTAGAAACTAGCAAATAAGTTTAACAATAAGCAATTTGCAAATGTGGAAGAATGGCAGATTATTGTAATTATAGGTTGACATTTGACATCGCTTTTCCCATATCACTCCTCTTCTCAAGACCCTTCATTGGCTTCCCATCCTCTTCTGGATCCAATTCAAACTCCTCCTCTTGACCTATAGATGCATTCACTCTTCAGCCCCCCACTACCTATCATCTCTTATCTCTCCTTACATCCCCTCTCGCGTTCTTCGCTCTTCGAACAGCCTTCGTCTATCTATGCCCTCCACTCATACTGCTAATTCTAGACTTCGCTCCTTTCACCTGGCTGCACCCTTTGCCTGGAACAATCTACCTCTGTCTGTGTGCAAAGCACCCTCTCTGGACCTCTTCAAGTCCACATTGAAAACCCATCTCTTCTCTGTTGCTTTCTGTTCTTGATTCTTGTTTTTGCTCTTCTTGTTATTGTACACTTTGTCGTACTTGATTGTATTTGTATATTGTGATCTTCTTGACTAGATTGTGAACTCTGATGAGCCAGGGACTGTCTCTTCTTCATGTATGTACAGCGCTTCGTACGTTTGAAGCGCTATATAAATGTTAAATAGATAGATAGATGGACCGAGTAAATGCAGTGTGAACCTTTGAGTCAGTGCTGACTCCTAGCGACCCATCAGCTCTTGGGTTTTCTTGGCAGTGTGACTGAAGTAGATTGCCAGGCCTTCCTTCCAAGGCAACAGGAGATTAAGTTACTTGCTCAAGGTCACAAGGAATGCTAATAGGAATCAAACCCTGGTCTCGTGGTTTTTAAGACAGTGGTGTAACCACTAGACTACTCCTCAACTCCTATAGCACCTTCTAAAATGAGTTTATTCAGACATACCATTTCATCTTATAAGAACATAAGATATGCCATAGTGGATCAGACGAAAGGCCCATCAAGCCTAGTATCCTGGTTCCAACTGTGACTAATTCAGATCACAAGTACCTGGCAGGATTCCAAAAGGTAGATAGATTCTGTGCTTCTTCTCCCAGGGATAAGCAGTGCATTTTCCCCCAGTCCATGTTAATAAGGGTTTTTGGACTTTTCCTCCAGGAGCTTGTCCAAACCTTTTTTAAACCCAGCTATACTAACAGTTTTTACTACAGTACATCCTTCATCAGTGAGGTCCAGAGCTTAGTGAGTGAAACAAGTGTTTTCTCTGATTAGTCTTACTTTTTAGCTTCATTGCGTGTTCCCTAGTCTTTATATGTTTTGAAGAAGTAACTCATTCCACTTCATTCATTATTTTATAGACCTCTATCATATCTCCCCTCAGCCATCTCTTCTCCAAGTTGAAGAGCCCTAACCTTTAAGCCTTTCCTCATAGGGATATGTTTCTATACCCTTTATCATTTTGGTCGCCCTTTTCTGGACCTTTTCTAATTCCATTATACAGTATATATATTTTTTAGATGCAGTGAACAGATCTGCACATAATATTCAAGATGCAGTTGCACCATTGAGAAATATACAGTCATTATGATATCCTTTGTTTTATTCTCCATTCCTTTCTTTATAATTCCTAGCATTCTATTAGCTTTCTTGGTTGCTGCTGCACACTTAGCAAGGATTTCAGTGTATTGCCATGACGACACCTACACCCTTTTCTTGGGAGGTAGTCCCTAGTGTGGAATCTTGCATTGTGTAGCTATAGTTTGGATTGTTCTTCCCTAAGTGCCTAACTTTGCATTTGTCCACATTACATTTCATCTGCCATTTGGATTCTCTGTCTCCCAGTTTCTCAAGGTTCTCTTGCAATTTTTCACAATCCTCTTGTGGTTTAACAATTTTGAATAATTGTGTGTACATTTGCAAATTTGATCACCTCTCTCGTTCCTATTTCCAGTCATTTATAAATATGTTAAAGAGTAGTGGGACCAGCACAAATCCCAGAGATATGCCACTTTTCACATTTCTCCATTGAGAAAATTGACCATTTAGCCTTACCCTGTTTTCTATTTTTTAAGCAGTTCCCAATCCACAATATTACACTGCCGCCTATCCCATGACTTTTTAATTTCCTCAATAGTTTCTCATGAGGGACCTTGTCAAAGGTTTTTTGAAAATCCAGATACACTATGTCCACCAGCTCACCTCTATTTGTTTATTCACTCCTCCCCCCCCCCAAAGAAATATAGCAGATTGGTGACACAAGCCTTACCTTTGCTAAGTTCATGTTGGATTTGTCCCATTAAACCATGGTTAAAAAGGAACAAATGGACTTTCTTAAACTAGCCAGCAATGATTCCTGATCTCAGTACAATCAAGAACTTTGGAACGAGATGAAATATGCCATTGGTATAAGGAATCCTGAAAACATTTCTGAGTTGGAACAAATCGCAATTGAAGAGTGGGAGAAACTACCAGCAGACAGTAACTGCCATCACAACTTCAAGAGACTCTATAAAGCTAAGCTTTCTCACTTTACTATTTGTCTTTTTTTATATAATTTTCCTTGCCTATTTATTACCAGTTTTATTCTCTTATAATACTACTTAGGCACTGTGGTATGTTAGGGTAACTGAACCAAGGGAAGAGGACAAACACAAAAAAACCCCAAAACAAACAAACCTTGTTCTTCCTATTTTTCTGTCTTTATCACATTTCTATTTGTTCACAGCCACCTTGATCTACAGTCTAATAGCAAACAATCTAAATGTTGGTTATAAGTTTAAGAAAATTTAGCTTGCCTACATTTCTTGTATAGCCCTTTTAAATTAGAAATCTGAGGGTACCCTCAGTTCATATAAGGTCTACTGGCCAGGGACACTTAAATTCCCAACCACCCTACCCCTTACCCCACCCACCCCAGATTCCATTGCCTATATAGTCATCATAACAACAACAACAACAACCATCATAGATTGGCATCTGTCCTCCAATTACGTGTAACACCCATCTTTTCTCCTTGTCCTAGAACTGCTTTATAACCATCTTAATCAGCATGTCATGTATTCAATGCAATAGCTGTGGTGCCTTCATTCTAAGAAGAATCGTTTGGAGCATCAAAGCTTGCCCTATATGTCTCAAGTTATCTGCTATGCATAAAGAATTTATTCTATTAGGGGAAGAATTAGCTGCAATTAAACACACCTCCTCTAGGGTAGAAACTGAAGGAAATCCACCACTGCTCCCACAAAGAATCAAACAGCCCAGGGAACAAATGGATCACAGTTGGCTCTGGTAGGTTGCTAACTGTAACACAGAGACACCTTCTCCATCAAGAGATATACCTGCATAATGCCTTCTCTGACTTGGAAAATGATAGTGCCAATTAGTGGAAACTGAACTGCCCTTATTTGAGAAGATTAATGCCCAATCTACTGATAATGCGCCAAATATGAAAAGAAAATCACAAAACTGGGAAATTACTACTGCTTGGAGATTCCATCATCAGAGGCACCGACTTGGGAACACAGTTCAAAGGAGAGAAGATGGTCAAATGCCTCTGAAGTGCTTCAGCCAGCAGAAATATGAATCAAATTGTTGGCATAGTTAGTTCAGAAAGCGAGCACTCCAAAGCTGATGTTATCATCCACGTGGGTACAAATGACCTGGCTAGAAACAGTGCCTCTACAGTTCAAAGGGACTTCCAGATTCTGTGAGAGAAACTCAAACCTACTGTTAACACTATAGCATTCTCAGAAGTTGTACCTGTTCTTGGTAAGGGGGCAGAAAGGCTGCAGCACATAATCAACTTTAATACATGGCTCCAAACCTGGTGCAAACAAGAATGATTTAGATATATAGGCAACGGTGGAAATAGATTGAACAACAAGAGGCTATACTATGTTGATGGACTATACTCTGTAACAGGGAAAAGGATCCTAAGTGAAAAATTCAGGCATTATGTGGGCAGGCATTAAAACTAGGGAAAGGGGGTGATGGATGGAGAAGAACAAGTTCAGGATGTCACTCCCAGGAAAAATATAATAACACTGGAAACAGCCACACGATTAACCCACACATCAATGGCAAGCGGGAAGGGGCATGTAGAACAAAATCTATGTAAAATACAGACAAGTCAGTCAACAAATGCTTGAAAACAATGAGCACAAATGCTTGAAGCCTAGCCAACAAAGTTCCTGACCTGGAAGCCCTAATGGTGGAAATGGACTTGGACATTGCGGCCATTGTAAAAACATCCATTCTGCTGAAAAAATGGATAGAGACTTGACTATTGGTATTGCAAAGGTAGTCATGAGGGGGAAGTGATAATATTGGGTGACTTTTAATATACCTGATGTGGATTGGAGTATTCCTTCTGCAACTCTGGAAAGAAGAAAAAAGATTGTGGATGCCTTCCAAGAAGCATTGCTTAGACAAATGGTAATGAAATCGACCATGGAAAGCTCAATACTGGATTTAGTACTCACCAATGGAGATAGCGTGTTGAATGTCCGAGTGCGTGCCCACATGAGCAGCAGCGATCATCACATGGTGTGGCTTGAGATCAAAGTCAAGGCAGAGTCCAATCACAGCAAGCTCAAAGTCCTAGACTTCAAAAATACTGACTTCAGTAAAATGGCCAAGTGCCTGAAGGAGGAGTTGACAGGGTGGGAGGAGGTAAGGGAAGTGGAACTGCAGTGAACTAAACTAAAGGATGCAATAAAAGGGGCAAACAAATATATATATAAGGAAAGTAAATTAAAACAAGAGGAAAAGGAAACCTATATGGTTCTCCAAAGAAGTAGCTGCATAAATAAAGGCAAAAAACACAGCTTTCACAAAATTCAGAAGTTCGCAAACAGAGGAACACAGAAAAGAATACAGGATAAAGCTAAAAGAGAAATAAGGATAGCAAAATTAAGGGCAGAAGAAAAGATGGCTAAAGATCTGAAGCATCTGAAGATCTGAAACTTTTTTCTGGTATATTTGGGAGAAGAGGAAGACCAGAGGTGGAATTGCAGGACTCAAAAGTGCCGAGAACAGATTCGTGGAAAGTGATATTGAAAAAGTGAGAATGCTAAACAAATACTTCTGTTCTGTTTTTACTAATGAAAATCCCAGAGAAGGACCACCTTTGATTGACAAATATACAAATGGGAATGAAGTAGATTCTACACCATTCCCAGAAGATGATATGTTTAAACAGCTTGCAAAACTGAAAGTGGACAAGGCCATGAGACCAGATGGGATACATCCCAGAATACTGAAAGAGTTCAGAGAGGTTCTTGAAAAATGCAGTGTGTGCCTTTGAGTCAGTCCTGACTCCTGGTGACCCAGAAGCTCCTGGGTTTTCTTGGCAGTGTCACCAGAAGTAGATTGCCAGGCCTTTCTTCCGAGGCAATGGAGGGTTAAGTGACTTGCCCAAGGCCACAAGAAGTGCTAGTGGGAATCAAACCCTGGTGGCTTGGTTACCAAGCAAGTGCTCTAACCACTAGACGGCTACTCCACTCCAGAGAGGTTCTTGCAGGGCCTTTAAAGGATGTTTTTAATAGATCCTTGGAGACAGGAGTTGTTCCTACAGGTCTAGAGAAGGGCTGATGTGGTACCTCTTCACAAAAGTGGCAATAGGGAAGAAGTGACAAACTACAGGCCAGTAAGCCTTACCTCAGTGGCGGGAAAAGTAATAGAGGCACTGCTGAAAGAGAGAATAGTAGACTTTCTAGAAACCAATAGATTGCATTATCTGAGCCAACATGGTTTTACCAAAGGACGATCATGCCAAACAAATCTGATTGAGTTCTTTGACTGGGTGACCAGAGAACTAGATCAAGGGCATGTCATCTACCTAGATTTCAGCAAAGCCTTTGATACTGTTAATCATAGGAAGCTTATCAATAAACTGAACAGCCTGGGGATGGGTCCCAAGGTGGTGAACTGGATCAGAAATTGGTTGATTGACAGATAACAGAAGGTGATGGTAAATGGAACTCACTCGGATGAAAGGAAGGTGATTAGTGGTGTGCCCCAGAGATTGGTCCCAGGACCAATACTGTTCAATGTATTTGTGAGTGATATTGCTGAAAGACTGAATGGAAAAGTCTGTCTTTGTGCAGATGGCTTGAAAATTTGCCACAGAGTGGATTCCCCTGAGGGAGTGGGTAACATGAGAAAAGATCTACAAAAGCTGGAAGAATGGTCTAATACTTAGCAGTTAAGATTAATGTATAGACGTGCAGTGTCATGCACTTGGATGCAGAAATCCAAGGGAATTGTATGCAATAGGGGGCGAGAGGTTAGTGTGCATAGACCAGGAGAAGGACCTCGGAGTGATTGTTTCTGAGCATCTCAAGGTGGCGAAACAGTATCACAAGGTGGTGACCAAAGCCAGAAGGATTCAGGGTTGCATATAGAGAGGAATTACCATAAAGAAAGGAGGAGGTATTAATGCCAGTATACAAGTCACTGGTGAGGCCTCACTTGGAGTATTGTGTTCAGTTTTGGGAACCATATCTCACAAAGGATATAAAAAGACTTGAAACAGTTCAGAGGAAGGAGACCAAAAAGATTTGGAGCCTGCGCCAGAAGATGTATGCAAAGAGAATTTAAGACCTAAACATGTATATGTTAAAGGAGAGACCTTTAATATTAAAAGGGTATTAATGAACAAAGAAACCTTTTTCAAATATGGGGAAGCCATAAATTTTTTTCAAACTTCCCAAAGTGAACATTTGCACACTTAACACTCTTTCTTTCCGTATCTAAAAAATTAAATGAAATTATCCTTATCTTGTTTGTTGTATCAAAACACTGTGGCCAAAATGACTCTTCATAGTTAGTAAGTACTCCCAACGCCGTCAACAGGCACTGTCTATGCGTTTCACTACGCATTTCGTCAGGGGCAATGTTTCAAATGCCAGATGATCATACCAACGGTTTGTCATTGATCTGTTATCAAATAAAAATATCAATGTTAAATATTTCCACTCACTATATCATCTACTTCCCTAACTTTTCTTTTCTCTTTTTACAATATCTGTTTTTTCATAATACTTCCAGCAGAAAACCCACATATTAAACTAACCAAAAGTCTTTTAATGCTGCCCAAGTAATGGAGCAGTGTGGGCAGCATTAAAAGACTTTTGGTTAGTTTAATATGTGGGTTTTCTGCTGGAGGTATTATGAGAAAATAGATATTGTAAAAAGAGAAAAGTTAGGGAAGTAGATGATATAGTGAGTGAAAATATTTAACATTGATATTTTTATTTGATAACAGATCAATGACAAACCATTGGTATGATCATCTGGCATTTGAAACATTGCTCCTGACGAAACGCGTAGTGAAACGTGTAGGCAGTGCCTGTTGACGGCGTTGGGAGTACTTACTAACTATGAAGAGTCATTTTGGCCACAGTGTTTTGATACCACAAACAAGATAAGGATAATTTCATTTAATTTTTTAGATACGGAAAGAAAGAGTGTTAAGTGTGCAAATGTTCACTTTGGGAAGTTTGAAAAAAAATTATTTTGAAAAGCTTATATTTGTAATAAAACACACGCACAAAAAGGTCATTGATGCAAATGAAGTGCCAATGTTTGTCAGTTTGGCTACGGCACTACTGAGTCTGAGACCTTGCGTGATCAAAGTGATAGCTGAATACTATACGAGAGCAAAGTGACTGTTTAAGAAAATTAGAGCAGCCATATTATCTACTATTTTTTATATTTTTTGAGTGTATTCCTGTTGGAAAAGATTAATCCTGTTCGGGTCATATTTTGTTTATTTTTTCTCAGACATTATTAAATCTTTTTTTGTGTTGTATACCTTTGAATATACTATTAAAATATGATGACATACAGTGGAAATATTTCCAATTATTTCTCAAGATATTGTACACAACGTACCTAAAAATGCAAGGGTGCCAATAATGTTAACCACAACTGTACGTTTCCCAGTTTCACCAGGATTTGTTTGAATTCCTCTGATTCATTATCTTTATATATCGTTTCTGGCATTTATCATCTTCTAGAAGGGGTGGAAGGAGTAAGGGTAAATGATGTTTGGTCACAGTTTGAGTATGTGGGCTTCAATAATGTCTCTCAACTTGTGAGGTTTGGTAGGAGTTTTTGTGATTTAGATCCCTGTCCACCTTTTATTCACATCCCCACCCCCCAGATTTGGCCAATCTCATATGTCTACACAATCCCTACCGTCAGCTTCGCTCCTTCCATGCCAATCGCCTATCTCTTCCCTCTCCGTCTCAGGCCCATCTAGAACTTACACGCCATGCTGCTTCTATTTCATCGGTCCTGTACTCTGGAACACCCTGTCATCCACACTCCGCCTCGAACCCTCTTATTCAAAATTCAAAGTATACCTCAAAATCATCATAGGCTCACATTTAATCAACAGATTAAAAAGACTACCAGAACAATATTCCACAAAGCAAAAACGGTACAACGGCTCAGACCACTCATTGATTCACAGGACTTCTGAACAGTCATGCAGGCTATGACGCTCCCCCACCTGGACTACTGCAATATAATCTATCACGGACTACCCGCCACCCACACCAACCCACTACGAACTGCCTTAAAACACCACTGCAAGAATCATCCAGAAAGCAAAAAACATGATCACATCACTCCAGTCCTGAGAGAACTGCACATACTACCACTCAAAGCAAGGATCAAATACAAATCTGCCCTGCTTATCCACAAAGCCCTCTATCAAACGCAGACTTCCCAACTCCGCTCTCTACTACCCCAGCCCACCCTCAACAGGACAACCCGACAGACCATCAACACCCTCACTATCCCCCACGAACGAACTAGGTGCAATCAACAGACCTGCAACAGAACTTCTGAACTGTACACACCCTCCCTCTGGAACTCCCTACCGAGCCAAATCAGAAACAACGGTGACCTTTCCACATTCTGGAAACAACTAAAAACCATCCTGTTTCATGAATACCTTGGACCAAAAACAGACATCCATCACTGACAACCCTTCCAGACCTTCTGACATATCCCCAGAACTACCTACTAAGAGACTCATGTCAATTGTCTAAGTCGTTACTTTCTGTTCGGATCATCAATGTTGGCCCCCTTGGTGACGGCCCTCCCCCCTCTCTGTGAATTGATTACTGTCCTCCCTCCCTTTTTTTGTTAAACCGCTTTGACCCTGTGAAAAGTAGGATATAAATGCAGATAAATAAATAAATAAAACCCCACCTATTCCATCAGGCATATGACATTCCATGTACTAGTTTGTGTTAGTCTTGTGTGTCTCACTTTCCTGCCTCTCCTGCTGCTCTTATGGCTGTTACTATTCCTTTGCCAGTCTTTTCTCTTTCCTGTCAATATATATGGTGTTCTTTTCTGTTTCCTATCTGCAGCATTGTTGCTTATTGTAAACCGCCCTGATGCCATGGTCTGGGCAGTATATCAAATGTGAAATAAAGATAAAGATTCCTAATAATTTGCCAAATGTTTTAGCAGTCTGGTTGTAGGATTATGTGAATCTGTCCTTATAATGTGATTCCTATCCTGATTCTCTCAAGCATATTATCCTAAGACTACTATTGAAGGACCCTAAGAGAAATATATAAATTTAGGCAAATTATAGGTTTATAGCTAGCATATCCTTTCTTGCTAAGGTCTTAGAGGCAGTAGTTGCTAAGCAACTTCAGAGGTTCTTAAATCAGCGTGATCTGCAGCAGACTCACAATCTGGTTTTAGACCCAACTATGGTACTGAAACTGTACTCAGGGGGCTTCATGAATGATTTAAGATCTTTAATAGATAAAGGGTTTGCTGGCTTGTTGGTTCAGAATAACATGCCAGCTGCCTTTGTTGTAAGTAGATCAGGATTTGTTATTGCTTAAATTAAATGATAAGAATTAGGCATCTCAGGAATGATGTTCAAATGATTCTCAGAGCTTTTGAAGGGGCAAACACATTGAGTTAAAATTACAGGTCAGTGTTCGGGTGGACAGACACTGTGGAATAGTGGAGACTCCTCAGGAGTCTCCACTATTTCACATCTTCTTTAATATCCACTTGCAGTCCCTGGCTTTATTAATGGATGGTCTGAGGTTTATCCTCTATTCTTATGCTGATGATTTGTCCAGATTGTTTCCCCTAAAACTGGTTTTCTGGAATTCACATATGAGCAGGTTGATAAATGTGCTGTACTGTAGAGATGGATGTTGTATAACCACTTGCTTAACACAAAGAAAAGGAAGATCTTATAGGTTGGGGATCAGAAAGCACAATGGCCTGCTAAGGAGCCATTAGTGAATGGTATAGACAGGCCCGTACCTAGCCCTGTGCGAGCGGTGCGGCCGCACAGGGCACAAAGGCTTAAGGGGCGCATTTTAGCTGTCTGCCATTGCCTGCTGCCGCCACTTTTACTTCTCTCAGCGGCGTCAGGCAACGGTAGACAGCTAAAATGCCCCCCTTTAAGCCTTTAAGAGCAGGGAGGGACAGATCTGCTTAGCATGCCGGCGACTTGCACTTTGGGCGCGCCTCTTCTCTCCCGCCGTGGGGGGGATGGGGGACGCGCACCCGATGTGCAAGTCGCACAGGGCGCGATTTACACTCGGTATGGCCCTGGGTATAGACATTCAATTGGCATCCGAGATGTGTAGTTTGAGAGACCTAATAGATTAAAGGCATACCGTAGATAATCAAGTACCTGCCGTTGCAAGGCAATCATTCTTAAAGTTGCATTAATCCAACAGATTAGGGTTTACATCTCTGAATATCACCTTAGACAAATTATGATAGCGGTGATTATTTCAGTATTTTGGTCAAAGGCGAAAAAATAAACTGATTCTTTTCCATTACTCCTTTAGGTGCTGCTAAATATTTATATTATCTAACAGTACTTTGATAACTCACACAAGAAGTGACAGAATCATTGTAGGAGGCTCCAGAAGTATCATTTATGAAAAAGGGGGGAAAAAATAACAAACCAACATTTGTGAATCTGAAGTTATTGGAGTTCAGAGGAGGGGGGAATAAACTTTTGCTTGTTTATATGAAAATGGGTCTTTCCTAAGGAGCTTACTGAGGTCAGTGTGCTCTATAAAATAGGGAGGGAGGAGTGGCCTAGTGGTTGGGGCAAGGTACTTCAGGCCAGAAGGTCAGGGGTTCAAATCCCACTAGAGGACACTAAACTTGGGCTGGAAGGACTGGGGTTTCTAGTCCCACAGGTGCTCCTTGTGGTCTTGGGCAAGTCACTTAACCCTCCATTGCCCATGTTCCCTGTAAAATAGTTATCTCCAAGTTATAATGCCCTGCTCAATGTAATTTCCATTTATTCAATGTAAACTGCCTTGATATCATGAAAGGCCATATATAAATAAATAAAAATAAAATATCTGCTGTAGTGACATTAAGGGGCCCTTTTACCATAGTGTGTGATGCAGTTAGCATGGGTATCAGCCTGCGCTAATCACATGCTATGGGCTACATAACTGCCTCCCCATAATCCCTGCATTTTCTCCATGGTATCTGCAGGGGAAATGCTGGGAATGAAGATCAGCTTCCTTTCTGTGACAGTGCACGCCGATTCCCGTGCTAACTACACTCTGAGTGTAAGAGTGTAGACTGGGCAGGTTAGGGGCGTAAGAGTGTAGACTGGGCAGGTTAGGGGCGTAAGAGTGTAGACTGGCAGGTTAGGGGCGTAAGAGTGTAGACTGGCAGGTTAGGGGCGTAAGAATGTAGACTGGCAGGTTAGGGGCATAAGAGTGTAGACTGGGCAGGTTAGGGGCATAAGAGTGTAGATTGGCAGGTTAGGGGTGTAAGAGTGTAGACTGGGCAGGTTAGGGGCATAAGAGTTGTAAACGGGGGCGCTGGTCGTGAATGTCCACAGTCTTGGCAAAGGCAAAATATTATTATGACTTGCAAAGGAGTGTGGGAGTTGTAGTTCATTCATACCAGAATCAGCCGTTCACAAAATAATGAGTTGTGATGCTCGAGTGTAAGCAAAGAAAAACTGATTTTATTCATGGGGTTAATTCTCCCACACAGATTTACTTGGTAACACAAAAGGACACTTGCTTCAGTATTGTACTCAGGAAAAACAAAACATGTTATAAGGTAACTGAACTTCTTAAGCAATAAATCAATAAAGACCTTGATGGGAAACAGAAAAGGTCTTTTTGATGGCTCCTGCTAATGACTTTCTTAGCAGTGCGCCAAAAGGCAAAAACAAAACCCAAAAGTAACAAAAAAACTGTTCTTTATCAAGGATAACTTTCTTCTGTTTACACACACAAAAAAAAAGAAGTTTCCTTCCAGAGCTCACGTGCACTTGTGCCTGGCTCAATTACCAATAATTAGCCAGCTGCAAACCCCTTTGCTGGTTCACTCTCTCTACGTGGCTCAATCCTGCCCTAAAGCTTTCTTGCAGAGACTTTTCTGGGTAGATAAAAGAACAAGTTACAGTTCCTTTTGGTGGTTGTTGTATTAGTGAGAAAGTACTTTAAAACAGCAGCCTAGACAGAGAGCAGTCCATGTATTCATTCTGATCATTTGATATATCTCCTTCTTCCTCAAATATCATGGAATCAATATCATGGTCTGGCTCAGAGGAATTCCTTAATTGATCACTCTCAGGATAATATTTGTTTCCCTGCTGTCTTCCTGGAGAAGAGCTAGGGCATAGATCAAAGTTCATACCTGAGCTTCCTTTGCTGTTAGGTTTCCTCTCCAGGTATCCTGGCCAGTAAGTAATCCAGCTTTTATGTCCAGCCTTCCAATCAAGATCCCTGGACACTGGGTCTCTCTTCACATACCTTCTTGCACCGGTCTTAGGGCCCCTTCCAAATGCAGCCGTCTCCTTCAAAGGTGCCATTTGGGAGTTCCTGGCTCTATAACCCCACTCCTCTGGCTTCCTCCAGTCCAATGGAGTATGCTTGCCTCTGGAATCACTCCTAACACACGTACTGCTGTGGGCTCCTTCTTTAGACCTCCAAGATGTCTTTCTCTTCTTCCTTCCACGTTGCTTCTGCTGTTGTAGTCCTCTCCCTTCTTTCTCCAATGGCTTCTGCTTCTGTCTCTCCTTGTTCTCCTGGTTCTGTCTGCTCTGTCTGCTCTCCCTCTGTGTAGAATATCCTTTACTTTTAACTTGCTTAGAGGGACAGTCCACCCTAGCACAGCCCAGGTGTGCTGAATCAAGCCCTGCCCTTGGAGATGAGTGATTGGGGATTACCTCATAGCTCTCCTGATTGAACACACGTTTCCCCACTTCAGCTCTTCTAGAGGCTGTTTGTAACCTGGTGCATTCTGGGACTGGTAGTCTTTTATGAAAACATTCTGTTTTAGTATTTCTACCAGCAAAGACAGGTTGCTTGTTCAGAGCCAATTCACCTCTTTTATAGTTCCCTCCTGAACTATGATAAGCTTCCTTATCACAGAGTGTAGACTGGCAGGTTAGGGGCGTAAGAGTGTAGACTGGGCAGGTTAGGGGCGTAAGAGTGTAGACTGGGCAGGTTAGGGGCGTAAGAGTAGACTGGGCAGGTTAGGGGCGTAAGAGTGTAGACTGGGCAGGTTAGGGGTGTAAGAGTGTAGACTGTAGGTTAGGGGCGAAGAGTGTGCATGGTGAGTGCATCTTGTAAATAGTGTGGCTGCAATTATCTCTTCCTCCGCCCCATGTCTTCCTTTGGTGCTGCACATTATCTTTCAAGGAAATACTGCCCATGCCCACCGACAGGTAACATGGTGGCTTTGCACAAAACATGCCTCAATTATAAGCGCTTTTGGTGCATTAGATGGAAAACTACACCTTAGTAAAAGGGCCCCTAAATGTACCAGCACAGGACCAAATTATAATTACATTACAGCATGGATCAGTTTCACAAGAATGTCCGCAGGTATCATCAATGTGTCCCTTTACCGAGCTCCTCCTCTGCCTGTATAGTGCCACGAGCAGTGGAGGTAGTCATTCTTTTTAGAAATAATTCAAAGCTTAATGTGAGCTGAGGTTATGCATTGGATGCAGGATGACTTGTTGCCTTAAATATGCATTTTCATTTTGTTTTGCTGCTCCAGGCATGTAAGCACTGGCTTTTCCTTACGGTACAATGATTACTTCATTGAGCTTTAATTCAAGGCAGCGTAACGGTAATATAGCAATATATGTGATGAAATGGAGAAAATAATTTTTGTAAGCTTGATTAGGTTCTTTGTAAAGGGGAAATTGTAGCATCTGTGTTGGAATCTATATGTCGCCCATATTTTATGATCCTGTAAACCAGTTCTTTGAAATATTTTTAATGTTTACAGAGCAGAGAGGACCTTTGATTTAATGTTTAATAACACAGCACCTTCAGCAGCACAGGTCCTCCATCTCGACGCTGGGGCATTGATTCAATGCAGGCTCAGATACACCCTAGGCAATTATGCACCAAAAAATTCAAAATTATTTGCCAAACAAATAAGAATTATGCAAACTTTTGCAAAAGCAAATGCTTATTTGTCACCCAATAAATTAAATATTAATATGGACCTTGCTTACTTACAGGTAGATGCAGATATGTTTACAACAATTCTGAGAACATATATTTCTAGAAGCAGATGCCTCAGGCCACTTAAGTTGTATTCTTGTGACTATGAAAGTTAAATTTAACCTAACCAAAAACTATTTGCAGTTGCTCATACAGTCACAGTTCAGCAACCCAGGAACACCCAAAAAGATTATGATGCATAAAATAACCATATTAAAAACCAAAGCATAACAACTAAAAACCCTATGAAATGTAACAGATTGGAATAGTACATGGCCATGTTGAAAATAGGTCACACAAATGTGCTGCTGTATGTAAAGATTAAGGACACATAGGGGGATGTTTACTAAAGCGCGTTAGCTGCTACCATGGTGATAATGTGGGATGATCACAGGGTGGTAGCAACTAACATGGGTCAAATACAGACATCATGGCGATTTTCTGTGATGTCTGTATTTCACGCAGTAGCTGTAGGCTTGGGGGGAAGTAGGCAGGATCAGAATAGAGAGTGGGCATGCCAGCAACATGCAGTTGCCATATACATAGACATCACCAAAGTTGCAGACATCATGGGTGCATCTTACGCCATTTCAATAGGTGGCATGAGTACATCCGAGAAGCTGCCTGCCCATAATCCCTGCATTTTCTCCATGGTATCTGCAGGGGAAATGCTGGGAATGCCTACTGCAGATCCCGCGGGACTTTTGCAGCTATCTCCCAGCCTAATGCATCTTAGTAAACATACACCATAATGTTTTGGCAGTGGGTGAGATGCAAGGGAGGATGTTGTGTTGTAGGAAGGGGGATGAGTGTGAGGATTACCTACAGGCCATTCCTTGAAGAGCTTCATTTCAAACAAGGTAATTCTATGACTTTTACTACAAGTTCTCTGCCGGAGAGTTCTTAAGGAAGGTAACTATTTTTGTATTGTAACAATTTTGCTGCTTAAGTTATGGGTTTATTTTTTGTAGCTGTTTGCAGAAAGGATTTTTTCTGTTTTAGGCTAGGCTTTTTTGCTTTTTTTTTTTTTTATTCTTTCTTTTAGCCATCAAGTTCAAAGAGGAGGGAAAACAGCAAATACTCTTTGAAGCTACTGCACTGCTAAGGTGTTAGATCCCTTCCTTCCCATCTCAACAGTCATCTGTCCCAGAGCTGCATCTTACTATATCAGGCATTGACAAATTTTCGTGGGATCTAGGAGCCAGCTTTAAACATTTAGGAGCAAGCTGTCGAGACTTTGGTCACAGTACCCCCTACCTCCCAAAAGGGGTATCGTACTCCTTTCTTAAGGGCCTGATTTACTGTTTTCCGATTTTATATGGGGGAAAAGCGTAATAAATCCAGGCCCTTAATGTGTCATTATACAGTGTCAACAGAAGGCAGTGACCCTTCTCTGCTTCCCTCTCCTACCAGTCCCAATCAGTACATTGTCAACAGCATATTGGTGACCCATTAGAGCTGCACTTGCAGCAACTTCATTTTTGCTTCACATATCAACATAGCCTGGTAATACAGGAAACAAAAAAAAAAAACCTTTCATAGCTCCCACACCCTGCCTTCACTCACTCTCTCTCACACAGCCCTCCCCCCACCATTTTCCAGTATCTCTCTGTCTCTCTCCCATAGACCCACAAAACATCATCCAGTGTGTGTGTCTCTCTCTCATAGCCCTCCAGACATCATCCAGTATCTGTCTGTCTGTCTCTCTCTCTCTCTCATTCCCCTTGGCCATCACCAGTGTCTCTCACTATTCTTGCAGTATTACTGCATTTCTCTGCCATGATTGTTTTTCTGTATGTAGCTTGAGCTGCATGGTGGAGTAAGTTTGCTGATCTGGTGCTTTCAAGTCTCATTAATAGGTGAGCAAACAGTAGGACTACACAGAGGGAATCTCTACAAAGGTTAGTTTTCACATAAAGGCTATTTTGTTTTTTACTGACAGGACAGCTGAGGAAAGGATAGGGACTTTGGTAATTCTCTTTTCTTATTTTTTTCCAACTGGTACCAAATTTCCAACATCAGAAATATGGCTGGGAAACATTGTGATGCCAAAGCTGTTGCCCCTTTTATCATTTCTACATCCATCCAGATGGACATCAAGATCCAGGACATAGAACTGGTTCATTATGCACTATGCCTGCAGGTTGAATCTGAGAGGCTTGCGTCCTGGAGATGAATGCCTGTCTGTGAGGATGGTGTCAGGTCCATTGAGCAAGAATGTTGTTTGCAAAGGGCCCCACGTTTCAGGGGGCTCCGCGCAAACAGCATTCTGCATTAACAGACCGCCACCCATCAGCCCAGGTAAATTTAAAAAAAACAAAACAAACCTGGCTGCTGCCGCTGCCGCCATGGCAGCGACAGAATCAAGTTTCCCGCCCCCCTGCCTGCCCGGCAGAACCCTCCCTGAATCAGTCCCCTCAGAGCCGGCTTTCAGAGCCACGAAGGGAGAGTTTCCTGTTTTCCTGTTTTCCATCAGCCCCGGCGAGCTTAACAGAGCCAAGAGTAAGGGAAACTCTCCCTTCATGGCTCTAAAAGCCGGCGCTGAGGGGAATGATTCAGGGAGAGCTCTGCCGGGCAGGCAGGGGGGCCGCAGGATACCTAATTCTGCTGCTGCCACGGTGGAAGCGGCAGCAGCCAGTTTTTTTTTTTTTTTTAATTTACCTGGGCTGATGGGGGGAGGGGGTTAGGACTGGTAATGGGCTATGGGCTGATGGCGGGGTTAGGACTGGAGGTGGGCTTATGGGGGGGTTAGGACTGGAAGTGGGCTGATGGGGATTTGGACTGGTAATGGGCTATGGGGTGGCTAAGACTGGAAGTGGGCTGATGGGGGGGTTAGGACTGGAAGTGGGCTGATGGGGGTTAGGACTGATAATGGGCTATGGGGGCTAAGACTGAAAATGGGGTGATGGGTTAGGACTGAAAGTGGGCTGATGGGGGGCTTAGGACTGGTAATGGGCTATGGGGGGCTAGGACTGGTAATGGGCTGGGGGGTTGATAGGACTGGAAATGGGCTGAGTGGAAGAGGGGCTTGCACTGCAAATAGCTGATGGGGAGGGGGGCTTGGAATGGAAATGGGCTGTGAGGGGAGGGAGCTAGGACTGGAAATGGGATGAGTGGGGGGGAGCTAGGACAGGAAATGGGCTGAGGGAGGGGCTAGGATAGGACTGGAAATGGGCTGTTGGGGGTGCTAAGATTGGAAATGGGCTGTGGTGGGGGCTTGGATTGAAATGGACTCATGGAGGGGCTGGAACTGGAAGTAGGCTCATGGGGGGCTTGGACTGGAAATGGGCTGAGTGGAGGGGAGCTAGGATTTGACATGGGCTGATGGTTGGGCTAGAAGAGGACTAGAAATGGGCTGATGGGTGGCTGGGATTAGAAAGGAGCTGATGGAGGTACTCAGATAGGACTGGAAATGGATGGGGGAGCGAGGACTGGAAATGGGCTGATGGTGGGGCTAGGATAGGATTGGAAATGGGCTGATGGGGGGCTAGGACTGGAAATGGGCTGATGCGGGGACTAGAAGGGAGCGGATGCTGGGTGGGGCTGGAACTAGAAGGGAGCTGATGTTGGGGGAGGATTAGAATGGGATGGGGCTGGGAGAGTGAAATGGAGAGGGGAAAAATATTTTGTGTGGGAGGGAAGAAAATTCTACAATTGGCCGGGTATTGGGAGACTAAGTGGTAATTGAGGATAGAGGGGTAAAATTTGAGTGGATGAAATAGGAATGAGGAAAGAGCAAAAGGAGAAAGATTAGTATGTTAAAGCAGATGTAGAGAGAATGGAAAAACACTAGAAGAGAGAAGAAAGGACATATGGACAGCAGACGATGGAGAAGAAACCAGAAGACATGAAGAAACCAGAAGAAAGTGGCTGGAGCAATTGCAACTGAAAAAAAATGCACAAAAGATAGAAAAATATCTTTTAATTTGAATTTATTAACTGGAATATGTCAGCTCTGGGAAATGTGCATCATTAACGTCTGTGCTTTGTTTAGTACAAGAGGAAATTAATTTATAGTTTTCTTTCTACAGTGTTGTTGTACATTCCAAGTTTGGCTTTTGGAGTTCCCAGTTTAATTATTGTCTTCCTGTTTCTAAATTGTGATTCCTTGTTTGGTGATGGTCTATGTTCTGCATGTGTAACTGAGCTGAGGTATTCTGTTTATGTAATTCCTATTTGACATTGCCACTTGTTCTCTTTCCCCAGTAGGTCATGTATTGTTATTCTCTGAGATGTATTGGTTTAATATTTGCAGTGTTGCCTTTTGATAGGTGGAGTATGGTGCTTGTGAGTCTTGGTAGTGTTGGTACAATACGGCGGGTTTGCTATGGGTTCTAAATGGGCAGTGTTTGTAGTAGTTCCTAATGTGCCTGGCGGTTGGCACTGGATTATAGTAATGTAGAAATCTTTTAGTCTTTCTTTATCGATACACTCATTAAGAGGTATGTTTACTAAAAGTTAGTGTATGGTAACATTATGCAAATATGTATGCAAATGATGTCCCTTATGCAAATGAGGCCCCGCACCTAGTCTCCGCACATGACCCCGCACCCCCCTTGGGCCGCCCCTGGATAGCGTCATTGAGTTTTGGTTTCCTGGAACTTAGCATGATTTTCCAGTGGCTGCTGAACAGAGATGGCATCTACTGATCAAAGAAGAGGAAAAGTGCCTTCCACAACAGACTGGCTAATCTATATAGGAGGGCTTTAAATGAAGATCTTCAGTGGATGGGTGAATAAAACCCTCAGATAAGTAAAACATGAAACAATAGTACAGGAAAGGGGAAAAGGGCAACATCTGGAGAGCTGCATAAACTGATGCTGACAGTATGCAAAATCAAGTTCCAGATTTAGAAGCTGTAATAGAAGAAGCTGACTTGACTGGTACACAGAAAACAATGATTGGGACATAATTATACTAGGCAATAATTATTCAGGAAAGACAGGTGAGAAAGAAAGGAAGGAGGAATGAGACACTACAATATATAAAAAATAATATTAAAGACACAGAACTGCAGAGATTATAATGGGAAGAGGAGGCACTGTCAGTTATTCCGGAAAGAGAGAATAAAATTGGTGTGATATAAGAACTTGAAAACATAAGATATACCATATTGGGTCAAACCAAAGGTCGATCAAGCCCATTATCCTGTTTCCGACAGTGGCCATTCCAGGGGTAAGCAATGGATTTCCCCAGTCCATTTTAAAAATGGTTTATGAATTTTTCCTCCAGGAACTTGTCCAAACTTCTCTTAAACCCAGCTACACTAACAGCTTTTACTACATCCTCTGGTAACGAATTACAGAGTTTACATGTTGGGTGAAAAAAATATTTTCTCTTATTACTCTTACAGTAAATGTGTTACATTATAGCTTCATTGCTATCCCCTAGTCTTTCTACTTTTTGATGGAGTAAACAACCTATCTATGTTTACCTGTTCTACTCCATTCATTATTTTATAGACCGCTCTCATATCTCCCCTCAGCCATCTCTTTTCCAAGTTGAAGAGCCCTAACATTTTAAGCCTTTCCTCACAGGGGTATCCTTCCATCCCCTTTACCATTTTCGTGGATCTTCTCTATACCTTTTTCTAATTCCGCTATATCCTTTTTAAGATATGGCGACTAGAATTGTACAATATTCGAGGTACGGTCGCACCATGGAATGATACAAAGGCATTATAATATCCTTGGTTTTATTCTCCATTCCTTTCTGTATGATTCCTAGCATTCTATTTTCTTTCTTGGCCACGGCTGCACACTGAGTGGAGGGTTTCAACATACTATCCACAATGATGCGCAGATCACTTTCCTGAGTGTTGATTCCTAATGTGGAACCTTGCATTGTGTAACCATAGTTTGTATTGTTCTTCCCTAAGTCCATAACTTCGCACTTGTCCACATTAAATTTGGACTGCTATTTGAATGTCCAGTCGGGTGTGTCAGTTTTGGGGATGTCATAATTTTAAAAAGCACTAGTGAAAAAATTATACAATTTCATGTGGCAAATCAATAACTAGCTTTAAATTATATGTAATATGTTATTTACTACCTGTAATTTCTAGAAAATTACACAAAAATGCACAAATTACTGAAATATGTTTAAGTGCTCTGATAATTGTTTGTATGTGTTTGTATTGAATATATTAATGCCTTTTGTGCCTCAATTATCAATTTATCTTATTTATTTCTCTGTTGGGGTTTATATGGCGAACTGGTTCAATATAAAAATAAATAGAAATTGGACACAAGGTTCCAGGCATCTCCTTTTCCAGCTGCAACTGTTGAAAGAACAGTGTGAAGAGGTAAGGAAGAGAGTCATGCCTACAGTGAGAAGATTGGCTTGGTTTGGTTAAGCGAATCTGTTCTGCAAGCTAAGTTGTACAGTGAAGAGGAACAGGACAGAGGAAATGCACTGGAGAAGATATTGAAGATCAAAGGTGAAAGAGATGAGAAGACTCGGCTTAGATACAGCAGTGTGAGACCCAGGAAAACACCATCCATCAAAAATGAGGCAACTATACTCACCCAATTACTTGACTGGAGCTCCGGAGTCTCTGAGCTTCCTCTTACCTGTACCATGACAACAGCAGAGATCAAGCATTTCTAAGCAAGCCCATGGTGGTTCCAGACTGGCCATTATATACCCAGTCCATAGAAAGGTGCGTAGAAATGACAACTGAGGCTGTTGGTCATGTGTGCAATCAGGAGAGGAGGGAACATTATATCAGGGGTCAGATGGTCAGCAGGGAGCTCATGAGCCAAAACAGAAGCAAACAAGATATGGCTTCTTTGCTGGATTTTGTTAAATAACATTAAATTAACTGCATAAATGACATTTTAAAGACAATTATGTGGCCACAGGTGGTGTTCAGACTATTTGTACGTTCAAATAAATATTGCTTAATTTCCACATATTTCAACTGTGATTTGATGTAAGACTCACTTTAAGCAGTTTATGAAGATAACTTTAGATTCAGCAAGCAAAACTGCATAATTTGGTCATTAGTAGTTTATAAAGTTTAGAAAAATAAAAATCTATCCCTAAAATTGACACACCCTAATGCCCAGTCTTCCCGTTTTTCAGGGTCCTCTTGCAATCTTTCACAATCCTCTTGTGTTTAAACAACTTTGAATAATGTTGTGTCATATGCAAATTTGATCACCTTACTTCTTATTACATTTTCCAAATCATTTATGAATATGTTAAAAAGCAATGGGGCCTAGCACAGATCCCTGAGGTATTATTCAATTATTAACCTTTCTCCATTGAGAAAGTTGGCCATTTAGATCTACTTTCTGTTTTCTATCTTTTAATCAGTTCCTAATCCTCAGTAGTACACTGCCTCCTATCCCATGACTTTTTAATTTCCCTAAATGTCTCTCATGAGGGACCTTGTCTATGCTTTCTAAAAATACAGATACACTATATCAACCTGGCTTACTTTTATCTACCTGTTTATTCACACCTTCAAAAAAAATTACAGATTAGTAAGACTTCAAGACCTTCTTTGGTTATATCTATAATGACTTTCTCCCATTAAACCATGACTGACTATATGTTCAATAACACAGGTACACTACCAAAAAACTGCCTCCAGTTTTGCAACTGATTCCTATAGATTTTGGGGTGCTGAATCCAGGAAAAATAGCCAAAATGTTCCATCACATCACGTTTTCTTGCAAAATTAGATTTCTTACCCATATAAGGAATGTTCACATAATTACTTTTTAGCCGACTGCAGTTTATTTTCTTGGCCCAAAATAGAGGTTGTAATGGTTAACTAACTAGAAACACTCCCTCATGATATTTTAGAGTGTTTTGTATTCATTTTATACATTAACAGGACAATTGGGAGGCGGGGGGCTAAATCCAGTACTCGCGCTGGCGCATGTTCTTTCCTGTTCGCCTCGCCTCGTTCGCTCGCTCGCTCAAACACGGTGGTTGCGACATGAATGTTCCTGTCAAATTTCAGTTTCTTGCAAGTTCATTATTACCTTTTGTTTGCTCAGTCGTAATCCAGCTTTATTCCGAAGTGGTTCACTACAGTTGTAGTTTGCAGTGCTGTGTATTTGTGATGGCTCACAGAGCCAGAGGTTGCGTCAACTCTCCGGACAGTTTTTGTTTTATTTGTGGGGAATATACCGTGAAAAAGCGGCAGAGGAACATTTCTGCATTTATTAAAAAAGTATATTTCGCCTATTTCAGTTTGAAGTTAGGCGATCAAGACAAACCGTGGGCTCCTCACAAAGTGTGCAAGACATGTGAGGAAGATCTACGCTTATGGATGAAAGGTAAAAAACAAGCATTTCGTTTCTGAATACCTATGATGTGGCGTGAACAAAGAGACCACAGCAGTGACTGCTATTTTTGCTCTTGCATTGTGAAGGGATACAACTTAAAAAATAAGAACGTAATAAGTTACCCCAACCTTCCCTCAGCAATTAGGCCTATGCCTCATAGCAACGAAGTACCTGTGCCTGAACCACCAAAATTTTTGGATCATATTTGTGTGGACGGTTCTGATCATGATGAGACTCATCAGATGGCTTTTCCCGATGAGTCCAGTACTTCCGAGTTTGAAACTGAACCAGATCCGAAACCTGAACTTTTCTCTCAAGCTGAATTGAATGATTTAGTCCGGGATTTAGGACTCCCAAAAGATGCTGCCCAACTGCTAGGTTCTCGGCTTAAACAGAAAGATCTATTGTCACCAGGAACAACTTTTTATTGGTACCGCAACCGCGAGACACAATTTTTGAAGTATTTCAGCAAAGAGGAAGATTTGGTATTTTGCAACGATATATACGGAGCGATGGAAAAGTTTAAACTCAAGTATGATCCTGCTGAATGGCGGCTGTTCATTGATTCGTCAAAAGACAGCATAAAAGGTGTTCTTCTTCATAATGGCAACACATTCGCTTCAGTTCCTATTGCTCACTCTGTTATTCTCCAAGAAAAATACGAGAATTTGGCCCTGATTCTTCAGAAGATTCATTATGATGAGCATAAGTGGATGATTTGTGGAGACTTTAAAATTCTATCCATGCTATTAGGGCAGCAATCCGGTTTCACCAAATATCCCTGCTTCCTTTGCTTGTGGGATAGCCGGGCCCGCGACCTACACTGGGGGAAAAAAGACTGGCCAATTCGGGAGTATTTGAGACCCAGTGAGAAAAATGTTCTTCATGAGAGCTTGGTACCTCGTGATAAAATTCTATTACCACCTCTCCACATTAAGTTGGGTCTCATTAAGCAATTCATCAAGTCCCTTCCAAAAGATGGTGAGTGCTTTCGGTACCTTTGCTCAAAGTTCCCCCGACTTTCTGAAGCAAAGCTAAAGGAAGGAGTGTTTGTTGGCCCTGATATAAGGAAACTCATTTCAGATGGAGCATTCGCTGAAACGATGTCTGAGAAGGAAAAAGAAGCCTGGGATTCCTTCAAGGATGTTGTTCTCAAATTCTTGGGGAACAGGCAGGATGAGAACTATAAGGATATTGTTGCCAGGATGCTCAATGCCTTCAAAGAACAAGGCTGTAACATGAGCCTGAAAGTCCATTTCTTGCACTCCCATGTGAACTACTTTCCCGAAAACTTGGGGGCGTACAGTGAAGAACAAGGTGAAAGGTTTCACCAGGACATCAAGGACGCAGAGAGAAGGTACCAAGGAAGATGGAACACCACTATGATGGCTGATTTCTGCTGGTTGCTGCTGCGGGAAACCCCAGATGAAAAATACGTCAAGCAGCGCACCAAGAGAAGCATTCGGGGGAAAAAGAAACGGGCCCACCAGGAGATTGATTGACCCAAGAATGACTTTAAAATCTAAACTGTGTTGACAAATATTGTGTTTTTACTAAACTTTGAAATAAAAATTTGCTAGTTATTACCACAGTGTCGGATCTCATTTATTAGAATTTTATTTTCACACCATCGGGTGTTTGTCTTCATGTATTGCAATGGTGCGGTTTGCGTTTTCTATTCTTACATACATTCCTGTACAACATTTTTTGCACATTTCTTTGCTTTGCTTTGTGTCTAACCTCGCTCTTATATGCTCAATGTTTGTGCACATGTATGTGGCTGTTTTAAGTGCAGACAATTTTGCTACCATCACAGTGTGTTTTGTTGACATTACTCTATTCTTATGTGCTGCCTTGTTACAATTTTCTTTATTCTTATTTGAATAACTACTAAACAATTAGTATAAAGAATTCATCCAAGAAACTTTTATCTCGATCGCACTCAATCTGAAACGTTCACCTCAAACTGCTAACCCAATGTAGCAAAAAATCTGTACGTGATGGAGCAAATTGGTTACCAGATTTGGATTCAGCGCACCAAAAAACGTAAAAATCAATCGAAACATTAGAGGCAGTTTAAAAAAAAATTTTTTAGTGTACCTGTGTAATTTGTTCTTTGTAATGGTTTCTACTATTTCGCCCAGTACTGACATCAGGGTCACCAGTCTGTAGTTTCCCTGATCACTCCTGGAACCCTTTTTAAAAATTGCGTTATGTTTGCCACTCTACAATCTGCATTTACTGCAGATGATTTTAATGATAGTTCACAGATTACTAATAGTCTGCAATCTCATATTGGTGTTCTTTCAGCACCGGTCCAGGTGATTTGCTACTCTTTATCAAATTGCTGTGGTATATTTTCAGGTTTATTGCAATTTGTTCCCTTTCCTTTAATACAGCACCTTTAAATATCATTTCGGGCATGGGTAACTTCCCTACATCATCTTCGGTAGAGACCGAAACAAAGAATGCATTCAATCTTTTTGTTATGGCCTTATCCTCCGTTTGTGTTCCTTTTATCCCTCTATCATCTAATGATCCAGCTCAGGCAAAAAAAAAAATAGAGATTTAATTGAAGACACAATATTGCTATGAAAGGAGAAGTAATATTGTTAGGAGATTTCAATTTGCAAAATGTTAATTGGGATATTCCTGCTGTGCTGTCATCTAGATTTAAGGAGATCCTGGATTCTCTACAGGAAGAACTGTTCTGGCAACTAGTAACAGAATCTATGCAGGAGGGGGTGATACTGGACTTGGTGCTTACAAATGGGGAGAGTGCAATGATCCCAGATGGTGAGCTTTAATATTAGGACACAGATGAAGATGGTCCATTGAAAAGCGAGGATCCTAGACTTCAGGAAATTTAGCTTTGCAAAGATGGGAGAATACCTCAAAGAGTTATTAGTTGTATGGGAACATCCGGGGAAAGTAGAACAGTGGGCAAAACTGAAAGGAGATATTTATGGGCAACAAGCCTTTTTGTTAGGAAAGTAAATAAAAGAAAGAGGAAAAGGAGACCACTATAGTTTTCAAATAAGTAGCTGAAAGGATAAGGGAAAAGAGATTAGCCTTCTTAACTTATCAGAGAGCACAGAAAGAAGAAAACAAATAATATCTGGAGAAGTTAAGGGAAGTAGGTAATATATTCAGGAAGCAAAGATGCTAATGTAAGAAAAAATAGCCAATACAGTACAATATGGGGATAAGACTTCTTTTTAGGTATGTTAGTATCTCCAGGAACAAGCAGGAATGAGTCTTCACATATGGGTACGTCGGTACCGACGGAGTCTGCGCGGGAACGCTTCCCAGCGTCCAATCAAAAAGCTTTTGGAAGCATCCCACCACGCCTGCGTGCTGCCTTCCCGCCTTTCCCAACTGCCTCTCCTCAGTTTTCGTTTTCCGCGGAGCCGGCAGGACGTCCTCCTGTCACCGCAGAAAATTCTTGTTTTATTTCTTTAGTTTTCTTGTGGTCGCAGCTGTCTTCCCCGACGCCACCGGTACTGCCGGTGTTTTCTTTTCATTTCTTGTGAAATCTTCTGTTTTCAAGGGATATTTTTTCTTCACAGTGTCTCACGGTTTCTCAGGCCTGTTAGGCCTCTTCTTTTTCCTTCATGGAACCGCCAGCCACTTTCTCCAAGAAATGTTCAACCTGTGGCGGTACAACTTTATTTTTAGACCCTCAAAGTCGGTGTCTAACCTGCTTGGGTCCTGACCTTTTTCCTCCAGAGCCTTTAGGCAACAGTTTGGTGAGAAGAGGTTTTCAACATCGAGGTTCCCTCGAGACACAGTCTCCCTCCAGCTTCAGGGCACCGTCTCTTTCTTCTTCTACACAGGATCAGGTAACCCACAAACAGTCTATTAAGACTAGCCAGCCCTTGAGTGGTAGGTCTCATGCACAGCATGTAGATGGCTCCGGCCTTACCCTCGAGGGCCCACTGGCTTCAAAACCCCGGCGGGAGTCTTCGGTCTCCAAAGCGTATGAGGGGTTTCAGGTTGTTCCTGGGGTTCACCCCTCACAGAACATACCTGAACCGTGTCCGGTGGTGGCATCCGCTTTGAGCGGTACCGATACCCCGGCATCGGCACTGGTGTTGGATGAAACACTCCTCACCAAGGATGGTCATCTGGCGTCCTCGGTGCCTTCGGGACCGGTGGATACTCTCCAGACTGACTTTCCATTATCGGTACCAGCACCGATACTACCACCGACATCGGTACCCTCCAGACGTGCATCGATAGCCTCGTTTCCTTCGATGCAGAGTCTGGAATCGATCTCCAGTCTGGAGGATTGGGTACCAACTCGCCTGGGTACTGGCTCCCGGCGGTACCGAAGGCTCGGTTCCGATGATTCGGATCCGCAACTCTCAGTTCCTCCGAGGCCGTTTGAGTTGCCACTGGTTGGCCTTCATCCACCGGTATCAGACACGGTACCGAAGTCGGTACCGATGTCCACATTATCCTTACGGTCGGTGCCTTCCATGCTTCGCTCATCAGGCTCTTTGCCCTCGATGCCGAGTTTGGAATCGATCTCTAGTCTGGTAGACTGGGTACCAACACGCTTTGGTACCGACACCGATCGATACCGGTGGCTCAGTACCGAGGATACCGGCGGGAGGTTTTTGGTTACCTCGGTACCGATTGAACTGTCACCGATGGCTGCTCCGATGTCTGTGTCGGGCTCGGCTCCGACATCGGTACCGGTATTGGCATCGGTACCGGTATCCACAGTAGCATCGTGGCCAACTCCTGCCATGCTTCTTTCAACAAGATCGCTCCCTTCTATACCAAGCTTGGAGTCGATACCTGGCATGGACGATGTAGTACTGACGGTCGCTGCTCCTGACAGCCAGTACCGGCGACCATCCCTTAAGGATTCCACACTACACCGTGCAGCATCGTCTATTCCTATATATTTGGATAGCTCTTTCGGTGCTCAGGCTAGTTCTTCAGATCTAACCTGTTCAAAGGAGATTCCCATTGGAGATCCCTCTTTTCAGAGTTTCCTCCTGGATATAGCAAGTTCTCTTGCCATTCCTATCCCTGGACATGATCCTGCACAAGGCTCTGTTTGTACCAAAGCAAAGGAGAACATAATGCTTCCTTTGCATCATTCCTTGCAGGATCTCCTTCTAGGAATGTGGGAAGCACCTTTAAAGGTACCCACACCTTCCAGAGCAACTGATTTCTTATATCAGGTGCCCCCCTCTCCAGGGTTTCAAAAGACTCAACTTCCTCATCATTCCATAGTAGTGGAATCAGCAATGAGGCAGGTAAAGAGTAAGAAAAAGCACTCTTCTTATCCGCCAGGTCGTGAGTCTAAGACACTAGATGCCTTTGGGCGTCAAACCTTCCAAACCTTTATGCTTTCTGCAAGAATTCTCTCATATATTTTTTATATGAGTCTATCTCTTGAGGAGGTCACAAAGCAATTACATCTTTTGACTCCTTCCCTTCCAGAGTCCAAGAGTGCAGGCTATTCTTCACTGCTTAAGCATCTTCAGAATATCTCTTGGTTTCTTACTCGTGCTTCCCTAGACTCTTTTGAGTCTGTTAGCAGGACCTCTGCTATAACTATAGGGGCACGACGTAGAGCCTGGCTCCAAGCTTCAGACTTGGACAAATGGGCACAGCACACACTGGGACATACTCCTTGCACTGGAGACAATCTTTTCAACAAGGAGTCTTTATGTCAGGTTACTCAGTTGTCCACTGACCTGTTTCTAGGGGCTGTTCTGCACCTTCTTCTGTCCCAGCAGGTAGGAAATGTCCTGCCAAACTTTCTTCCCATAGGAGAAGAAGGTTTTCTGCATCATCTTCCCATCATACAGATGTTCCCAAACAAGGGCAACATCGTCCTAGTCTGCAGAATTCAACCTCTCACCAGGCTCAGCAAACCCAGCAACTGCAGGGTTTCTGATCAATCTCATCAGATGTTTGTAACTCTTGAGGTTAAAATCTGCAGTTGCTTCTTCTCAATAGAGGCAATCCACTGCTTCACTCTAAACCCTAAACAGGGATCTCTTCCCAAAAGACATCCATTTTTTCTATGTTCCATGAGCTGTCAGGATGTTCATGCCTATAGGTCACAGGGTTCTCCTCTTCTTCCTGCTAGGGAAAGAGGTCTAACCACTATCAAACGATAGTTTCCTGTGCCAGCATGTCTTTTTTCCTTTCTATAGACTTACTACTTTGTAAGTCTTCTTCAGCTCCGTTCTCTTTACCCTCTTACTAAGCTTTTCCTCTGTAAGAGCGGTATTGCTTCACTGGAGGGCTTTTTCTTCAGCCTCTCTAGTTTTGTTACTTTTCCATTGCGGAGTTTTCCTCTCTGAGTTGACTCCTCTTTTTCAATCTTGCTTTGAGGCAGTTCATCAGACATGTCCAGAGTCTCCTACTCCTGTTTCTGTCTGTTCTTTCTGTTTTTAAACAGTGAGATTCTTTCTGCTGTCTGGCAAGCAGCTGCCTATGCAGGAGCCTTAATATTTGGACCACTGGTTCTTGTCCACCAGCAACCAGATTTGTCCTCCACTAACATTCTGTCTGGTCTTAGTAGTAGCTCCAAGTCAGTGCTGTCATCTGTCTTGGAAATTATCTCACTACAGGCTTGTTGGATTGTCTCCTTTTTCTGCCATCTCCATTCCCCTGTGTTTGGCAGCATAGTTGACATAGGTACTGGCTCTCCAGCAGCCAGTTCTATCTCCTCATTCTCCTGCATCATGCTCTCTGCAATTCTACAGAGAAGCTCTCCACTATGGGCCCTTGCTAGAGAGCATGGGGTTTTTTTCTCCAACAGCTATCCTAGATGGTTGGGAAAGGCTTTTTCAGTCATGTCTCCCATGACTAGAAAGGTTCTCCCGTTTTTCACTATCTCCTTTTTAATATAAAGGACATAGGCCTTCTCTTACATGAAAGCTTAAGGAGTTGCCAATTCCCTGCTTTGGTCCATAGTATTTCCAATTGGGAATATGCTTTTTCTCCTTGCAGTTCGTCCTCATGGTAAGAACGCATGATACCTTTTTGCCCTTAAGCAGGTCAGCATGGTATCTCATTTTTATGCGTCTTCTGTTCACTTACCATGCTAGAGTTCTGGAATACTAGGGACTTGCTGGCTGCAGACTGATATTATCCTCTGCTTCACGTAACCGTCCTGGTTATTTTGCCAGCTAGCATCCCTGTAGCTCATAACCAGTCAGAATAGATTCTCTATATATCTTCTCAAGTAGGTTCCACCTTCTTGTTATTAGATGAATCTTTCCTCTCCACATTCCCTATGTGAATACCCTTCTGTAGGCATATATCTGTCTGCGTCATTGCAGACACCCATATAGAGGCCCATATATTCATATCTATAGCATACATCTTACAGATGTCTATGTCTATCTATATATCTATCTCTCTATCTCTCTCTCTCTCTATATATATATATATATATGTATCTGTCGAGATATTTTACTATCGGTAGATATGTATCTGCATATTTATCTACCTGACTGTCTAGGCTCATATAGCTATATGATTCTGACAGATGGGCTTTACCCATATCTATGCTATCCAGCATGTTTGGGATTCTACACGCACAACCATTCTCTGTGGTAGTTAACTACTTCTACCATAACCTTAAGGTTTAGGTACCTCTGAAGCTCTCCATGTTCCAGTATCTCTCCTAGCTGACTCCAGTTAGGAGAGACACTGTGGATCTTCAGTTAGTCACAGGCTCTAAAACCTCAGGCATTTGTCCTTTCTTTTGGGATACAAGGGGTTTCCATACCTTTTCCTCCCACAAGGACTGTGCCTATTTGTCCAAATCGGTCAGCCTTCTCTTTTTGCCCCTAAGGATGAGCCACTCTGTTGCCAAAAGAGTTCGGCTTTTGTCAGAAAGCCTTCCACTGAAGGCCCACCGTTTTTGTACTACCCCAGTTATTGCTGGGGTTCCCTCTTACCTTTCAGGAATCTGACCTCCACTGTTTTTTCCTACAGGCTTATTACCTCCACTTCACAGTGAGGTCCTCCTTGAGGTTCCTCTACTGGGTTTCCCAGTAGATCCCATGAACCTCCTTACTGCTGTGTAATCCTGTTAGGGGAGGTCCATATTGCAATATTTCTTTCAATATCATTGATGATAATTATCATCCACACATGGACTCCTTGTCTGCAGTCCTATGCTAGGTTAGCTGTTCCACAGCACCTTTCTTTTTCAACTCCTACCCTCCATCCTCAGGATGCCTGGTGTTGTGGGGGATAGCATGTTCCAATCTATGACATGCTGGGACTCCAGGCATCTTAGCTTGGGAGTCCCCATATGTGAAGACTCATTCCTGCTTGTTCCTGGAGATAGCACAGTTACTTACCTGTAACAGGTGATCTCTGGGAACAGCAGGAATAAATCTTCACAACCCACCCACCTCCCCTAGGAGTTGTATCTCTCTATCTCTTCTTTCCCTTCTCTCTCTCTCTCTTTGTCTCAGCTTGAAACTCAACTGAGGAGAGGCAGTTGGGAAAGGCGGGAAGGCAGCACGCAGGCGTGGTGGGATGCTTCCAAAAGCTTTTGATTGGACACTGGGAAGCGTTCCCGCGCAGACTCCGTCGGTACCGACGTACCCATATGTGAAGACTTATTCCTGCTGTTCCCAGAGATCACCTGTTACAGGTAAGTAACTGTGCTGACAGGAAGAAAGGCAAAGACTCAAGGGTGAAGGTGAGGAATACATAGAGGCTGATGAGGATAAAGTGAAATTGTTTAACAAATATTTCTGTTCTGTGTTCACAGATGAAAGACAGGGAATAGAACCTCAGAAAACAAGCACAAATGGGAATGGAAGTGAGAGAGAACTCAACAAATTTCAGAAGACTATTCATGAGAAGCTAACTAAACTAAAAGTGATGGTGCCAAAGAGGATTCTTCCTAGAGTATTAAAGGAACTTAGAGGGGTGCTGGTGGCTCCACTGTCTGACCTTTTCAGTGCTTCTTTAGAGTAGGATGTGATCCCGAAAGATGGGAGATGGGGCAATGTGGTTCCTGTCCATAAAAGTGGGAATAACGAGTGAGGTAATCAAATTTGCAGATGACACAAAATTATTCAAAGTTGTCAAAACCCATGAGGATTGTGAAAAATTGAAAGAGGACCTTGATAAATTGGAAGGTACATAGACGAGCCACCAAAATGATAAACAGGATGGAAGGATACCCCTATGAAGAGAGACTAAAAAGGTTAGGGCTCATCAACCTGGAAAAGAGACGGCTGAGGGGAGATATGATAGAGGTCTATAAATTAATGAATACAGTGGAACGGGTAAATGTAGATCGATTGTTTTTTGCCATCAAAATATAGAAATACTAGGGAACATGCAATGAAGCTACAGGGTAACCTATTTAAGACTAATAAGAGAAAATATTTTTTCACTCAACGTGTAATCAAAGTCTGGAATTCGTTACCAGAGAATGTAGTAAAAGCTATAGTGTAGATGGGTTTAAAAAAAGGTTTGGACAAGTTCCTAGAGGAAAGGTCCATAAACCATTATTAAAGGGACCCAGGAAATCCACAGTTTGCCCCAATACAAGCATTGTGGAACCTGTGTCTTTTGGGGAAACTGCTAGGTACTTGGTCACTGTTGGAAACAGGATACTGGGCTTGATGGACCTTGGTCTGACCAAGTATGGCATATCTTATGTTCTTCTGTTCTTATAGTGGAAGTAAGGAAGAAGATGCTAACTACAGACTGGTTAGTCTGACCTTTGAAGAGAATAAATAAAAGGAAATGCTGCTAAAGCAGAGGATGGTGTAGTTTCTGGAGTCCAAGGGATTGCTGGATACGAGACAGCATGGTCTTACTAGAGGTAGTTCTTGCAGTATGAATCTGATCTCTTTGACTGGATGACCAGAGAATTAAATTGGGGGAGAGTGCTAGATGTATATTTAGATTTCAACAAGGCCTTTGAAACCAATCTGCATCGGCGACTTACAAATAAACTTGAGTGCCCTTGGAATAGACCCTAAGTTGACTGACCGGGTAAGAAACTGGTTGAGTGGGGAACCAGCAGAGGGTAGTAGTAAATGTAGTTCACTCTAAAGATAGGGGTGCTGTCAGTAGTGTGCTACCAGAATCGTCCTTGGTCTTGTCCTTAATATTTTTCTAAGTGATATTGTGGAAGGTCTGGTCTGTTTGGAAAGATATGCCTCCTGTGGATGATACCAAAATCTGCAACAGAGTAGACACTTTGGAAGGTGTGGATTAGATGAGAAGGTGGGATCTAACGAAGTTTGAAAAATGGTTGAGAATTTGGCAAGGTAAAAAAACGAGTGGAGGGCGAAGATTTAATGCTAAAAAGTGCAAAATTATGCCTTTGGGCTGCAAAATCCCAAGGGAGCAATACAATGCATGAAAGAAGAGCAGAATCTGGGGGTGATTATATTGGATTAATCTTAAAGTAGCCAATAGTTAGAAAAGATGACAGCAAAAGCCAGAAGGATCTTGGATACACAGGGAGAGAAATGGCTAGCAGGAAAAAGGAGGTGATAGTGCCTTTGTATAAGTCTTTAACAAGACCTCATATGGAGTACTGTTTATAGTTCTGGAGACTGCTCCTTCAAAAAGATAGAAACAGAATGGAGTCTGTCAAGAGGGCGGTTACTAAAATGGTCAGTGGTCTTCATCTTAAGGCTTTGGGGATAGACATAAAGATCTCAGTATGTATATTTTGTAGGAAAGACAGGAGGGGGAGATATCATAGAGACATTTAAATATCTCTGTGGTATGCTCATGAGGGTGATTTATCAAATTCAATAAACTGTAAACTGTAAATGCACAGTAAGTGCCATCTTCCAGTGGAAAGGAAGTTCTGGAACCAGGGTTCATAGAATGAAAATGAAAAGGGATAGACTTGGGAATAATCTGAGAAAAATATCTCTTTACTGAAGTGGTGGTGGATGGTGGAACAGCCCCTCCCCCCCTTCCCCACAGTGGAGATGGTAGAGACAAGAACTGTATATGAATTCATGAAAACATGGGACAAGTACAGAGGATCGCTAAGGGAGGGGAAGGGATTATAGAATTTAATTGTTCTTTTAGATGGGTAGATTGGACAGGCCGTATGGTCTTTATCTGCCATCATTTTCTGTGTTTCTATATTAGAGTGTACTGGAATCTACATGTGCAGGTGTGTGCGAATGAATCAGGAAGAGTGCAGGGGAAATGTGATGGAGTATGTGATTCTATGTGTAGGGTAACAGAATACAGTATGTTGGTGGCAAAGTAAATGTGTGTTTGAGTGTGGGACTATCCATGGATAGTGAACAACTGTTTCTAATGTATTTGAGACATCCTTTGAGTGACTATTAGATGTTATAGGTTTGTGGTATACTTATAAAGGTAACAATTGGGTTCAATATGTTTGAATGAGTAGGGGGCTATTGTAGGGGACCGTGTGTGCTTGTCCATGACTGAGTGGGAATGGGCGAAGGATATGTTGCAAGTGAGGGCTATCCATAGAGAGGTGTCTACAAGTCTGTTGTTCGGGCCTGTGTGTACATGGTTTAAGATTTGCAAAAGAGACAAAGTGGTTGGGTGAGTCCTGTGGCACAGTGTTGATTTGGTTATAAGTAGCCTGGTGATTAGAGCAGCAGCTGGGAACCAGGAGAACCAGGTTCAAATCCCACTGATGCTCATTGTGGCATTGCACAAGTCACATTAGCTCAGCTGCAAAATTAGATTGTAAGCCTTTGGGGACAGGGAAATACTGTACCCGAATGTAGCTCACCTTGAACTACGACTGGAAAGGTGTGGGCTAAGTACTATTAAATAAATGAAAAAATAAAATTTGGCTGCATGTGTATGTGTATTGTGACTGATACAGACTACATGTGGTGTTTTTCTTTCTTTGCAGCCACCTTCTCTCTTTTGGCCCCATTCTGCTGCCTCTCCCCCCTTTTATGGCTTCCTCCCTTCTACTCACTAGGATATCTCTGCCACCTATTTCCCCCATCTCACACCATCAGACAAACCTCCTTTCTTCTCAAGGGGTGCTCCATTTTCCATCAAGGAAACCTCATCTCTCCCAGCAGGTTTCCCCTTTTCTTTCACCTTGCCCCTACCCCAAACTCCCCTCACCCCCATTCCCCAACCAGTACCATCCTATGCTCTCTCCATCAGGAAACCCTTCTCTCATCAAGCATCTTTACTCTCTCCCCGTCCCCATGAGGCACCTCTCCTCACTAGTTCCTTCTTCATTGAGCACCCCTGCCTTTTGAAAACCCCTGTCTAGTCAGGATCCCTCTCCTGTCCTCTGGCAAGGCATCTCCAGACAATCTCTCCCCCTTCCCCACGAATAGGACCTCCCCTCCTCAGGCATCCATATTTCCATCCTTACAGTCCAGCTTTTCTGCTCACAGGCCAAAAGACTGTAGCCAACTCTTTTCTCTGAGTCAGTACAGGAGCAAGTGCTGCAGTCACCTTGTCCCCCCAACTGCACTTCTCCTCTGCAGCATCACATGCTGAACCCTCTTTCACTGACCTCAGCAGGAGCATGCAGCAGACCAATTGGCTCTTCGTGACTGTCAATCACAACTGCCTGCTCCTGCTGTCTAGCCCATACAAGGCTCAAACTGACTTCATTTGTCAGGCCCTATTTGCATAGCACCAAATTATACAAATTAATAAGGACAATCCAACAGCTACGACCGATAATAGATAGCACCGACTTCAGAACTGTGGCCCAAACACTAATAACACCTCATCTAGATTATTGCAATGGTATTCTTCAAGGAATTTCTAAGAAAAGCCTACACACTCTACAATTAGCCCAAAATGTCACAGCAAGGATCGTTTACAAAGCAAAAGTAACAGACCACATATCTCCTATTCTCTACGCCCTGCACTGGCTTCAGGTCTCATGTAGAAGTACCTATAAATCACTAGGTACTATGTTCAAGATCCTTCCTGGCTACGCTTGTCAGTACCCCACAGGAAAGCAGGTCAAGAAGAAGAGTGAACCTACACATGTTGCTAGTTCCGGATACCATTCGAAAGACGAGGCAGAAGACAAGCAACACGGCTTTCTCGTTCTACACACCCACATTGTGGAACAGCCTCCCAGTTGAACTAAGAGAAATTAAAGACCTTCAATCATTTCGAAAGGAACTAAAAGCCTATCTATTTACTCAGCACTATTACAACCTTCAACATGATGATGTTCAGAATTCACAGGGCAGCACTGATCAACAACCATATTCTGATCCTATCTAGACAAAGCACACACCCACACCTCTTACACAGCTATATTGCCATCTAGATCACCCAGCTTACGGATATATTTGATGCCACATCTGTAGTTATCTGATGTAAATTTGAATGTAAATTGAATGTAATTAGTTATAGGACGCGGCATTGCTTGCCACTAGTCCCATATGTTCCATGCTAAGAGTTAAATAGTTAAGATGTTCTTCAATTGTTCTTTGTAAAAATAATAATAGCTTGCTATTATTAACATTTTGTTATTTGTAAACCGCCTCTGATCTCTGGAAGAGGCAGTATAGAAAAAATGTATAAATAAATAAATACAGGTGGTCATTAATTATGTGCAAAGTCATACATTTATTTTAACTATGCTTGTATACTGCTTTTCCAACAGTCAAAGCAGTGTACATTCAGGTACTGTATATAATTTTTCCCTCGTCCCCAAAGGGCTCACAATTTGTTTGTTTGGTTGGATTCTTTTACCTGAGGCAATGGAGGGTTAAGTGGCTTGCCCAAGGCCACAAGGAGCACCTATGGGACTAGAAACCGCAGTCCCTCAAGCCCGAGGCAGCTTGCCCCAACCACTAGGTCACTCTTCCCTGCCACAGTATACATGTGCGTAATGCATAATTTTCTGAGGTGTACTCAGAAGAAGCAACTTAGGATAGCTATCCAGAGGGTCGCCATAAGTCGACTCCGACTTGACGGCACTTAACAACAACAACTCAGAAGAAGACTGCCGCCTTCTGAACCCAGAGCACCACCATCTCATGGGACTGGAACCAAGATTGTATCCATATCTACATAGTACTGTGCAAAACAACCACCATCTTTATATATTCGCATTTATAACTCGACCCTAAAGCTTTTGTGGATTATAAATATGAATGAATGAATTGACTGTAAGGCCATTTTCTGTATCATGAGGCATAGGGTGACTAACTTTCACATACTATTTTGGTGTACGGCGAGAAATAAAGACTTGTATAAGTATGTTTAAAACACAGTAAACTATAGGCATTATTACATAAGACAGAGAAAAACAATCATTTTTTCAACAAAATTCTGAAGCTGTCCCTTCAGATCTAAGACTGTCTAATCAAAAAAAGCTTTTTCCCATCTTTTCATTCTTGTCCACTGCCCTCTCCTGTCCACATGAATCTTACCACATTTTTTAAATGCCTTTGCTATTTTTGCATTATTGTATTAGGTGAAATTGTCCTTTGTTATTTCCACAGGTAGTACTTCCAACATTTATTTTGGAGAAGCGATCTCTTTTGGAAATGTATGCCAATTTCATGGCCCATCCAGAACTCTTTTTGTGCATCACTACTGGCTCGACTCCTGAAGAGAGAATTATCTGCTTTGTAGAATACTACTTGACAGCCTTTCACGAAGGCCGAAAAGGAGCAGTTGCCAAGAAGCCCTATAACCCTATTATAGGTGAAACATTTCATTGTTCCTGGGATGTGCCTAAGGACAAAGTGAAATCATTTAGAACTAATGGCGCCTCTCCAGCCACTAAAGATGGGGCTGTGGGCCTCAGCCAGGATCAGGCAGAAAGGTTTAAGCTGAGATTTGTGGCTGAGCAAGTGTCCCATCATCCACCCGTGTCTTGCTTTTATTGTGAGTGCACGGAGAAGAGAATGTGCGTCAACGCTCATATATGGACCAAAAGCAAGTTTTTGGGAATGTCCATAGGCGTTTCCATGGTAGGTGAAGGTAAGGCATTGTTTTGCTATTTATATCCAAAGGTTTTCACATCAGCACCCAATAACGTTTTCTAGTGAAAGAAAATAGTGCTGCTGTGTGTTTCTTGCTCTGTTAGGTTCTAAGGGCAGAAGGAGGAGGGAATGCACAAGGTGTGGGGGATGAAAGGAAGGAAGTACAGCTGAGTGCACAGATGGAGATGTCCATGCAGAGAAACTATTTCACTTGCTGGCTGATTTCTTGAGTACTTGGTATGATGATCATCCTGATTTCCACTTGTCGTCTGAGGTGTTCTTTAAAGAGCTCTATCACACCAGGAAGTAAGAACTGGTAGTCTTGAATGACCCCTGGCCTGAAGGAGTCATAAGATCTTACGCATTTTGGAAAGTCGTTTTTATGGTCCCTTCCTCTGCATCTAGGCTTTTCTCTGCAGCCTCTTTGATGCTGTATTTACTTCCTTTTTCCCAGAGACAGTATTCACATTTTTTGCAAAATGAAGAGAGACACACAGAACAGATCTTTGGACAGAAATCCGTTTGGTAATACTTGCTAACCCTAATTATGGTGCAAACCAGACTCCAGTTCTCATGTTAAGTAAAATCTTCAGAGATGAGGGAATCCTCCTCCCTTGGTCATTTAAGTAAAGCTCTCAGGATTTAGAGATTCTCATGCATAATAGTAAAGGATTATCCAGTGATGCTCGAGGATACAGAGTGCATCTCTCAAATTAGAATTGCAAGAAATATTATTTGTTCTACTATTCAAGATTAAACTCATAAAGTAGAAATGAATCAGAAATCTCTTCCAATTAGCAATGTACACTCTTGGGTAAATTTGGAGCCTGGGGTTATTTCTGTTACTCTAAAGCTGTGGCTGCTTCAAACCCAGCGTCTGAGCACTCTGTCATGGGACATATAACGCTCATAAGGAGCAAAGTCATCGCAGTGAGAAAACTAGCCCTGCATCTTAATAACACTGCACTGTCTTGTTCATACTGAGGTGTGAAATAAATGGGACCAGTCAGCTGGTGACATTCTTTCTGCTGTTAGTAATAATGCTAATAACCTCGCAGGGCTGGCCCTAGAGTTGGTCCAAAGTGTTGGTGCCCTAGGCAAACCTCAAGCTTTACACCCCCTCTGGCTGTCAAAATCTATTATTTATCTTTCAATGGCCTGCTTTTGCTGCCCTCAAGAGGTTGCTGCCCAGGCGACTGCCTAGTTTGCCTAGTGGTTGGGCTGGTCCTGCAACCTTGTTGACATCTAGAAGCATGCTGGCTGTTTGAGGTGCACGGATTAATCCAGAGGCGTTGTACGCTGCTGTACATATATTCTTCCTGTTACTGTAGTAATGCACAGAGATACTGAGACATGATCTAGAAAGAGAGGGGAAATGGGCAAGGAATTGATAGCTTTATATAATTAACTATTGCACTATGTAATTAAAACTTTAAAAAAATGATTCCCAAATTTAGCTACAGCAAAATCTCTTAGAATCAATTGATTCTACGTTCAACATTAATTTTTCAATTGCATGTCTATGAAATTGTTCTAGGGAAGTTTGTTTCCATGCTTTGGAAAGCAATGTCAGCAATAATAGCCAAGGCTTCCACTTCCCTGTAGCAATTCAATGCTAGTTTCTGTAGTGAATTTTAGAAAAATCTGTATAAGCTTCTTAAATAATTTAATATATTCAAATATTTTCCTTTAACAAAATAACATAACGTTTCACCCATTCCTCTGTTTTTATGGAAAATTCCCTCAGCCATCCTCCAATTTTATCCTTCCTCAACCTGATTCAATTTCTATCTAGCTCCAGCTGTTGCTGTGCTGGTCCATTCCTGCCTTCATGTTGCCACTGGGATTTTTTTACTCTGTGAGTCCACTAGCCCTGCAATGGAGGAGGAGAAGAGGAGAGATGCAGTGGCCTCTGCCGAACCAGCCTCCATGACTAAAGAAGTGAGACGCACAGGGCCAGTCTAAGGGTATCTGCCATCCTAGGCAAACCTTCAACCATGCATCTCGCACCTCCCCTACCAGGGTGGCTCAGGGTCCTAATTTCCCAATTAGTCCAGCATCTCCCCTTCCCGTCCTTTTCCCCCCTGTAGTCTAACATCTTCCCTTCCCCCCCAGATGTCCATTTCCACTTCCCTCCCCCCATAGTCCAGCGTCTCCCTTTCCTGTCCCTCTCTCCCCCCTAAATGTCCAAAATGTCCCTGTCTCTTTCCCATTCTCTTCTTCAATGTGCCACGGTGTCCTGCATCTCCGCTTCCTTTCCCTATACCCTCCAAGGTATAAGAACATAAGATATGCCATGCTGGGTCAGACCAAGGTCCATCAAGCCTAGGTCAGAGATTCCCTAGTGCTTATACTGGGGCAAGCAGTGGATTTCTCGGGTCCCCTTTCATAATGGTTTATGGACCTTTCCTCCAAGAACTTGTCAAAACCTTTTTTAAACCCAGCTACACTAACAGCTTTTACTACATCCTCCAGTAACAGATTCAAGAGTTTGAATACACATTGAGTGAAAGAATATTTTTTCTTATTAGTCTTAAATAGGTTTACACTGTAGCTTCATAGTATGTCCCCTAGTCTTTCTATATTTTGAAGGCGTAAACAATCTATGTTTACCCGTTCCACTCCATTCATTAATTTATAAACCTCTATCATATCTGCCCTCGGCCATCTCTTTTTCAGTTTGAAGAGCCCTATTTATTTTTATTTAGTTATTTATTTTCAGTTTCTTATATACCGCGCTATTCGGC